>OX387191.1:20110047-21310047 GCA_947561395.2 Buxus sempervirens | reverse complement strand
TTGGGGTTTCACAAAGTAAAACTTGCAAGGACAGGAAGCTTTGATCCATATAGAGTCTAGAATGAAAGCTGACTCATTCATACTACTCTCTTGGTTTTCCTTAGACACTCCATAATCTCATTTTGTGATTACTGAGTTTAAAATATATGGATCGAAGCTAGCTTCGACAAGGCTGCAATTGTTGTGAGAAGTTATATTTCAATATTTTGCAAAATTTAAACTCTGTTTCTTATATTCATTTCAAAGTATCTTTAGGTCATACGTCCAGCTTTGGGCATCTGCAGTTATTTTCAGTATTCCTGTAATCCAATGGTATATATGCTGTTTCGGGTGTGTTTTTCAATTAACTCACCCCCGAACTGCTAGCTATCTCCCTCCATTCTACAAATTCATACTTCAACAAACTGAAACACTGAGTACCATATCTAATTTTTTTCAACGAGTGACAATGTTCTCACTTGATCATGACCTGTAAGATTGGTTATATTTGTGATGATTGCTCCCTGATTTTTTTATGTTGCTCATTCCACTTCTTTTCTTTCTTTCATTTTTTTGGATTTTGGAGGTTGGTTTGGGGGCTGGGGGGGGCTTGGGATTTGTGCATTGATGAGGTTTCTGCATTGCTAACTAGGGAAGCTCCTAAGATTTTACTTATCACTTGGGTTCAAAACCCATACTCATCACTATGCATTAACCACACAAAGGTGGGTGAATACCCACAACTATGAGGTAATTGAACCTATTTATCCATTGGATTTTGTGCAAGAAGAAGAAATGCAAGTTATCAGATCAACAAAAATTTCAGACAATTTGACCTATTTATCGGACATTGGTCATCCCTAGTTTGGGTGGATAGAGAAAATGCAAAATTAGAGTCATGAAGGGAAATTTTTCAATCTAAAGGTTTTAAAATAAGTTGAAGTGAAATTGAGCAGATGCAGCAGGCTCTTATATGATTGACATGTATCATTTAAACTAGAAGGAAAGTTCTCTACGACAGTTATCAGTCTTGTTTTGATGTACGCATCAGAATGTTTGGAATGCAAAAAGCAAATATGCATGAGTTGCTGATGAGATTGATACGTGAGGAGAATAGGAAAGTTGGAATGAGAACATTTAAGAATTGCTCAAATAGGTGACAAGATAAATGGAAGTAGGTTAAGATGGTTTCGGTATATAAAACAAAGACTTAAGGATGCAAGAAGAGTTGTGAGAAGATATATATATTCACTGAATGATCTTAGAGGGGGGAAAGACTAAAAGGAGTATGGATGGTCCAGGATGGAGGCAATTAGAATGGTTATGAATTATCATAAGCTGGTGTTCTTTGATAGATAGGGAAGGAGAAACAAGATCTTTGTTGCCCATTCAACTATCTGGGAGGGCAATGATGGACTGATTGGCCCTTCTGAGATTGTAAATAAGGGATGACTAATTGCAGAAATTGTTTACTCCGGCCTTCCATATAAACATGAATGATGAAATTGAAAGCTGAATTTTAAGTCAACCGAATCACCTGATATTTAAGACGACTGAATCTAGTTATTTCTGAATATTGAAAGCATGGGATGCTATGAGGGTAAACTCCTGCAGTCCTTTTAAAGATGCACATGAAATCTGGCTTCTAGGATGCTCTCTACCTCTTTGTATTTAAAAAACTTGGTTATTCCTGTGATTTCTCTTACTTTTAACATGGTTATTTTTTCCTTCTCTTCTGTGACAGAGCACAGAGGGACAAATAAATGATAATGCTTGATGCCATCTTGTCATTAGCCTGTATTCTTTACATCCACAGGTCACGCAGCTTTATCAAATCTTCTACTTTCGATTATCTTACAGAATGTGAATGAGAAAGTTGGAGATTTCTTTTACGGGTACGATGGCAGTGGAACATGAAGAGAGAAAGTACAAGAGAGCGATCTTTGGACAATCTCAAAAGTTGGTTTTTTTCCATGTTGAAAGCCTTTATATATTGCCATTTTAATCACTTCAACTGTTGCAGATGCTGAACTATTCCCTGGGGATCACCACCCCATATTCCTCTGCCTTCAGGTACTCAATAGAGCACCTTGTGATAGAGATTTTGGTTCAGCAATCTACAAAGCTCTTATGCGTTGGGGATTGGTAATCTTGATGTTATTCTGTTTAGAACTTATTGCTAAAATATTTTGTTTTCAATCACCGTGGCCCTTTTGAAGGATTTCATAACAATCTTCAATGTTATTGTGGATGCTTCATAATAAAGATTTCTAAGCATGTATCATTTTGTTAAATTAAGCAAGCAGCTGTTAGCTTCTGTCAAGGACCTTTTTCCCATGAATTTGAATCCCTTTCTGGCTCTTAATTTATGTCATTCTTTTTAGGAAATACTAATGTGTTAAAAATAATGAAGAGAAACAACCATTATTTAGTATTGTGTAGCATTTCAGGGTAAAACCTTAATCAGATGAGAGTTTCATTTTCAGTTCTGAATCTGCTTTGCACTGAGAATGCAAGACCTCGTACCAACAAGTTCAATGATTCTGTCAGCAAGAATGCTATTGCATTTGAAATTAAAAGACCTGAAGAAGACATGGTTTTCAATGTATTCTTTTCTTCTTTGATTACAAAGGTTTTATGTAGTAAATTATAATTAAGCTAATTGTAGCCACAACAAACACTTAGAATATGAAGCAAAGGTTTATAAATTAACCCATAAAGGCCTCAAGAGGTAGTTGATTCTTAGGGGGAGTTTGGTGGGCAATATGGATTACGAATTATAATTTAGATTAAGAAAATCCAGATTGTCATCGATGATTTTAAAAATCTTGAATCTTGTTTGAATACTATAGATTTTAGAATTTAATTATACGATTAGAATAGAGAAATCTTGTTCAGCTAACACTGATTATCGAGATTGAATTTGGAGTTTTTATATAAAAAATTGCATAAAAAATAATAAATACATATAATATAATACAAACTATATATATTGTATAATATATAATAAATAAAATATACATTGTATATATTATATATCATGTTATATAATATAGTGATATTATATTATGTGTAATATAATATATGTCATATCATATATAACATGCAATAAGAACTCTTGTTTGATAAATTTATATAAATTCTTGAGTGTCGCCTGGTCCGATAAATTTACTTGAAATATATAGGCTGTTTTCATTTTGTTTTGTGGTTAGGAATGCTGCCATATTAGATTGCACTCTTGTTTGAGAGTTGAGATGGACAATAAGGCAGGAGTAATGAAGCATTTCTTGTTCGGTACCAAAATCAAGAGGTCTAACCAAAGTTTTGAAGCCCGGTCTGGACTGGCTAGCAGGTTGAAATTCTTTCTTGCTCCCAGTTGGTTGGCCATTCAGTACAATGATGATTAGTATTATTTACTATTATTTTTAAAAGACGGGTCCTAGAATAACTTTGAACACTAATCAATTTGATTATGTTATCAAGTATTCTCATACTTTCAAATGACAGAAACCTAGGAAATGATTTTGAAAGAGTAGAATCTACGATTCTACATCCACTTTTGAAAAGTCAACATCTTCAAAACAAAATCCTAAAAGAGCACATACCTTTGGTGTTGGGGTATAGACTTCAAAATGGAAGAAATCCAAGTGAAGGACCTAAGGTAGTTTGTATACGCTACAAAATAAAATATATCTGTGGCAGCAATGGTGGCATTAATTCAGCAATCTGAGTTTTGGTATCATGGGTTAGATCCTTTGGAAAAGTGAGTTGTAATTTCCCCTAGTTATGGGTGGGACAGGTTTAATCATTCTATTGTTAGTATCTTTTCTCCCATTTTATTTTTGATTTATTAATCAGGGCAGGGGCTGATTCAATGAAGTAAGATCAACCTCGAGAACCTGTCTGTTTTAAAATATGGAATTTAGGGCAAAATTTTAATGTTACACAAGTCCTGTAGGGTGCTCCATCAATATACAATAAATTTTAACTTGCCAAATGTTTTACCTTTTATTCCAATGCACCAGCTGACAGAAAAAGGGAACACCTTCAATAAATGTCTTTCATTAGTATCTTCAGATCTTCCTTGCATCTATTAAAAGAAAGGCCTGGAGGTTGCCTAGGAAACCCTCATTGCTATAGAATTAGGTTAGAAAGTCTGGATTGCAATGGAGGCTATTTTCTACTAGCATTATTCAAGAGGTAAATGTTATCTTTTGCTGACTACTAGTCGACCTCAAGAATGTTATTGAGAATGATTGTCCACAAAATGTAGCCTACGTTATTGAGAATTGTGATTGAATACGATATGTATGAGGTAATTGAATATATTTATCCATTGGATTTCATGCAATAAGAACTCTTAGGTCTATTGTATCTACAAATTTTTTAGATAATTTGACCTATTTACTGGACTTGTACTGGACTTTGGTCCTCCATAATTGGGTCAGAGGAAGTGTAAAATTAGAATTATGGAAGGATACTTTGGAATCAAAAGGTTTTAAAATAAGTTGAACTAAAGCTGACTGTATGGAGTATGACTTCAATACAAATATGACAGAGGTGAAACAGTAGTAAGGATGGAGAATCAAGAAATTTCTAAAAGTAATCAGTTTCATTATTTGGGATCAATTATCCACAAGGTTAGAGATATTAATGAAGAGGTGTTGCATAGGGAAGATGTATTAATAAGGGTGTTGCACATAGGATTGGAGTTGGATGGCTTATTAGGCTTGTTTGAGATATGGATCAGAATGTCGAGAAACCAAAAAGCGACATACGCGTAGGATGAGTTGGTGAAATGTAGATGCTGAGATGGATGTTTGGGGAGACTAGGAAAGATAAGGAATGGGAACATCTACAAATAGTTAGGTGCTACCGAAATAAGTGAATAGATATAAGGAAAGTAGGTCAAGATGGTTTGGGTATGTAAAAGGTGGAATTAAGCAAGCGATTGTGAAAAGGTTTGAGAGGGTATTCATTGGATAGTCTAAGAGCACGGAAAGACCAAAAAGAATATGAATGGAATATGTGAGAATGGATATTTGTACTCATAAGCTAGTTGAGGATATGATCTTTGATAGATCAGGATGGAGAAACAAGATTTATGTTGCCCATTCAACTCTGGTATAGAGCATTTGGTTTTGATTGATCCTTCGGGAGATTGTAAATATGAGAGGACTAATTTCAGAAATATTTTCTTCTGGTCTTCCTTGTAAACATGATTGATGAAATTGAAAGGTGATTTTCAAGTCAACTGAATCACCCGATATTTGAGACAACTGAATCTAGTCATTTCTGGAAATTTGAAGCACATGAAATGGGGCTTCGAAATACACTCCACCTCTTGTACATTGCATATATCTTTAACTTTTCTTAACAAAATTCTTTATTCCTGTGATTTTTTTTTTTACTTCAAACATGGTTTTTTTTTCCTCCAATTTTTTCTCTTTTCTTGTAGAGCACAGGGGGACAAAGAAATGATTAGCTTGATCCCATCTTATTACTAGCCCATGGGTACATTGTATTCTTTACCACACAGGTCACACGGCTTCATCAAATCCTTTCTCTCTTAGTACTGACATTTTTGGCTGCAGTTCTGCCCACGAGATTGTCTTTCGGAATATGTGAGAAAATTTAGAGATATCTTTTGAAGATGTGGGTTCACTTACAAAATTAACCAATTGGTCTGCTCATCGGCCTTTTTTATGGGTATGCTGGCAGTAGAACATGAAGAGAGAGTACCAGAGAGTGAGCTTTTGGAATTACACCATCAATCTCCCAACGTGGTTGAGTTCCATGTTGATTGAGAATTGAGATTATTAGCAAGGAATCTTCTTCGAGTAACACATGTTGGAAGCATTTAGCTTATTGCCAGTTTAATCACTTCTGTATATTGTTGGTCTTTCTGCTTCCCGAGATGTAATAAATTTTTGCAGTGCGCTTTTGATATATGCCTTTAGTTTTTGTTGTCCAGCAACACCAACAATCTACAAAGCTCTTAGAGTAATAGCTCCATGATCACACGTCCCCATTCTTTTGGACACAGTAAATGTGCCAGATTGCAACTCTGGTTTGTTGTGTATTAAGGTAATCTCTTGGTTCTGATTAATTATAAACTGAAGCAGCAGGAAAATTTAGCTGCCTCTCATGGGGTGCCCAGATTTGGTGATCTTTTACATTGCAATGTTTTGTGGAAGATTTCTAAGCATGCATCCTTTTGCCCAGAAAATCTTCCTCTGTTTCTTTAAGTATTGTTTCAACTCTTCTCTGATTGTAAAATTTTTCTTTTTCATTTTTTTAATAATATTTCACTACAAGCTATAAAAGCAATGAAAGCAACAGTTAGTTTAGCCTTAATACATCGACAAGAGAAAATCTCAAGTAGAATGAAAATGGGTTGAAAGGGTGTAAACTGAGTCCAGCCCAAGCTCATCATAATCTAATGGGACAATATATCATAAATTGAACTCATTTTCTATAAAGCCATAAAATAATTTAAAATATATTCGTAAAAGAGCTGAAAGAATATTTGAGGAAAGGAAAAATATAAAGGTTGAGTTGTAAATTTGCAATCCGGTAACCCGCCTTGGTCCTCCCCTAATGGCTAGTGTTTGGTAAAGTTATAAATTGGGTTAGGGTTTTGCTCAATCCAACCCTAATTTGCCTGAGATCCGACCTTTAGGCTCCATTTGTTTTGATGTAAAATTTAATGCGGAAAATGTTTTCAGGGTAAAATAGGGTTTTTCATGTGTTTGTCTCAATGTAAAATACAATACTATATAAAACGGTTTTCTTGAAAGATAGCTATTTTTTGGAAAATGACATACCACTGAAAATCATGTATGTCATTTTCCAGAAAATGGATCACGCTCGATATCTAGCAGGAGTGCAACTCGGGTCAGGTCAGTTTGGTTCAAGTCGAGGTCAACCCAAGACCAAACCAAAATATTTGCAATCAACCAAGCTGAACCAAACCGAATTGAAATTGAAAATATAAAACCGAAAATTGAACCGAAACTAAAAAAAACCGAACTGAACCGAACCGAACCTAATTACATGAGATCAATTCAATTCGGTTCAAGCGAGTAATGAATTTGATTCGGTTTAACTAAGCATCCAATCCAAAACCTAACCAAGTTAGTTTGGTTTAGGGATTTTTTCGCCAAAACTGAACCAAACAAGTGTGAGGTGTGAGAAGATTTAAGGATGCAACTGTGAAAAGGTTTGAGAAGATATTCACTGAATAATCAGAGAGGGGGAAGACTAAAAGGAGTATGGATGGAGGCAATTAGAATGGTTATGAATAATCATAAGCTGGTGGTCTTTGATAGATTGGGATGGAGAAACAAGATCTATGTTGCGCATTCAACCATTTGGGAGGGCATTTGGCTTTGATTGATGGACTGATTGGCCATTTTAATCACTTCAACTATTGCTGATGCTTGTGCAGCAATTGAGTTATTCCCAGGGGATCACCACCACATATTCCTCTGCTTTCAGGTACTCAATAGAGCACCTTGTGATAGAGCTTTCGGTTCAGCTATAAGCACCTCATTTTTGCGCTCCCAGAAAAGCCGAAAATGCAAATCTTGGATGGAAAGTCAAAACTTAAGGGGTGAAAATTTGACTTTTTGCTCAAATGAAAATTGACCACCTTGCTTTATCTCAATGGATAGAGAATCCCAACACGAGTCCAACGCAATTGAGTTTGCTGGAATTGGAGTCCGAATGAAGGTTCTGCAGGCCGGTCAAACTTAAAGGGGAGCCGAAAGTTGACTTTTTGCCGAACCCCGTTCCAGGTGCTTAGCCCTATGTCATTTGATATAGGGCTGAGATACGGTTCTAACGCAACTGAGTTTGCTCAAATCGGAGTTCGGATGAAGGAGATATGAGTTGTCGAAGTTTCCGAGCAGCAAAACCGGAAATTGCACACGTGGCAAAGAAACTGCACACGTGGCGGAAAACACAGCAAAATATCTCAGGGACTAAATCTCAAATATCCAAAAATTGCTAAAAATCTCATGGACTAAACCAAAATTCACAGGGGGCAATTTGTAGATATCCAAAAGTGTCAAATCGGTCGAATCGGTCAAATCGGTCAAGTCGAGGGGCAAATCTGTAATTTTTTTGATTTGTATCCGACCAAATATGTCGGATACACATACCTTTGTGTATATCCGACACTATTCATCAGATACAAGGAGATCAACCAGCGAGATTCGCGCCGATTCACCGACAATTTCGCGGCGGCATTAAATTTTGCAAATTATGGTGTTTTGTATCCGATATTTTATATTGGATACATTGTGAGCCTAGTGTAGCCGACCTTGGAGGTCAGATACACATGGCCTCTAGTGTATCCGGCCTCCAAGGCCAGATACATTAAGCTAGGCTATAAAAGCCCAGCAGCCACCCCTTGCCGAGGGTTGGCTTCTTTTGCCGGTTTTCAACTTTCTTCCCCCACTTTTTCTCATCCGAATCCTTCCTTCTTCAACTCTATTTTCCCTCCACCACCTCACCACACCACCTCAAGTACTTCCACCCTTCTTTCTTCTTCTTCTTCACTCACACTCCAACAAGAAGGGGAGCAAGTGCTGTTGGTGCAAGAGGAAGTAAGCTCTAGCTGCTGCCCCACTTCAAGAAGGTGTCTCCACCCTACTCCAAAGCTCAAGAACCACCAGGTGAGGTTCCTGGTTACATTTGGTTTAACATATGTTAAAATGAGGTTTTTTTTTAGATTCACCAAGCTTGTTTTTCCCTCATGGTCTGAACCTTTTCCCATGAAGTTCTAGCATGTGTTGTTTCTCCATTCCACTACATGGAGGTCTCTAATGGTGAGAGAGACCTCACGTTTGGTTTTGGGGTGAGGGAGAGGAAGGTTCTAGTTGTTAAAAGTGGGTCAAGAGTCCATGGAAAGGTGCTGCCTTCTCTTGGTTTCCAACAATGTTTTCGTCCACTAAAAGGGAGCATGTTCCCTCATATCAGTGATCCAATGTACCCCGTATAACCCCTCTTCCCTTCCCTTCCCCTTCTCTAAGGCAGTGTGCTTTGAGCATAGAGCCCAGATTCAAGCCTTGATGGAGGTCACAAGTGGGGCATGTAATCTCAGTTGGGATACTTTTTGTGTGCGCATGGTTGCTGTTTCGCATGAGCATTTTACCTTGTATGGTTTGTTGCATTTGCATACGTAGTTGCATGCATGCTAGGATCATAGGAGCCTTTATCTTGTTGTTTTTTTTCATGAGTTGTTTTCTTTGGTGATAACATGACCATTGCTATCTGCTGTGTTTCTTTATTTTCTCTAAGATACAACATGCCAACCACCTCACTACTGTCATGGCTCACCTTGGCTGCTGCTTCCAGCAGCAGCAGCACCCCCAACCCCTGCACCATGATCAGTATGGGTTGCTGTTGGGGACAGCAGTAGACCTTGGTGCACACTGCTGTTCCCAGCAGATTTTCCCACGCCAGGCAGCCTTCTCCCCATGAGCGTACCCCCTTTTTTTTTTGTCCTTTCTTATTTAACTTGTTTCTCAAACCTAAGACATAACCCACATCCATGTTCTTGTTTGCTTACTTAGGATTGTTTTTTTATTTCTAGATGGAAGTGCAAGCTCTTCTCCCTCTTTGTGATTTACTGTTTTTTTATGTCCAAAACATGCTCCCCCCCATCATTGGCATAGCTGCTGTTTTTCTTTTCTTTCCATTTTAGGCATGTTGCTAATTGTGTGCACTAATCGTGTCCTTGATGGCTTGCTGTTTTTTTTCTTGATATGCACACGAGCATGTTCCCTTCACCCGTAAGCCTCCACTACTTGCTGCTGTCCCAGCAGGTTGGGAATCCCTGGACCACCCCGAGCATGATCCCATCACTCCTTGAACCCCCTGTTGTGGCCAACACAAGCTGCTGCTGGGTGCAACAGCAGCAGCACGTTCATCCCCTGGTAGGCAACCTCCTGGCCCGACAAGCATGACCACCAATACCCTTTAGCATCTGCTGTCCCCACAGGTTTGGGAACCCCAAACCTTCCCTAACAACAGCCCATTGGCACCACAAAGGTAATCCAATCCCCCACAAACTCCATGCATTTCTCACCACCATTGCATGGTTAAAGCCCATGTGATTTTCTTTTGTTAGTTGCTGTTCGCTCTTTCATACAGTAGGTTTGTCAGTCCTTACTTGATTGTTTGGGATGCATGACCATTTGGTTTTAATTGCTTGCGGAGTGATAGCATGGAATCATGGAATCTGGGGGTGCCCAGACCCATAGGTTGCTGCTAGAAGATGATGAAAAGAAACAAGGGGGCAGCAGCCCCATGCCCTCTTGCATGGCCCCTTGCCTTTGTTGGGAAGCCCTAAAGGAAACTCAAGGTGGGTGCACCCCCAAACCAACCAATGTGGGCCTCCCAAGGGCCCACACAATTCATGGAAATGGCCTAAAAACCCCTGGAACCCACCCCATTTACAAAATCCCCGGAAAGTGCCATTCAAATGTGATCCGACAACTCAGGTTGGATCACCTTGAACTTTTGTGTAGCCGACAAGGATCGTCGGCTACATGGCAGAAGTGTCACTTGGTGTATTCTTTGATTCTTGATATATGTGCATGAGGTTTTAACCAAAGCAAGTGAACCAATAGGGTTTTCGGGTCACCCGAAAACCCAACATGGTACATGGACCGCCGGTCCAACTCGGAACAGTAGTGGGCCTTCCAACGGGGCCCACCAAGCCCGGCAGACATAAAGGAATTTAAGCATGTAACCTAAGCAAGCTAAGTGAAACTAACTAACCGAATCGGATGGGCCTAACCCAATGCGGCCCACCTGAACCTTGCTTTGTGGAATTAATGTGTTTAAATGCATGGTTTGGCCGAGACCAAGGGTAAGGGCCTATTGGGCCCGCCAAAGCCCACCAACCAACCAAGTGAGGGTTCAAAGCCCTAAACTTCAAGAGCATGGGCTTTCAAGCCTAAATTTGGACTACGGGCCCCAAGCCCAATGTCCAATTTACCTTGGCTAATTTAAATAAGATAAATTCGAAGACACTTTGGCAACCATCATGGGGGCCCACCTACGGGCCCGCAAACCGAGGCCGACCCACTTTTGCATGAAAGCCACTTAAAATTTTGAATTAAACCTTAAAATAAAATTAATTCACTGAATCTAAACCCAAAGGGCCTCTTAGGCTTAGACAGAGGCCCACATGGGATATGTGGGCTTACCCAAGTCCACCAAGGAAACCGTGGGCTTTCCAACAAGGCCCACCCAGTCAGACTCAGATCACCTAAATTTAAGCAAGATAAAATCAATTAAAGGGACCCACACCACTTTGGTGGTCCGGACAGACTTAACCAAGTTACATGATGGATCAGGAATCGGGTGAGAACCAAAGTAAGCTGACTCAAACCAGGGAACCCACGGGACCCGTCATTTGACGGGGTGGTCTAGGGTGCCTACGGACTTCCCGAGATCGCAACAGAGACCTTTCTCAGAATCTCAAGCCGCAGACCAGCTCAATAGACAAGATTAAGCACCCAGGTGTCCACCTGCACCCCATCAGGCGGTGGCGACTCCGAATTTTCCCGTGCCACGTTTCCGACGCGCGCACATCAGCAATCTACAAAGCTGTTATCATGCGTCGGGGATCGGTAATCTTGATGTTATTCTCTTTAGAACTTATGGCTAAAATATATATTTTTTCAATCATTGTGGCCCTTTGAAGGATTTCATAACAATCATCAATGTTATTGTGGATGCTTCACAATAAAGATTTCTAAGCATGTCTCCTTTTGTTAACTTTGGTAACAATTGGTTGATGATGTGGCTAGTAGCTATTAGCTTCTGTCAAGGACTTTTTACACATGATTTTGAATCCCTAACTGGCTCTTAATTTATGTCATTCTTTTTATGAAATACTAATGTTACCCTCACTTAGTTAAAAATAGTGAAGAGAAACAACCAGTATTTAGTATTGTGTAGTAGTTCTAGGGTAAAATCTTCACCATATGAGAATGTCATCTTCAGTTTTGAGTCTTTTTTGCACTGAGAATGTGAGATCTCTTACCAACGACTTCAATGATTATGTCAGCAAGAATGGTATTGCATTTGAAATCAAAAGAGCTGAAGAAGATATGGTGTGCAATATATTCTTTTCTTGTTTGATTATAAACTTCTATGTAGTAAATTATAATTAAGCTAATTGTAGCCACAACAAACACTTTTCTGTCATACAAATTTCCAATCTATATTTTCATACAAATTCTATGTCATACAAATTTCCAATATAGAATACGAAGCATGGTATTCTATATTTTCATCAAGGACCCTCATACAAATTTTAGGCCTTAATTTTCCGTCATTAATGGAGTTGAGTCTTGGCAACCAAGAAGGGGAACGTGTGGTTGGGGCGTCAGTTTGGGGCTATTAAATGTCTAATCTATGTTACTATTAAAAGCATGAACTACCTTAAATGTTTTTCATTTTCACATACATAAAATAGCCTTCTTTTTTATCTTTAATTTCACATACTTGTCTAATTAAAACAGTTTTAATAAAAACATAAAGCAAAATTACCAATCTCATAACGTTATATGTTCATGGTTATCGATCTTCTTCAGTACTTATCTGCTTAAAAAAATTTAAATAAAATCGTAAAAGTAAATTACCAATCCTTACATATATAATTTTTCTTTGCACTAAAAAAAACAATTCATGTGTGTATATATATATATATATATATGAGCCCAACTAACTAATTAACGTGCCCCACATTAGTAAGTAACTATAAACAAATTCAATAAAATAATTAAATTAATTAAAGGAGAATTTAGAATAAATGTGAATTAATTTAATTTGTTATTTATCAAATCTAATACTGATAATTTTTGTTGCATAAATCCTGAAGGTATAGAAGCGAACATAAATTTTATCTACCTAAAATTTACCAGATTATATATTAAACACAATATTTTATAACCTCATTAAATAATTATTATGTGGTAACAACAAATTAATTCTCATTTTCTTTGTCACTGATAATTTTAAATGAGTGACTGCTATTGAATTATTATGTTAAATAATTTGAATAATTTTACTGATAAGGTGAGTTACGAATAGTATGTGATAATAATTATATAGTTCACTAAGGCCACTTTCTTATCACATAATTATGAGTATTATGTGATAATAATTATTCAGATTATTCTACCTAATAATAATTAATATATCTAACATAAGACTAAAGGCCGTAAAATACAATGCATGAAAAATGGAGCTTTGGCGTACTATAATATGATAACATTCTAGAATTTTTTTTATAGGATCAATTTATTTATATTTAATGTATGTTTGATTGGATTACAATTCTTTCTTAATTACTTTATATGTGCTCTTGCAATCATTAAATAATAATTTTAATGATTTAATTACATAAACTTAACAATCATTTTCTTCATAGTTTGCTTGAAACGATGTGGCTTCGTATAAAATCACATAGTTAACTATTGCAATTGTTATTGTAAGTAATTAAATTTCATTTTCACATTATAGAGTATAGTGAGACTATTATGAATAGTTTGTCACATAATTTACATTTTGAATGATCCTAATAAATTATGAATGATTCTAACAAATAATGTACATGATTCAAACTTATAAATATATTGCTTAAGATAATTGCAACTCCAAAACCTTCACACCAACATGCCATAGATGTCAATTTTATACCTCCATAATTTGTATTTTCTTAATGAAATAGGTAAATCTATTAGCATTAATAAGTAAATAAAATTTCATAAAAGTTATATTATATGTATATGTATGTAACTCTTGTTTAATTTTGCTTTTTCTTAATGAACTAGTCTAACTCTTGCTTAATTTTGTTTGAAGTTTTTTATTTTTTGCCTTTCATATAGTACTTAATTGAGATATTGGAGCAAACCAAATGTTTCGTTATTGCACAGTAAATAATTTATTTTATTATTTGTATTTTTCATTTGTATCTCATAGTTTATGATATAAATTTGACAATAAATTTATATGCTCTCAATGTGGTCGAGTTCTATGTTGATTGAGAATTGAGATTATTAGCACGGAATTAAGACATGTTGGAAGCCTTTATTTATTGCCAGTTTAATCACTTCCTAGTGCTGCAGATGCTTCCACAGGAAGGGATGATGACAATCCAAGATCAGTTGCAAATGCAGCCAAGAATTATTCCCAGGTATCACCACATATCCTCTGCCTTCAGCTTGCTCAATTCAGAACCTTGTGATAGAACTTTCAGTTCAGGTTGATCAAAGTAGGTCAGGCGAAGCTCCAACCGGTGAAAATGGTACCGTTGTGTTTCAATCTTGACCCAGATATGGTTGGTGAGAGTTCTGTATATTGTTGGTCTTTCTGCTTCAAATATGCATTTGTTTCAATGTCTTCTGGACAACCCACTGTAAATTGGCTATTGCTTGCTTCTGGAGATGTAATAAATTTTGCGGCACGCTTTTGATATGTCTACAGTTTCTGTTTTCCAGCAACACCAGCAGTCTACAAAGCTCTTACAGTAATGCCTCCATGATCACATCCCCGTTGCTTAGGACACAGTAAATGTGCCAGATTGCAAGCCAGGGTTGTTGTGTATTAAGATAATCTTTTGGTTCTGATTAATTACAAACTGAAGCAGCAAGAAATTTAGCTGCCTCTCATGGGGTGCCCAGATTTGGTGATCCTTTACCTTGCAATGAACCAAATGGAATGCATTCCTTTAATGCATTCCAGCTCAGGTCTCTTTGCTCCTTAGATCTCTCAGTATCAACAGAGTAAAATTCTATGATGCGGACCCGAATGTTCTACGTGCCTTCTCCAATTCGAATGTTGACTTCATCGTTTCAATTGGAAATGAGCAGCTCCAAAACATGGGTGACCCTAGCAAAGCTCAAGCATGGGTAAAACAACATATTCAGCCCCACGTTTCCCAGACTAAGATCTCTTCCGTCATCGTTGGAAATGAGGTCTTCTCAGGCAACGACACCCACGTTTCAATTGGAAATGACCAAGCAAATGAATGTCACTACTGCACATTCGCTTACAATCTTAGCAAATTACAGTAAAAAAACAGGGAACTAGCATTGATCATCAAAGAAAGAGGAAATAAACGAGAAGGAACTCCAAATCCTCCATTTCTGATTATACAAATCAGCCTCCAAATCATTTAACCAGAAGGAATGAACATAAAAGTCAAAAAAACTAACCAGAGTATTCTAAAACCATTCATTGTTTCATTTTCATATGAATCTCACAAAAACAAACGGTTGCGTCAAGTACAAACAGTACTCGCATAAAAAATCAGCAAAAGCAGTCGTCGCATCATAAATCAGCAAAGTACGCCGTGAATGAACTCAAATACAGAAACCAAATAACCGTCCGAACTTCGAACAAGAAACTATAACGCCACTCCTACCGTATCAGATCTTCACTGTTTCAGATATAATTTAACTCCATGAAACTGAATCTAGAGCAAGTTATCAAAGAAGCTTGAAGAGAATTACCTGAAAGGAGAAGAAATAGAAGAGAAACCGAGATGAGAGCTTCGAGGCTTGAGAGCTCAAGAACAGAACTACAAGGACCAAAGAAGAGGACAGAGCCCTTGAGAAATCCATGAATGTTTGCACAGATGAGAGCTTCGAGGCTTCTATTCTGTGTTGGCTAACAACGAGAGAGAGGGGGGGGGGGGGGGGGGGGGGGGGGGGTAGAGAGAGAGATCAGTGAGAAAGATGATTGTGATATGGCCTGGATCGTCTATTGATTTACAACCGAACGAGGTCGAACGCGGGATTTTTGAAACGGCGAAGAGGGAATTTTGAAATTTTCGAAGGTTTCAGAATTGCGTTCAAACGAGGCTCAAACGACGTGGTCTTAATAACGGACGCGGTTACCATTCGAAAGAGGAGATAGGGGAACGAGGATGCGTGTCGCGCAATGCGCGCATGCAAGACCGTTCGCAGGACCAACCTCATCATAAAACTAATGGGACAAAATCTTTCATAAAAGGTAGACCACCCTGGTCCTCCCCTAATGGCTAGTGTTTGGTAAAGTTATAAATTGGTTTAAGGTTTAGTCTAACCCAACCATAATATGCCCGAGACCCGACCTTTAATGTATATATATTTTCCATATATATCATTAGGGATGCTTATCGGGTCGGGCCGGCACTGGGACAGGGCAATAGGCTCATCAAGGCATGGCCCGCCTGGCACGATGGTCTAGCGGGCTGTGGGTGGCATGACACGCTTTAAGCATGCCATATCATGCCAGCCCGCGGGCTTGCATTAAAAAAGAAGTGGTTTTTATCTTTTTTTTTACCTCTTTTTTTATTTTTTATTTTTTATATACAATTTAGGAAAAAATAGTATCCAAATATATGTAAGAAATGTGTGTAAATAATAAATATATTTTTTCAGAATTTTCTATATCTTTTTTTTATTTTTTTCCTTTTTTTTTGAATTTTTGACTTTGTTTATTATGTATCCCGCTAACTTGTGTGCCATGGCCCGACACGGCATGGCCCAGCCTTAGCTGTGCCACAGGCTTGGCCGTGCCTGGGGTATTGGATTACAAGCTAGGCACGGCACAGCCTGTCTTCTAGGTTGGTCGTGCCATGCCCGGCCTTCGGCCCGTCAGGCACGGGCACGTTTAGCCCGTGCCTGTAACGTGCTGGCCCGTTAAGCACCCTTATATATCATATATACTTTTATATATATTATGAATAAATATATAATTAACTTAATCACATTTTTTTTTGCAAGTATATAATATTTTAATGTTTACACTACAGGCGGGTCAACCCGACCCACCCATCACCAATTAGAGGTTTCCACGCTTAAAACCAAACAATGAGGTGGACCCCACTCTCAGCTTGTCATCCAGTTTGTGATGTCCACCTAGGAACTTGGAAGGCGAAGCACTGGATTCTGAAATTGAATCTGTTAAACGAGTCGTGTTTTGGTACGTTTCAGCGGGAAACTGGACCGTTTATAATGATTTTGTAGCAGATTTCATTGTTCTTTTTTGTAATGATCTGATTTTGTAGGAAGTGACCGTTTGAAGACAGATCCAAATTGAAAACCAAGAAGCAAATTAGAAACCCATCTGGAAAGAAACATTTCGCCCAAAACCCAATTTAAACGACTCTTTCCCTCTTTCCTCTGGTCTTGAGTCTTTTTTTGCTATGTTTCGGCGGGAAACTACAACGGTAATATGATTTTGCAGGAGATTTTTTTGTTCTTTTTGGTAATGATCTGATTTTGTAGGAAGTGACCGTTTGAAGATGGAGCGGAATTGGAAACTAGGAACTAAATTAGAAGCTTCTGGAAAGAAACAATTTGCTCGAAGCCCTATTTAAACTATACAGCGGAGCTCTTGTTTCCGTACTAAACGACTCTCTGTCTTCTCTACTGTTGCTTTTCACCTTTGCTTTCTGCCCTCTTCTTAATTTCGAAACAAGACAACCTGAGATGGAGAACCCCAGAAGAAAGGGGAAAGAAGTGATTGCTCAGTTCAAGTTTTCCGGTAATTGGAGCAAGTTCATTTCTCTCGTAGATGTTGCGGAGATGGAGCTCCGTGCTTTGCACGATTCTGGGATTCTCATATGTGACTCTGTCGCAAACCAGAAAAACCCATCTGGTTTTCAGGGAGCAGAAGCTTCATCTCACGGCTGGGGTTTCAAGAGTGATAGAGCCAACATCGACAAGGGCAAGAAACCCATGTGCCTCGCTCCCAGAAAGTCTCTGACGAAAAAGCTCATGAAGAATGGAAATAAGATGCTGAGGAGCAATACCAGTGAGAGGGAAGCTGAGAGGCTTCCACTGCCAAAAAACCAAATGCCAATGGAGATGAATTGGAGGATTCTAGAGCTCGCAGGTGGGGAGGCCAACATAACTTGGGTTGATTACAAGAAGCTATTTGCCACAGACTTGAGTTCGAGACACTCCCGCCTCTTCCTGCCGAAGAAAGTGATGGAGCTTCTAACCGAAGAAGAGAGGCTGGAACTGACGAGGAGGAGCAATCCGGGTTCGATTGATGTAATGGTGCTGGACCCAATGGTTCGAGTGTGGCAACACTTGCAGTTCAAGTTTTGGACAAGCTCAATGCAACCTGTGCTGATACACGGGTGGCTTGATATTGCATATCTGAATGGATTTGAAGTAGAGGACACCCTGCTGATATGGATCTTCCGGATGGGTGTGCAGAACGAGCTTTGCTTTGCATTCGATGTTCAAAGATCTTAATTCTGGGTTCCTACCATCCAGAACAGAGTCTAGAATTCCAGAAAATTTCTAGATTTTTGTTTAGTAACTAATTTGTATGATTCTTTTCTCGTCTTGTAAGTTCCTTAATTGTTTGTATCCGTGTCATTCAACTATAGGTTGAACCACAATGAGAACTGTGTTCTATAAGATCTTTTTTTGTGTAATGAGTAATATGAATTTTGAATGAAATGATATTCTGAAGGAGTCTCTGTAACCCAACTTTTTCTCAGGCTCTCACTTTCTCTCTAAGACTGATTTCATAATCTGCCATATTCCTTGAACTGCTGCATATCTTTTATGTGTTCTAGCCCTTCATTTGATTGAGATTTAGACAGACCTCCTGCATTCTATTCCTTGAATTTTTTTTGAGGCAATGCATTGTGGCACAACATCACAAGCACATGTGCAGATATATTACCTGAATAGTAAGCATCTCTTTTAAACAAACCCAAGTTTCCTTCCAATGATTCTCAAGCTCAATAGGCACTAAAGTGGATGGACTAAAACAAATGTATCTTAATAAATGTACCTTGTTTAACTAATACATTACACCCCTCCTAAACAATAACCAGCAATTCATGACAGGAAGAAAGAGTTCATTGCAGATTCAGTAATCTAAGTTTTGGTATCATGGGTTAGATATTTTGGAAAGTGGGGTTTTCCCCTAGTTATGGCAGTGATACCGGTTTATATCATTCTTTTGTTAGTACCTTCTCTCCACTTCTAGTTTTGATTTATTAATCAGGGCAGGAGCTGACTCAGTGTAGTAGATCAGCCTCAAGCCCCCCAGTCTTTAGAAATTTTCATATACTAGAAATTTTTAGAAAATTTTTAGATAAAATTTCTTTAGAAAATTTTAAGATAAAATGACTTTTCTACTTATCATCCCAATTTAGTGATATATTTGGGCTTTGTGCAACTTGCTACTGAAATTACTCAAGAGATATATGTTATCTTATGTTGACTACTTATGTACCTCAAGAATGTTATTTAGAATGATTTCTAACTGACTTTGAATGGGATTTGGGGTTTCACAAAGTAAAACTTGCAAGAACAGGAAGCTTTGATCCATATAGAGTCTAGAATGAAAGCTGACTCATTCATACCTACTCTCTTGGTATTCCTTAGACACTCCATAATCTCATTTTGTGATTACTGAGTTTAAAATAGATTGAAGCTAGCTTCGACAAGGCTGCAATTGTTGTGAGAAATTATATTTCAATATTTTGAAAAATTTAAACTCTGTTTCTTATATTCATTTCAAAGTATCTTTAGGTCATATGTCCAGCTTTGAGCATCTGCAGTTATTTTCAGTATTCCTGTAATCCAATGGTATATATGCTGTTTCGGGTGTGGTTTTCAATTAACTCACCCCCGAACTGCTAGCTATCTCCCTACATTCTACAAATTCATACTTCAACCAACTGAAACACTGAGTACCATATCTACTTATTTTCTTCAACGAGAGACAATTTTCTCACTTGATCATGATCTGTAAGATTGGTTATATTTGTGATGATTGTTCCCTATTTTTTTTTGTTGCTCATTCCACTTCTTTCCTTTCTTTCATTTTTTTGGATTTTGGAGGTTGGTTTGGGGGCTTTGTGGGGGGCTTGGGATTTGTGCATTGATGAGGCTTCTGCATTGCTAACTAGTGAAGCTCCTAAGATTTTACTTATCACTTGGGTTCAAAACCCGTACTCATCACTATGCATTAACCACACAAAGGTGAGTGAATACCCACATATATGAGGTAATTGAACCTATTTATCCATCGGATTTTGCGCAAGAAGAAGAAATGTAAGTTATCAGATCAACAAAAATTTCAGACAATTAGACCTATTTACCAGACATTGGTTATCCCTAGTTTGGGTGGATAGTGAAAATGCAAAATTAGAGTCATGAAGGGATATTTTGCAATCTAAAGGTTTTAAAATAAGTCGAACTAAAATTGAGCAGATGCAGCAGGCTCTTATATGATTGACATGTATCATTTAAACTAGAAGGAAACTTCTCTATGACAGTTATCAGTCTTGTTTTGATGTACGGATAAGAATGTTTGGAATCCAAAAAGCAAATATGCATAAGATGAGTTACTGATGAGATGGATATGCAAGGAGAATAGGAAAGTTGGAATGAGAACATTTAAGAATTGCTCAAATAGGTAACAAGATAAATGGAAGTAGGTTAAGATGGTTTGGGTATATAAAACAAAGACTTAAGGATGCAAGAAGAGTTGTGAGAAGATATATATATATATATTCACTGAATGATCTAAGAGGGGGGAAAGACTAAAAGGAGTATGGATGGTCCAGGATGGAGGCAATTAGAATGGTTATGAATTATCATAAGCTGGTGGTCTTTGATAGATAGAGATGGAGAAACTAGATCTTTGTTGCCCATTCAATTATCTGGGTGGGCAATGATGGACTAATTGGCCCTTCTGAGATTGTAAATAAGGGACGACTCATTGCAGAAATATTTTACTCTGGCCTTCCATATAAACATGAATGATGAAATTGAAAGCTGAATTTTAAGTCAACCTAATCACCCGATATTTAAGACAACTGAATCTAGTTATTTCCGAATATTGAAAGCATGGGATGCTATGAGGGTAAACTCCTGCAGTCCTCTTAAAGATGCACATGAAATCTGGCTTCTAGAATGCACTCTACCTCTTTGTATTTAAAAAACTTGGTTATTCCTGTGATTTCTCTTACTTTTAACATGGTTATTTTTTTCTTCTCTTCTGTGACAGAGCACTGAGGGACAAATAAATGATAATGCTTGATGCCATCTTGTCATTAGCCTGTATTCTTTACATCCACAGTTCACGCAGCTTTATCAAATCTTCTCTCTGGATCATCTTACAGAATGTGAATGAGAAAAGTTGGAGATTTCTTTTATGGGTATGATGGCAGTGGAACATGAAGAGAGAAAGTACAAGAGAGTGGTCTTTAGACAATCTCAGAAGTTGGTTTTGTTCCATGTCGAAAGCCTTTATATATTGCCATTTGAATCACTTCAACTGTTGCAGATGCTGAACTATTCCCTGGGGATCACCACCACATATTCCTCTGCCTTCAGGTACTCAATAGAGCACCTTCTGATAGAGATTTCGGTTCAGCAATCTACAAAGCTCTTATGTGTTGGGGATCGGTAATCTTGATGTTAGTCTGTTTAGAACTTATTGCTAAAAGATTTGTTTTCAATCACTGTGGTCCTTTTGAAGGATTTAACAATCTTCAATGTTATTGTGGATGCTTCATAATAAAGCTTTCTAAGCATGTATCATTTTGTTAAATTAAGCAAGCAGCTGTTAGCTTCTGTCAAGGGCCTTTTTCCCATGAATTTGAATCCCTTTCTGGCTCTTAATTTATGTCATTCTTTTTATGAAATACTAATGTGTTAAAAATACTGAAGAGAAACAACCATTATTTAGTATTGTGTAGCAGTTCCGGGTAAAATCTTAATCAGATGAGAATTTCATCTTCAGTTCTGAATCTGTTTTGCACTGAGAATGCGAGACCTCGTACCAATGATTTCAATTATTCATTCAGCAAGAATGCTATTGAATTTGAAATCAAAAGAGCTGAAGAAGAAATGGTTTTCAATATGAAGCAAAGATTTATAAACCCATAAAGGCCTCAAGAGGTAGTTGATTCTTAGGGGTAGTTGGTGGGCAATATGGATTATGAATTATAATTTAGATTAAGAAAATCCAGATTGTCATTGATGATTTTAAAAATCTAGAATCTTGTATGAATACTATAGATTTTAGAATTTAATTATACGATTAGAATTTAGAATCTTGTTCGGCTAACACCGATTATCGAGATTGAATTTGGAGTTTTTATATCAAAAATTGCATAAAAATATATATATAATATAATACAAACTATATATATTTTACAATATATTATACATAATATTATATATTATAAATAAAATATACATTATATATATTATATGTCATGTTATATAATATAGTGATATTATATTATGTGTAATATAATATATGTCATATCATATATAACATGCTATATAATATTTATATATAATACATATAATGTAAAATATATATATTATATATAATGTATTAAAAAAAATAGATATTTTTTCATCAAGGACCCTCATACACATTTATGGCCTTTTTTGGTCATTAATGGAAGCGGATCTTGGCCACCAAGAAGGGGAACGTGTGGTTGGGGAGTCAGTTTGATAAATTTACTTGAAATATATAGGTATATAGGCTGTTTTCATTTTGTTTTGTGGTTAGGAATGCTGCCATATTAGATTGCACTCTTGTTTGAGAGTTGAGATGGACAATAAGGCAGGAGTAATGAAGCATTTCTTGTTTTGTACCAAAATCAAGAGGTCTAACCAAAGTTTTGACGCCCGGTCTAGACTGGCTAGCAGGTTGAAACTCTTTCTTGCCCCCAGTTGGTTGGCCATTCAGTACAATGATGATTAGTATTATTTACTATTATTTTTAAAAGACGGGTCCTAGAATAGCTTTGAACACTAATCAATTTGATTATGTTAATCAAGTATTCTCATACTTTCAAATGACAGAAACCTAGGAAATGATTTTGAAAGAGTAGAATCTACATCCACTTTTGAATCTAAATCCAAGTGAAGGACCTAAGGTAGTTTGTATACGCTACAAAACAAAATATATCTGTGGCAGCGATGGTGGCATTAATTCAGCAATCTGAGTTTTGGTATCATGGGTTAGATCCTTTGGAAAAGTGAGTTTTTCCCCTAGTTATGGGTGGCACAAGTTTAATCATTCTTTTGCTAGTATCTTTTCTCCCATTTTATTTTTGATTTATTAATCAGGGCACTTGCTGATTCAATGAAGATCAACCTCCAGAACCTCTGTTTTACAATATGGAATTTATGGCAAAATTTTAATGTTACACAAGTCCTGTGGGTGCTCCATTAATATACAATAAATTTTAACTTGCCAAAGGTTTTACCTTTTATTCCAATGCACCAGCTGACGGAAAGAGGAGGCACCTTCAATAAAGAAAGACCTGGAGGTTGCCTAGGAAACCCTTCATTGCTATAGAAATAGGTTACAAAGTCTGAATTGCAATGGAGGCTATTTGCTACTAGCAATACTCAAGAGGTAAATGTTATCTTTTGCTGACTAGTAGTTGACCTCAAGAATGTTATTAAGAATGATTGTCCACCAAATGTAGCCAATGTTATTGAGAATTGTGATTGAATACGAGATGTATGAGGTAATTGAATATATTTATCCTTTGGATTTCATGCAATAAGAACTCTTAAGTCTATTGTATCTACAAAAATTTTAGATAATTTGACCTATTTACTGGACTTGTACTGGAGTTTGGTCCTCCCTACTTTGGTCAGAGGAAGTGTAAAATTAGGAATATGGAAGGATATTTTGGAATCAAAAGGTTATAAAATAAGTTGAACTAAAGCTGAGCGTATGGAGTATGACTTCAATACAAATAATGACAGAGGGTGAAGCAGTAGTAAGGATGGAGAATCAAGAAATTTCTGAAAGTAATCAGTTTCAATATTTGGGATCAATTATCCACAAGGTTAGAGATATTAATGAAGAGATGTTGCATAGGGAAGACGTATTAATGAAGAGATATTAATTGGAGTTTGGTTTTGATTGATCCTTCGGGAGATTGTAAATATGAGAGGACTAATTTCAGAAATATTTTCTTCTGGTCTTCCTTGTAAACATGATTGATGAAATTGAAAGGTGATTTTCAAGTCAACTGAATCACCCAATATTTGAGACAACTGAACCTAGTCATTTCTTGAAATTTAAAGCATATGAAGGTAAATTTACAAGTATTTTGCCTCTTGTGCATTGCATATATCTGTATTCTTTCTTAACAAAATTCTTTATTCCTGTGATTTTTTTTTACTTCAAACATGATTTTTTTTCCTCCAATTTTTTCTCTTTTCTTGCAGCACAGGGGGACAAAGAATTGATTAGCTTGATCCCATCTTATCACTAGCCCATGGGTACATTGTATTCCTTACCACACAGGTCACACAGCTTCATCAAATCCTTCCTCTCTCTCTCTCTCTCATAGTACTGACATTTTTGGCTGCAGTTCTGCCCACGAGATCGTCTTTTGGAATATGAGTGAGAAAATTTAGAGATATCTTTTGAAGATGTGGGTTCACTTACAAAATTAACCAACTGTTCTGCTCATCGGCCCTTTTTATGGGTATGCTGGCAGTAGAAGTGTAGAACATGAAGAGAGAGTACCAGAGAGTGAGCTTTTGGAATTACACCATCAATCTCCCAACGTGGTTGAGTTCCATGTTGATTGAGAATTGAGATTATTAGCATGGAACCTTCTTCGAGTAGCACATGTTGGAAGCATTTAGTTTATTGCCAGTTTAATCACTTCCGTAAATTGTTGGTCTTTATACTTCCGGAGATGTAACAAATTTTTGCAGTGCGCTTCTGATATATGCCTTCAGTTTCTGTTGTCCAGCAACACCAACAATCTACAAAGCTCTTACAGTAATAGCTCCATGATCACATGTCCTCATTCTTTTGGACACAGTAAATGTGCTAGATTGCAAGCCTGGTTTGTTGTCTATTAAGGTAATCTTTTGGTTCTGATTAATTATAAACTGAAGCAGCAGGAAAATTAGCTGCCTCTCATGGGGTGCCCAGATTTGGTGATCCTTTACATTGCAATGTTTCTGTGAAAGATTTCTAAGCATGCATCCTTTTGCCCAAAAAATCTTCCTCTGTTTCTATAAGTATTGTTTCAAATCTTCTCTGATTGTAAGATTTCCTTTTGCCTCTTACTACTTTCTATTTTTTTTTCATTTTTTTAAATAATATTTCACTACAATCTATAAAGCAATGAAAGCAACCTTAGAGGGTGTTTGGTAATGTGTTTAGAAACCGTTTTTCGGTTTTTAAACACAGAAAACCAGAAACGTGTTTGGTATTGGGGGATTTCAAATTGTTTTTTTGAAAAAACGGTTGGAAAAACATTAAAGATTTTAGAAACCCAAAATACAGTTTTTAAAAACCAAAAACTGTGTTTTGCGTTTTTTCACCGGTGTCTTTTCTCCATTCTCGGTTTGAAGATGATAAAGGCGACGACAAAGAAAAGGACGAACAAGATCTCGAAATCCGCAAGACGAACGAAGGCGTAGACCGCGTTCACTGCTCGAGTGGACGCCAAGTCTCTCCGATTCGAACCGGCACCGGATCGCCAGCGCATCCTGGTTTTCAAATTGATCTAGAAGCGATTATCGGAAAGTAAAGCAAGAATGAAGAAGATTTGCGGAGACCAAACTGGAAGAGAAAGCGAACAAGAAGGTGGCCGCTAGAACAGGAATCTCTCTGGTATTACAGACATGTCGGACCATCGAATAATCTGAGTCGTTCACTAGAAAGCATTCTTATGGTTCGTGATTGAAACGGATGGTTCATGATACTGCCTGTCTAGAGTCAAGGCAGTCAAACCTTTAATGTTATGATGTTCTAGAAATCTTCTCTGCACTGACAACCTCTTTGCTTTCCACATAAAATGATTTTTTTTTTCAAAATTATACATAAGTATAAAATTGTAAGAAAAAAGTTATATATAAAATTTTAATTGAAAAAACTATAAAAAAATTATTATAATGATATACAAAACATACATAATAAAACCGAAAAAACAGTAAATGTTACCGAACGGGTTTGTTTTTGAAAACCCAAAAAACAATAATTGTTACCAAAGGGGTTTTTTGTCACCTATTTTCAAAAACTCAAAAACAGTTGAATGGTTATGAATAATCATAATCTGGTGGTCTTTGATAGATTGGGATGGAGAAACAAGATCTATGTTGCTCATTCAAGTATCTGGGAGGGCATTTGGCTTTGATTGATGGACTGATTGGCCATTTTAATCACTTCAACTGTTGCTGATGCTTGTGCAGCAATTGAGTTATTCCCAGGGGATCACCACCACATATTCTCTGCCTTCAGCTACTCAATAAAGCATCTTGTGATAGAGCTTTGGGTTCAGCAATCTACAAAGCTCCTATCATGAGTCGGGGATCAGTAATCTTGATGTTATTCTCTTTAGAACTTATGACTCAAATATTTTGTTTTCAATCATTGTGTCCCTTTGAAGGATTTCATAACAATCTTCAGTGTTATTGTCACTACTAACAAATTGACCTTTAACCGCCGGTAAATACTATACCGGCATTTTCACGAATGCCACTGAATCGAGCGTCGCAGATTGTATCTTTGGTGCTTTAAACAGCGTTTTTAGAACCGCTAGTAATAAAAAATGCATTTATCGGGGCAAAACAAACGCCACTACTTTGTTTTTGCTAGTTTTCTCTATGACCGCCGATAATTATACTTTTTTTATTTAAAAAAAAAATGGGTCCAGGGCTCCCGTATCTACGCATGCCCAAAAAAAAAAATTAAAAACCTTCAGGTCATCCCCATCAAATACACAATTACCAAAGAGGGCAAATTATCCACCACAGCCATTTGAGTATTTTGAGAAGCTGAAGCTGCATAGATGGTTAATCAATCGTTAACTGTGACTGAAGTATCATTTGTGTCTTCCGCTAGACTCGTAAATATTCTCACTTCTCTTGAGGAAGCTACCACCAGTGTCATTAGGAGCATACGTGATAGGGAGGGGATTTCTATGATTCCAAGCTCCTCAGATGGACCCGTGGAATAGCAAGAAGAGAAGAAGACCGTGATTTTCTGTAACAGTAAGACCCACCTTGTTAACCAAATATCTCTTGCGTCTTCCACGACCTCATCCTAGCCTGAAAAAGAGCAGCGCCGACCATTTTGCCGACGAATCTGGTGCTGCCGCAGCACGCCAGGAAATCCTTTTCGTCAGTGACGTGCACACCGGAATCGAGAGAGTATCTGGATCAACGATGACCGACTTGGATCGGTTGTGATCAGGAATTGCACTGATCTCCTAAGTTCCATCAGTTTCTTCTCTCCCTTTCCAACCTTCTCGTCGAATCTCACGGCATCATCTCTCTGTCACCACATCGCATACCTTTACAACGAGCTTCTTTACCTTCAAAGGCACTTCAGTGATCTGGAAAAGACAAAGTAGCATCAAAGGATGAGTCATAAAATGTAACTAAACGATCATGGTGAGAGTTTATTTCTATCAAATTTATTAAGAGATTAATTGGTTAAACCCAAACTGGTCACCGTTTCATCTTCATGCATAAGCTAAAGCAAGCCAACAAGATTACATTTGCCTGCAAGATAACTGCTAAAAGGATAAAACATTCATGCTTTAAGGTTTGTCAAGATGGGTTTATACTAAATTACATAATCCTTTGAGGTTAATCTTGTTATGGGATGAAGAACTTACTCCCATGGGACATCGCCAACCAGCATCCAGTCGTCGTCCTTGTCCTCGTATGCGGGCACAAATTCTGAACTGTTCAAAAGATCTATCAACTTTCTCTCATTCATGAAATCCTTCATTCCTTGAGACCCGCAGTGACCTTCAATGTATAATCCCATTATAAACAAAATATATTTCTGACTAAGATCAAAACTATAGTGAAATGAAACAAGAACATAGAAAAGGGCTGTTTATTCCATAACATGATAATGAGGTTAATGTAAAAGTTGTTCTCTACTTACCAATGGTGAAAGAACTGAATATCTTGCCTAAGGCATCAGACAGCTCTTGGTAGCTCTTGTACATCTTTATGTCTACTTTACGAAGGTAAGGTGCGCCATCCATGCTAACCTTCACAAACATAGCGCTGCCGTTCACCTTCTCGCTCTGGCCAACCCACAACTTGTGCCCTGAAATCCCAGGAGAATGAAATTATTCAACTTCAGTTACGACTTCATGCACTAAATTGGACCTATTAGGATAACAACTCCAGAGGAATAACAAAAACAAAAATCTACGAAAATGGATACAACAGAATATAAAATCCGAGATACACTTTCGTTAACGTTAAACAAGATCAAAAATAAAAAGTACATTACATTATACACTTAAATCAAATACAAAAGATCCATATCTACAACAGATTTGTAATGGGCCTAAACAAACAAAGACACTTAAAATTGATCATGGTCACTATGTGTAGCGCCCCAGATCCGGGTCTGCCCTATCACGGCACCAACCCGTACCCGAGACCTACTTATGGGCCCAAAAGAACCTGATAAGCATAATTAATGTGAGCAATTACAATGTAATCATCAGAGTGCATAAGATAAAGAAGAATGGAATTTAAAATTTTCCATATAATAAAAGGGCATCTGTGGAATAACTCCAAAATACAACATTTAGGTATACAAAAGGCAACTAAGATCTCTCCATCACTGACTCTCTCATGAGCATTCATATACAAAAATGATAATCTAAAGATAACTCCCAAGTTTACAAATCCCAAAAAGAATAACTACATTCCCATTGATAGTTTCTAGGAACTAAATACAATAACATAAAGAGAATCCCTACTACGGATATTAAAAGTCCTTGGGTCTGCGCTCAAGCTCACCCTCAATAGCTGCTCCAGTACGTGGCTCACCAAACGGATATGAAAACAAATCTGGTAAAACAAAACGTGCGAGACTTAAAGTCCCAGCAAGTAGCAAACATGCATGAATGGAAACAGTTGATGCAATTCACATGATATCATGATTGGAACAGTTTAGGCAATTTATATAACATCATGGGTAGAAGCAGTTTATGCGATTCATACAACATTAAATGAATAAAAGCAGTTCATGCAATTCATATTTTCAAGTCAAGCATCTAAATAGTATAACCCATAAAATTTAGCTAACAACCTTGGTAGAACTGATAAGGTAAAACCAACCTGTGGAACTCACGATGTAGAACAAACCTTGCTCAGCAGTTACTAGAACCAATGTTACATACCACAACCCAAGATATAATACGTGATGCACAACCAAGTGTCAAGTGGGACTACTCGTCCACTATTAAATACCAAGTGTCAAGTGTCATGTGGGACTACTCGTCCACAATTAAATACCAAGAGTCAAGTGTCATGTGGGACTACTTGTCCACAATTAAATACCAAGAGTCAAGTCGGACTACACGTCCACTGTTGATTGCCAAGTGGAATTCCCCATCCACCATCACATCAATCGAGACCAAGTGGAATTCCCCATCCACTGCAATAAACCATAGGCCAAAGCCTAATCAAATCATATGAGAGTTTTTCGACATCGCTTTCATAAATCCAAACCAATCAAAATGAAGGTCATAAAATCCTCAAAACACATTTTCGATAGGTGGGATAATCTTAGGAATCCCATATAAGTCACCATACCAAAATTCAATGGATTCCGAGACCAAAAGTTTCGGACCTCAAAAATATTGTAAGTCTGGATAAAAACGTTGACTTTTCGGTGTATAATTTTTCTAGACAAATTTACAAGGAGTTTCGGGCTCAAATTCTGGTTGTAGTCTATTGAAGGGTATACAAATCTTCTAAAATTTTCTAGGTTCCTGAATCACTTGTTTGGATATCAAACTCAAAAAGTGGCCTTTTTTGAAAATCGGGAAAACTGGAAATTTAAGCACAAACTGAAAAGTTGACTTTTTATTGGTTGGTGTAAAACCCCGAATTTTCCTTAAATAATAATATAAATTAATAAATAATATTAGTGAGAGTTATAATTGATGGAAATAATTTATTATTGTAGGGGATGATCTAATTAGTGGAGATCCAGAATTAGACGCAGAACTGACCGTTCGATCATGAGATATCGAGGTATGTATTCTGATTGGGCGTGTGTATGGAATTTGGTGTATGTGAGATACGTGGGATCGGAGAGTATAAGTATTAGTTTAATAACCTAAATCATATACGCTTGTATTTCGTTTGTCTTCGATAGCCGCAAGCGACAAACCTGACTGAAGGAGAAGAAGAAGAAGAGGAGGAGGAAAGGTCTGGTTTTGAGTTCTTCGTCGTCCAGAGTGTTGCTGGGTGATAGAGAATCATTGTTGAGAGAAGAGAGGAAGAGGAACATTCGTTCAAGAGGTAGATGATACCGTTTACCTTTGTTTTTGTATTTACATGTGATTAATCGACAAAAGCATGTTTTTATGATATATAATGACGTATATATGTTGATAATCATGTTATATATATATATATATGTTAGAATGATTTTAGACGAGAAAAATCATGATTTGGAACTGATTCTGATCGTTTTCGAACGACCACCGACCTCGACTGTGCTCGGCGATCTTAGGCGCTCGTTATAAATTTCAGACCGCCATAGACCGCTTGAAGACGTATCGTCGGCGTTCGATTTTGAACTACCGCCGAACACAGACCGCCGGGGCAATCCTGAGCGATCCTAGGCGCTCTGTTCAGATTTTGCAAATTTTCATAATTTCACACCCTGATTTAATTCCAAACTATTTTTAGACAATTTTAATGATTAAAAAAGATGTTTTAAGACCAAAATAAACTATCTAATTCCTTGTTTTACAAAAAAATAAATTAGGGAGGTATTTAGGACATTAGTTGCCAAACTTTGAAAGAAATGGAGAAACCTAGTTTTTGGAAAACCTAACTTGTATTTAATTACTAGAACATCTTCTAAATGACACTATAAACCAGAAAATTGTATATAGAGAATTCAGAACTCAGATGACCGAATATTGAAGTAATTGACAGATTTAACCTTTATATGCCGCTAGGCACCAACCCTTATAGAAATATTATATTTTAGGGAATTTTGGAGTCTAGTGGGCATAGCTGGTTATGGATCCATAGTTGTAGCTAGATAGCTGAGGGATATGTCATTTGGGTTGAGTTACTCCTATATGCGACGCGCTTCCTTTGCAAGTTAGTTTGTCTGGGAAGGTCTTATGTCTGGAGGGACACCCCGGTGAGCCACTGGTGATTCCCTGTACATGTGGATAAGCGACCATCTCCATGTATTGATTTTGGTGCTGCATGCTGGTGGTACATGCCAACTCTGATGGGTACGTGTGCAATAAGTCAGTGACTACGGCTCTTGTCTAAGTTGCGCTGCATGGGACTTGAGTATCATTAGTAGCATTGCTCCTAAGTCGCACGGTGGTATAGCAATTGGTTGAGAATCATCTCAAAAGGTTTATCTATCTTTGTGAGTCCTACAATGACACTGAAATCACAACACTTGATATTATTATTGAATACATGCTGGAGGCATGTGATTTGGGATATTGATCGGATGTTACTGCTTAGTGCATCCTAGTAAAGTGTGAATCATGTTATTAATCTTGATATTGGATTCTTATATTAAAACTTGCTGACATTCATTTCTAGAATTGTTTTGTATTCATGAATGATATGAATGATTATACGAGCCTGATTAGTCGATATTGCTTAATCGTGCATGAACTGTTACTTTATTTATATGAACTGTTTAATCATGCATGTGTTACCTACTGGATATTCGTATCTCACCCTACTTTTATTTCATTTTTCAGCTGATACGCGAGAGGGGGATCTTAGTGATTTCCAGGGAGAGATAGCTGAGTATACACCGGAGGATTACTATTATCCGGATCTTGTTTGAGGTGGATGAATGACATAGACTTAGCACTTTTGATTAGATTATTATTATTCATTTGGATTTGATGTATTAGAGAGATGAGAGAGAGATAGTAACCAGTTATTTTACCAGACTTTGATATTAATGATTGATGATCAAACTATATGTTATTTGAGGATTTTAAACTATATTTCCGCAACTCTGATAGTATAATAAGTTGAATGGATTTTAATTCTTTGGTCTGGTATATTATTGATGATGTATTTGATATAGGCCAGTAACACTTCAGATTTGGTTGTTGAACTAAATGTGGGTTGTTACAGTAGCGAACCGGGTTCGGGTCGGGTGCCGGTTTGCACTGACCCAGGTTCGGGGCGTTACAGTTGGGAATTGAGCCGTGGGAGTATTTTTATTGGTTCCAAATGGGGGGTAAAACCTTATTTACCTGTAAAGACTTAATTAAATTGAGCAATAAATACACAGGACATTTACTTGAATGTCTTTCATGTAATAAGGGTGCTATGCGAGAGGCTTGGGTTGTTTGGGAAAGGGTTTGAGAGAAAAAGGCTGAACAAATCAAGAAACAGGGTCCACGATTAGCCCCTGGATTAATCGCCCAGGGGCGATTAGCTTTAGCGCGCGGATGCTGAGGTTCAAGGTTCGGGCGTTGAGGTTTAAAGTGCGCGCGCCCAGGTTTAAAACAAGGTCGATGCATGCGCGCTACGGTTTGACGTTCACGCGTTCCCTTTGAACATGCGCGCGTTAAAGTTCTAGATTAATCGTCCAGGTTAATCCTGATTCGCGATTTAAGATAACAGATACTTGTCTTTTGGGGGTTTGGCTCAGGATTAATCGTAAATTTTTAGGATTAATCGCCACCTCGGGATTTCAGATATTTTTGGCTATTTTTGGCTATTTTTGTCTCAAAACTTATACAACTCCTTCTTAACCTTTCTAACACCAAATGGGATAATCATAAATCATCCCAACACACTTAAAAACACATTCTAAAACCAAGATTCATTCCAAATCCTCATGAACACAACATCCATCACTTAAATCATCATTCAAATACCAAACTCAAACCCTAATTCGAAATGTGAACAATAGAGATGGAAATCCAGGGAAAATCAATGGAAAACTAAACCAAATAGTTACATAAACCAAACCCTATGAATTTTTGAAGCAAAACCCTACATGCAAATGATTCTTCAGTTTATCAAAACCCTAAGATAGAGAAATACGAAAATCCAATAAATTCATTTTAGTTGAAGGGTTTGCTAGTTACATGTTTAATGGAGGAGCAACCTTCCCTTCAAGCTCTTCTCTCCTTCTTCTTCTTCTTCTTCTTCCTCTTGTTTTCAAGTGAGCTCCCACTCCTTTCTCTCTTGTTCTATACGTCCAAGACAAGTGGGAGTGTTCTAAAAATACTTAGAATTGAAATTAGGCCATCCTTTTATATGTCCAAGTTTTGGGTCTTTCAAATCTACCCCTAAACAAGGTTTTTATTCAACTAAAACCCTTAGGGGGGGGGGGGGGGGTACCTTAGTGTTAAGTAGGGGTGTACCTTAGTGATAAGTAGATGGTACCTTAGTGTTATTTGAAGGGTTACCCAAGTGTTTTAAGGGGTTTTCCTTAGCTATTTCAAAGGCATACTCTAGGGATGCTTGGGGGTACCTTAATTATACCAGACGGGACACCCTGGTGTGAAGTGGGGGTACCTTAGTGTTATTGAGAGGGTACCTTAGTGTTTCAAGGGATTTACCTTAGTCATTTTAAGGGGGTAAACTTTAGATAAGCCTAGGGAGTGTACCTTAGTTATATTGAGGAGGGGTACTTAGCTATAGAAGAGGTATACCTTAGTTATATGAGGAGGTACCTTAGCTATATAAGGGGTTATACCTTAGGGAAAACAGTGGGGGGTTACCTTACTTATATAGGGGTTACTTTGGTTAGACAAAGGGGGTACTTTGGCTATATAGGGGGTGTACCCTAGGTAAAACAGTGGGGGTACCTTACTTGTATGAGAGGAGTACCTCTAGGAAATATAAGGGGTGTACCCTAGGTAATATAAGGAATGTACCTTAGGTATGTTGGAGGTACTTTAGGGATATAAAGGGGGTACCTTAGCTGTATAAGGGAATGTACTTTAGCTAAACAAGGGGTACTTCAAGTAAGATAGTAGGGTACCTCAGTTAAAATAAAAGGATACCTTAGGCAATATAAGTGAAGTACCTTAGGTATAATTTGAAGGTACTTTAGGTATTCGAATGGGGTACCTTAGGCAATACAGTGGGATACCTTGGCCAATATGAGTGAGGTGCCTTAGGTAATATAAGGGGGTGCTTTAGGTATACATGTGGGGTACCTTAGGCAATGCAAGGGGATACCTTAGGCAAACACAGGGGTACCTTAGGCAATCACAAGGGGGTACCTTAGGCAAACACAAGGGGATACCTTAGGCAATTCAGAGGGGTACCTTAGGTAAACATAGAGGGTACTTTAGGTAAATCAAAGGGATACCTTAGGTAAGCATAGGGGTACCTTAGGGATATAAGTGGGGTACTTTAACTATAATTAGAGGGGTACTTTAGGTATTCAAATGGGGTACCTTTGGCAAAACAGTGGGGTACTTTAGGTGTACTTGAGTGGTACCTTAGGTAACACTTGGATATACTTTGAGTAATACATTGGGGTATTTCGGGTAATACATGGGTGCACCCTAGGCATATTTGGGTGGTACTTTGGGTAATACTTTGGTGTACTCTAGGTATACTTGGATGGTACCTTGAGTAGTACATGGATGTACTTTGGGTATACAATGGGAGTACCATGGGTGATACAAGAGGTACTTTAGTGGTATTTGGGAGGGTACCTTGGGTACCCTTAGGAGGTTCTTTTGGTACTCTTAGGAGTTACTTGAGGTACATGTGAGAGGTACCTTGGGTACACTTAGATGAAGATTTGGGTACACTCAGAAGGTACTTTAAGTATACTCGGGAGATGATTTGTGGTACACTTAACTCCAATTTTTCCGAATTTGATTTTCAATTCGCTAGATCTAATTGAAAAATATCTTAGCCAATTGTAACTAAGACATAACACTAACTAAGCTTTTCCTTAATAACTTCAATTCGATTCCCCTAACTCTTTAGGTATAATCTATATTTACCCCATCTTCATAACACAATTTCTTAATTAGTCTAATAATCACACTTTAGATAATTAAGCTTAATAATTAAGGTATAATCCAGGACGGGGTTTTACACCATGAATAAGAATGTAAAAGTAACCAACTTAAAATGCTTTTTATCCCTAACTTTCCTAGCACCATCTTTTACACTGTTATCGTACAATGTTCACAGCTTTACACAAGGAAACAAACACAGAGAAAGAGATGCAGCAGAAATAAAATGGCCGCCATAAGCCTCTAAGAGCCATATCCAGAATTCTAGTAAGGAATAAAAAACAGTACAGTAACTATCACTAGACCAAACATAAGTGAGAACTCAAGTTTTTCAGCACTGTTCAAGACCATTAATCTGACCATATGGTACACATGGTTAAAAGAAACTTCAACAAATAGTGAAGGATTGTAAGACACAGCGAAATGGTTGAGCAACCAATCAGTGATTGGCAGAAATATGTTTCACTTTCAAAGGAGGGGTTAAAACATAAAGCACACTAAAAAAACCAACCTCTGCATTCCAATATAGAGGTCATTACAAGAGGATCATATTGTCACCCTCTAGAGGCAGAGTATTCCACTAAAGAGGAAACTTTTTCCACCACTGAAAAGCACAGCTGCAACAGAGAGAAAAAGAAGAAGACCAAGGTTTCTAGGATAAGTGACTATGACTTTAATACTAGAAATAGCAACACAACACCTCCCCTCCACACACCACACAAACCCACCCATCTCCGCCACCACACTGGGCAGAAAAAAACCCCACCCTGAAAATCTGGTCTGCTATAATAATTTTACTTTTCATTCATTTTTGTTTCATGTTTTATCGTAGTCGTGTGCTTCCCTCATTGATTACTTGAAAAGTGGAAAGCAACTAATGATCTACGGGTCCTAAACTTGTAAGGCTTCTATTTCTACTATTTCTTGGAATCTTAGTCTAGCAGGTTTTTTTTTCCACATGACTTCCAAGTACTGTTTACATTTCCTATATCATGAGTCTTGATTTGTCAAGAAGCAACCACAGTTATTCAAAGGGCATGATTGTATATTGCTTTCAAATATTGATTCATGTTGAGCATGCAAATATTGAGAAGCAACCACAGTTATTCAAAGGACATGATTGTATATTGCTTTCAAATATTGATTCATGTTGAGCATGCAAATATTGAGGATCAACATCCAGCTCAATAATTCTCTCCAGGACATACTCCAAAAGTCCAAATAACAAATGCACGTTCAGTGTTTTACCATATTTGATCCATATCCATTATAATACTTTGAGAGTCTTTAACATGAAAACAGGCATTATAAGTATGCATCTATCAAAATTTGCGAAAATAGAATACCCAAAGAAGGAAGCTTTTATGACCATATTCTTCACCTTAATAATCTCATTCTTTTGTCTCCAAGAATGCATCTATCATTCTGCATTGAATTCAAGTAAGGTGCCTTGATTTGATCCCATCCATTAATTACCATGACATATAACATATAGAACAAGAACAGCATGATAAACCCATTCCAAATCCTGAAATTCTAAATCTGAATTGATCCCCCCTCATTCAATCAATAACCTTTCTCATACTATCCCCATTCCACATCCTTTAATTCCTGATCTTCATTGAACCTCCTCATTCAAACCATATGCGTCCTCATCCACATTAGCCAACAAAGATAGCATTCAATCATTCTAAATAAACAACTCCTTCCTGGTAGATGAGAATTCCAAAAACTAATCATAAATTGCTGAAAATAATTTCATTTAAGTAAATCAAAACCCCAAAGTATAATTACTACTTTTGCAATAGTTACAGGAGATTCAGAAGGTCCCCAGTATTCGACCGAGACACGATTTAAGCTAAATGGTTGAACAAAAAGCCAACGATGCATCGACAGAGGCAACGGAAACCCAAAAACACCGACACCATTAACGGTCTACATTAAAAAGAAAAATTAGTGAGAACAAAAAGGGGAAAATCGAAGAATCAAGATATCCAACGTGCTCATACCACTGAAGAATGAAGATTATACGCAAGAAAGAGTGAGCTGAAAGAGAGAGCAGCCACGATGGCGGGAAAATAAGGGCACGATTAAAATGAGAAAATTTCAGAAAGAAAAGAAAAAAAAGAAAGGAGAAGAGTTAAAAGGTGTGAGCATCTTACCGGAAGTGTTCGAAGACAAGATTTACAGAAATTGATGATGATCACTGAACGGGGAACTGCAAGCTAGCAACAAGGGTTTTGCAAATCACCGGTTGCGCACGAGGATGAATACACATGTACGTGTGTGTATTTGTGCTATGAACAATTTATTTAAATAACATAATATTAAATAATTAAATTTGCAATAAGTTTTTGACACTCCTTTGTTCCTCACCATGTCCGGCTGCAAGTGGGACTGAGATCGATCGACCATGTCTTGCTCTTCTGTTCCAATTAAATCTATGGTGACAGATGGAAAGAAGAAATTAGAAGCAAAAGCAAATTAAGACAACAATAAAGGCATGAGTGAGAAAACATAGTCGGTTGCAAGTGAAACCGAGATCGATCGACCTTATCTTGCTCGACATTATCTTGCTCTTCTATTTCGATCAGAACAGAGAAGCCTCAAGGCTGAAACGAAATCAAGCTTACAAAAGTAGCTCGGTTAGGCTCTCTATGAGATTTTAGGGTTTTCTGCTCTGTTATTGTTAATGGGACAACGCAGGACCTTCATTCTATTCCTCCATTTGATTTGAAGAGGATAACAAGGGTTTTGATGAAGTATCATCGGCGGTCCCCTAAAATTATTGACGGCGCTTCACTGAATAGCTGCCGTTAAAATGTCGCCTGAAATGTGACCAGAGTGGGTTTTCGGGTGCTCGGGTGAGAAGCGCCCCTGTACACGTTATTACCTACGGTTTCGTGAAACCGTAGTAATAATTCGCCACTAATTCTCCAAAATTTTGTAGTGTGTGGATGCTTCACAATAAAGATTTCTAAGCATGTATCCTTTTGTTAACTTTGGTAACAACTGGCTGTTGATGTGGCAAGCAACTGTTAGCTTTTGTCAAGGACTTTTTACACATGATTTTGAATCCCTATCTAGCTCTTAATTTATGTCATTCTTTTATGAAATACTAATTTTACCCTCTCTTAGTTAAAAATAGTGAAGAGGAACAACCATTATTTAGTATTGTGTAGCAGTTCTAGGGTAAAATCTTCACCATATGAGAAAGTCACCGTCAGTTTTGAGTCTTTTTTGAACTGAGAATGTGACATCTCGTACCAACGACTTCAATGATTCTGTCAGCAAAAATGGTATTGCACTTGAAATCAAAAGAGCTGAAGAAGACATGGTTCGCAATATATTCTTTTCTTGTTTGATTATAAAGCTTCTATGTAGTAAATTATAATTAAGCTAATTGTAGCCACAACATACACTTTTCTATCATACAAATTTCCAATCTATATTTTCATACAAGTTTTATGTCATACAAATTTCCAATATAGAATACGAAGCATGGTATTCTATATTTTCATCAAGGACCCTCATACAAATTTTAGGCCTTAATTTTCTGTCATTAATGGAGTTGAGTCTTGGCAACCAAGAAGGGGAATGTGTGGTTGGGGCGTCGGTTTGGGGCTATTAAATGTCTAATCTATGTTATTATTAAAAGCACGAACTACCTTAAATGTTTTTCATTTTCACATACATAAATTAGCCTTCTTTCTTATCTTTAATTTCACATACTTGTCTAATTAAAACAGTTTTAATAAAAACATAAAGCAAAATTACCAATCTCATAACGTTATATGTTCATGGCTATCAATCTTCTTCAGTACTTATCTACTTAAAAAAATTTAAATAAAATCGTAAAAGTAAATTATCAATCCTTACATATATAATTTTTTCTTTGCACTAAAAAAAACAATTCATGTGTGCGTATATATATATGAGCCCAACTAACTAATTAACGTGCCCCACATTAGTAAGTAACTATAAATAAATTCAATAAAATAATTAAATTAATTAAAGGAGAATTTAGAATAAATGTGAATTAATTTAATTTGTTATTTATCAAATCTAATATTGATAATTTTGGTTGCATAAATCCTGAAGGTATAGAAGCGAACATAAATTTTATCTACCTAAAATTTACCAGATTATCAATTAAATACAATATTTAATAACCTCATTAAATAATTATTATGTGGTAACAACAAATTAATTCTCATTTTCTTTGTCACTGATAATTTTAAATGAGTGACTGCTATTGAATTATTATGTTAAATAATTTGATTAATTTTACTAATAAGGTGAGTTACGAATAGTATGTGATAATAATTATATAGTTCACTAAGGCCACTTTCTTATCACATAATTATGAGTATTATGTGATAATAATTATTCAGATTATTCTATCTAATAATAATTAATATATCTAACATAAGACTAAAGGTCGTAAAATACAATGCATGAAAAATGGAGCTTTGGCATACTATAATATGATAACATTCTAGAATTTTTTTATAGGATCAATTTATTTATATTTAATGTATGTTTGATTGGATTCCAATTCTTTCTTAATTACTTTATATGTGCTCTTGCAATCATTAAATAATAATTTTAATGATTTAATTACATAAACTTAACAATCATTTTCTTCATAGTTTGCTTGAAACGATGTGGCTTCGTACAAAAACACATAGTTAACTATTGCAATTGTTATTGTAAGTAATTAAATTTCGTTTTCACATTATAGAGTATAGTGAGACTATTATGAATAGTTTGTCACATAATTTACATTTTGAATGATCCTAATAAATTATGAATGATTCTAACAAATAATGTACATGATTCAAACTAATAAATATATTGCTTAAGATAATTGCAACTCCAAAACCTTCACACCAACATGCCATAGATGTCAATTTTATACCTCCATAATTTGTATTTTCTTAATGAAATAGGTAAATCTATTAGCATTAATAAGTAAATAAAATTTCATAAAAATTATATTATATGTATTTGTATCTAACTCTTGTTTAATTTTGCTTTTTCTTAATGAACTAGTCTAATTCTTGCTTAATTTTGTTTGAAGTTTTTTTTTTTTGCCTTTCATATAGTACTTAATTGAGATATTGGAGCAAACCAAATGTTTCGTTATTGCACAGTAAATAATTTATTTTATTATTTGTATTTTTCATTTGTATCTCAGTTTATGATATAAATTTGACAATAAATTTATATGCTCTCAATGTGGTCGAGTTCTATGTTGATTGAGAATTGAGATTATTAGCACGGAATTAACACATGTTGGAAGCCTTTATTTATTGCCAGTTTAATCACTTCCTAGTGCTGCAGATGCTTCCACAGGAAGGAATGATGACAATCCAAGATCAGTTGCAAATGCAGCCAAGAATTATTCCCAGGTATCACCACATATCCTCTACCTTCAGCTTGCTCAATTCAGAACCTTGTGATAGAACTTTCAGTTCAGCTTGATCAAAGGAGGTCAGGCGAAGCTCCAACCGGTGAAAATGGTACCGTTGTGTTTCAATCTTGACCCATATATGGTTGGGAGAGTTCTGTATATTGTTGGTCTTCTTGCTTCAAAGATGCATTTGTTTCAATGTCTTCTGGACAACTCACTGTAAATTGGCTATTGCTTGCTTCCGGAGATGTAATAAATTTTGCGGTGCACTTTTGATATGTCTACAGTTTCTGTTCTCCAGCAATCTACAAAGCTCTTACAGTAGTGCCTCCATGATCACATCCCCATTGCTTAGGACACAGTAAATGTGCCAGATTGCAAGCCAGGGTTGTTGTGTATTAAGATAATCTTTTGGTTCTGATTAATTACAAACTGAAGCAGCAAGAAATTTAGCTGCCTCTCATGGGGTGCCCAGATTTGGTGATCCTTTACCTTGCAATGAACCAAATGGAATGCATTCCTTTAATGCATTCCAGCTCAGGTCTCTTTGCTCCTTAGATCTCTCAGTATCAACAGAGTAAAATTCTATGATGCGGACCCGAATGTTCTACATGCCTTCTCCAATTCAAATGTTGACTTCATCGTTTCAATTGGAAATGAGCAGCTCCAAAACATGGGTGACCCTAGCAAAGCTCAGGCATGGGTAAAACAACATATTCAGCCCCACGTTTCCCAGACTAAGATCACTTCCGTCATAGTTGGAAATGAGGTCTTCTCAGGCAACGACACCCAATTAGTGTCTTATGTCGTCCCAGCAATGAAAAATGTTTATGATGCTCTTGTTTCCGTTGGACTTGACAAGCAAATGAATGTCACTACTGCACATTCGCTTACAATCTTAGCAAGCTCCTTCCCTCCTTCATCTGGGGCTTTTCGGCAAGATTTTACTGAATACATGCAACAGTTTCTCGATTTTCATTCTCAGACCAGGTCACCCTTCCTCATTAATGCATATCCTTACGTTGCTTACAAAGGCAACCCAAATGAGGTGCCATTAGAGTATGTTCTGTTTCAGCCGAATCCAGGGATGACTGACCCAAATACAAATCTGAATTATGACAGCATGTTGTATGCTCAAATTGATGCTGTTTATTCAGCTATTAAAGCAATGGGTCATACAGATATTGAAGTTAGAATCTCCGAGACAGGTTGGCCATCTGGAGGAGATCCTGATGCGGCCGGGGCAACACCAGAGAATGCAGGGATTTATAACGGTAACTTGCTTCGCCAGATAGAGGAGATGCAAGGTACTCCAATGATGCCTTCCAATCTGATCAACATTTGTGCTTCTGAAATTATAATTCTCAAAGTTTTATTGCATGAAATTTCCTCATAAATATTTCAAGGGCATCTCTGCAGCAATCAAGCATTTTGAGCAAATCTTTGAGTACTGAATTCCTGCAAACCTAGCTTGCTTACTATTGCATACAAAACGACCTCAGCGAACGGGTTTAACTTCAGAACAATTTCTTCAATAATTGAGCAAATCTTTGAGTACTGAATTCACAAGATCCCATGTTGGTTAAATCAGTGTAATGCAAGTGAAATGGAAAAAAAGCATTCTAAGGCCGTGCAGCGTATGCAACTGCTACAGTTACGTTCTTCATTAACCCTCCAGTAAGCCCTGTAGCTCTCTTTCATGTGCCAGTGCACCCAAATTGGACACATATGCCGTGACCACGCCACTAATGGTTGCACCACTTCATCATCACTATGTGGTAACTGCAACAGTGGTGGTGTTTCACCAGGCCTGCAGTTTTTGGACAACAATGCATCCACAACTGCATTGGGGACACTTAACTATGGTTTCATTGTAGAAGGCAGATAATGAAACACAAGAAGTAGGAGATACCAATGCTTGAAAGTGGGAGTAAGAACAAGTCACATTCCATGTCACTACAATAAAAAAAAAGGGATTTTATCATTACAATATGATTGAAAGAATAACAATTAGATCAGCCAAGAAATGAACCTGAAAAAAAGGTTGTCATAGCAAAAAGTTGTATCAATGGTATAGGAAATGGGATTCAAGTTTGATAAAACAATATATCAATTAAAATTTCTTTTGGAACTTTATCAAATTGCCTTTTATGGGAAATTCAATCCAAAGGGAAGAGCTATCCTAGTCCAGTGCTAGCTCTAACTAAAATGTTTAAGATAAATTAAATAGCTTGACATAAAATAGAAATCCAGCAAATAATTTATACGAATTTCATGAAGCAGATTCTTCATCATCCTCTAAGAACTTTTGTTAAATCTAAATATGATAATATCGCATATCAGATCCAAATGGCTAAAAAAAGAACAAATTCTCAGTCTCTTAAACAAAACCTTATGCTTTGAAACCAAAAATTATAGTTTAAATTCAGCAAATTACAGATTTAAATAAATATTAATCTCAGCAAATTACAGTAAAAAAACAGGGAACTAGCATTTATCATCGAAGAAAGAGGAAATAAACGAGAAGGAACTCCAAAGCCTCCATTTCTGATTATACAAATCAGCCTCCAAATCCTTTGACCAGAAGGAAAGAACATAAAAGTAAAAAAAACTAACCAGAGTATTCTAAAACCATTCATTGTTTCATTTTCATATGAATCTCACAAAAACAAACGGTTGCGTCAAGTACAAACAGTACTCGCATAAAAAATCAGCAAAAGCAGTCGTCGCATCATAAATCAGCAAAGTACGCCGTGAATGAACTCAAATACAGAAACCAAATAACCGTCCGAACTTCGAACAAGAAACTATAACGCCACTCCTACCGTATCAGATCTTCACTGTTTTCAGATATAATTTAACTCCATGAAACTGAATCTAGAGCAAGTTATCAAAGAAGCTTGAAGAGAATTACCTGAAAGGAGAAGAAATAGAAGAGAAACCGAGAGGAGAGCTTCGAGGCTTTGATAGCTCAAGAACAGAACTACGAGGACCAAAGAAGAGGACAGAGCCCTTGAGAAATCCATGAATGTTTGCACAGATGAGAGCTTCGCGGCTTCTCTTCTGTGTTGGCTAACAACGAGAGAGAGAGAGAGGGGGGAGGGGAGGGAGGGGAGGGAGGGGGAGAGAGAGAGATCAGTGAGAAAGATGATTGTGATATGGCCTGGATCGCCTATTGATGCACAACCGAACGAGGTCGAACGCGGGATTTTTGAAATGGCGAAGAGGGAATTTTGAAATTTTCGAAGGTTTCGGAATTGCGTTCGAACGAGGCTCAAACGACGCGGTGTTAATAACGGACGCCGTTACCGTTCGAAAGAAGAGAGTGGGAAACGAGGACGCGTGTCGCGCAATGCGCGCATGCAAGACCGTTCGCAAGACAAACGGCCGTAGAGGAAAAATGTTCAATTACAATGGGTCTAAATTGAATCCAGCCCAACCTCATCATAAAACTAATGGGACAAAATCTATCATAAAAGGTAGACCACCCTGGTCCTCCCCTAATGGCTAGTGTTTGGTAAAGTTATAAATTGGTTTAAGGTTTAGTCTAACCCAACCATAATCTGCCTGAGACCCGACCTTTAATGTATATATATTTTTCGTATATATCATTAGGGGGTGCTTATCGGGTCGGCCCAGCATTGGGATAGGGCAATAGGCTCGTCAAGGCATGGCCCTCCTGGCACGATGGTTTGGCGGGCCTAGGGGTGGCAATCGGTAGAATATGGTACGGATCTGCTAAGATCCGAATCCGATCCGAAAAAAATTTACCGATATCCGAATTCGATCCGATATCCGACGGATCTTTAATACTTAAATCCGAATTCGAAATTCAATGAATATCCGAAATCCGAATTCGATCCTAAATTTGAATTCAAAACCGAAATCCGAATTCAAGCCTGTTTGAACCTAAAACTTTAAAAAACAATTTTAACAATTAAAGTAAATTTAACTATAAATTTTAACACAAATCCAAGTGTCTAATGATCAAATGATGATTTAACCCTTTTAACTTATGGTTGAACCATGGTCTAGGCTAAGTTTATATATATTATAAGTATGTTTTCGGTTTGGATCTTTTTCGGATCGGATACATGTATATCGAATCCGAATCCGAATTTGAATAAATTCAGATCCGAAATTCGAGATCCGTATCCAAACTGTGGATCTAAATCTTATATCCGAATTCGGTAATTTCGGATCGGATTTGGATATATATTCGACCTATTGCCAGCCCTAGGCGGGCGGGCCGTGGCTTGCGAAGCACGTGGGCGGAACGGCACGCTTTAAGCATGCCATATCATGCCAACTCGCAGGCTTGCATTAAAAAAGAAGTGGTTTTTTGCTTTTTTTTATATACAATTTAGGAGAAAATAGTATCCAAATATATGTAAGAAATGTGTGTAAATAATAAATATATTTTTTTCAGAATTTTCTATATCTTTTTTTTATTTTTTTTCCATTTTTTTTGAATTTTTGAATTTGTTTATTATGTATCCCGCTAACCTGTGTGCCATGGCCCAACACGGCATGGCCCAGCCTTAGCTGTGCCACAGGCTTGGGCGTGCCTGGGTTATTGGATTACAAGCTATGCACAGCACAGCCTGTCTCCTAGGTTGGTCGTGCCATGCCCGGCCTTCGGCCCGTCAGGCACGGGCTAAACGTGCCCGTGCCTGTAACGTGCTGGCCCGTTAAGCACCCTTATATATCATATATACTTTTATATATATTATGAATAAATATATAATTAACTTAATCACATTTTTATTTGCAAGTATATAATATTTTAATGTTTACGCTACAGCCGGGTCAACCCGACCCACCCATCACCAATTAGAGGTTTCCACGCTTAAAACCAAACAATGAGGTGGACCCCACTCTCAGCTTCTCATCCAGTTTGTGTTGTCCACCTAAGAACTTGGAAGGCGAAGCACTGGATTCTGAACTTGAATCTGTTAAACGAGCCGTGTTTTAGTACGTTTCAGCGGGAAACTGGACCGTTTATAATGATTTTGTAGGAGATTTTATTGTTCTTTTTGGTAATGATCTGATTTTGTAGGAAGTGACCGTTTGAAGACAGATCCAAATTGAAAACCAAGAAGCAAATTAGAAACCCATCTGGAAAGAAACATTTCGCCCAAAACCCAATTTAAACGACTCTTTCCTCTGGTCTTGAGTCTTTTTTTGCTATGTTTCGGCGGGAAACTACAACGGTAATATGATTTTGTTGGAGATTTTTTTGTTCTTTTTGGTAATGATCTGATTTTGTAGGAAGTGACCGTTTGAAGATGGAGCGGAATTGGAAACTAGGAACTAAATTAGAAGCTTCTGGAAAGAAACAATTTGCTCGAAGCCCTATTTAAACTATACAGCGGAGCTCTTGTTTCCGTACTAAACGACTCTCTGTCTTCTCTACTGTTGCTTTTCACCTTTGCTTTCTGCCCTCTTCTTAATTTCGAAACAAGACAACCTGAGATGGAGAACCCCAGAAGAAAGGGGAAAGAAGTGATTGCTCAGTTTAAGTTTTCCGGTAATTGGAGCAAGTTCATTTCTCTCATAGATGTTGCGGAGATGGAGCTCCGTGCTTTGCACGATTCTGGGATTCTCATATGTGACTCTGTCGCGAACCAGAAAAACCCATCTGGTTTTCAGGTAGCAGAAGCTTCATCTCACGGCTGGGGTTTCAAGAGTGAGAGAGCCAACATCGACAAGGGCAAGAAACCGATGTGCCTGCCTCCCAGAAAGTCTCTGACGAAAAAGCTCATGAAGAATGGAACTAAGATGCTGAGGAGCAATACCAGTGAGAGGGAAGCTGAGAGGCTTCCACTGCCAAAAAACCAAATGCCAATGGAGATGAATTGGAGGATTCTAGAGCTCGCAGGTGGGGAGGCCAACATAACTTGGGTTGGTCACAAGAAGCTATTTGCCACAGACTTGAGTTTGAGACACTCCCGCCTCTCTCTGCCGAAGAAAGTGATGGAGCTTCTAACCGAAGAAGAGAGGCTGGAACTTACGAGGAGGAGCAATCCGGGTTCGATTGATGTAATGGTGCTGGACCCAATGGTTCGAGTGTGGCAACACTTGCAGTTCAAGTTTTGGACAAGCTCAATGCAACCTGTGCTGATACAGGGGTGGCTTGATATTGCATATCTGAATGGATTCGAAGTAGAGGACACCCTGCTGATATGGATCTTCCGGATGGGTGTGCAGAACCAGCTTTGCTTTGCATTCGATGTTCAAAGATCTTAATTCTGGGTTCCTACCCTCCAGAACACAGTCTAGAATTCCAGAAATTTTCTAGATTTTTGTTTAGTAACTAATTTGTATGATTCTTTTCACGTCTTGTAAGTTCCTTAATTGTTTGTATCCGTGTCATTCAACTATAGGTTGAACCACAATGAGAACTGTGTTCTATAAGATCTTTTTTTTGTGTAATGAGTAATATGAATTTTGAATGAAATGATAGTCTGAAGGAGTCTCTGTTACCCAACTTTTTCTCAGGCTCTCACTTTCTCTCTAAGACTGATTTCAACATCGGCCATATTCCTTGAACTGTTGCATATCTTTTATGTGTTCTAGCCCTTCATTTGATTGAGATTTAGACAGACCTCTTGCATTCTATTCCTTGAATTTTTTTTGAGGCAATGCATTGTGGCACAACATCACAAGCACATGTGCAGATATATTACCTGAATAGTAAGCATCTCTTTTAAACAAACCCAAGTTTCCTTCCAATGATTCTCAAGCTCAATAGGCACTGAAGTTGATGGACTAAAACAAATGTATCTTAATAAATGTACCTTGTTTAACTAATACATTACACCCCTCCTAAACAATAACCAGCAATTCATGACAGTAAAACAGAGTTCATTGCAGATTCAGTAATCTAAGTTTTGGTATCATGGGTTAGATATTTTGGAAAGTGGGGTTTTCCCCTAGTTATGGGTGTGATACTGGTTTATATCATTCTTTTGTTAGTACCTTCTCTCCCCTTCTAGTTTTGATTTATTAATCAGGGCTGACTCAGTGAAGTAGATCAGCCTCAAGCACCCCAGTCTAATCTCTAAACTTTCTTTAGAAATTTTCATATACTAGAAATTTTTAAGATAAAATGACTTTTCTATTCATCATCCCAATTTAGTGACATATTTGGGCTTTGTGCAACTTGCTACTGAAATTACTCAAGAGATATATGTTATCTTATTCTGACTACTTATGTACCTCAAGAATGTTATTTAGAATGATTTCTAACCGACTTTGAATGGGATTTGGGGTTTCACAAGCAAGGACAGGAAGCTTTGATCCATATAGAGTCTAGAATGAAAGCTGACTCATTCATACCTACTCTCTTGGTTTTCCTTAGACACTCCATAATCTCATTTTGTGATTACTGAGTTTAAAATATATGGATTGAAGCTAGCTTTGACAAGGCTGCAATTGTTGTGAGAAATTATATTCAATATTTTGCAAAATTTAAACTCTGTTTCTTATATTCATTTCAAAGTATCTTTAGGTCATATGTCCAGCTTTGAGCATCTGCAGTTATTTTCAGTATTCCTGTAATCCAATGGTACATATGCTGTTTCCGGTGTGGTTTTCAATTAACTCACCCCCGAACTGCTAGCTATCTCCCTACATTCTACAAATTCATGCTTCAACCAACTGAAACACTGAGTACCATATCTACTTATTTTCTTCAACGAGTGACAATGTTCTCATTTGATCATGACCTGTAAGATTGGTTATATTTGTGATGATTGTTCCCTGATTTTTTTTTGTTGCTCCTTGCTAACTAGTGAAGCTCACTTGGGTTCAAAACCCATACTCATCACTATGCATTAACCACACAAAGGTGAGTGAATACCCACATATATGAGGTAATTGAACCTATTTATCCATTGTATTTTGTGCAAGAAGAAGAAATGTAAGTTATCAGATCAACAAAAATTTCAGACAATTTGACCTATTTACCGGACATTGGTCATCCCTGGTTTGCGTGGATAGAGAAAATGCAAAATTAGAGTCATGAAGGGAAATTTTGCAATCGAAAGGTTTTAAAATAAGTCGAACTAAAATTGAGCAGATGCAGCAGGCTCTTATATGATTGACATGTATCATTTAGACTAGAAGGAAAATTCTCTACGACAGTTATCAGTCTTGTTTTGATGTACAGTTCAGAATGTTTGGAATGCAAAAAGGCAAATATGCATAAGATGAGTTGCTGATGAGATTGATGTGCGAGGAGAATAGGAAAGTTGGAATGCAAACATTTAAGAATTGCTCAAATAGGTGACAAGATAAATGGAAGTAGGTTAAGATGGTTTGGGTATATAAAACAAAGACTTAAGGATGCAAGAAGAGTTGTGAGAAGATATATGTATTCGCTAAATGATCTAAGAGGGGGGAAAAACTAAAAGGAGTATGGATTGTCCAGGATGGAGGCAATTAGAATGGTTATGAATTATCATAAGCTGGTGGTCTTTGATAGATAGGGATGGAGAAACATGATCTTTGTTGCCCATTCAACCATCTGGGAGGGCAATGACGGACTGATTGGGAGGACTCAATGCAGAAATATTTTACTCTGGTCTTCCATATAAACATGAATGATGAAATTGAAAGCTGAATTTTAAGTCAACCGAATCACCCGATATTATTTCAACTGAATCTAGTTATTTCTGAATATTGAAAGCATGGGATGCTATGAGGGTAAACTCCTGCAGTCCTCTTAAAGTTGCACTTGAAATCTGGCTCTAGAATGCTCTCTACCTCTTTGTATTTAAAAAGCTTGGTTATTCCTGTGTTTTCTCTTACTTTTAACATGGTTATTTTTTTCTTCTCTTCTGTGACAGAGCACAGAGGGACAAATAAATGATAATGCTTGATGCCATCTTGTCATTAGCCTGTATTCTTTACATCCACAGGTCATGCAGCTTTATCAAATCTTCTCTCTCGATCATCTTACAGAATGTGAATGAGAAAAGTTGGAGATTTCTTTTACGGGTATGATGGCAGTGGAACATGAAGAGAGAAAGTACAAGAGAGTGATCTTTAGACAATCTCACAAGTTGGTTTTGTTCCATGTGGAAAGCCTTTATATATTGCCATTTTAATCACTTCAACTGTTGCAGATGCTGAACTATTCCCAGGGGATCACCACCACATATTCCTCTGTCTTCAGGTACTCAATAGAGTACCTTCTGATAGAGATTTCGGTTCAGCAATCAACAAAGCTCTTATGTATTGGGGATTGGAAATCTGGATGTTATTCTGTTTAGAACTTATTGCCAAAATATTTTGTTTTCAATCACTGTGGCCCTTTTGAAGGATTTCATAACAATCTTCATTGTTATTGTGGATGCTTCATAATAAACATTTCTAAGCATGTATCATTTTGTTAAATTAAGCAAGCAGCTGTTAGCTTCTGTCAAGGACCTTTTTCCCATGAATTTGAATCCCTTTCTGGCTCTTAATTTATGTCATTCTTTTTATGAAATACTAATGTGTTAAAAATACTGAAGAGAAACAACCATTATTTAGTATTGTGTAGCAGTTCAAGGTAAAATCTTAATCAGATGAGAATTTCATCTTCAGTTCTGAATCTGTTTTGCACTGAGTATGCGAGACCTCGCACCAACGAGTTCAATGTTTCTGTCAGCAAGAATGCTATTGCATTTGAAATCAAAAGGGCTGAAGAAGACATGGTTTTCAATATGTTCTTTTCTTGTTTGATTACAAAGATTTTTTGTAGCAAATTATAATTAAGCTAATTGTAGCCACAACAAACACTTAGAATATGAAGCAAAGATTTATAAACCCATAAAGGCCTCAAGAGGTAGTTGATTCTTAGGGGTAGTTGGTGGGCAATATGGATTATGAATTATAACTTAGATTAAGAAAATCCAGATTGTCATTGATGATTTTAAAAATCTAGAATCTTGTTTGTATATCATATTATATAATATAGTGATATTATATTATGTGTAATATAATATATGTCATATCATATATAACATGCTATATAATATTTATATATATTACATATAATGTAAAATATATTATATATATATATATATTCATCAAGGACCCGCATACGCATTTATGGCCTTTTTTGTCATTAATGGAAGCGGATCTTGGCCGCCAAGAAGGGGAACGTGTGGTTGGGGAGTCGGTTTGGGGTTGTGAAATGCTGGTGTTGTCACATAGCTTCATCATACTCTCTCTCTCTCTCTCTCTCTCTCTCTCTCTCGCTCTGTGCATGTGTGTGCGTGTGTGTCTTGAGTGTCACCTGGTCTGATAAATTTACTTGAAATATATACGTATATAGGCTGTTTTCATTTTGTTTTGTGGTTAGGAATGCTGCCATATTAGATTGCATGCTTGTTAGAGAGTTGAGATGGACAATAAGGCAGGAGTAATGAAGCATTTCTTGTTTTGTACCAAAATCAAGAGGTGTAACCAAAGTTTTGAAGCCTGGTCTAGACTGGCTAGGAGGTTGAAACTCTTTCTTGCCCCCAGTTGGTTGGCCATTCACTAGAATGATGATTAGTATTATTTACTATTATTTTTAGAAGACGGGTCCTAGAATAACTTTGAACACTAATCAATTTGATTATGTTAATCAAGTATTCTCATAGTTTCAAATGACAGAAACCTAGGAAATGATTTTGAAAGAGTAGAATCTACAGCTACTTTTGAAAAGTCAACATCTTCAAAACAAAATCCTAAAAGAGTACATACCTTCGGTGTTTGGATACAGACTTCAAAATGGAAGAAATCCAAGGGAAGGACCTAAGGTAGTTTGTATACGCTACAAAACAAAATATATCTGTGGCAGCGATGGTGGCATTAATTCAGCAATCTGAGTTTTGGTATCATGGGTTAGATCCTTTGGAAAAGTGAGTTTTTCCCCTAGTTATGGGTGGCACAGGTTTAATCATTCTTTTGTTAGTATCTTTTCTCCCATTTTATTTTTGAATTATTAATCAGGGCAGGGGCTGATTCAATGAAGTAAGATCACCCTCGAGAACCTGTCTGTTTTACAATATGGAATTTAGGGCAAAATTTTAATGTTGCACAAGTCCTGTAGGGTGCTCCATCAATATACAATAAATTTTAACTTGCCAAATGTTTTAGCTTTTATTCCAATGCACCAGCTGACAGAAAAAGGGAACACCTTCAATAAATATCTTTCATTAGTATCTTCAGATCTTCCTTGCTACAATTAAAAGAAAGACCTAGAGGTTACCTAGGAAACCCTTCATTGCTATAGAAATAGGTTACGAAGTCTGAATTGCAATGGAGGCTATTTGCTACTAGCATTACTCAAGAGGTGAATGTTATCTATCTTTTGCTGACTAGTAGTCAACCTCAAGAATGTTATTGAGAATGATTTTCCACAAAATGTAGCCAATGTTCTTGAGAATTGTGATTGAATACGAGATGTATGAGGTAATTGAATATATTTATCCATTGGATTTCATGCAATAAGAACTCTCAAGTCTATTGTATCTATAAAAATTTTAGATAATTTGACCTATTTACTGGACTTGTACTGGACTTTGGTCCTCCCTAATTGGGTCAGAGGAAGTGTAAAATTAGAATTATGGAAGGATACTTTGGAATCAAAAGGTTTTAAAATAAGTTGAGCTGAGTGTATGGAGTATGACTTCAATACAAATATGACAGAGGTGAAGCAGTAGTAAGGATGGAGAATCAAGAAATTTCTAAAAGTAATCAGTTTCATTATTTGGGATCAATTATCCATAAGGTTAGAGATATTAATGAAGAGGTGTTGCATAGGGAAGACGTATTAATAAGTATGTTGCAAATAGGATTGGAGCTGGATGGCTTAATAGGCTTGTTTGAGATATGGATCAGAATGTTGAGAAACCAAAAAGCGACATAAGCGTAGGATGAGTTGGTGAAATGTAGATGCTGAGATGGATGTATGGGGAGACTAGGAAAGATATAGGAAAGTAGGTCAGGATGGTTTGGGTATGTAAAAGGAGGAATTAGGCAAGCGATCATGAAAAGGTTTGAGAGGGTATTCATTGGATAATCTAAGAGCACGGAAAGACCAAAAAGAATACGAATGGAATCTGTGAGACTGGATATTAGTACTCATAAGCTGGTTGAAGATATGATCTTTGATAGATCAGGATGGAGAAACAAGATTTATGTTGCCCATTCAACTCTGGTATAGGGTATTTGGTTTTGATTGATCCTTCGGGAGATTGTAAACATGGGAGGACTAATTTCAGAAATATTTTCTTCTGGTCTTCCTTGTAAACATGATTGATGAAATTGAAAGGTGCTTTTCAAGTCAACTGAATCACCCGATATTTGAGACAACTGAAACTAGTCATTTCTGGAAATTTAAAGCATATGAAGGTAAATTTACAAGTATTTTGCCTTTTGGAGTTCCCTTTTAAGGATAAAGATGCACATGAAATGAGGCTTGGAAAATACACTCCACCTCTTGTGCATTGCATATATCTGTATTCTTTCTTAACAAAATTCTTTATTCCTGTGATTTTTTTTTACTTCAAGCATGATTTTTTTTTCCTCCAATTTTTTCTCTTTTCTTGCAGAGCACAGGGGGACAAAGAATTGATTAGCTTGATCTCATCTTATCACTAGCCCATGGGTACATTGTATTCCTTACCACACAGGTCACACAGCTTCATCAAATCCTTCCTCTATCTCTCTCTCTTAGTACTGACATTTTTGGCTGCAGTTCTGCCCACGAGATCGTCTTTCGGAATATGTGTGAGAAAATTTAGAGATATCTTTTGAAGATGTGGGTTCACTTACAAAATTAACCAGTTGGTCTGCTCATCGGCCATTTTTATGGGTATGCTGGCAGTAGAACATGAGGAGAGAGTACCAGAGAGCGAGCTTTTGGAATTACACCATCAATCTCCCAACGTGGTTGAGTTCCATGTTGATTGAGAATTGAGATTATTAACATGGAATCTTCTTCGAGTAACACATGTTGGAAGCATTTAGTTTATTGCCAGTTTAATCACTTCTGTATATTGTTGGTCTTTCTGCTTCAAAGATACATTTGTTTCAATGTCTTTTGGACAACCCACTGTAAATTGGCTATTTCTTGCTTCCGGAGATGTAATAAATTTTTGCAGTGCGCTTTTGATATATGCCGATAGTTTCTGTTGTCCAGCAACACCAACAATCTACAAGGCTCTTACAGTAATAGTTCCATGATCACACGTCCCCATTCTTTTGGACACAGTAAATGTGCCAAATTGCAAGCCTGGTTTGTTGTGTATTAAGGTAATCTTTTGGTTCTGATTAATTATAAACTGAAGCAGCAGGAAAATTAGCTGCCTCTCATGGAGTGCCTAGATTTGGTGATCCTTTACATTGCAATGTTTTTGTGAAAGATTTCTAAGCATGCATCCTTTTGCCCAGAAAATCTTCCTCTGTTTCTTTAAGTATTGTTTCAACTCTTCTCTGATTGTAAGATTTTCTTTTGCCTCTTACTACTTTCTATTTTTTTCGTGTTTTTAATAACATTTCACCACAATCTATAAAGCAATGAAAGCAACCTTTAGTTTAGCCTTAATACATCGACAAGAGAAAATCTCAAGTAGAATGAAAATGGGTTGAAAGGGTGTAAACTGAATCCAGCCCAAGCTCATCACAAATCTAATGGGACAAAATTTATCATAAATTGAACTCATTTTTTGTAAAGCCACAAAAGAATTTAAAATATATTCGTGAAAGAGCTGAAAGAATATTTGAGGAAAGGAAAAATATAAAGGTTGAGTTGTAAATTTGAAATCAGGTAACCCGCCCTGGTCCTCCCCTAATGGCTAATGTTTAGTAAAGTTATAAATTGGGTTAGGTTTTTCCCAACCAACCGTAATTTGCCCGAGATCTGACATTTAGGCTCCATTTGTTTTGATGTAGAATCTAATGCGGAAAATGTTTTCGCGGCAAAATGGGGTTTTCATGTGTTTGTTTCAATTTAAAATACAATACTATGTAAAATGGTTTTCCTAAAAGATAGCTATTTTTAGGAAAATGACATACCATTGAAAATATTGTATGTCATTTTCCAGAAAATAGATCACACTTGATATCTAGTAGGGTGCAACTTGGCTCGGTTCGGTTTAGGTTGAGGTCAACTCAAGAACAAACCAAAATATTTGCAATCAACCAAACTGAACCAAACCGAATTGAAACTGAAAATTGAACCGAAACTAAATAAAAAACCGAAACAAAACTGAACCGAACTGAACCCAATTACATGAGATCAATTCAGTCTGTTCAAGCGAATAATGAATTTGATTCGGTTTAACTGAGCATCCAATCCAAAACCTAACCAACTTAGTTTGGTTTAGGGATTTTTTTTTACCAAAACTGAAGCCAAAAGGTGTGAGGTGTGAGAAGATTTAATGATGCAACAGTGAAAAGCTGTGAGAAGATATTCACGGAGAGGTGGGAAGACTAAAAGAAGTATGGATGGAGGCAATTAGAATGGTTATGAGTAATCATAAGCTGGCGGTCTTGATAGATTGGGATGGAGAAACAAGATCTATGTTGCTCATTCAACTATCTGGGAGAGCATTTGGCTTTGATTGATGGACGAATTGGCCATTATAATCACTTCAACTGTTGTTGATGCTTGTGCAGCAATTGAGTTATTCCCAGGGGATCACCACCACATATTCCTCTGCCTTCAGCTACTCAATAAAGCATCTTGTGATAGAGCTTTGGATTCAGCAATCTACAAAGCTCTTATCATGAGTCGGGGGTCGGTAATCTTGATGTTATTCTCTCTAGAACTTATGGCTAAAATATTTTGTTTTCAATCATTGTGGCCCTTTGAAGGATTTCATAACAATCTTCAATGTTATTGTGGATGCTTCACAATAAAGATTTCTAAGCATGTATCCTTTTGTTAATTTTGGTGACAACTGGCTATTGATGTGGCAAGCAGCTGTTAGCTTTTGTCAAAAGACTTTTTACACATTTTTTTTTGTGGTAACGAAAAGACTTTTTACATGTGATTTTGAATCCCTGTCTGGCTCTTAATTAATGCCATTCTTTTTATAAAATACTAATGCTACTCTCCCTTAATTAAAAATAGTGAAGAGAAACAACCATTATTTAGTATTGTGCAGCAATTCTAGGGTAAAATCTTCACCATATGAGAATGTCATCTTCAGTTTTGAGTCTTTTTTGCACTGAGAATGTGAGATCTCGTACCAACTACTTCAATGATTCTGTCAGCAAGAATGGTATTGCATTTGAAATCAGAAGAGCTGAAGAAGACATGGTGTGCAATATATTCTTTTCTTGTTTGATTATAAAGCTTCTATGTAGTAAATTATAATTAAGCTAATTGTGGCCACAACAAACACTTTTCTGTCATAAAAATTTCCAATCTATATTTTCATACAAATTTTATGTCATACAAATTTCCAATATAGAATACTAAGCATGGTATTCTATATTTTCATCAAGGACCCCCCTCATACAAATTTTAGGCCTTAATTTTTTGTCATTAATGGAGTTGAGTCTTGGCAACCAAGATGGGGAAGGTGTGGCTGGGGCGTTAGTTTGGGGGTATGTTCCTCCGAAATTTGGCCAAGTTGGACACATGGTGATGTTGATGATGTGTCTTTGCGCGGGCGTTCTAGTATTTGTCGATACAAGGATTTCGGGTCGGATCCTGACTCCGGGCACTTGTTCAGAGTCTAAATCGGTCTAGTCGTATTGCAAGTCAACCGTAATAAAACCGGCCAGGCAATGGAATGAAGACTAGGGGTTCGGTCTTCGTTTGGGTTCTTATACATGTTTGAAAGTAAGAAATTATGGCAAAGCACTTTATTTGAAAATTGGCCAATGAAATACGACCGTAGATTACAACAGATAACCTCAAAAGTAAGAGAAAAAGAAAGTCACCGATATTAATAGTACTGGCCTTTCCAGTCCTTATAGCTGTGATCGAAGTATAAGGGAAGGATTCAGGGAGCGTCTGTTAATAGTTAACTCGGGGTAACACCTAGGGTTGCTATTTAGCCGATAGTCTGTTCGTCACATGGCTTGATCAAAGATGGTTTTGGGATCGGCTGTTCGGAATTCTTTAGCCGTAGTCGGAGTACAAAATCGAGAGACAGCAGTGGCCTCAACCTCCTCACCTGTGGTAGGGTCTTTACTTCAATCGGAGTAAATAGGAGCCTAGAGTGTCACTGTGACAGGGAGCAGTGAGAGGGGTCCTAAGCTATCCTTTCTTGCTACAGTGTGAGTGTAGGAGACGGGATAATGATAACGGATGATAGAGTTACAATTAAAATAACCGATTGCGGTCTGATGGATGATGTCCTGGAGCTCTTCGTTGCTGTGCCTTTTATAGCCAGTCACTGATGGTTGCTACCGCCCCATGTTTGCACGAACTCTGTGTCTGTTTTAGAGGTTATTCATCTGTTTCCTCTTGTCCATGTGAGATAACCTCTTTGCCACAATCGTAAACAAATAACTTCCTCAACCATCGTTGCCCATCCACATGGTCTCGTTGGTTAATCCTATGTTGATGGTGATGTCATCCCTTAAATGTAAGAGAACAGTTGTTATATGTGCTTACGTGGCTTTGGTTGAGTGTCTGGCCCATGTGTATGCTGATGTGGCCTATCTAGTTGAATGAGGCCACGTAGATGCCACGTGGCCTTTCCTCATTTGCCAGTCTATGGAGGGTGTAAACAGGGTATTAAATATCTAATCTATGTTACTATTAAAAGCACCAATTACCTTAAATGTTTTTCATTTTCACATATTTAAAATAGCCATCTCTCTAATCTTTAATTCACATACTTGTATAATTAAAACACTTTTAATAAAAATATAAAGTAAAATACTAATCTCATAACGTTATATGTTCATGGTTATTGATCTTCTTCAGTACTTATCTACTTAAAAAAATTTAAATAAAATAATAAAAAGTAAATTATCAATCCTTACATATATAATTTTTCTTTGTACTAAAAAAACAATTTATGTATATAATTTATGTATATATATATATATATATATATATATATAAATGAGCCCAACTAACTAATTAACGTGCCCCACATTAGTAAGTAACTGTAAATAAATTCACTAAAATAATTAAATTAATGAAAGGAGAATTTAGAATAAATGTGAATTAATTTCATTTGTTATTTATCAAATTTAATACTGATAATTTTGTTGCATAAATCCTGAAGGTATAGAAGAGAACATAAATTTTATCTACTCAAAATTTACCAGATTATCTATTAAATACAATATTTAATAACCTCATTAAATAATTATTATGTGGTAACAACAAAATAATTCTCATTTTCTTTGTCACTGATAATTTTAAATGAGTGACTGCTATGGAATTGTTATGTTAAATAATTTGAATAATATTACTGATAAGATGAGTTATGAATAGTATGTGATAATAAATTATATAGTTCACTAAGGTCACTTTCTTATCACATAATTATGAGTAGTATGTGATAATAATTATTCAGATTATTCTACCTAGTAATAATTAATATATCTAACATAAGACTGAAGGTCGTAAAATATAATACATGAAAAATGGAGCTTTGGCATGCTATAATAATTTAATATGATAATATTCTAGAATTTTTTTATAGGATCAATTTATTTATATTTAATGTATGTTTGATTGGATTCCAATTCTTTCTTAATTATTTTATATGTGCTCTTGCAATCATTAAATTATAATTTTAATGATTTAATTAAATAAACTTAACAATTATTTTCTTCATAGTTTGCTTGAAACGATATGGATATGGCTTCGTATAAAAACACATAGTTAACTATTGCAATTGTTATTGTAAGCAATTAAATTTCGTTTTCATATTATAGAGTATAATGAGACTATTATGAATAGCTTGTCACATATTTTACATTTTGAATGATCCTAACAAATTATGAATGATTCTAACAAATAATGTACATGATTCAAACTTATAAATATATTGCTTAAGATAATTGCAACTCCAAAACCTTCACACCACCATGCCATAGATGTCAATTTTATACCTCTATAATTTGTATTTTCTTAATGAAATAGGTAAATCTATTAGCATTAATAAGTAAATAAAATTTCATAAAAGTTATATTATATGTTTATGTATCTAACTCTTGTTTAATTTTGCTTTTTCTTAATGAAATATTCTAACTCTTGCTTAATTTTGTTTGAATTTTTTTTACGCCTTTCATATAGTACTTGATTGAGATATCGGAGCAAACTAAATGTTTCGTTATATCAAGGTAAATAATTTATTTTATTATTTGTATTTTTCTTTTGTATCTCATAGTTTATTATATAAATTTGACAATATATTTATATGCTCTCAAGTTATAATATTATGGTAATTGAAACAATCACAATTAAATATTTGGAATTAAAATGGCATGTACACATATGCACATACACACATTTCTCAATTCATTTGTTGTGAATTACTTAAAATGTTTTAGTTCATTCCAATTAATTTATTTGATTTCTATTTTATTACTTTTATGAGTTATATACACACACATATATCCAGAATTTTGTATTATTATGGAAAGAGAAATTGTGGTGTTATTATGCTACGATTAACATTTGGAAGAATATGAATTAAATATATTAAAGTGTATATATATATATATATTGAAAATTTTGAAATTTAAAATTTTTGTTTCTATCAATTAGTAATTAATGATATTTGCAATTATAAAACGTGAAATCCCCAATTATATAAAAAGGATATTCTACCATAATATAATATTAATGTTATTATTTACCCATCATATATAATATTATTTTAATGGTATAATACTAATGATAGTTTAGTATTATAATATAATATAATGTAATAAGGGGCATGTGTTTAAAATAATAATTATTGTTAAGAAAATATTTTTATCTAACGAAACTTTTAATTTCTTAGAGGAGTCTAAATAAGAAATTGTCATTAAAATATAAATACATATTACATAAATATAAGAGAGAGGGTGCAAATATGCTCAAAATAAGAAATATTTTTCATATATTTTGTATATTAGTTAAAAAAAATTCTTTGAAGAGTTTTGTCCTGAAATTATACATGTAAACACAAAAGATGTAAAAAAAAATTTAAAAATATTATTTTTCAGATATTAAAAATTTTAAAAATATTTTATTTTTCAAATATAAAAAATTTAAAATATAATCACGATATCAAACTCAATGTACAAATGCATGTTTACAATTGCTAGTAGTCAAAGTACAAAAGATGGATGCCATAACAAAGAATAAGTGATGATTAAGAGTGAATTACATTAGGCCAGGTCTTTGCAATAAACTCTACAACATCATAGGTTGTCTCTCTGAATATCAACTAAGGATAGTACAGGTTGGACGTTGAAATCAATCATAGAAAAGTTATAGGAATAAATGGCACAAATTTATATCTAAGTTCTATTTTGCAGCAAATAATACATCTTAATAACAAGAGATGCTCCTTTAGAAATATATATCTAACTAGTTGTTTTACTCATGCTAAGCACGGGAACCCCTTTTTTTTTTAAATAATTTATAATAGCATTTTACTATTAAAAAAATATAGTAGTAGCTTCTTATTGCTGTAAGCCTTACCCTATTTTTGTTCTAATATATTCATCTTAAAACCCATTTTTTCTTATCCTTTTTTTCATATGTTTCATATATTATTTAACATAATTTTTAAATATAATATTAGCATGGGTTTCATAATATATGTTTATTTGTTAAACATATTATTAAGTAATTTATAATAGCTTTTATTAGGACTAAATATAGCAATAAGTTTGTAAATGTGGAGAAGAGAGAATGTAGTTTTTTAGGACTCTTGTGAAACCCCGCTCCAATATCCCTAGCACACCCTAACCATTGAGCTTGATGTGTAGGAGAAGTTGGAGGAGCACCAATTAAAGAGCAACCAAGGGTACTGTTCGTGGGTTGATTTGGAAGCAAGAAGGCTTGCTTAAGTGTTTGCAAGAGGTAAGCAACACCACCCCTCCCTTGTTTTCAAATTTCGGCCAAAAATTGCATGTTTAGATGAATGTTAGGGTTGAGATGTGAAAATGAGTCCTAGGGCAAATGGGAGGGATTTCGTTGAGGGGTTTTGTGGGTAAGTTTTGCTAGAATAGGTCTTATAGAGAGTTTATGTCCCAAATCGTTATAGAAGTGGGGTAAAGTTATTCCACCACTTCAATTTCCTTCCAAATAACTTATGGAAGTTGAATACAAGGACAAAATTCAAATTGCATAAATTCAATAGGATTGAGACATAGATTGCCAAGTGGGTCATGAAACGTAGAATTGCTAAAAAACCAAACCTTTACCAATGACCATCAATGTGATTACACCACTCATGACCAAATGGGCTTCGGCCTGGTATCTTACACATAGAGTGAAGGGCAGTGGCCCGTATTACATTTACACCACAATAAGGGCTTTGGCCTGTGGCTTGTACCACCATGAAACCAAAAAGGGCAGTGGCCCATGGTTATTGAAATTGAAAAAAGGGTAGTGGCCCCAATGATATTGAGATGTATTGAGCAGAGGGCAGTGGCTCAAGATTGACTCGGGTAAGGCCATGGGCTACCCTTGAGCATTTTCCATGCTAGTGGCATGAGGTATTGATATCAGTAACTGACCAGTAAGTCTTGTTGTGTTGTGAGCAGTTCATCTCAGTTGGGGTAGTGGACCCTTATTACCCTCAACTTGGAGATAGAGAACTAGCATCCTCCATTCAAGCTTGGATACTTGAATGTTATATTTGTGTTCTTTATTGTTACACTTTTTGTGAATTGGATAATGAACACATCAGCATAATGAACCCTTAAGGTATGGATCCATAAACTTAAATGGGAATGTTTATATATATATATATATATATATATATATATATATATATATATATATATATATATATATATATGTATGCCATGGCCTATTGTTCTTGATACTATTGTCTCACTATATGTTGATTCTATTGATTCCGGCTAGAGGCCGAGGTTTTATTGATTCCGGCTGGAGGCCGATGATTGTATTGAATTCCAGCACCAAGGGGAATTGGTGGCTGATGCCCAAGCTTCATCTGGATGCTCTACGCTAAGGGGAATTGGCATTAGGATGCCCAATACCAAGGGGAATCGGGTTGGATGCCTAATCTATATGGGAAACCTATAGAGTTAGATGTGGCCATGAGTATATATGTAAACATCCTAGATAATAAGTGATAATATTGATTACATGATTGCTATTAAATAGATTATCTGTACATCAAGGCACATGTAGGCACAAATTGTATGACACTAAGATGCCGTGGATTTTGTATTATTAAGAACTACCCGTATGCCATGGTTTTATCGAGAGATATTTGCATAAACTGTGTTTACCGAATCATGCATGTGTTGCTTACTGAGACATTCGTCTTACAGTTGCTTTTCATCTTATTTTTAAGATCCATCGATGTCCGGTGTGAAGCACCAGACTGGGGATAGAGACAAAGATAAAGCCTTTGGGTATTGAGAGGAATTCTGTAGGTCTTGGGTTTTATTCCTGTCCTACATGTATAGTTTCTTTTTGGATTGTACACCTTTAATTTGAGAAGAGTGATATAGTCACCCGTCATTTTGTGACCAAGCTCATGTGTCTTATTACATCTCATATATATGTAGAACACACTTTTGATATGCACAGCATAAATTATCTTAACACTTGCACTCGTTAGGAAAAAGTTTTAAAATTCTCCGCATTTTATCAAGTAATTGGCCCACTTGCTACGGTCTGGAACGGGTAGGGCCTTGGAGGGGCAGACTTGGTTCCGGGTCGTTACAACTCTGCTTTAATATATATATATATGATATGATAAAATATTATTTTAAAATATTAATTTATAATATAATGGCTATTTTAAATTTTCTTTTGAGATTTGTTATCCAATAAATATCATCATTTATATAACAATATTCAACAAATCTAATTAAAAGAATTTTAATAATTGGAATTACTTATAAATCCTACTAAATTAGACTTCTTTAATTTCACATAAGCAAATAGTATCTGCTAAAGGCTTCTATTCTCCTTTCAATATCCTGTTACTTATTTACTTTCCCAGCTAAAATCATATTATCAGTTATTTTTTTTTCTCTTTTATCAATTAATTAATAATCTAGTTAAATTTCTTTAACCAATTTATTTCTCTTGTGATTATCATTGTAGTTGCTTATTCTTGTTTGTTTTCCACATACAAACACTCTACTCTCCTCTAAGAAGCCTTTTGAAATATATGAAGGAACACATAGTCACATTTTATATTTTAATTTAAAACATTTAATTCAATTAATTTATTGAGATTGATTTGTGGATACTAAAAGAATTTTTTTGTTGTAGTAGAATTAAATTAAATTATTTTAAAAAATCCACACATGATTCTTTATATGTTTTTAATTGTTATTTTAGAAGGTATTTAAAGTGTTTCATACTACTTTGAAGCTTTTTAAAGATATGGATATTAATTAAGGCCCTATTTATGTGTTTATAGTTTGGAAATAAAGATATATTAATGCTTTACATGGGCATAATAAAAATGACGAATGTTTTTAATAGATCAAATTTAATAGAAATAAAATATTTATTTTAGTATAATAGAACTCTTTTTCTCTTTCATCAAGATTTGTCCAAATAAATTAAGATTCTAAATAGAATAAGGATTTTTGCCAATAAATTGGGACTCTAAATAGGATAAGGATTTATGTAATTAGATATTTGAATTACATTATTTTGGATATGTGAAAATAAAAAGCACAATTTTTAAGTAGATAAGTATTAAAGAAGGAAAATATAATTTACTTTTATATTTTTTTATTAAAATTCTTTTAAAGAGATAATTATAAGTAGTACAGAAGAAGTCTATATGCCTAGTAAGTAATATAATATATACATAATTGTGCTTTTTAGTGCAAAGAAAAATTAAATAGGTAACGATTGGTAATTTACCTTTTTATTGAAATTCTTTTTAACTGGATAAGTATTAGAGACGGAATTATAATTTTGCTTTGTATTTTTATTAAAATTATTTTAAGTAGATAAGTATTAATGATAATTGGAATTTGTCATATGATAATATCCAATGATATATATAATATCATACAACAAATTACACTTAAGGTTAATAATTAATACGACATTAAAATAATTATTTATATTAATAAATATATAATTAATATTATATAGTATATTAACAAATTAATTAATCGATTTGCATCATATGAATAAGGGTCTAGGATTTTATTAGTAATTACAATATTAAAATTCTTTCGGTTAGATAAGTATGAGAGAAGAAATCTAATTTTATATATTATTAATTAATATAATTATATATATTAAATACTTATTTGACAAAATAAATAATAGTATGTATATAGCGTATTAATAATATATTTACCGAATTGTATATAATGGTAATATATTATATGAATAATATACTTATTCATCAGTTACTCTATCTATAAATTATTTTAGGTAGATAAGCATTGGAGAAGAACTCTAATTGACCAACTCCTATATAAATTTTTTAGTGCAAAGAGAAAATTAAATAGTTAACAATAATTGACCTTTTTTAAAATAATTATTTTTAGGTAGACAAGTATTAGCGAAGGAAATATAAATTACTTTTATCTTTTTTAGTTAAAATTCTTTTAAATAGAAGAGTATAGAGGAATGTAACTACAGATATGTAATGGTAATTTACTTTTAAGCTCTTACTAAATTTTTTTTAAGATAAAAAAAGTTGAAATTAAAGACTATAGAGAAGGATATAATAGGTATATGAAAATGAAAAACACATAAGGTAATTCATGCTTTTAATAATATATCTCTACTATATATAAAGCGAGGCGCTCCCTTGGGAAGTGTGTCAAGCAAAATGTTCATCTTTCCACAATAACCCTTACACATCCACTGCTAATACTTATCAACGAAAGGGTATAATGGTCAAAAGTGTCCCAAATCTCTTAAAACCTAACAATCCGTTTTCAAACCGCTCCCTCTATTTTTTTACGTGCGTGCAGTAGTGCACGTGAGCCCTGCTAGTATATATGATATGAAGTTAGTAATTGAGAAATAATGATACTCATTCAAAATTATTGAGAATGATTGATTGTCATTTTTGAAAAATCTGGGTTTAGACTCTAATTATACCTAGAGGGGTGAATAGGTGTAGCACAGCGGAATTAAAGATTTTCTATTAATTAAAGATAAGTTTTTAATTAAAATAGTTATAGATGTGTGCATTTTTTTTCCACCCCTTGTGGTATTGGAGATTATTTTCTTTCCGTTTTTTTTTTCTCATTTTTTTTCTTATTTGGTTTTTCTTAGGTTTAATGGTCTTTAATTTTGATATATCTGGATGTCGATACAAGATTCTTGTGGCCGACCCCATTTTAATGGGAATTAGCTTATGATGATGATAATTAGGCCTTTAATTTTGTTCAATTTTTTTCCATTATTGACTTGTTAAGAAGTACCCATTCCATTATATACTGTTGATACCTTCGGCTGTAATTAGGTGGAATACGTTGGAATGGCTGTTTTCCCTTCATTTTGATAAGAAAACCTTTTGAGTGCCTTTTAGTGTTAGTGAAGTAAGTTTAAACCGTAGCACACAAATTTCAATGGGAAGTTCATTCTTCACGAATACATCATGTTGGTGTCCTTTATCCATCTGGACAAGTCCTCTTTCATTCTACTATGAAACTTGTAATGATTTCCGTTCTTGATTGAGGGTTGTCTCCAAAGACACTGATATCAATGCACCCAATTAACAATTTTTTAATCTTTATTAAAAATTAAAAAATATATTTCCCTTTTTTTTAAGTTAAAAAGATAAATTCATAATATAATGAATATTTTTTTTGTGGTGCAGAAATTAGTTTGTAATTATTTATTTTCTTACATTTTAGAAGCAAAAGCTAAAAAGAAAATATTTTAGAATATGAAGTGTTAATGAATTGTAAATTGGGCAAATTGATTTTAGTGTACAAGGAAATAGATTTCTCAATTACCCCAAAAAAAAAAAAAATCTTAGATAATGATAAATTAAGGAAATTAAATGAAAAGAGGGTTAAAAATGTAAAGTGTTTCTTATTTTATATAATGTTATTTTATTCATTTAATAATATTAACAAAAGTTTCTTTAACTATTACAAATAGCGTTATGGAAGTCCTAGAATGGAGAAAGCCCTACTTTAAGTTACAAAGAATTAAATTAATACATACTCTAATACACCAAGTTTTGTTACTACCAAGTGTATAACTAATGCTCACATAACATTCTCTTACTAAAAGGCCTTCTTTGTTTCTAATTCTTTTGCTCTAATTGTTACTGACACTCAGAAAAAGTGATTTGGAGAAACCATTCCAACCCAATTGGAGATGAGAGAGTTTGGTTAATGGAGGTAGCCATGGCATAGATTGAAAGAACATAGCATTGTAGAAGAAACACTTGAGATTTAAAAAGAAGCAGTACAGAAAGTAATCACGACTCGACGAGGATGACGATATCAGCAGATTTAGTTTCCTCCATGATATACTACAGATTACAGAAAGAGAAATGAATAGCACAAGCTCCGCCATGCTAGATGCCAAGTTCATGCCTCCGCCATGATAGATGCCAAGTTCATGCGCTTGTTGCTGAATCTTATAAGAAGAATAGAGATTCTTAATTAGCGATTTCAAAAACCAAAAAAAAAAAAAATCAATAATTATTATCTTAAGCATGGGCTCCTAATATAATACTAATATATCATTAGTATTAAACCATTAAAATAGTATTTTGTATTCTAGGTAAATAATAATGTTATTGTTATATCATGGTAGAATATTTTTTATTAAGGATTGGGGATTTCATATTTTATAATTGCAAATATCATTAATTATTAACTAATACATAAAAAAATTTAATTTCAAAATTTTTAATATATATCTACACTTTATATATTTAGTCCATAATTTAAAAAAAATGTTGACTCTAACATAATAACACCACAATTTCTTTTTCCATAATAATAAAAAATTCTGAATATATATATTGTATTAAAATCCTATCACAATACAATTATTCTCTAACAATTAGCAAAATGTGGATTAAATATTCTTGAACACGAATCCACAAAATCTGGCTTTAATATTTAATATTTACAAATAGTTTTCAAATATTTACAAGACGTAGATTCAATATTTATAAATAGTTTTCAAATATCTGAATTTAATATTTGTAAACTATTTATAATATTTAATGTGACATCCTGGCTGTCTGAGTGGGCGGGTAAATGGGTAATCTCACTTGGCAAGCTACCAGGCGAGGATGTGCATATGGTTGGGATCCCACAACGCTCGAGGATGCTATAAGTAGTCTTGTGATCCCTTATAAAGCAAGGGGCCTTTTAAGGCATAACGTAGGACTAAATCCCCTTGGAACCCTCAAGTTAAGTGTGTTCATGTGAGAGTAGTGCTAGGATGGGTGACCACTCGGAAGTTTTCTCGTGTTATTCCTTAAGAACAAATCTGTAAGGGCCCATTGGGCTCAGAGCGAACAATATTTTGTTAGGTATGGGTTCGGGGCGTTACATTTAATATCTATATTACTATTAAAAGCAAGAACTACCTTAATTGTTTTTTATTTTCACATACCTAAAATGTCCTTATCAATAATTTTTAATTAATCTTTAATTCCACATATTTAACATAAACTTCATTATTATTTCAGCTTGTCAAATTAGTTGCTATATAGAATTGAGAAAATGCCAAACACAAAAATATAACATCAATTATCTCATTAGCAGCTTATTAAATTTCACGTGACATTCATAAAATTCATATAACTTATTTCAGATATACTTTATTTTGTATCATTATAATATAACAAAAAACACAAACACTTCACATAAAAGAATTTTATTATTGCCGTATCAAATATTTTTAATTTTGTTTACAGAATATCCTTCTCTATATTCTTTAATTTCACAAACTTATCTACCTAAAAATATTTTATTACAACCGTGTCAGATTTTTTTATTTTTATTTTGTTTCAAATTTTTAATAATAAAATCTATGCTACTATTAAAGCACGAATTACCTTAAATGTTTTCAATTTTCACATACCTAAAATGTTATTTTACAATTCTGGTTTTTCTGTTTACTATTGATGTGAATCTATTAAGATCCTTTTTATCTCCATAACAAAAAATATATATTATATAAAATAACTAAATCCTATTTCTTCTCCAATTACACCGTGAGTTATAATAAATCAAACTTCTTCCCTAATGCTTATACTTATCTATTATAGTCCTTCTAACAATAATTATTTTACAATTCTGGTTTTTCCTTTTACTATTGACGTGAATCTATTAAAATGTAACGCTCTATATTCGGGTTTGCCCTATCACGGCACCAACCCATCCCTGAGACCTACTTATGGGCCCAAAAGAATTTGATAAACACAAGCAATCCTGGGCAATCACAAAGTAATTATCAGAGTGCATGACTAAAGAAGCATGGAATAAAAATTTCCATATAATCAAATGGTCATCTGAACTATAATCTCCAAAACATGATATATATGTGAACAAAATATAACTAAGGCAACTAACCATTTACAATGTTCTTTCCTAAATATACAGACATATACAAAAGATATCTTCTAAAGTATAAGTCCAAAAAGGATATTTACATCCCATATACAATCCCCAAGACAAAATACAACATCATAAAAAGAATCATACTGCGGATAGTAGTAGCCCTCAAGCCTGTACTCAAGCTCACCCTCAATAACTGCCCCGGAGTAAGGCCAAGCGGAGTACTTCTACACTGCCGACGAATCAAGACCAAGCGGGATACTTCTACACTGCCGACGAATCAAGGCCAAGCGGAGTACTTCTACACTGCCAACAAATCAAGGCTAAATGGAGTATTTTTTCGCTGCCCGATGAATCAAGGCCAAGTGGAGTACTTCTTCGCTGCCCGATGAATCAAGGCTAAGTGGAGTATTTCTACGTTGCCCGATGAATCAAGGCCAAGTGGAGTACTTCTACACCGCCTCGGTTCATGAAATCCAAAATCAATCAACGAATACCATAAAATCCTCAAAATACATTTTGGATGAGTGGGATAGTCTTAGGATTCCTAATAAGGTCACCATATCAAAAATCAATGGATTCCGAGACGAAAAGTTTTGGACCTCAAAAATATTCTAAGTCTGGTTAAAAACGTTGACTTTTCAGTGTATAATTTTTCTAGACAAATCTACAAGGAGTTTCGGGCTCAAATTATGGTTGTAGTCTAATGGAAGGTAAAAAAATCTTCTAGAATTTTCTGGGTTTTTGAATCACTCGTTTAGGTATTAAACTCAAAAAGTGGCTTTTTTTAAAATTGGGAAAACTAGAAATCTAGGCATGAATTGGAAAGTTGATTTTTTATTGGTTGGGAATTGGGCCTCGGGAGTATTTTTATTGGTTCCAAATGGGGGGTGAAACCTTATTTACATGTAAAGACTTAAGTGAGTTGAGTAATAAATACACAGAGCATTTACTTAAGTGTCTTTCATGTAATAAGGGTGCTATGCGAGAGGCTTAAGTTGTTTGAGAAAGGGTTGGAGAGAAAAAGGGGTGAAGAATTCTCAAAAACAGGGTTCAACGCACGGACGTTGAGGTTGGACGTTTACGCATTGAGGTTCAAGGTTCGGGCGTTGAGGTTAAAACAAAGGCAACGCACGCGCGTTAAGGATTGACGTTCGCGCGTTAGGGGCTTGCGATTAATCACCCAGGTTAATCCTGAGCCGCGATTAAGATAACAGAAGTTGGTTTTTAGGGGTTTTGGCTCAGGATTAATCGCCAAGTCGGGATTTTGAAATATTTTGGCTACTTTCAACACAAAACTCATAGAAATCATTTCCAACACTTCCAATATCAAATAGGATGATCATAAAACATCTCAACATCCTTTAAAACATTTTCCAAAACAAAGATTCATCCCAAATCCACATGAACACAAATCTAGTATATGAAACCTCATTCAAAACACAAATCTCAAACCCTAATCTGAAATATAATCAATAGAGCTGGAAATCCATGGCAAATCAATAGAAAACTAAACAAGATTATCATACAATCAAAACCTACAAATTTTAGAAGCAAATAGCAAAATGCAAGATCATTCCATCAAATAAACTAAACCCTAGAAAGAGAATACGAATTTTTGTAATACATTTTGTTTGAAGGGTTTGCTACTTATTTGTTAATGGAGAAGCAACCTCCTCTCTTAGCTCTCTTCTTCTTTTTGAAGCTTTGAAGCAAGCTCCCACAACTTTCTCTCTTGTTCTATACGATCAAGACAAGAGGAAGTGTTCTCAAAACACTTAGAATAGAAACTAGGGCATCCTTTTATATGCCCAAGTTTTTAGTCTTTCAAATCTGCCCCTAAACAAAGCTTTTATTCAACTAAAACCCTAGGGTGTATCTAAGGCATACCAGGGGATACCTTAGTGTTATTTGAGGGGATACCTTGGTATTAAATGAGGGTACTTTGGTGGTTCAAGGGTTTTCTTTAATTATTTCAAGGGGTATACTATAGAGATGCTTGGGAGGTGTACTTCAGTTAACACAAGGGGTACTCTAATTATATGAGGGGTACTTCAGTTATTTGAGGAGATACCTTGATGTTTCAAGGGATTTACCTTAGTTATTCTAAGGGGTAAACTTTTAGATAAGCTTAGGGGGGTGTACCTTAGTTATATTGAGTAGGGGTACTTAGCTATAGAAGGGGTGTACCTTAGTTATATGAGGAGGTATATTTAAGTAATACTAGGAGGATGTACCCTAGGTAATATAAGGGATGTACCTTAGGTATGTTGGAGGTACTTTAGTGATATAAAGGGGGTACCTTAGCTGTATAAGGGAATGTACCTTAGCTATATAAGGAGAATGTATGTAACACCCAGGAACCAGGTCCACCCGTATTGGGTTTATATAGGCTCCCGAGCGCTATTTTAGGGCCCAAATTTCAATAATGCACCTTAAGAAACTAACTAGAATGAAGGTAATAGAATCCTAAAATTTAAAAAAATTCAGCAATATAACGTCTGTACATACGAGTATGGGCTAAGCCCTCAAACACAAATGATCACCTGATAAACACAGTTTATATATCCATTCAAAAAAACTAAACCGTCCAGATATACAACAAAAATAATCTCACTAAGTTAACACCGTCTTTCCCTTTTCCCATTTACAACATCTACAATATGTACAGTTTCCAAAAAAAAAAAAACATATACAATTATAAAAAAAAGTTGCCCTTTCTATCACTAGCCAGGATAGAAGTAGTCCTCCAGCCTATACTCGGGATAATCGTCTACTTCGGCCCCGCTACGCTTTTCACCCGCTGGATCTGAAAAACAAATCCGATAAAAACAAAACTTACGCGAGACTAATGTCCCAGTAAGCAGCATAATGCAAGATATAAACAGTTGATGCAATTTTACATAATAAAATAACATGCTACATATCATACGAATCAAAGCATGCGAAAAAAGCATTTCACCAATAACAATAAAATTTCAGAAATAAATTGTGTGCAAGATTCATGAATTAGCGTGTCTATAAATCGAGTTAAACACCCTTAGCCGGTTTGCCACCTCACTACTCGCCTTCGAAGCCGCGCAGGTCATCGTACGAGTGGAACACCCACGCATGGGCTGGCACGCTGCAGCTCATCGATCCCACACGAAGGCCTCACTGATCCCACACGGTGGTACGCAAGTGGCTTGGGGTATTAACACGACAAGCCAACACTAATGCACTATCTAGACTGACTGTGGATCCACGACTCTCTATGCGGCCTAGACTCGTATAAGAATTAACTTTGCAAATATTTTACCAACCAGAACCTATAAGAAATCAACTACCTAAGTAAAATTCAATCCAAGTGAACCTCGTTGTTCACTTACCCTTAAAACCAGAGGCCATTCTGCCTTTCGGAATATCATAGGCTCATTGCCTTTCTCACTAACAAGAAGCATAAACTTCGATTTCTACTTACGAATCTCAAATCAATTTTTATCGAACCAATTGTTAACGGAATAAGGTAAAGAATAATTTTATAAACCAAATTGTTTGATTTTGCAGTTTTCTCTGCAAAACTGATTCTAACTAGGTAATTGAAAACTAAACCTGAATTAATCTATGAGGAATTAGTATGCGTGCCATATATAGTTGGAAAGCTCTACGAGTCTAGTTTTCAACGCGATAAACGGTTTGTAATTCGGAATTTCCTACAGGGAGTTATGGTCGTTTTACTACAAGTGGTTACAATCTGCCGCGAAACCTACTGGACGGAAATCATCAATTTTTCTGGATTTTTCTTTCAATACCTCAAGTTCCGATTGGTCCCAAACCAATTCCATTCAACTACAAATGCCCTAAACTAAACTTTAAACTACTAATATGAATTTTTACTCAAAGATTTCAAGTCCTCGCAATCCACCGAAATCTTCATAAATTTAAGACAGCCTAACAGAGTGACTTCCATATGTTATCTTCCAATTGTTGGTTTTCTGTTTTCCTTGTCTGATTTGTTCTTCCTCGTATAGTTTCCTTGTCTAATAGCGACATATTAGAACTATATTTTGTGTTCTCTTGCAAATCATACTCCAATAAATTGTTAAACCAACAAAGCTATGTTAATCCTCGATATCATGCCAATCTAATTATGCCTAATAATGAAGTCTATATCATGATTGCATACACTCCATGAAGATTGGAAATCCAGGATTATAGAACCTTCAGCATCAGCAACGCAGATTCGAGCTCATGTTTCTCCGCACAAGTCATAATATCACACTACTATGACTTATTCAAAATTTTTCATAATATTAGGTGTCTCCACTAAACATTCACCAATTCTATACCCCCAATAAACAAGTTCATTGATTGGACATTAGAGTGCCAAAGGATATGTCGCCCCTGAATATTTCAACATGTCACAGAAAGAATATCATACTAGAGATCGAAGATAAATATGAGGAGGTGCTGACATATTGGGCATATGACTGCTATAGATAGGGAAGATTGCGTATGTTAGTGGAGGATAATGAGGAAACATTAGGTGACATAAAGGACGTAGAGAAGCTTGTTATGACCGCAAGCTGTTCTATTTGGGAAAACCAATAACTAAGACCCACTTTTAGAAGGAGATGAGAAATCGCTGTTCCTCCAGAGCCCTCATCCTTCATTAGTTCAGTTGGTTGAAACTAAAATCACTCCCACAACAGTTGGGTCTCTTTCGCAGCTACCTTTGAAAATTTAAGGTCCTTTTAATCAAGGTTGCTCTGACCAACCACATAATACAAGGACATGTGTGGAGTAGAATTATCAGGTGAGCCTTGAATGTGGAATGAGTGTCTACAACACCGACATATATACAAAAATACTGTTTAACATTCTATTCTTCAGCTGTTTAAAGATTCTCTTCACAAAATGGATTATCTCAAGGATGCAGAGATCATTGTCATATTCCAATAAGTTTTGTCTTTGCTCATAATTTTCTTCTTAAATTTTATTCTGCAGTAAAATCTGGACCTCATACAACACCCAACAGCTTCATTTCTTGTTTCCTTTAAGAACTAACATATGAATATGTGTGAGAAATTTCCCCAGTTGTATCACAGAAAACAAAAAAAAACAACGAGAATCGATAAAACTATGCTACTTACAGAAATCCATCGAACGAAACCCAACAGTAATCGCTCAACCAGAAATCGATCAAAACAGAAAACCCAACAGTAATCAACAGCATAAACAGAAATCAGAAAAACAAATGAGAATCGATGAAACTATGCTAACTTACAGAATTTTTGCAATCCCACGCCCAACCCTCTCTTCTCTGTCTCCCTTTTCCTTCTTCTTCTTTCTTCTTCTTCCTCCTTTCTTCTTTCTCCTTGCTTCTTCTCTTTTTCTTCTGCAGCTAAACCCCCCAAACGAACACACCCTTTCTTTCTTTCTCTCTTCTTCTCTTCTTTCTCTTCTTCTCTTTTCTCCTCCTCTACTCGTTTTTCTCCTTTTTTGTTTTAACCCCCAACAGCAACCAAGAAGAACAACGAACCAGAACCCCTTCCCTCTTCTTCTTTTCCTCTTTTGTTCTTTTCTTCTTCTTCTTCTTCCTCCGTCCCCCCTTCTCTTTCTGCGATTTCCTTTCCTCCAAACCCTTGACGACCCCAAACAAAAAAAACCCCCAATTGTAAAAACGAGATTGGCTTTTGTTTTGTTTTTTGTTTTTAACCATTGAACCCTAAACCATTTATCCATTGAACCGGTTCACTTAAACTTGAACCAACTCATCTAAACCTAACCATTTAAACCATTAACACTCACTAAACCATTCTACAAAATAAACCCATTTCCAGGGTCTTACAATGTACCCTAAGTAAACAAGGGGGTACTTTAAGTAAAACAGTGTGGTACCTTAGTCAAAACAAAGGGATACCTTAGGCAATACAAGTGAGGTACCTTAGGTATAATTAAGGGGTACTTTAGGTATTCGAATGTGGTACCTTGGGCAAAACAGTAGGGTACCTTAGTCAATATGAGTGAGGTGCCTTGGATAATATAATGGGTACTTTAGGTATACATGTGGGGTACCTTAGGCAAACACAAGAGGATACCTTAAATAAACACGGGGGTACCTTAGGCAAACACAAGAGGATAACTTAGGTAAACACAGGGGTACCTTAGGCAATTAAAGTAGGGTGCCTTAGGGATACAAGTGGGGTACCTTAGGTATAATTGGGGGTACTTTAAGTATCACTTGGGTGGTACCTTGGGTAATACTTGGGCGTACCTTGGGCATACAATGGGGGTACCTTGGGTAATACTTAGGTGTACCTTGGGCATACAATGGGGGTACCTTGGGTATACTTGAGAGGTTATTTTGGTATTCTTTGGAGATACTTAAGGTACACTTGAAAGGTACCTTGTGTATTCTTAAGAGTTACTTTAGGTACTTCTAGGGGATAATTTGGGTACACTTAACTCCAATTTTTCCATTTTTGATTTCCAATTCACTAGATCTAATTGAAAGATATCTTAGCCAATTGTAATTAAGACATAACACTAACTAAGCTTACCTTAATAACCTTCATAAAGTTCAATTGATTTCTCTAAATCCTCAAAAATAATCCACATTTACCTTATCTTCATAACACAAATACTTAATTAGTTTAATAATAACACTTTAGATAATTAAACTAAATAATTAAGATATAATCCGGGTTGGGGTTTTACATAAAATCCTATTTCTTCTCCAATAAAATAAAAAAATAGATACGTACAAGTATGGTTTATATAAAATAACTAAATTCTATTTCTTCTCCAATTACACCGGAGTCCTGTTAAATCAAACTTCTTCCGTAATACTTATACTTATCTATTAGATTTCGTATATTAAAATATCTAATTTCAAGATTATCTTTCTTTTTTTTTTTTTTTTACTATTGACATGAATTTATTAAAATCCTATTTCTTCTCCAATTAAATATAACAAAAAGTAGATAATTATTTTGCTAACAATAATTTAAAAACGAATACGATAAAATACATTTGAATAGGTTTCGTACGTTATTGAACAATCATCTACCACATCATCATCGCCACTCTCATGAGTCGATCGCAAGTTGAAGCTATCGCTCTCATTGTTACCGTAGCCATGGTTTTTAGTTGAAGCTGTCAACTGATCCTACACCAAGATTCTCTCTTTTTCATCAAATTAGAAGAGCTAAGTTGTTATGACCCAGATTTTTGTTTTTAAGTTATAACCGAAATTAAAACATTTACCAATCAATATTCTGTTTCTTTCATTTGTTTTTATAAACATTCAATCGGTGATAATGTAGTGTTCATATTGTACTTTTTTTTAATGGAACCTATTCTTTCTAAAGGGATGAGTTGACAATACGTAAATTCATGTTCTATTCTAATTAAAATAATTTAGTTTTTTTACAATTTTGGCTCATTACTTTAAAAAATATTCTATGATTTCATAATGCATCACAATACCCAATGTTGTTAATTATATAGTAGACATTAGGCTTTTTTTTTTCCTATATTCTTATTTTCATTTTTCTGGTTTTGCAAAATAACTTTAAATGGCTCCATGTGCAACGCACGTGCCGTCTAACTAGTATTAAGAAACTATGAATTCTAATTCTAATAATTTTAAATACTTATACATCAATAACATGTTTTTTAACAAACCCAAGATCTCAACGTTATCTTTATTTTTTAATAATTGAATTTAAAAATTATCTAATAAAAAGAAGTTAAAATTATAAACTTGAAATATTCCAAAATTAATCTATAAGTAAAGAATTTCCTGAATCCTAAAGAGAAAGAAGACTTCTATTTTAGTTTACTCAAAAAATAATTCCTAATATTTTTCAAAATCCTTATCAATGAGATTAAATCAAAGAAAAAACACAAAATGTTCTTTTAGATTTAGAGTCCCAAAATAAATTCTCAAGAAAATGGAAAAATAATTTTTTAATTTTTACAAAGGGTCTTCTTATATTAAATAATAAAAAATAAAAAGATATTTGTTATACTTCAATAATAATTCCTCAAAAACGAAAGATATTTCATCAAATAATTATAAGTGAAATTCCTAACATTATATATATATATCAAAGAGGAGGACGACTAATAAAAATATTCAAATAATTATAAATGAAAATGTTACCAATTCTCATATATTAAATTAAATATACATTTATTTTTACTATATCTACAATTTTGATATGTTAAATACAATATTTATTTTTGTAACAGTAGCGTTTTTAAAAGAGAAGAACTTATTGTATTCAAATATATAATATTTCAAAATTATAAGTATTAGCTCCTTAAAATAATTTTTAAGATGAAATTTAACCTTAACATTTACTAGCAAGTATAAGAATGCCATACTTGAGATGAGGTTGCTATCCAAAAGAGTGTGCAAATCCTCTGTTCCAGGCTTTGACAGACAACATCTCCCACACAAAAAGAAAAGAGCGAGGACTGCATCATCTCAAATTACGACCTTCCATTGGTTAACTTGAAAGCATGACATGTTATCTGAAATTCTGCATTATTGCTAGGCTCGCCAGTTGATTCATGTAACCAATATGATTAAATTTGAAATCTAACAAAGCAGCCTTATAATATGTGTAATTTCATATCACATGTTACATTTTAATTGGTCCCTATTTTAACAACACAGGGAAACTTAACTTGAGATGATCCAGATCCAAGAAAAAGGTGAACATAGATTTCTATGAGAGCAAAATGATAAGATGCATATGTAACCTAATATATAAAACAAAAAGCACAGTGGGCACAGCTTTCCAATACCCCACCAGTAAGCTCCATGAAGAAAGTGATGCAAGAGTGCAGATACAGAATGGATAAATCAGTAAGACAACACAAAAATTAAGTCATATTATAGGCCAAGTTCCAAATAAACAAAAACTTAAAGTAGATACGAATTTGCAAAATACAAGATAAGATACCCGGATAACACAGGAATGAGATAACAAATGCATGACATGAAGATTCTCCACTATTTTCAAGAAACATGGTTTGACCCAATTTTCTCAATCCAATAGCAATCTGAAGAAATCAGAGACCAGCAAACATAACAGGATCAACAGTAATTGAAATAAGAAAAGAAACTACAATTCCCATTAATCTAATTGTGACTTTGTTTTTACTCATTTTCACTACTACAGTTAAATATGAGTTCAGTGAAGCTAATAACAGTATTGACTCCAAAGATAACATTCAGCTTTTAAAAAAAAAAATTGACAGCAAACGATATGCCAATTGCCTCTGTGGAATAAATGCACACAGCATGGACAGATGATACAAAAGACTAGGCCATCACATTTTCAGAACATACCACCAACAGATATTGAAATAAGAAAAAAAAAAACAATAATTCCTACTAATCCAATTGTGACTTATCTTACTCATTTTCACTACTACAGTTAAATATGAATTCAATGAAGCTAATAGCAGTAATGACTCCAAAGACAACACAACATTCAGCATTTAAAAATAAATTGACAGCAAACGATATGCCAATTGCCTTTGTGAAAAGTAAATGCACACAGCATGGACAGATGATACAAAAGATTAGGCCATCACCAGCTTTGTTACTAACTGAAATTCTCCAGGTACCATTTCTAGGTATCAACAAGTCCATCTCGGAGTGAGATCTTCGGGATCCAACCTAACCCTGCAAGCTTAGAGCTATCCATGAGCTTCCTTGGGGTTCCATCTGGCTTCGTAGAGTCCCATATGAGCTCTCCCTTGAACCCAACCACCTCCTTTACTAATTCTGCAAGCTCCTTTATTGTCACTTCTATCCCACTCCCCACATTAACGTGCCCCAAACCACTGTACTTCTCCATCAGGAAAACTACAGCATCTGCCAGATCATCAACATGGAGAAACTCCTGCATTGATGATCCAGTGCCCCATACAACTACCTCCTTGGCTCCCGAAACCTTGGCCTCATGGAATCTTCTCATCAAAGCTGGAAGCACATGAGAATCCTCTGGATGAAAATTATCGTTTGGTCCATATAAATTAGTAGGCACCACAGAAACTGCATCCCAACCATATTGCAGCCTATATGCATGGCACATCTTGATCCCAGCAATCTTTGCCACGGCATACCACTCATTTGTTTGTTAGCCAGTGAGCAATGAATCTTCCGTCATTGGCTGTGGGGCAAACTTAGGGTAAATACAAGATGATCCAAGGAACAGAAGTTTTTTGACACCATTTTTATATGAAGCATCAATCACATTGGTCTCAATCTGGAAATTGATGGATATAAAATCAGCAGGAAAGGTACTGTTACCATGAATCCCACCAACTTTGGCGGCACAAAGGATAACGTAGCGTGGTTTTTCTTGGGCAAAGAAAGATTCAACATCAGACAGTCTGGTAAGGTCAAGCTCACTATGCGTTCTGACGACAAGGTTAGTGAATCCAATATGGAGAAGTTTCCTGACAACAGCAGAGCCAACAAGCCCATGGTGGCCAGCAACAAAGACTTTGGCAGACTTATCTGTTGTAGAAGAATCAATCACAGATTCTGCAATTTAAAAAAGATGGTGAATTAGGTTAGGTTTTACAATTATATAAACCAGTAACTTACGAACATTTTTTTTTTTTTTGGTAATGCAGTAACTTAGGAACATATAGAGAGTACCATTTGTGTCACTTCCCATTTCAGAGGTAAGTAGTTTTGTAACATTCCTGGAAGGAGATTGTTTGTCTTTGCTCCAACTGTCAAACAAATCAATTACCTCAATTTGTTATTGTTGGCCTCTTCAAGGAATTCTATGGATCTGCATATTCATCATAGACATACGTGTTTAGGCATGAATTATTCAGAGATGATGATGACCTGAATCTGTGTGGTTATGCTTGTTTAAAAGGGTTAGATGTATTTGCCTAAACCAATCAACACTGTAAGCATTTTTCGAAGAATCTCATATCAAACCATAAATACGTCTCAAGTATTTCTTACAATGATCTTTCGATAACAAAACAACTATGTAATCATTTTTCGGATGAATGTAAAATTTTAATAATAGGTACACAATAATGCTTAATAACTACAAATAAATGTAAAATTTGTCAGTTGACAAGGCAAATAGCATATGCTGCTATTACCTACATTACATGACATACAACAAATATAACTTCTAATATGATTGCGGAAATATTTTTTATTTATTTATGAGTAATATGAATGTGGAATTCACTATCATACAACGAGATAAAACTGACATAACATGCTATTGACCCAACATTCATCCATCAAGCAGCGCATCTCTTTTAGCGTAATGTGCATTACAACATAATCTACAACTACCAAGCTGAAACATGCGAGCAAAGTATTTGCTTACATTCCATAAACGTTAGTATGAAATCTTTTGAGCATTTGGGTACTTGCCTTCTAATAATAAAGGTAAGTATCATTAACTCAAAAACAACTAATCACATAGACTTGCCTGCTAACCTCGAAGCCATAATATGAACCTCAAGTGCACAACCTTTGTCCAATTTAGATGTTGTACAATACAAATGTTTAAATTGTACAAGTGTAATCCTACTTTGTGCGAAAATAAGTGTGTTTTCCCTCGATGTGGCACACAAATACAAACAACTCCATGTATTGACTTCATGTTACAAAAAGAACAATATATATAAAAAGAAGTACTTACTTCTCTTCATCATGAGCAGCTTTCATGGATGATGGTGACTGTCTCAAGTGATGGGGTGGACCCCAATCATGGGCTGAACCCGGCTGTTCATCAACGGTTGATACGTCTCCAGATCTTTGGAGGTACAATTCCAGCTTCATGCAATGATGCTGCATCTCCTGAGCAGTGACCATCATCCGGCTCATTTGTTTTCGTAATGTCTGTATCAATAATAAAGCATTAACATTAGATTCTGTAGTAAGTATAGAATATTAATTATTATGGAGCCAATCAAAACTTTATGCTTTCCAAAAGAATACCAAAAAAATTCAAAAAGAATTAGAAAATACAAAATTCATTCAATCAAATGTAGAAGAAACATGTGAGTCAGTATTTCAACCAAATATTCAAACTTGTTTTCCTTGGTTTTTGTTTCTCGCAAGCTATATCAACATCATTAAAATTTTCAAAATAGGTTCTATAACGATCACTTTTGATTTGATGTCGTTGATTTATGTTGAATATTTGTTCTTTTGAAATTGGGTTTGCAAATATATGCACCTTCTCAAGGGTTAGGGCTTGAACAATGACGCTCAATCAGTGATTTTCCTTAGAGAGTTAGGGCTTCAATAGTTGCACTCAATGTGAAAAGCACACACAAGAGAGACGAATTCTATTTCACGAAACAATGCCTCTCAACGTCTTAACTTGAAAAGGGTGAGCAACACAATCGAATCCTTCCCCCCCCCAAAAAAAATGCGTCCAATGGTCCTCACAGAGCTTCAAGCACTCAACGATGGCCGTCGCACAGGTTGGAGGTCGGCTTCATTGAGTTTGATTTGGGATTCAATCAAACGTATAAGGAAGGGCAATTTGAAAGTTTATAAATGTGCTACAGTGGTTTTGGACTCCTCCACAATTAGTTTGGAAAAGGGGGTCTTTTCAATAATTTTCCCTTAATGAATTCGTCCTCAAACCCTCAAACAGATACATTGATTAGCCATAAAAGGGGGCTTCAGGTGGCATATTTGTAATGTTTTGCTACCATAAAAGGGGGATTCAGGTGGAATACTTTTAATGTAGGATCCTAGCTACCTTATAGGAACAATGGTGAAGGAAGGTGTGTACTCAATATCTCCCATCTTTGTCAATTTGGATAATCAGTTCTAGTGGGGTTTCTCAGGGGTGTATGGTCCAAAAATTGCTAGGCTCAGGGAATCATTTTGGAAGGAACTAGATGAGGTGAGAATGGTAATTCCTGAATCATGGTGCCTGTTTGGGGATTTTAATGTGTGTAGATATGCACATGAAAAGGGAGGAGGTAGTAAGTCAATAAAAGCATGAAGGAATTTTCGTTATTTATCGAAAGAAAGGAATTGATTGATTACCCGATGAGCAGAGGCAAATTTACATGGTCCAATATGCAGGACAGAGTGATGTGTAGTAGGCTGGATTGGGTGTTAGTATCCCCTAAATGGGACGATCAGTTCCCCAATGTGAGCCAACTGTTGCTGGCTCGTGTGGTATCAGATCAGAGACCAATTATGGTGAACACGTAGCATATGCATAGGCGGGGGGCTAACACCTTTCCGCTTTGCTAATATTTGGCTGGGGGACAAGTCTTTTCAACAATCAGTCAAGTCATGGTGGGATGAATCAAAGGAAAATGTGAATGGTTGGGCTGGTTTTCAATTTATGCACACTCTCAAGAATTTGAAACAGAAAATTAAGCAGTGGAATGGGGAGGTTTTCGGAAGAGTGGAAAGTCGTATAAAAAAAATATGATTGAATTAATTGATAGATTAGAAGAAAGTAGGGACTTATGAAAATTAGAAAAGAGAGCATGGATGATATGGAAAAGGTTTTAATAGAGGAAGAAGCTCTATCAAAGCAAAAATCAAGAATCCAATGGTTTAAGGAAGGGGATGGCAATACAAATTTTTTTCACAAAGTGGCAAATGGTAGAAGGAAAAATGAAATGAGGAGTCTAGAGGTAGCGGGGGAAATTATTGAGGATGAGGAAGCTATGGTGGCAGAGTTAACTAATTTTTATTCAAAGCAGTATGAATCAGAACCAACCATCTCCTATTGATTAGAAAAAGTAAAGGGTCCAAAATTAGATGCACATCAAATGTCCTGGCAAGAGAGGGAGTTTGGGGAATTTGAAATAAGAAGAGCAGTAATGAAATTGAGTCGTGACAAAAGCCCCGATCTTGATGTTTTTTTTTTTTGATGAATTATGATGTATATATATATATGTGTGTGTGTGTGTAGAAAAGAGGTAAGTACTGTGCAATCATAAGCACTGTCATAGATGACATGCTACTGTATCAACAAACAACCCACCCATCCACCCTACCAAAAATATCCATCACAATCTCCATGAAAAACCTTCTACAATGCTCACCCTCAAAATTGTGCCTTGGATCGCCATTGAACAAGCCATTCAGCTATGTACAAAGGAAAACTACCCTCCAAAATAGTTACCTGTCTTCCCCGATTACATGTAGAGCCATTCCTCTCGCCATTCCATCTTCCATGGTAGGTGTCGAACAACACCACCTATGCCACTCTTTCACTATCTCTGTAGGCCAAGCACCTTGAAACTCTAGAAAAACAAATACCCATGAAGCTATAGCCATCAATATGCTCTAACTACTTGGTCCATGGTCGACCAAGTATCCCGAAAAATCCTACTATTATGCTCTAGCCAAATAAACCAAACAACTACATGGAATGAGGCTCTATACATGATGTTTCCTCTTCTCCCCAACCCCCCAACTTGCCATTAGTCAAAACATGCTCTAAGCGAATCAAGAAGTACCCAAGACATTTAAATTATTTGAAGCAACCACATCCAAATGGCTCTCACGAACTGACACTGAATAAACAGGTGATCGATGCTCTCTCCTACATCCATACACATAAAATCACATATGGAGATAGGTCAATCGTCTTACATATTCTTTGGATCGATCAGCCATATTTATCCTGTATAGAAGGGCAGTCCACAAAAAAGCCTTGATCTTAAGAGGTACCTTAGTCTTCCATAACTAAGGAACAGAGAAGGGCACATTGGGATGCAAAAAGTTCTAACACACGAAATAGAAGAATGACTTGCATGAATAAGAACTAGAGGAAGAAAGGGACCAAATTAACTTATCAAAACCTAAGGGGTCAAAAACCACCTCCTTTAGGCTATCTAAAAGCAAAGCAATCTCTTCCATCTTAGGAGGATGAAGATATCTCCTGAAAGGAAGGTTCCAAGATGTACCAGATGGGGACCAAAATAAAATGTTGGCCACTAAAGCATTAAGATGGAGAACAAGGGAAAATAGTTGAGGGAACTGACTCAATAACACGTAACTGCCCCACAACATATCATGCCAAAAACGAACAGATGACTTAGACCCAATGCTCAACTTAATATGGGGATAAAAGGAAGATGATAAACTCATAATAGCCTTCCATGGGCAATTTCCAGATGGATTTGCCCTTTAATTGATGAACCATCCATTATCATTACCATCGTATTTGCTTGCAATCACTTGATGCCATAAACTTGCCTTTTCTGTGCTGAAGCACCACAACCACTTGGTTAAAAGAGAGGAATTTTGGGAAGCCACCTTACCCAAACTTATACCTCCATGCTCTCTTCCCAAACACACCTTTTCCCACCTCACTAAGTGAGACTTCTTTTCTCTCCTCCCCACCCACAAAAGAAAATCCCTTTGTGCTTTTTCAATGATCACCACAACCCACCTAGGCATTCGAAACAAGGACATAAAGTAAACTCGCAAGTTCGCTAGAATAACCTTGATTAAAAATTTAAAATAATCCTGCCCCTCAAAGATAGGTAGTTCCTTTTCCACAATGCTAACTTCTTCTCTACCCTCTCTAACACTGGTTCCCAGAACCTCAAATTGCGAGGCGACACACCAAGAGGAAGGCCTTGATATGACATCGACCAGGAGGCCACATGACACCCTAAAATCCAACAAAAAGACAATGACTCCTCTTCCCCTAGATTCAACCCCACTAGAGAGCTCTTGCCCCAATTAACCTTCAACCTTGAAATCATATGGAATGTGTGTAATATACTCTTCAGCCACAAAATTTTGTCTATAGATGCCTCAAGGAAAACTATCATCCGTAAACTAAAGGTGGGATATCCTTAACTCAATTATTCCAACCTGAAACCCCTGGATCATACCCCTACCCATCCCAATCATCAAAAAACTGTGCAACACCTCGGCTATAGGAGTAAATAAAAATGGAGAAAATGGATCCCCTTGACGAATAACCCTCGATGATGGAAAGAAACATTTTACCACTCTGTTTACCAAAATAGAAAAATGAACCTTTGCCAAACACCCTTGAATCCATCGCCTCCATTGCTCACCAAAGCCTTTCCACCTCAATACTGAGTCTATAAATCTCCACTCCACTCTATCATATGCTTTTTCAATGTCCAATTTGCACACAACACTAGGAACCTCGGACCGTCTCCTATTATCCACACACTCATTCACAATTATTGCACAATCCAAAATCTGATGACCCTCCACAAAAGAAATTTGATTTATAAATACGATCTTTGGCAACACCTCTTTCAACCTAATAGACAACACCTTTGCTATAATCTTATAAACACTAGTGGTGGGACTTATAGACCTAAAGTCCTCGATTCCAATCGCTCCAGCTCTCTTAGGAATGAGAACTAGGAAAGTCGCATTTGTGGCCTTGTGGATGATTCCATTCGAATGAAACTCCTGAAACACCTTACAAAGATCATCCTTAACAATCTTCCAATTCCTTTTAAATAATTCAATTGTAAATCTATCAAGCCCAGGAGCTTTATCTCCTTCCATCTCCTACACCACCTCCTTAATCTCCTCCATCTCAAACTCTCTTTCAATCCATACATACATGGTCTGACTCACTTTCGATTGACAATTCTCCTTCGATTTGAACCCATACTCATTCTCAGATTTGTAAAGATTAGCATAAAACTAACATAATGATTTGTCAATTTCATCACTATCCTCAACGATTCTTCCAACCACCTTAAACCTCGAGATGTGTTTTTGATTCTTCTCCCATTTGCCATCCTATGGAAGAAGGCTGTATTCCCTTCCCCCTCCTTCAACCACTTAACCTGGATTTTTGTCTACAATGAATTTCCTCGTTTCTTAAAATTCTTTCCAAAGATTCTTTAATCTCCAAACGTCTTTCCTTGTCAAGTAACTAACCCCAATCCCCACTGCCTTTCTTGACATCCAAAATAGCTAATTCCTCTAATGCCTCCTTTTTCTTGATATCCAATCTTCCAAAGGTTTCCTTATTCCATAACTTAATTTTGCTTTTGACCTCTTTTCAACACCTCATAAACTTAAACCTACCCACTCTAAACCAGTCCCCTTCCTACACACCACCATTCCTGCATAAGATTTGGGAAGGAGAGATGGAGGAGCCACATATTTTCAAATCGGAATGGAATTGGCCCTCGCTGCATAGGCTCATTTGACAATAACACCGAGGAATGGTCAGAAATAGGTATAGGCAATAGCATTTGAACAACCGGCATAAATTGACATTCGCAAGAACCTGACACCAAACACCTATCTAACCTGGAACATAAAGGAAGCACCTGAAGATTTGACCAAGTAAACTACCCTCCCTACAAAGGATAATCAATAAGCTCACATTGCTAAATCCATGACAAGAAATCCCTTATGCTTCTAATGACCCTACTTCTGCCTTTATTAGATTCATAGGAAAATTTGTATGCATTAAATCTCCCACTACCACCCATGGGATAATATTCCTTGGATTCTGCATGCACAATTCTTGCTAAAACTCTTCCTTACCCCTGGCTCAACAAAGGCCATAAACACCAGTCATCACCCATATGAAATTTTCACACAATGAATCAAAGCACGCCAAGACCGAAAATGCACCCATCTAACTCTAAAATCTTGTATAAACACATGGGATCCCATATATCCACAATCCCACCAGATCTACCCGATGAGGGTAGAGAGACCCACTCTATACCACCAAGCCTCCACAACCCTCTAATCACCCTTAGGTCGACCTCCATAAGTTTGGATTCTACAAGAACCACCACTTCCGGTTTTCGCATCTTACACACCTCTAACTGCCCTCCTTTTATCACTTCCCCCCAATCCCCGAATGTTCCAACATAAAATCTTCATGGATCACCTCACAAGCCCTCCCCAACCTCACTTTTAAAATCTTCCACCACCCTAGAATAGGCACCAGTTCCCCTCTGGATGACACTACCTCCTCAATAACCAACTTTGAGAATCCCCTAACCCTATTCCAAAACTCACAAACCTCTGCCCCCTCATTCCTTTCCCTACTACATTCCACCATCTCAGCCCCTCTCCCCAGGGTGTCAGAAGCCCCCAAACTCCCACCCTCCTCACCCAACAGTTGTGACACATCAGCACATTCAGTCCTGTTACCACGGCATCTAGGGATTACAGCAGCAAGTAAAGATGATAATAAACATTCATTCATAGAAGGACATTCATCAAGAAATATACCTGTTTTGGGCTCACCATGAGACGTGGAAGATGCACAAGGTGATTGCAACAATGGGCGAAATGGAGATAAATGAAACACAGAAACAATGGGTCAGATTGTTTCCATCTCCATTTCGATCTTCTTGAGTAAACTTTCTGAACAGAGTGCGAAAATGGAGCACCGATTATAGCATTTTCTTTCTCCTTCGAAATGAACGCAACCCCGCCATAACAATTCTCCTCCCCACGGCTTACCCCGACATCTGATCCACACTACATCGCTCCCTCCTCCCTCCCCCAAAGAAGGACCTGACGGCATTGATGCCACATGGACCATCATCGACTTCTTCGGGATCGCCTAAGCCAAATCTCTTCAACATAAAGTAATGTATTTAAAAAAAAAAAACTTGGGACTTTGCAGGTAGCTTGTAAAGTCAGTCGAGTTTTGTAGGTAGACTGACTTTGTAGGCAAAGTAAAAAAAATAAAATAAAATAAAATAAAATAAAATAAAATAAAATAAAATAAAATAAAAAAGAGAGTAAGAACCTAAAAGGCAGGCCATCCGCCGGCCGCCTCTTAGCTCAATCTCGCCGTCGAAAGAGAGAGGGAGAAGTCTTGACAAAGACTGAGAGTTTGAGAGAGTGAGAGAGAGGGAGAGAGGGAGGGAGGGTGAGAGAGAGAGAGGGAGGGAGAGAGAGGGAGACTGATAGAGGGAAGGAGGGAGGGAGGAGATTGAGAGAGAGACTCGAAAGAGAGAGGGAGAACGAAGTCTCGACAAAGACTGACAGTTTGAGAGAGAAAGAGAGAGGGAGGGAGGGAGGGTGAGAGAGAAAGAGAGAGATAGGGAGGGAGAGAGTCAGAGAGAGACTGATAGAGGGAAGGAGGGAGGGAGGAGACTGAGAGAGACATCGTAAGAGAGGGGACTTACCGGCGCTAGCGATGCTATAGTGGGATATTGGGGTTTTGCATAGAAAATGGTATTAGAGAGATCGTGATTCGTGAAACTGTGAGAGAGATGAGGGACCAACTTACGTTTTAATCATTTTTTTGGGATTGGCCCAGACCGGCCAGTCTAGTGCATTTTGTACTAGGACCAGGCCCGGCCGGTCCAGTCTCCGGTACCAGTCTAAACAATCATGGTTAGCATATTATCTCTTTCTTACATATTTAATTCATCTTTATCTAATTATAGTTCCCTTTTTTTTTCTCTTAATGTCATTTATCCCTTAATTGGTATCTTAATGTAGGATGATATGAATTTCATGTTTCAAAAGGTGTTTGCATATTATCTTTATTTTATGTATTTAATTCATCTTTATCTTATCATGAAATACATATTATTAGAATTTTAAAGATTAAAAGGTTCATTTTCGAATCTCATATTAAAAGGTTCCTTTTGCCAGATGTTGTTAGAAAATTGGAAAATAAAAAGAAGAAAGCACACAAAAAGCCTAATATTTCTTGGAGATGTAATGTTGTCATATTAAGAGGACCTCTCGACTTTCTCATAAAACAATAACCACTAAATACTTTATTGTGTATGACTGACCGATGCTCTATGATCCTAAACTTCTTGTGCATGGGAACTTGCTGACTTATAGGGACTTGTTCTGACTACTTTATTGTCATATTTAATTTTGATAAATATCATTTATCAAAATTGCTAGATTAAATTTATGAAATATGATATCCTTCTTTGTATTTTTTTTAATCAGTAATCAGTAGTATTATATTAATAATAAGGTAAAAGGATACATGATTTGGTGGTACACGAACAGTTTACCTAAATATACAATCCTAAACAGAAAACCCAGCCTGAGAACAAACAAGAAAAACCTTCCTTACTCCTCTCCATAGTCTGAAAAAGACAAGCTCTCCATGAATTCCAGATGATGGATGTTATCCATTGCATGATGAATTGCCAAACAATTGTGGATTAGTCTTAGAACCTTTTTCCCCAAGTATGCCACATTTCTCTCTTTATTCTCGAATATTCTTCGGTTCCTTTCTCCTCAAATCACCCACAATATTGTTGCAGGCGTAATTTTCCAAGCCATCTTTCTACTAGATTTCCCCTTCATCAGTTCCCACGCCTCCAAGACCTTACCAAATTTCCCTAATTGCATCCAAGGAATCCCAAACATAGCAAGAATCACAATCCATAGGTTCCATACCTCTTTGCAATGAACGAGGAGGTGGTTCACAATTTCTTCATCCATCTTGCACATGATGCATCTGTTTGGTCCATCTCAAGAGTTTGGTCCAAATCACTTTACTTCCTTCTTTGTCTTTTACTTAGGTTTTTCACTATGATTAGGACTTTTAATAGCCGATTTTCATTTTAGTAGGAGAATCAATTGGAAATCCCTTAATCTGAAACATATGGATATTTGGTTATGTAATTGTGTCACAGTTGAGTTTGTCTTAAAGTGTTTCTTGAATTGAATTGAGGTTTGAATTTTATAAGAGTATTTTATCCTCAAATATCCTTATCTACTAAAAACATGTTTCGGTTCCTTCTAAATTTCTAATTAATAGATATCATCAAAATAAATAAAAAAAATTATAAAATTAATTGTCTTAGCCAATGTCTTTTGCTTTATTTTTTCAATAAAATTCATTTGGATAAGTACAAATAATTTTGAAATTTTAATCTAAATATAATTCACACGTGCATATTTACTAATGTTATAAAACAGCAAAAGTTTAGAATCTAGATTTTGAAGAGGGTGAGTGACATCCTACACAGACTCAGAAGTTAATTCTAAGCAGAACTAACAACCACCCAAGAAACAGTACATAAAACCAAAATAAAATGGAAATAAATTCTGAGAAAAAGCATGATTAAATACCTGCATAAACTAAGAAACATCAACCAAAAAAGTATACAAATATTAGAATTAAAATTTATACAATACAATTTAACAGCAAATGGATTTGAAAGATATGTTAATAAGAAACTGTATGGGTTAGAATATGCAAATTATACGAGATGAACATTAGATGAAGAAATGAAGAGCAAGCCATATCAGGAACAACCAACAACTTGATTTGAGAAGAAGACAAATAAAACGCAAATAAACACCCATACAAAAACGAAGCCAGCAACATTATGGAAATCGATAGAAAGAAAACTGAGGACATTCAAATTGGCATCCCATGTAATGTAGAAATGGGTAAGAAGGAGAATAGAATGAGGATCGTAGTAACAGTATAGATACACACAGAAATCAAGGAGATAATCCACGCAAATAGAAACCATTGACAAGGATAGAAGCACCGATCGAAGAGGTAGAGATGAGGGCAATAGGGTTGAAAGGAAACCAACCTGTGTTCACTTGAGCTGGATTTTGGTAGAATCGATTGCTACAAACAGTGATGATATAACCAGAAAATGAAGAAGTGGAGGTGTGGAAAGCAAAGAGAGAATGGAAACCCCTCTTCCGCCGAAACTCAATCACTCCATCTCTTCCACGCAGGTGCCCTGATCTCTTCTCTCTCAATCGCCTCTTTTTATAACGTGGGGAAAGGCACGCGCTGCGCTATGCTCCACATTGCAATGTCTCCTCGAAGTGGCAAGAAACAATGCAGTAGAAGGGTGCAAAGGATGCCACCTCTCTTCAAGATTTGGACTTTTGGTGGGTCTTATTTTCTTTTTTTTTTTGGGTAATCGGTATTAACATTCTATTAAGTTCTAAAATGTCTGTTCCATTCCTTCACCTTCTCATCCCAGAGCAACCCGAGACTCGAGATCTCACATATACACCCACTTTAAAGTCCATACTTAGCCATGACACTAGCAGCTCTATTTGTTGTTCTCTTTTTACATGTCCGATTTTAACCTATTGAAACTTTCTTATCAATGTTTTGGCTTTCTTGAATCATCAAATTCAACTGCCATGGGGCACCTTCGCCTTTCAAAAAACTGCCAATTACCTATATAGATAAAAATAAAGTCGCCATCATCCATGGGCCCAAACAATTGTTGTTCATAAGAGACTACTGAATCTGTCTCACCTTTTAATTTTCCTTTTGCTCTTCCAGATCATTCTTGTCCTGGAGAGAAGTCCTGGATTCAATTACTTCCAAAATTTGGGTACAACAGCTCCTTAGAGGGGTCCTTTTGAGTATCTTTATAAAAAAAGTCAAGTTTTTCCATTTTTCTCCTTCAATTCCTTAATCTCATCTAGACAACCAAGACAGCCCATTGGGCCTGCATGCTTAACCAGATTTAAACAAGTTTTATGATTTTTCTTGTGCTTTTGAGTGGGTTTTTGAAAAATTGTAAGACATTTTAGCTATACAAATAGAAAATATAATTTTCTAAGAATTACGCCTAATTGGGTTGTGCTTAGCTTTCAAAACTATTTAGGAATCTGTTTGAACTTAAATTTTGGGCCTGAAAACCACACTGACCTTCGCTTGGGCATGCATAAGGGCTCTTACCTAATACTAAGCCTAACCCAATTTTACATAGCCTATATTAGTATTTCCATTCCTACAACTAACACATTAGTTTTCTCTTTTCTTTTTAAGTTATTTATGTTTGAAGTATTAGCTTATGAATTACCAATTTTTATATGTTTCTATATGCTGATAATTAATTACAATATCCCATCTTTAGTTTCATTTTTACACTAGTCACCTTTCAACATATCTGAAATTGTTAAAAGGATTTGTGAATTTTAAATTTTTATCTTTGATTTATCAAATAACTACATAGATAGATTACACCTACAAAGTAGATATTATACCATATATCTTGGAATGATAGTGTTGTATTTACAAGGAAAAAGAATGTTATAAAATATTGGAAAAGAATGTTACAAAATATTGCAGGTCATACATAAAAGTTTGCTTAGGAGACATTGCAATCATAATGCATAGTTAGAGCAAGTGTCACTTAATAATAATTTTGATAATTAAACTAGTGGTATAAAAAATATAACACACACACACACACACACACAAACACACACACACATATATATGTATGTATGTATTTATGTATGTATGTAGGAAAGTGACTAATAGAATTTAAAGTTGTTAAAGAAATATATTTTGAAAAATATACGTCATCATCTAGACCCTGGGATGCATAAAATATTTTACAATCTAAAATATTGTTTTTGCCCTTTTTTGCCCTTAATTTATGCTGCATATCTAAAAATTAAATACAGGTCTAGATTTAGTCATTTAGTTATATTTGTTAGGATATAATAACAATTTAATAGTAATTATTGTGCATAAATTTACTTTTGTATAGGACTGTCTTTCTATTTTGATAAAAAAGAATTTTAATGATAAAACTATAATTTATAAAAATGATAAAGTTATGATATTGTGGGATCTAATATAATAGTCAAAATAACAAAGAACTAAAATGAAACAAAACAAGAGAGTACATGTAATGCGATGTTCTTCTCCTAAACGAATCTTCAAAACTCAATTGCAATAGGACAGGTATAAGCACCCAATTTTGCACCCTTTAAAAATTTTCAGAAAACCCTGAAATAATTGGTTGGAACCCTTGAATTAAAAATTGGCATTTTTCCAGAGTCTGTGTTGGTTTATGATTCTCCTCATGATTTTATAGAAAATTTCGATTCGATTCCAAAACACCACTGATTGTGCATGAATTGGAGCCCAGATGAGAGAGTTATTACCAAAATAGTCCGAAGGGGAAAAATTATGAATAAATGCAGAAATTACATTAAGTGGCAAACAACGCTTTTGAAAAGTTCGTCAAGTGGCAAAATTAATCAAAATTCACAAAAAAACAAAAAATAGTAAAATAAAATATATAAGAAAAAAATGATCAAGAAAAAAAAAAAGAAAAAGAAAAAGGAAAACTTAAAACATATAAATAAAAAATTAAAAAAAAGATAAAAAAGGGATCAAATAAATTTAAAAAAGGATAAAAGAAAATTAAGAAAAAAAAGGAGATTTTTCTAAAAGCGGGAGGACTCTTGTTCTCCCCCATCAAACTCTCTCTCTCTCTGAAGGATTATTGTAGTTGGTCAAAGAGGGAGGGGAAGGTGAGCTGCCCCTGTCACCTCCAACCAACCTAGAAAGAAATGAAGAGAGGGTAGGTGACCTGCAAGGTCACCAACCTCCATCATCTTGGTTAAAGGGCTGGGTTTGCGCATGATAAGAGGAGATGAAGGAGGGAGAAGATAGGAGAGAGCAGCAAGGAGAAATCCTTCGGTTTCGTTTGTTAATGCTTTTGAAAGATCTTTTGTTGAAGCAAAGTTGTTTGGTTAACTTTTGCTTTGTTGCTAAGAAGCAAAAAAGCATGTTTGGTAACTAAAGTAGCATATAAATTGCTTTTATGCTATCATATAAAACTATTGTAAATAGTTGATGCATTCTACTTAAAATATACTTGATGTATTTTCTAACGGGTTGAGCAATAATCGGAGGGTTGGTTAGGAAAACCCAAAACCAAACCCAAATCGCCAATAATTGGGTTCAACCCACCAACCCGATTAATATTTTTTATTTTTTAATTATAAAAAATACACCAATAAAAAATAACGTGAATTAGTGATACAATTTAGGGTTAAATGGGTCATTATCAAGTTAAACGGGCCATTATCGAGTTTAATGGGTCATTATTAGGTTAAACGGATCATTACTGGGTTAAGTGGGTCATTACCGGGTTACATGAGTCATTGTAAGGTTAAATGGGCCATTATCGTGTTAAAAGGGTCGTTATCAGGTTAAACGGGTCATTATCGAGTTAAACGAACCATTATTGAGTTAAATGGGTCATTATCAGGTTAAACAGATCATTATTGGGTTAAGCGGGCCATTATCGGGTTAAACAAGTCATTATCGGGTTAAACTGATCATTATCGGGTTAAGTTGGTCATTATCGGGTTAGCGGGTCATTATCGGGTTAAATGGGTCATTATAGAGTTAAACGGATCATTATCAAGCTAGATTCAAGTTGACCCAAATACGAACAAGTTACTAAATCCCTAACCCAAAACTGACCCAACTATTACACGGGTCAACCCAAACCCGTTTATTCTGGTTGGATTCAGATAGGTTGGGTCAATTTTTTTCAGGTCTAGTTTTGTGTCGAGGGTTTTAGAAGCAAGAAAGTAAATTTATGGTTCAAGTGAGAAGCAACATTTTTATGCTTCTCTTGAAAAGCAATTTCATTGCTTTTTTGCTTCTTATAAATTGTTTCATGCGTGCATAACCAAACAGCACTTTTGCTTTCGAAAGCAATATTTTACTTTCAAAAGCAAAAAAACATTTCTGAAAAGCGTTACCAAACGTTATCGAAGGGAAGGGGTTCTTCTTGCTAACTCGATAAACTCTCCCATCATCCCAAACTTTTTGCCTTCACCTGTACAACATTTCCCAAACTTTTAGACAGTAAGTTCCACCATTTTGGAAGGGAAGTAACCAACCAACAAGAGAGGCATAATTGCTGTCTAGCCAAAAGATCCCTGCACCTCAGGTAACATTCAGGTTGATGTAATCTTTGGTATTTACATGATTTTCCAGATTGGTTCAAGCATGACTAAGGAAAAGGTTGAATGTGAGTTAATCATGTTCTATGTGTCCGAAGTAGTTCTTGTCGCCTACACACCTTTCTTTGCAACAGCTAATTGTCATGTCTCTTTTTATTTTTATTTCATTGGCTATCTTACCATGGAAATGGTTGCTGAGTGATGCTTGGAATCTGGTCTAACCAAGGGTGTAGTTGCAGGTTCCGCAATGGCCGAACCTTATTGGATTCGGCTATTGTTGAACACAGTAGTTTCAGCTAAATCAATTTTCTATCATGTGCCTTGTTTAAATAAATAATGCATGACAAAATTAAATAAAGGAATAGAAGAAATAGAAAATGGGAATGAAAAATAATAATAATAATAAACGATGTGTAATAATAATAAAAGAGGTGTTCGGCCATGGCCGAACATGATTGTTTTTGGCTCATTGCTAAACACAGTAGCATAGTTTTTTACTTGTTTGTTTTTATATGAGCAAATAAAACATTCATGCGTTTAAAAAAAGAGGGAAAATTATGAAAAAGGGTCATTTTTAAAAAAATTATTTATAAAAATAATTCACTAAGATGTTGAATTGCAGAAAAGGGCCCATTAGATGTCCAATCCAAAGATATGGGAACTTGCCATACAGGCTATCTCAAAGTATTCACGGACTTCCTTAGGTCATAAGCGGGTCACTTAATCGATCTTTGAAATTGATCAATTTAGATTGGGTGATTGCTTACACCCAAACATATTAGGCATTGGTGACTCCAAAAGAACCAAAAACCACACCGAACCAAGCCGATCGAGCCGCGAAAGTGGGGTGCGCATAACACGATTGTAGAATTAGTGAAATAAGGGTAAGAAAGCAGTAGAAGGTCTTGAAGATATAAAGAAGAGCACTTTTAAAGATGACTAAAATAAGGGATCACGCACCCTTTGTTAAGTAAATTTAGGTCAATTGGTAATTATTATCCTTAAGAAAAGGTGAAAGAAAGTTTATTTTTGAACTATTTATGAAGTATCTATTATAGGATAATGGATAGTTTAAAAAATTCTAGTCACTCTTTGGTAGATAACAAATAACACACAGAGCTAAGCAAGCAACATATAATATTTATCAATTCTATAACGGATATTACCCTTCTCTCACTCTCTCTTTTGTTTTTTAAAAATAATTATATAACTTTGTTTTGCTCATATATCATCATATATAGTTGATATCATTGTAAAAATAAATAATATCTAATTCTTCTATATTGTGCTTATAGTTGGATGCACACCTATTGGAGACTTTGAAAAATCAAATGGGGCAAAGAGGTAAGAATAGACATGCATTATCTTTTCCGTCTCTATTTTTTACTGCCATCTTTCCGTGATGAAGATTTTGCTAGCTAGGAGCACTTTAACATGAAAATATGTAATCTTGTCCTAATTATATTTTCCATCACTACTTTTGTTTTCCTAGTATTGTTAATGGGAATTTGTTAGAAATTCTTTTTTTTTGTTATGTTTGTTTTCAGATGACCAAGATAAAGACTACCTGTTTTTGAAGAATGGAAGAATACTATTTGAAGCACTAATAGCTTCTACTGATGGTAAATATAAGAATCCCATTCGTGTCTTCTCAAGCAAACAGCTTATGGAAGCAACCAACAACTATGATCCCAATCGAAGAATCCTTAATGGCGGATTATATGAACTATACAAGGGAAATCTTGAAAGCCGAAGTATTATTGTTAAGAAATTCACATCTAGAGAAATGGAGGCAGTTAAGCATTCTATAAATGACGCTGTGAATGCTTCTCAGATGATCAAGCACAAGAACGTCGCGAAACTCTTGGGTTGTTGTTTGGAGACTAGTATTCCTATACTGATTCATGAATTCATTCCTAATGGGAGTCTTGGTGATCATCTTTTCGGTAATCCTTCTTTCGAAATCGTCTGCAACTCTCATTTGAAACTAGATTAAAGGTTGCAGCAGATATAGCTAATGCAATAACGTATCTCCACACAGCATTTGAGAGGCCCATCATCCTCAGGGATTTAAAGATCGAAACTATTATATTGGATCAACACTGCATCGCAAAACTTCAAGATTTCACACTTTCAATCTCAATTCCTTAAAAATGAAACCCGCATAGAAGATGGTCTAGCTGGGACAATCGGATGGTTGGCTCCTGAACGTATGTTAGGAAGTTTCATAGAGAAGGTTGATGTTTATAGCTTTGGTGTTTTCTGTTTGTGCTTTTCAGTGGACAAAAGGCAATCGGTTTAGTTAAAAGGGTGAAAAACAGGATAGAAAATAGTTGCTCCAATGAGATGGTGGATCCTCTTCTAAGAAGCGCAGAAATGGATGAGCTCAAGAAACAGCAACTGGGAATGGCTTTAGAGCTTGCTATGAAATGTACAGAAAGAGAAGAGCTAAGGCCAACAATGATGGATGTTGCAAAAGAGATAAGGCGGATACAAAAATTGGTGTGATTTATTGAGCACAACCAAGTGAGAAGTTGAAGTAATACAATTCCTACGAATGAAAATTTTGAAAAAAGACATGCTAAATGTGTTATTAACTTAGAATAAAGGAAAATAATCTTTTCACCTTTGAGACATGCTAAATGTGTCATCTTAGAAAAGAAAGCAATCTTTTCACCTCTAATGCCTATCCTTATATGGAGTTTTTATTGGTTTTGTTGTTGTGGGTCCAATTTGTCGCACCAAAATATTATTGAAATACCTTCCTTGATTGGTATTGAGGCATTAAGAATACTCTGTTTAGCGGAATTGTATTATAATGCGCAAGATTGATAGCAATGAAGCCCTAGGTCGAAATCCCTAGGAGGAATCATAATATTGTGATGTTTTCATTGAATAAGTTGTATCTTTCATTTTCTTTCTTTTAAGAGGAGTGCTAATTGATAATTTTTGGTAATTAGGTTCAAACTATTTATATATTAATTTATTTTTAATAATTTTGATTAACATATAATGATAAAAGAAATATTATCCACAAGTGAAATGTGAGATCATTAGTTTTTCTAATACAATTTCTAACAATTAACTTTATTTTAGTGTGATATCAGCATCATCCCAACCAAAATAATATTTTCGTTGTACTTTTTATTTATTTATTATGTATGCCTTAAAAATAACCCATTTTTAGTTGCCTAGTTCTTTGTTATCATCTTTCAGTGAGATTAGGAGGTAACTTAAAGGCATTTTTGGAATAGAATTTTTGTGGGGAGTAAAATGACACTTGTTGTCAATTATTTTAAAAAGTATCACTATTTTCGAATAACCAAGAATTAGGCGACTGAAAATGGGTTATTTCTATAAAGTATCACTAAAAACAAATTGTTTTTTGAAATTACTAAAAACCAAATTTGGAAACTTTTTTGCAATTGAGATCCTGGAGCCTCTATCTTCTATTTTATTTGGAGCCTCCATAGGACCATGCCAAATGTATTAGAAAATCGCCTGAATAGTATAACTGTAAATTTTTTATTACACTTGGCACAATCCTACCATAAAAAAAGTTATTATTTCTTTAAATGATTAAAAATCTCATACAACAACAATAATTTCAAAAAGAAGCAACTTTTATAAGTTTCTTATGTAGCGCCCTGGAACTGGGTCTGCCCTATCATGCACCAACCCGTCCCCGAGCCCTATTTATGGGCCCAAAAGAACTTAATTAATACAATCAACCTGAGCAATTACAATGTAATCATCAGAGTGCACAAGCAATAAGAAGCATGGAATAAAATTTTCCATTTAACAAAATGTCACCTGTATAATAACTCCAAAAGATATGATAATATCTGTGTATACAAAATTGCAATTAAGATGCTCACCATCACTCTTTCTCTCTCATATAAACAATCATATACAAAGGTGATAGTCTAAAGGTAGTTCTCAAGTTTATAAATTTAAAAAGAATATTTATATCCCATTTATAGTTCCCCAAAACAAAATATAACATCACAAAGAGAATCCTACTATGGGTGGTAGTAGTAGTCCTTAGGCTTATAATCTGGATCTCCCTTAATCTCTGCCCCAGTACGTGGCTCATCAAGAGGATCTGAAGACAAATCCGGTAAAACAAAGCACGTGTGAGACGAAAGTCTCACTAAGCAGCAAACATGGATGACTAGAAGCAGTTTATGCAATTTTATAACATTATGATAGTATTCTCAAATATAAAGTGTAAATCCAAGTCAAATATCTCAATCAGGTAACACATGAAATCAAATCAGTAAATACAATCATACATTGCAAGAATGTCATGATAGGACTCGTTGGTTAGCGTGTTTCTAAATTAAATTAATGAACACTATCCATTTGCCACCTATACGACTTACAGAGAGAAGCCTAGCTAGGGACATCTCAGCAAGCGGAGCACCTCTATGCCCCAAGAGGGCCTCACTGATACCCCACAGTGGAAAGCTACATGGACAGGACATTAAAGCTAACATGTAACGACCCGGAACCAGGTATGCCTCTCCAAGGCACTCACCTGTCCCCAGTCGTCACGGGTTGGTCTTTCGACCTAATGAAAGTGCAGATAATTTAAAATTTTCCTAATGTGAGTGAAAGTAGTAGAATAGTTGATGCTTGTGCATATCAAAAGTGTGTATGTATATAAAAGAAATACAACAAGTCCCGTGGACTTCAAAGTTAAATATATGCTAATTTGGCTATTACAAAAGATAGGTTCTAATCACTCCTCTTAGTTATATAGTTTATAGGTCCAAAAAGACGCAACTTCCATATACAAGGAAAATAACACCCTAGGTAGGACGGTAGTAATCCTCCTCTCTATACCCTGGCACTTTGTCCTTTCCTCTGTCCCCAATCCGGTCCTTCACACCAGATGTCGACGGCTCTGAAAACAAAACAATAAAACAACTTATGAGACGAATGTCTCGGTAAGCAACACATGCATGATCGATAAAACATAGTTCATGCTAATATCATTCGGTATAAACCATGACATGTGGGAAGTTGAAATACTAATTAAATCAATAAAAATTCAGTGTAATAAAATTGGTGTAGTTCGGTGCTTACATGAACAAGTCAAACAATTATAAGCAATCACACGATAGTTCTTATCACTTTATTAGTTAGGTGGTTTATTATATATTGCACATGTCCCCATCTAACTCCACCGATTCCTCATGGTGGGCTAGGCATCCAACGCCGATTGCCCTTGATGTTAGGCATCCATACACCGATTACCCTTGATGTATGGGAATCCATGCCAATTCCCCGTAGCAATGGGCATTGGCCACTGATGTTGCTTGGTGCCGGGATGATACAAATAATACAATAGAACAATGTAACTTGGTCATGGCATTATACATAAACACACCCACTTAAATTTATGGATCCATAACTTAAGGTTGTTCATTATGCAAATTCCTTAGTTCATTTCATATCACTTATATCATGCCATTCATATAGGTACAATCTCAAGGGTAGCTCATAGCCTTACCTAAGTCAACTTGGGCCAAGCCCTTTTCATTATCTCATGGAATCGAGCCACTGCCCTCCATATAAATACAATAGAAATGGGCCAATGCCCTTCATATTGTGCACATCAATTCAGGCCAATTCCTTTCACAATATGTCATATGCTACAACAATAATCAATAGCAATAAGAAAAGTTCTTGGTAATAAATCATTCAGTTTTCACATATTACTTGGGCAAACTAGGCCCCAACTCATTAGAGACATGTACAACTTGGCTTTGGCTTTGGTTTTCTACTTCCAAGGATCATTTGGAAGGTGTTCTAAGTGGTGGAATTAAATTATTCCATTCCTATAAAAATCTGGAACATAAACTCTCTATAAAACTTATTTCAGTAGAATGTACTCAAAATCTTGGTTATTTGGAAATTTGAGATGATTCTAGTGTGTACACTTCTTAGACACCTAAATCCTATTTGTAAATGGGTTGGATTCAAATAAAAACAATCCGTAGTTGGATTTGCTCTAAAATTCGAAAATACTCAAATCTGGGCATGGGCGCCTGAGTGCGCACTCGAGCGTTGGCTTGGGTGCTCGGCTTAGGCAAAATAATAGCTCTCAAGTTTTGAGTTTTTAAAAAAACACAGGCGGGGCGCTCGCAAGCGGCCTCGCCTATAACACGAATTTAGAATGGGCGCTTGACATCGTTCTTGAGCGCTCTGTCGGGCGCCCTGGCGATTTCCCAGGTCGCGATTTTTCCGAATTTCATAACTTTTCTAGGGTTTCTTCAATCTCACTCATTTCTATGGGTTTTGGTCTCTAAATTGTCTCTAGAATGTGTGGTCACCTATTACTCATCAAATCCCTAACAAATCCCCCTCCTATTTGCAAAGAAAATCCAATTTACACAAAACCCCCAAATTCACACATTTAATCCAAAAACGAGAAAACGAAAATTTTAGGTTGGGAGGGTGTTGCTTACTTGTTCTAGGCAAGAATGCACATCTCATAGCTCCTAAAGCAAGCCACGAACAACATTCTTTGCCTCTTTGGTTGCTTCTCCTCAATCCTCCAAAGTCTCACCAACGAAAGTCACCAAGCCTCGTTAGCTCTTCTTCTTTATCAAGAGCTTCCTTCAAGTAACTTAACAAGGAATGGAAAGAGGGTGAAGAAATGAAGAGAATGTAAAGAATGAGAGGAGAGGAGAGAGTGGAAGAAGAAGATGAAGAGAAGAGTTTGCTCACTTTTGGGGTTATACGTGTGGGGCAATACTTAAGCAAAATTTTTTTTCCTCATTTGTTAAAATAACTTCCAAGATTGCCTTCCTCCCTCAAGACACTAACATCTACCATCTTGCCATTCTCCTTCTACTACACACCAAGATTTACAACTAAGCCATCCTCTCACATGGAATAAATCTATTTAATAATTTAGGGGGTTGCTCAAATGGAAGGGATGCCTACCTGAACACCTTTCTGACAACTTTGACTTAGCCACTTGATTGGCTTCAAATTTGGATTTCTCCCAATTCACCTTCACCACAAAATAAAGAATTTTAGAATTTTCCCAAATGTCTCTTGCTTAATCACGTAAACAAATAATCGAAAATCTGGGGTCTCACATAACAAGCCAATACTAACACACTGACTAGACTCACTGTGGATCCGCACTAAGAACAATGTTTAATTAGATGACTCACAACTCAAAACCAAATCGTTCAAATCAGTGAGTAAAACCAATGCTTAAACTAGAGCTAAGTGGAATTTCCCATCCATTGCTAAATCATAACATATGCCAAGTGGAATTCCCCATCCACCACCAAATCAACCGAGGCTAAGTGGTATTCCCCATCTACCACCAATAAAACCATAGGCCATAGAGCCTTGCCAAATCACATAAGAGTTTTTCAACTTCACCTTCATAAATCCAAATCAATAAAAAAGAATGCCATAAAATCCTTAAAATACATATTTTATGAGTGGGATAGTCTTAGGATTCCCAATAAAGTCACCATAACAAAAATCAATGGATTCCAAGACAAGAAGTTTTCGACCTTGAAAAAAATATTATGAGTCTGGTTAAAAATGTTGACTTTTTAGGTATATGATTTTTCTAGACAAATCTACAAGGAGTTTCGGGCTCAAATTTGGATCATAGCCTAATGAAGGGTAGAAATATTTTCTGGAATTTTATGGGCTTCTGAATCACTCATTTGGGTATCAAACTCAAAAAGTGGGTTTTGATGAAAATCAGGCAAAACTGGAATTTTAGGTATGAATTGGAAAGTTGATTTTTTATTGGTAAAGAATTAGGTTTTGGGAGTATTTTTAGAGGTTCCAAATGGGGGGTAAAACCTTATTTACATGTAAAGACTTAAGTAAAGGTGTTGCATAGGAGGTTAAGAACTGTAAAAAACAGGGCTCACGATTAATCGCTCCTGGCGATTAGCTCCACAATTAGGTCCGTGATTAGTCGCCAACCTAATTCTGATTCGCAATTAGACTAATCCTATTCCTAACAGAGACTGTTTTTGGGGGGTTTTGGCTTAGGATTAATCTTCATTTCTTAGGATTTATTGCCAGCTCGGGTTTTGAAATATTTTTAGCTATTTTTCAACACCTAACTCATATAAACCATTCCTAACCTTTCCAACACCAAGTGGGATGATCATAAAGCATCCCGACATACTTAAAAACACCTTAAAAAATAGAAATTTATCCCAAATCTATATGAACACAAATCTAACACATGAAACCTCATTCAAAATACCAAACTCAAACCCAAATTTGAAATATGATCAATGTAGGTTGGAAATCCATAGCATATCAATAGAAAACTAAACAAGATTGCTATACAACCAAAACCTTACGAATTTTGGAAGAAAAAGCCAACATGCAAGATCACTTCCTCAAATAAATCAAATCCTAGAGAGAGAATATGAATTTTTACAATACATTTTGGTTGAAGGGTTTGCTACTTGTTTTACAGAGAAGTTCTTTTCTCTTCAATCTCTCATCTTCTTATCCTTCTTCTTCAAGTTTTCAAGTAAGCTCACACTCTTCTTCTTATTCTATACGTCCAATACAGGAGGAGGGTTCAAAACACTTAAAATTTTAGTTAGGGCATCCTTTTATATGCCCAACTTTTGGTCTTTCAGATTTTCCTATCAACAAAGCCTTTATTCCACTAAATCCTCAGGGTGTACCTAAGGCATACTTGGGGGGGGGGGGGGGGTACGCTAGTATTATTTGAGAGGTATCTTGGTGTTTCAAGGGGTTTACCTTAGCTATTCAAGGGGTTATACTTTATGTATGCTTACAGGGTGTACCTTAGTTATTCAAGGGGGTACCTCAATTATTCAAGTGGGGTATCTTAGGCAACACAAGGGGGGTAACTTAAGTATACAAGTGGGGTACCTTAGGTAATACATGGGTGTACCTTAGGCATACAATTGGGGTACCTTGGGTAATACAAGGGGGTACTTTAGTGTTATTCGGGAGGGTACCTTGGGTATAATTAGGAGTTACTTTAGGTATCCTTTGGAGATACTTTAATTATACTTGGGAGATATACATTTGGTTTACTTAGGGGTGTGCCCTAGGTATACTTGGCCCAAATTGGTGTTAATGAGGGTTCAAGAATGATCTATAAGTGTTGCAATTTGAGTTTGGGCACAAAATAACAAATCTGAAAATTTTGAACTGGACGTGTGAATGTTAAAGTTGAACATTCGGGCATTGAACTTTTATCAAATGGTTTATGTAGAATTCAGCTCAACGAGCGATTCAAGGTTCGCACGTCAAGGCTAATTTTCACATTTGACTTCACTTTTTCAGAATTTGATTTCCAATTCACTAGAACTACTTGGAGGGTATTTTAGACAATTGAAATTGAGACATAACATTAACTAAGCTTACCTTAATAACCTTCAATAAAGTTCAATTTGTTTTCCCCAAATCCTCAAGCATGATCCACATCCACCTTACCTTTATAACACAAGCACTTATTAGTCTAATAATCTCACTTTAACTAATTAAACTTAATAATTAAGATATAATTTGGGTCGGGGTTTTACATCTTCCATGTGCAATTTTCCAATATAAGTATTCAAATAAATTTGTATGGGTTTTAATATATTTTCCAATACTTTATTTTAAAGATATTCTTAGTGTTTAGCAATGGTTTTAAATATTTTGATTTAATATGTATTGGATTAAGGCTTTTTAGTGTTCTTGGATTTAGATTAGGAGTTGTATTATTGTTGATCCAATTTTTTTTCCTTTTAAGGAATGGTTGATTTCATTAAAAATGAATAACCATAGCTATATTAATTAAAATGACAAATTTTAAATATTATTATTTCAAAGATTCCTTAAAATAGGTCATTGTTAAAGCTATTTATTTGATTCAGTAGCAAAATAAGAGAGCCCATTAAATGTCCAATCCAATCCATAGATTGGAACCTGTCATGTAGGGTGTCCTGAAGTGTTCACAGACTTCCTTGGGTCATAAAGTGGGTCACTTAACTGATCTTTGATATTGACCAATTTAGACCGGGTGATTGCTTGCACCCAAACACAATGGGTAGTGGCGACTCCAAAAGAACCAAAAACCGCACAGGACCAAACCAATTGGGTCGCAAAAGTGGGGTGTGACAACAGGGTCGTAGAATTAGTGAAATAAGGGTAAGAAAGTAGTAGAAGGTTGTATTTGTCTTTTTTGAATCCACGTCCACGTGTCTAATGTTGTCTCCATGATCTCAAAATGCTGATGACGTGCCTTCAAACCTCGATTCTAAGTAGGAGAGGTACATCTAACGTTAGCCTAAATTGCCATCTCAGCAGCCATTCCCGCGCCGTTATTGAACAGATGAGGTGTTGAGGTAGATAAGGTATGACAGGTAGGCAATGGCTAGAATGAGAGACGGGAGATACTCAAGTAATCTTCATGTATACCAAGCTAGAGAGATCCTTTGTTGATTATAGAACGTGTGGAAGATAGAGAAATCCAAAAGTGGACTTAGAGAATTCTTGGTAAATTTGGAGAAGGTCCAGAGAAGAAGAAGATAAGTGTGTCTCCAAGTAGCCAAAGATCCAGGGTCTAGTGTTGTTTCAAGCAGCCAAGGATCCAGGGGGTCCCTCAAATGAATAAGGGTTCTCATATTTATAGAAGGTGTGGGTCTCGAGGATTGTGACATGCAACGCCCCGAATCCGGGTCTATGCATAACATGAACCAAACCCATATTCGAGGTGCTATTGGGCCCAAAGCAAACTAAATACCAGACATTTAAATTCGAACAATTCCATTGAATATTAGAGTGCGGAAAATAAATCATCGAATTCACCAATAAGCATGGTTAAGTGTAACATCAAAGTATCTCATCAATATAAAAATCATAAGACAGGTAAAATGGGTTTTCTATCACACACACACTCTCTCTCTCATAATCAATCAAATCATAAAGTGACCATAAAAATAGCATCTATATCAACCTCTAAATAGAATAATCCTTAGCACAGTAGTTAGCAAACTCCTCCTGTATGACAACCCCGAGATCGCTCTCATGTTGATCAGTTGAAAAACAAAACAAAACAAAAGACGGATGAGATACGAATATCCCAGTAGGTAACACTATGCATGAACAAACAGTTTCATATATAAATAAGAAAATTAACATGTTTTCATGCTCGATAAAATAAACGAATAATCACAATACAAACCCAACAATAAATCAGTGTTCAAAATAAAACAGTTCATCATGTAAATACCATCTTTGATCTGAGGATATTGCCGGCCATCAAAATCACAAAAACCATCCCAATAATAGAGTACTCAGCAAATAAACCAAAAAAATCACTGTAGGTGAAATGTCAACAATATATATATATATATATCACTATATCTAGGATCATTAATCTAAAATACTTCAGAAAATAATCTAAACAAAGAAGAAAGTATATATATAAACAATGGGAAAATAAAACGACAAGCTAAACAAATTGAAAATTGTTCATCAGATCAGATCAAACAAATCAGATCAATTGAAGGAACTTTCCGAATACCAAATAGTTCCCCTAGGTTGCATTCAATCGCAGACGAATGAAAATCCGAAAGCTATACTTCGGCAGAGCCCGGTAGGCGGTATCCGTTGAACATAAGTACAGATCTCAAGCCAAGGGGCGTCTGTTGATCTGTCACAATACTTCTAGAGTCCCTGAGGTGGTAGAGCCGACCATAAATTGAGATTCATCTAGTTGATTTAATCTTTAGATCTTAAAAGAAATTGGAAAACCGGCGGCAGAGCCGTCCGTTGTGCACAGGTTTGTGGAACCACAGTCGTAGCACCAACCACGAGATCTACATTGCGTGTGTGTTAAGAAGTGTAATTGATTATTGAAGAAGGAAACAAAAACTTGATTTCATTAATAATAAAACAAACTTACAAAATAAGATTGATATATGAATTTGAAATGAAACTATGGTTACATAAATTGAAAATAAGAGAAGACTTGAACTTGACGAAAGGTAGAAGATTGAGATTGAATCTAGAAGATTAAAAGGTTTGGAAGATTTGAACTTACAAGACTTGGGCGAAGACTTCAACATTTGAATGAAAGGCCTCAACTAAGGTCTCCAAGGATGAAGGTCTTCAAGGTTTGGACAAGAAGAAAGTTGGAAGAAGAAGAAGGAGGTTGAGAGGTTTGAGAAGAAGAAGAGAACTTCAAGATCTTGAGAAAAGATCCATGATTTGAAGAGAAGGGAAGGTCTCCTTATGTAGAGTAAGGAGAGCCTTGGACTTGAAATAAAAATTTGAAGTCCGAATAGTAACTTTACATAATTGCTCTTGCTTTTACTATAGCAATAGTAACTTTGACTCTTGACTTTCACTGTAGCACTTTGACACTTGTCTTCTACTATTGGAGAATCCAATGCTGATGATATCATGCTGGTGTCATAGCTGCATCATGAGTTGACATCATGCTGAGGTCGTTCTTGCATCATAAATTTTGATTCTTGAATTCTTGCAACTTGTCGTTTTCCAGAAAATTTAAATTTTTATAGATTGTTTAATTAAAATTATTCTGGGTCTTCTTGAGTCAGAATTGTCCATCATTGGTCTTGAAATTGTTGAAAATTAAACAAGCACATGAAAATCTTTAGGGTCATCGGGGTCATAATTCCCAACAGATTTTTGTTCATCATCTTCACTGTCTTTTTTGTCCAAAGCCTTTATGGCGTCTTGGAGGTATTGTGTGAATTGTTCCTCGGTCATGGTGGACTCCAGTCCGGCTTGTATTTGAGATTTAGGCTGCGTTTGGTAACGCTTTTCGGAAGTACTTTTTTGCTTTTGAAAGCAAAAAATTGCTTTTAAAAGCGAAAGTACCGTTTGGTAACGTACACGAGAAGCAATTTACTAAAAGCAAAGAAGCAATTTTATTGCTTTTCACTGGAAGCAACAAAACGTTGCTTCTCAATTTTTTTACAAAATTGCTTTATTGCTTTCAAAACCCATTGATACCCTATTGCTTTATTCCTATATTAAAGATGATGCATCCATACTCACTTAAGAAGCAACAACGTATTGTTATTGCTAGAGCCGGCAAAATGCCACCCAACCCGACGGGTCAACATGATTATAAATGGGTTGGGTTGACCCGTTTATTAATTGGGTTAGGTGCGGGTTGGGGTTTCCCCAACCCGCCAGTAATCGGGTCAACCCGATTATGACCCGCCAACCCGATTAAAAAAATGGCAAAAGTATCATGTTTCGACCCGATTAACCCCAAAACCCGACCCGAACCCAGTACAACCGGATCCAATTAACCCCCCAATCCTATTTTAATAATATTTTTTGAAAAATAACAGTAATTGGGTTAACCAGATTATGACCCGCCCGATAGGTAACCCGATTAAAAAAAAAAGATGGCAAAAGTATCATGTTTCGACCTCGATTAACCCCAAAAACCCGACCCGAATCCGGTACAATTGGATCCAATTAACCCCCCAACCCTATTTTAATAATATTTTTTGAAAAATAAAAAATAAAAAATAAAAATAAAAATAATAATAAATGGGTTGGCGGGTTGAACCCGTTTATTGGCTGGTTGGGTTTGGGTTGGGGGTTTTCCAACCCGCCTTAATTTAGTCCAACCCGATTAACCCCAACCCAATTATTTGAATGTAATTAAATGACTATTTTATGAATCTTTTATAATATTGGACTTATATTTTTGAGTATATTTCTACGTACAATACATAAATTGTGTACAATACTTTTATGAAAGCAAAAAGCAATTTCTATGTTACTGCAATTACCAAACATGCTTTTTTGCTTCTTAGAAACAAAGCAAAAGTTTACCAAACGCATTTGCTTCAAGAAAAGATCTTTCAAAAAGCATAAAATCGCTTTTTTGCTTTTAAAAGCAAAAAAGTAAAAGCGTTACCAAACGCAGCCTTAGTCATCAAGAACTGTTCTTGTTCTGGTCCTTTGATTTGTTTGATAGCTTGGGTATGAAGCCACTGTTTTACATTGTCAACTGAAGCATGTGAGGCATCAAACTTGTCCCACCACTTAGTTCTAAATTGTCTTGATAGTTTGGGAAATGATTCATCTTGATTTTGACTTATCACATATTCCCAGCTAAGGATTCATGATAGTTTGAAATTAATGTAAAATTGAAATAATTGGGGAAAATTCTTGAGATGGTCTTTTGGGCTTTTGAATTGGGTATTGAATAGGGCAAAACCTGGTTCAATTGCTGGATGGAGATTCTCTAGAATGGGTCCAAAATAGGACCACCATTCAAGAAACCAGGCTGGAAAAGTATCTTGGAATTGGGTTTTGTGAAAGTAAATGAGCCAAGAGTGGGTTGAAGGCCTGAGGAAGAACATGTTGTACCAGGCTTTACAGTAATCCTAATAATTGTAGTGTTGTGGCTCAAAAGCTTGGATAAAGGTTCTGGGAAAACTTGGGTGTCTGGCCCATGTGGTTAAGTTATGGACTTTGATGATTTGGCAAGTTGAATGGGTAATGTGTGGGTCTGGTTCCTTCGAAGTATAATGTTTGAGGAGAACAGAGCCTGTATCAACCAGGATGAACTCATAATACTTTTGAGTTTTTTTTCTGAAAACCCTTGAGGAAATTCATTTTGAAATTGAAAATAGTTTTGGGCACATTGATTTGCATCAGGATGCCAAAATTCCTTTTCAATTGTGAAAATTGGTAAAATTTTTGATTTTATTAAATAGTTTGAAGAAAATACTTTGGCTGATTTTAAAGGTGTGGGTCCAAAAGAGGACTCCACAATTTGCACAGGTTTTGAAGTTCCTACAATTTCTTTGCCTTTTGATTTTTTCTTTACAACCTCTTTAAATGGTTGTGATTGAATTGATAATTGTTGAGATTGCTGGATCATTTGGATTTTTCTATTTTCTTCTTCTCTTGTTTGTTGGGCCCAATATTGTGCAGATTGGATACTTGGCTGGGTTGGATTTGGGCTTGGCAATCTTGGAGAGGCTTGTGAGATGGGAGATTGATTAATTGGTTGGATGGACCTTGGGCTTGGTGATTGGGCAAACATTTAAGGTGCTGTATATGGACTTGGATTTTGAGATGGGCTAGCTTGTTGTTGTTGGGCTGGCTGAGTCCCGGGCCTAAGTTTGGGCCAGGTTGTCGGAAGTTGTCTTGACATCTTGGCCCTGCAGGAATTCGTGGGTCAAGAAGTGAGTTGTCTTCTCCTTTAATATACTCTATATCAAAATAAAAAATACTCAAAATTGCTTGCGACCTGGCAAAAATTTGTTTTGATGCTAAATTTTTAATATCTTTTTGTAAAACAGATTTTGCAGCTTTACAATCCACACGTAATAAAAACTTTTGATTTAATAAATCGGATTGAAATTTTGAAATACACAAAACAATTGATAGAATCTCTTTTTTAATTGTTGAATAATTTTTTTGTGTTTGATTCCATGTTCCACTTGTAAATTTGACTAATTGTTCTTTGTTATTAATTTTTTTGTTTAAGAATGCCACCATAGCCAATATCAGATGCGTCAGTTTCTACGACTTTGGGGGCATTTGGGTTTGGTAAAGTCAAACATGGAAATTGTTTAACTTCCTGTTTAATCCTCTGTACAATTTCAGTATGTTCCTGGGTCCAAGGACCCGGATTTTTCTTTAGCCTTTTCCTGAGCAATTGTACAGATTGGCTAAGGTTTGGGAAAAAGTCTGTAACATAGTTGAGGCTTCCCAAAAACAATTACAATTGTTTTTTGCCTTTTATTTCATCAGGGCATTTTTCTCTAAATGAAAGGGATCTTTCTATTGGACGAATTTTTCTTTGATGAATAATGTGACCTAAGAATTTAATCTTGGTTTGAAATAAAACAATTTTGGGCTTAGAGACTACTAAACCGTTTTGTTATATTACTTGATAAAATTGGTTGAGATGTTTCCAGTGTTGGGAAATTGATGATGAAAAGACTAACACATCATCAATGTAAACAATTGTAAACTTATCATATGAATTAAAAATTTCATTCATTATTTTTTGGAATTATGAGGGATCGTTCTTTAGGCCAAATGGCATTACGTTCCTGTGAGACATGGAAAAATCACCTAGATGATTCCCTTCGTCATCACACGGGCTCAATGAAAATGGGAGAGTCGCGACCATTCAATTTTTGGGTGTGAATGGACACCAAAATTCATCAAAGAGAGCAAAATGGCAAAAACTAGAGTAAAAATAACCCTAATTGAAAATAAAATCCAGAGATAGGTATGGGGATTAGATTATGAATGGGGGAAGGTGTTAGGCACCCCCGCTCACCCACACAAGGTGGTTGCCAAGTGTTGTTCATGCTCAAAAATAAGTAAGCTTGCTAAAATCATCAAAAACCTTGAAAAAGGATTAAACAAATGTATGATATTTCTACATGAGAAATCCAAATGAATTCCAGATCCTCTTTTATGTCATTATCACTTCTGGGACATCACCATTTAATGGAAATCAAAGCAAGACTTGAACAAAACCAAGTTGAGACGAATCCAGAAAATTCGGTAAAAGCTGGAGCCATTTGTCTTGAAATCATTTAAATCTAATTTAAATTTGATCAAACTAAACCCATTTGAAAGATTATGATAAATAGAAGACTCATGCAAATTTTCAATCAAATCCGGTTAAAATACTAGGAGTTATGCTCCTTTGAAATCTGCTGTTGGAAATTGTTAAAAGTAACGAGTGGGCAACTTTGGAAATTCATTTAGAAAAATTGGCTCCATATCAATCCGTGAAATTTGGTATGAATTAAGTATGTAGGGCCGTATTTCAAATGAAACTAGCCTCATACAAAAACTCATCCGGATGTGCCTTGGGTGACCTCCCGAACAGGCCTCGAAGATCATAGATTTACCCAGCAATGTGCTGTTGAGCAATTCTGAGTAAATTTGTTACCCACGACACAAATGGAATCAAAAAATTATGAAACCACATGGATTTTAAATTAGACTTCCGAAGAAAAACACAGAAACAAAAATCACTCGAATTGGACTTAAAACGAACACATGGCGTTCAGTCAAAGTGACAGGTTCCGCAATCTGGCATGAACTGACCTATCAACTTCGACTGAGTGGTGTCAAAAATCCACATCATAACATTTGATGAAATTTTTACAGACATAAACTGGACAGCCTCACCTTTCCTATGGCTTTGGAATCACTCCAAAATTCATCCGGACGATGAAGTTATGAGTGTCCGAAGTTAGGGTACAGACACTGTCCAGTTTTGCTTTTTTAAAGTAAAATCAAGCCAAAACAGTGATTGAGTGTGTGGAATCCGTGCAATCTAAGTCAAGATCATTTCAAAAGTATTGAAAAACCTCAAGGAGGAAATGGGGCACAAGTTTGGCTCACCATTCTCTCCGATTAAAGAGAATATACCAAAAACCCCAAAATGGAGCCAAATGCTCACAACCGGGAGGTTAGACTGTGAGGTCTTCAATACTCAAAGATAACTTGCTTGAAATCATTTTGAAAATCATTGAGATATGTCCCAGAACTGCTTAGGGCCATTTATTTCAGATCTATCACAATGAATACGATAGATCCGAAATACAAGCTGATTCCGACAAAAATGAGTGCTATGTGTGCAAGTGTAAAAATCATCTCAACACATCATGACATATAACATATAGCATTCATATCAATCAAATGGGGTTCTAAAAAGCTAGGGTTCTGTTCCATTCTCATTTCCCTTAGTTCTCTCTCCCCGTTTTACGGTTCTTCGAGATAATCTTGGGGTATTTTGAATATGAAATGATTTTCATAGAATCAAAAGGCTTTTCAAAAAGGTTCTAACACTAACGATCAATCCTCAGTCTCGTTTCCCCTAGATCCCGTCTTCACGTTTTACGGTTAGAGGGAGTCTTGAGGTACTTTGAGTAGAGGAAGGGGTTGTATGCACAAAGATTAGGCCATTATTCTACAGAAAGGTAGAAGAAAAGAACTAACCCTAGAATGTAAAGACAGAAAAATAAAGAGGGATTTAGGCTTACTTGGGTTTCTGGAAGCAATGCGGTAGCGATTCCCTTCTTCACTCGGAGCTCTTCAATCTCCAACTTATTGACCCTCAAAAATTCTTGGCAAAAGTTATTGGCCATTTGCTTGAGGAGAGGCCTCCTATTCATAGGAAAAGGCTAGGGTTAGGGTTTGCATGATGCTAGACACAAAATGATGTCTAGAATCCCCACACTTAAACCCTAAGGCTATTTCCGAGATTTCCACTCTTTTAATGAAGGATATGATGGTAAAAAGTGAAAACTCTCGGAAAACCCTAATTTTGAGCAAAAACCTTGTATCCGACAACTCAGATCGGATACAAGCAATTATTTTTGTATCCGACACATGTCATCGGATACACTAGTATCTGCTTGTATCCGACGACTTGTGTCGGATATAAAAGGATTTGCTTGTATCCGACCTGAGTTGTCGGATACAAGAGGAAATGCACAAATCTGAATTTTTGTGCTGCTTACAAAGGAAAGAATGATTTTTGCCAATTATCCATCATTTTTATTGTGAAATTTGGGGTGTCTACAGTTCCATTCATAATGACCGAATGGGACTGTGAATGCTGTTTTGTACTTGTCTTTTTCAGCAATCTGGACTTGCCAAAATCCAGATTTCATATCGAATTTTGAAAAGATTTTAGCATTGTATAATCTTTGAAGTAAATCTGTTTTATTAGGGATTGGGTACCTAATCCACTAAAGTGCATCATTTAATGGTTTGTAATTTATTACTAATCTAGGTGTTCCTCTCTCTATCTCTGATTCCTATTGACGTAAAAGGCTGAGCAGCTCCAAGGGGATTTGCTTGGCCTAATAATTTTTTTATCTAATAAATCTTGGATTTATTTTTTACAGTATTGTAATAGGTCTTGAGACATTTGAATTGGTCTTGCTTTTGTTGGAATTTTATCTTCATTAAAATTTGGTTTGTAAGGTAAATTAATCATGTGTTTGTTTCTGTACCAAAATGCATTTGGTACGTCCAAACAAACTTCTTTTTCTAACTTTTGTTTGAAATTTTCAATTTGTTGGATTAAGTTTGGATTATTCAATTGATTCTCTATATTTTTGTGCTCTACTTCTTCTTTGAAGAACATTATTTGCTTTTGTTTTCCTTGGATTAAATTAGCTTCATTTGTTATTGATAATTGCTTTAATAAATCTATTTCTTTTGAAACTTGATGAGTGATAAAGTCGAATTTTATTTGTCTACCTTGAATATTTGTTTCTAGTCCACTATCTGTGACTATGAAAGGCTGAATTGGAGTTAGAAATAGAGTTCCTAAAATTTCCTGTTTGGTCAAGTCTTTAATCAGAATAAATGGAGTTTTGATACAAATATTCCTATTGCAAATATGAACATTTGATAGTTTATAACTGATTTGTAATCGTGTGCCACTAGCCGTGTGTAATTTTTCTTTTGTTTTTTCAAAGTATTTTGAAGGTATTAAACCTTCCTGAATACAATTGAGATCTGCTCCACTATCAACAAGGGCTATTGTTTGGAAATTATGTTCTTTGTTTATGACTAAGTTTACTTTGATTAACCATTTTCTATAATTTACTTTTGAAATAATATCTAAAAATTGGTTGAGTTCTGGGTCTTCTACTTCTTGTGATGTTGAAGCTTCGTCTTTTTCTTCAGGGATTTTTCTCATTTGATTGTATGCGAGATGATTTTGGATATTAACTTGAGCTTGTAAATTGTTTGTTATATTTTTTAATTCTTTTAATTCTAATTTAATTTTATTGATTTCATGTTTTAAATCTTGAATTGTTATTTCTTCTTTTGATTCTGATTTAAATCTATTTATGATATTTTTAAAATTGTATAAATTTTTTGTTTTGTCTGCTATCCGTTTTTCTAAAAAATTCGGTTTTGGTTGATCTAACGTTTGTCTAAGTTTTTGTAATACTAATTTCTTTTCTTCAGGGTTTTGAATTTCATCTATGATTTCTAATAACAAATTTTGTTCTTTTGTTAAAACACAGATACTTGGTTGGCTACAACAATTTCCTGTGCATAATTTTGGATTGTTTTCATCTTTTGACTCTGTTTCACTATATGAAATTGATTCTGACTTTGAATTGATTTCATCATCTTGAGTTTGATTTATGTTTTCATTATCAGATTGTGTTTTTGATTGTTCAGTATCTGAATCTTGAAGTATAAATTTTTTTTTGTAATTGTTCTTTTAGTTCTTCATTTATTTCTAATTCATTGATTTTTTGTTTTACTCTACATTTGTTTGCGTAATGACCTACTCTTCCGCATTTGTAACATGTTTTATCTTTGTTAAATTTTTTATTGAATGGTTTTGAATATTTCTTTTCTTTTGAAAAACTTGGTTTTTGTTCTTTATCTTCTTTGATTTCTTTTTTCTTTTCTGGGGTGTTTTCTGAATTTTTTGTATCTTTTTTCTGATCTATAGGGTTTTGATTTGTACGATTTGAAAGTCCTTCTAGGTTTTGCTGATGGTGTTTTAATTTTTTCAAATCCAAATTGTTTACAAAAACTTCCTAATTCTCTTCTTGTTGTTAGATTATCTTTTTTTAGTTTATTTTTTAATTGAATTTCAGTACAAATTGCTAAAGCTTCAGAATTGATAGTTTTAGTTAGATCTCCATAAGTCAACTTATCATATGGGATTGAACCTTTGTGTTGTTCTGCTGATTTGGTTTTAATATTGGCCAACAAGGCTTGAGGTAATCCAAATAAAAAATTTTCTTTCCCGAAAGCTTGACTACAATCTTCCCTAAGTAATACTTTGGATAAAAACATATCTTTATACCATTTAAAATCTTGTAATTTCCTACATCTAAGATTTAATAGAATTTCAGAGGAATTATCTTTGAGTTTTGATGGATCTCCTATATACATTTTTACTATTGTGAAAATTAAAGTTTCTACTGGATTGGGACTTGATCATTTTCCACTTTAATTGGTTTGTTACTTTCATTAACTTTAATTGAATTAAAGATGTTTTCTCTATCAATTTCAGTAAGATAGTTATCCCACCAATTTTTTAATTGACTAGTAAAACCTGCAACTAAGGTAGCTGCTATAGCTTGTTCAGTCACGTTTTCTTGTTTAATCATATGCTGTTGCTACCATAGTCATTTGTTGGAGTGTTTCTAAAATTAAATGTTCTGATTTGCCATCTATGTTCCATTCGTAAATTGTGTTTGAATGAAAAGAGGCTTGTGTAAATTGAGTTTTTTCTTCAAATTGCATATTTGGGAAACTAGGTCTTGGATAATAGTTTCTAGTATTTTTCCAATTCATTTTATTGATTTCTAATCTATTTGATTTTTATATTGTTACTAAACTTTTTCCTTTGTCTTCCTCTTCTCTAAATCTTAATTGTTGTGGTGTTATTGTGGTTCCTTGTGAATTTGGTATTATTAAAATGTCTTAACCTAATATCTCATTCTTCTTCAAATTCTTTACTTCTTAATTGATTTGATAGTTGTTTTGGAATTTCAATTGGTTTGAATATTGGAGTATTTTTTGTTGTTGGTTTAACTAACAAAATTTCTATTGGAATAGTATCTTGTTTTTGAATTGTTGTTTCTATTCTATCAAGCTGCTTACCTAATGTTTGTAAACACTTATTCGTAAAATTATTTTGTTCTATAACTTTGTTTATGCTTTTATCTGTTACCTGGTCTTTTTCATTATTTTGAATTTTGTAAGTTGCTGTTATAATTTCGGTTTTATTAATATTAAATTTAATTTGCTCTTGTGGAGGATGTATAGCAGTGATATTTTTACCATCTGTACATTTCCAAATTATTGTTGGTTTTTCTAAAACTGATAAATCAAATTTCAACCAGTCAAAGAAATATATATTTGCTTGTAAAGTATTTAAATAGTCATAATATTTTGTTTGGATTTTGTCTCTTTGTTCTTTTGTATAATTTTCAAAGAATTGGTTTCTTTTTGTCTTGTTTTTGCTAGAATAAAAATCTTTTCTTAAAAATTCTTTATCTATTTCAAATCGTCTTTCTATTACTATAAAACTAGGGTTTGTTTGAGGATCTTGCATTTGTGAATACGTTGGTGAAAGATTTTTGTCATCTGAATCTTTGTCTTCATTTGTATTTTTTGGTTCAGTTTTTTTGTAAGTTGGCCTGACTACATTGGCTTGTGTTCTTATTCCGATTAAGTCTATGGTTGAAGGAATTGAAGAACATGACTTTCTAGAACTTGTAAAAGACGGATTCTTGTTACCTTGAGGGTTTTGGCTACTTGATCCAACGTCTAAATTTCTTAAGTTAAGTTTTGTTATCCTATTTGATGAAAATTTTATATCAACTGTACCATCTTCATGTTGGATTATTTGATCTATTTACTTGTTCTCTTTCTTGGGAGGTGGAAGGGCTAGTTGGATTTCCCATTCATTGGGTAACCTAACTTCATTCCATTTGTTGGTTTTTAGTACTATGACATTTGAATCTTGAGGATTTGTTTGGATAAGGTGTGTTTCACCCTTTGGACTTGTGATCCTAACTAGAGGATTAGCCATTGTGGACATTGCTTTGTAGTGAATTCTGTAAATGATTGCAAACGGGAGAGATCCCGGAAGCATATCATAACTAGAAGACTTGAGATTTAAAACTAAAGATTGAAGGATTCCTGGATCTGTTAAGGATACAGAAAAGTTTGGGAAACAATTGAAGTAAATTGGACCATTGTATAAACTAGATTCTATTATTCCTAAGAGTGACTCGTTGAATTGATTGTGCCTACAGTCTCTAAGACACAATAAAATTGCTGTATTTAAACCTTGTGTAGTTAAAGGCTTGATTGCTACTTGGACCATACCTATGTGTATGTAATTGTATTTTTGCCTATGTTTTTCTAAAGTGTTTTGGCTTAACAGATGGATTTTTTCATGTTCATTTGTTAATGAAATTGTTTGTTCTATGGTTTTAATTGTATAATCTGAAATAAATTTAAAACTTCCTTTTTTATATACATGTTCAATTGGTATTTTGGGAATTGTCCAATTATTTAAATCTTTTTCTATATTTGTTAGATTATTTTCTTCTACATTTAAAGTTTACCTTAAATTTAGCGTTCTCTGAGACATACTTCTCTTTAGATAATTTATAAGGGTATTTTGGTCATTTAACTTCTACCTTAGATATTCGTATCCTTTCCCGCAGACTGTCAATGTTTTACGCCAAAACACGGCCTTAATTTCACAGACGGCTTTGAATGGCTATGCGACTTGGTCATGCAAGGAGTCCAGATACTTCAAACTAAAATATGATTAAATAACTTAAAATCCTTACTTACTATCCTTGGCAAAGAAATGGCTCTGATACCACTATGTCTAGGATCGTTAATCTTAAATACTTCAGAAAATAATCTAAACAAAGAAGAAAGTATATATAAACAGTGGGAAAATAACACGACAAGCTAAACAAATTGAAAATTGATCATCAGATCAGATCAATTGAAGGAACTTTCCGAATACCAGATAGTTCCCCTAGGTTGCCTTCAATCGTAGACGGATGAAAACCCGAAAGCTATGTCATGTGGAAACTCGTAACTCATACCATAATAGATATTGTAGGACTCATGAGGAAAAGAAGGCCTTTTAAAGGTACTCATCGTTTACTACACCAACATGCGACTTACTGCACAAAAACAAGATGGCAATGCATTATAAATCAATTCTACAAGTTTTCCAAACCAATACAAATAGTCTTTTCCTAGAACAATTCATCATATTATTCATGTCCTTTTAATATTTCTTTTCAAAACTGTTTTTATCAAAACATGGCTAAATCGATTAATCAATCTCTTTCTTTTTAAAAGAAATCATGTCATTCATAACTAATAATCAATTCTCACCATCTGATGGTAGCATACCTCTACTGCAAGATGTAAACACGTAGTACCTACATCTCCCTTGCAGGAGATAGCTCACTTCACCCTTAGAAGGTAATTCACACACTCATCTCCTATGTAAGATGCAATCACGTAGTAATCACATTTCCCCCACATGAAGTATCTCTGTAGACACCCCAAAATTGCACGATTTTTGATAAATCTTGAAGGAGAGAAAATATCTTATTGAAAATTTCAATTCTTAGCATTGGGTTTGAAATCCTTAACCCATTTGAATCCAAAACCCCAAAGGAAAAGGCCCAAATTCAATCTTTTGTGTAAAGTCAAAATTTTTCTGGTTGAATTTTGTTGACTTTTGACCCCAAAAAATGAAATATTTTTTAAGGCAAGATTTCAAGATAATTTTTCCTGGTAATCAGGTTTTTAGCCATGTTATTGCATAAATGAATTTTTTGAGATTTTAAATCTTGACGAATACCTTGGTATTAACATATTGAATCTTTTTACCAGACCTGAAAAACCAGAATTCAGCCTGGAACTGGAAAGTTGACTTTTTATTCACTTGGAATTTGTGTATGGAACTATTTTTAATGGATTCAAATGAGGGGGTGTTTGCTTATTTACATGTAATATCTTAAGTAAATGGAGATTAAAAAATACGAGGACATTTACTTAAATGATATTACATGTAAATAAGTATTGCCTGTGCAGGTAAGGGTCAAAAAAGGTGAAAATTGCACAAACCTATGCATGTCCACATTTGGTATGCAGACAAGGCATGCCCGCAATCCAAATGCTGACACGGGCAGTTTTTGGCGTTTTCGTAAAATCTCGATTTTTGAGCCTTGTTGCTATTTTGTTCTTCTCTCTAGGGTTTCGTGCGGCCGTTTTTGTACTAATTCATGTTTCTAAAATTGAATGGGAACATTCTTGAACCTCTTAGGACCACCCTTGCCCCTGCTCTTGCTTATAAATAGGAGGCCTCTCCTCAAGCAAAGGACTGGGAATTGTAAGAGAAAAAATTAGTGTGAAATTGCTATGGAATTGTGGCTAAGAATTGCTGAGAAGAATACTCCAAGTGAAGAAGAGAACCCCTGCCTCTTTACTTTCTCAAGTCCAAGTAAGCTTCTCAACTTCTTTATTTTCTAGTTTTAATTTATAGGATAGTTCTAATCTTCTTCCTTTATGTAGTATAAGGCCTGTGTGTGATTGTAACCCTAAACCTTTGTGCGCGCCTGATTCCGGGTCACACTGGGTAAAAATGGGAAATTGGAGTCGCCACCGCCTGATGGGGTGCAGGCTTGTCTATTAAGGCTTGTTCTGCGGCTTTGAGATTCTAAGTAAGTTCTCGGTTGCGGTCTGGGGAAGTCCGTAGACACCCCAGTCCACCCCGTCGGATGACGGGTCCCATAGGTTTCCTTGGTTTTGAGTCAACTTTGGTCTCTCATTCACCGATTCCTATTCCAGCATGCACATTTGGTTAAGTCTGGCGGGACCGCCAAAATGGTGTGGGTCCCTTTACTTGATTTTATCTTCTTAGCTTAAAGTGAAGTGAGTCTGATTGGGTGGGCCCCGTTGGAAGGCCCACGGATCCCTTGGTGGGCCAAGTGCGGCCCACATGTTCCTTGGTGGGCCTCAGTCTAAGCCTGAGAGGCCTTTTGGACTTTGGTTTAATTTGACTTGATTTTATTTTGAAGTTCAAGTTGGGTTATTAAGTGATTTCCATGCAAAGTGGGCCGGTTTGGTTTGTGGGCCCCTTGGGTGGGCCACACATGGTAGCCAAGTGATTTATTGGATTTATCTTGCTTAAGTTTCCAAAATGGGCCAGGCTTTGGGCTTGGGACCCTTTACCTGGGCTTGGGCTTGAAAGCCAAAGGACTTCCTGGGTTAAGGTTTTGAAACCCTAATCTTATTTAGTGAGTGGGCTTGGTGGGCTCGGCAGGCCCCGCCCTTGGTCTCAGCCAAACCAGGCCTACATCTAAGCATGCTTTCAAAGTTGGGCATTGGCGGGCCTCAAAGGGTCTGGTGTAAAACCCCGAAATTTTTGGTATTTATTTTGAGAAATAATTAATAAAAAATTATTTCCTTATGTGGTGGACTTTCAGGTGAGCAATGCACAAGGGCAAGTTGGTAAATTTCTTAAAGGTTGGATTTAGCTAAACTAAGGTAAGTCAAGTTATGATACAATTTTTAACATTCAATAAGTAATATGTAATAATTTTTTGTTAACTATTAGTGGTACTAATATTTCATTTAAGATTAGATAAATAAAAGTATTAAAAGAGAATAGGATGCTGGTGTAGGTGATATGGTGGTAAGGCACCACACTTGATCAAAAGAAATAGAAGACAAGCAGTTTTCTTTTAAAACGTATGGAATTTTCTGATCGTAACCTTTGCGTTTCTCTCCGGGCGTTACCAATAACTTCAATGTTGGAGAAGGTAAAACGAATGCAAAGTAGATCTGAGAGTTGAGGTGAGTGGAGAGGATTGCTTGGAGAAGAAGAAGGAAACCTTGGCTTGGAAGAAGAGGAGGTCGTCCATTGCTGTTGGAGCAAGACACGTTCAGTTCAGTTTTGCTATTTGGAGATTCTGGATGTGAATAATATTGTTGTTTGAGGAGGTCGTCCATTGCTGTGTTGGAGATTCTAGACGTGAAGATCCTCCATTGAGTTGCTGTTTTGGTGAAGAGGGAATCAAGAGGCAAGTAACACTTTCCAAAGATTCATGATTTCATGTGTTTTATGACAAATCAGAAATTTAACTAAGGTTATTCTGTTCGTATAAGAATGGTTAGGATGATCTTTTGCTTAAGTGGATTAAATCAGAAATGTAATTAAGTTTAATCTGAGAATATTCTGTTCGTATGTTGATGTTGATCTGAGAATGATATTTCAGCTGTGGTAACTGAGTTATAAAAATTGTTGTTCATATGATAGAAGTAGTTTTGTTAAATTCATTCAGTTCAGTCTTTGAGAATTAGCATTAGCCGCATGTGGAGTTTTGAGCAAGAGAAAAAAAAATATAGACTTGGCGCCAAGGTGCCCCAATTGCTGTTGACCTCTTGGGAGGTCAGCACTCGTTACTTCTTGGGTGGTCTAACTTGGCGTCAATGGTTGCTGTCTGTAAGCACCTCATTTTTGCACCCCCGAAAGAGCCGAAAATGCAAACCCTGGTCAAAAAGTCAAACCCTGATGGGTCAAAAATTTGACCTTTTGATCAAGTAATGATCTGCCACCTTGCTTCATCTCAATGGATAGAGAATCTCGACACGGTTCCAACGCAACTGGGTTTGCTGGAATCGGAGTCCGGATGAGGGTTCTGCGGGCGGTCAAACTTGAGGATGAGCCTAAAGTTGACTTTTCCTCGAACCCCGTGCCAAGTGCTTAACCCTATGTCATTGAATAGAGGGCTCCGATACGAGTTCAACGCAATTGAGTTTGCTCAAATCGGAGATCAGATGAAAGAGATATGAGCTGTCGAAGTTTCCGGGCAGCAAAAGCCGGAAACTGCACACGTGACGCAGGAACTGCACACGTGGAAGCCAACGCAGCAAAATATCTCGGGGGCTAAGTCTTAAATATCCAAAAATCTCAAGGACTAAACAGAAATTCGTGCGGGGCAATCCGTAGATATCCAAAAGTGTCAAATCGGTTGAATCGGTCGAATCGGTCAAGTCGAAGGGCAAATCCGTAATTTTTCGATTTGTATCCGGTCAAATATACCGGATACACATACCCTTGTGTATATCCGGACTCCAAGGCCGGATACGAAGATTTGCTCGGCAAGATTCGCGCCGATTCTCCGACAAATTCGCGGCGGAAATCAATTTTGCCAATTATTATGTTTTGTATCCGGACTCCAAGTCCGGATACAAAGGAAGCTTAATGTATCCGGACTTGGAGTCCGGATACACATGATGTATAGTGTATCCGGACTCCAAGTCCGGATACATTAAGTTTTTTATAAAAGGGGACAGCAGCCCCCTTTCCAATGGTTGGTTCTTTTCATCCTTTTGAAACCTCCTTGCCCTCCCTTTTTTCATCCGAACCAGCTTCCTCTCAACCTCCCTAGCCTCCAACACCTCCCTAGACCACCTCAAGTCCATTCCCACTCTCCTAGTCCTTCTTCTTCTCTACTTGCACCCCAACAAGAAGGGGTTCTACTGCTGTGGTTGCTGGAGAAGAGGTCTCCAGCTCTTGTACCAGCTTCAAAGAGGTGCCTAAAACCTCCAAGGAGGCCTTTCAACCCCACCTCACCTCAAGATCAAAGAAAGACTCCTTGCATCTCCCTTCCTCTCCATCTTCCTACCAAGAGAAAAAGGAGAGCCTAGTTGCTGTTGGGGAAAAGTGTGTGCACCAAGAGAACCTCCAGCTGCTGTACCACCTCAAGGGAGCATCACTACCCTGCCCAAAAGGTCAAGAACTATCAGGTAATATTCCTCATCACGTTTTATTGCATATATGTTAGAATGAGATTTTTCTGATAAGTTTTTTTTGGGTTTGTCTCCTCTCTTGGGCATAAGTCTGCTCTCATGTTAGTTCACCATGCATTGTTTTACTTTCTACCATGCATAGGGCCTCTAAGTAAGGGAGAGCCCCATGCATGAGCTCCACGAAGGTCTAGGAGGGGTCTCTACGTCGCTCGGGCATTCTCGGGCTTGCTGCTGTGTCCATTTTTGTGCACGTTAAAAGGGAGCCTGTTCCCTCATATTAGTTCCCCTTTGTACCCCATATGAACCCCCCTTTCCTTTCCCCCCTTTAGAGTTTTGTTTTGAGTCTAGAACCCAAAGTTCAGACCTGGTTGAAGCACACAGTTGAGGCCTGGTAGCATTCTTCCATTTACTTTCCCAACATGTGCGTCAATGCATGGGTCTTGCCTTCTTTGCATATGGACGAGGGAAAACTCTCATATAATCGCTGTTTCGGCATAGGTTTTATGGTTGGTTCCTAGAGAATGTAGGGATGCAAATCTGGTTCATTCATATGCATGCAAGTCACTGTTTCTTTAAAGGTCTTCCCTTACTCATGCCATTGCTATGAGTGCTAAGCATGACTTCGTTCTTTAGTTTTCTGTTTCGAAGCACAAAAGCATGTTCCCTCCTCCACCTAGCTTGCAATTTCTGCCATGATGAATAGGTTTTCCTTTTTTTGTAACCTACTGTTTGTGGTTAAGAGAAAGCATGTTTACCCTTACCTTGTGATCCTCCATGGGTGCTCGTATGAGCTGCTGCTGGGCACAGCAGCAGCACTACCACCCACTCCATGCCCTCTTTTATTTGCTGTTTTGGTATCTCCAAGTGCACCATGACCCACGTTGAGGTCTGCCCCGCTTGCATGCACCCTTCAACCCCAATACCCTATCCTAATGATGTGTGCAAGCTGCTGCTGGGAACAGCAGCAAAGCACCTATTGCTTGTTGCTGTTCCAGCAAGCTTGGGAAACCTAGGATCAAGCCCTAGCACCTCTAGGGTGGCCTCCATCCCAGTCCATGCATGAAGGCAATTTCCCTCCACGACCTCTCTCTCTTAACCCACTTAGCATGCTTTAAACCCATACATATTAGCTACCTTTTTTATTATCTGTTGTTGCTGTTCCATGCTCCACAATATGTGGTTCTATGGTGGGTCTTCTTAGCTGGAAATGCATGATTGTTTGGAGTTTTGATCGCATGTTGGTTGGTAGCACGGAAGCACTCGGATGAGGGTGTTGAAACCTTTGTCTTTGTACTTTTTTTTTCTTTTGTGAAGAGGGGCAGCAGCACCATGCCTTCCCCCTTTGTCCTCTTGACCATGTGGAGAAATCCCAAAGGGGGATCAAGTGGGAGGCCACCCCATGACCTGGACCAATGTGGGCCCTCATAGAGGCCCACATGACTTGTAGAAACCTCCGGGAAGCCCACAAGAGTTATCCCAATCGCAAAGGCCCGAAAAAAGACAATTTTGAGGTGATCCGGCAACTCAGGCCGGATCACCTAGGGCCCACGTGTATCCGGCAACTAAGACCGGATACACCCAGAAATGTGATTTTTGTATGTTTTGATGCCTTGCCGAAATTTGGAGCAATTTGAACCAAAAACCACTGAACCAACAGGGTTTCCGGGTCACCCGGAAACCCAACTTGGGACTTGGACCACCGGTCCAACTTGGTACACTAGTGGGCCTTCCAACGGGGCCCACCAAGCCCAGTACATCCCAAAGCATGCAAATAAGTAAGATTAAATAAAGTGAACTAATTGAATCGGGTGGGCCAAACCATATGCGGCCCACCCGAACCTTGTTGTGTGGAATGAATATACGAATTGCATGGTTTGGCCGAGACCAAGGGCTAGGGCCTATCGGGCCCGCCAAAGCCTGCTAATCAAACCAAGTTAGGGTGCAAGCCCTAGACTTCAAAGAACTGGGCTCTCGAGCCCAAACCTCGATCACGGGCCCCAAGCCCAGTGATCAGCCCATCTTGGCAAATTTAAGCAAATCCAACATACTTTGGCAACTACCATGGGGGCCCACCCTGGGGCCCGCCAACCAATGCAGTCCAACCCTTTGCATGAAAATCACCTAAAAGTTCAAACTTAAATAAATTAAGTAAAATCAACTCATTAACCTAAGCCCACAAGGCCTCCTAGGCTTAGACCGAGGCCCACATGGGCACATGGGCTCACACAAGCCCGCCAAGGACACCGTGGGCCTTCCGACGGGGCCCACCCAATCAGACTCAGACAATTTAAGTTAAGCAAAGATAAAATCAACTAAAGGGACCCACACCACTCAGGTGGTCCCGCCAAGACCTAACTTAAATACCTGCTGGATTAGGAATCGGGCGAGAACCAAGCAAGAAAGCTGACTCAAACCAGGGAACCCATGGGACCCGTCATCTGACGGGGTGGACCGGGGTGTCTATGGACTTCCCCGGACCGCAACCGAGAACCAAACTTAGAATCTCAAGCCGCAGACCAAAAGCCCTAAATAGACAAGATTAGGCACCCAGGTGTCCGCCTGCACCCCATCAGGCGGTGGCGACTCTGAATTACCCCGTGCCGCGTTTCCCACGCGCGCACAGCCTGGCGACTCTGCTGGGGACCACTCAGCCCAGTATGACCCTACTTAGGACCGAGTCAGCTCAAGAGGGACTTAGGCGACATTTTAGGAACCCTTGCTACCCCGCTTAGCAAGGTACAGAATACACGTAGATACGTGTTCTGGGGAGTCCTGTCACAAGGACGCGATAATTGCCTAAGGCAAGTGGAATTTAAGTGGTCCCCTGTGACCCTCCACTTACCTGGGGATTCTCCCAGGACATCGTAAAACGTGCCAATTCTGCACCTTACTATACGAGGCAGTAGGGATTCCTTTATCACCTAAATCCAGACAAAACTCACCCATATAGGCACAGCACGCAGCCCAACTGCACACACGGGCACACCACCACACCGTGGATGGATGATTGCGTAGATTTAGAATTTAAATTCCCACATTGATGTGATGGAACTGCGTGGGGTGACACGCACGAGGGAGGATGCGTGAATGATCCGACCTTTTGATAGATGAGCGAATCGGATACTGCTACTTCTTTACCAAAACTTAGACCTCTCTAGCAGCCTACCCTTCTTCTTACTATAAACTGATCTTTGGGATGGTATTAGCACCTACGCTCCCGTGGCTTGCCGGGGAAAGCAGGGTAAACCCATCCCCCCAGTTTCTGGAGTCCATTAGCACCACTGGTTTCTTGCCGTGGCACGCGAGGATCCAGTACTGGTCCAGACCCTTGTAGGCTTATGTCTCGGGCTGGGTATCCTTCCCCACCTAACGTTTCTGAATGAACTTTACGTTGAGCATGAGAGGGTGAGTAGGATGTGAATGATGATTAAAATTGAAATAAAATCCAGAGTCCATTTGGGGCAGCAACCCCCGTTCTTTGCATCAAATTGAGTAAACCCTAGATGCTGGGCTACCTCGGCCCTAGCTTAGGAAGCTCACCTAATTCTTGATCAGGGGAACCACCCCAGATCCATGCATGGAGTCCTGTATGCTATGGGTCTTGACCCATTAGAGTCCGCCGGGAGCACTTTAAGTCCAGATTGGTCTTTTAGAGCAGACGAAAGCCGGCCAGATCAGACAAACAGATGAAAGCATGCCAGATCAGAACATGGGCACTAAACCCTAGATTTAGGATTTTTAGCCTACCCACTTTGAAAGCAATTTGCATCCTCCCTTTTGGCTCCCAACAGCCTTAAGGATGAATTCTTTGCAGTTTTTGTAAATATCTTGTAAACCTTCGCCCTCGATGGCAAGTTGTAATTTTTGCTATGGTCTGACACTGAAAGCAGATGAAAGAACAGATGAAAGACAGAAAGACTGATCGGGACTTGAATGTGCTCCTCTACACAAGTATGTCTAGGAGTCGCGCCTTAACTGGCGCCAACCCCTAGGACCACACACCATGTGTGCCTGAGTTAAATTCCGCACTGTTTTGTTTTTGCTCATTTTGGTGAAGCATGTTAGAACTGCTAATGGTTATCTCCTTTGCTTAAGATTATGCGTGTCTTAGGACTAACTTAGACTCTTGGTGTGGAACCCTAATTTGACTCGGAACTTTGGTCGGATAGTTGGTATGGCATCTTCATCCTCATCTGAGAGAACCCGTTTCCCTAGGATAGAGAAGTGCGCCTGGGATACCCCCTGGATCCGTTCTTGGACAAGGCAGCTCCAAGGGAGTGAGCAGATTGAATGGGAGCACAAATACCACATGGGACAGACTTTGTCCCTGTTAAATGTGCCGATTAACTGGGATATGATCCAAGCGGCCCTGCTTTTCTGGGATCCCCAGCTTTCAGTGTTTCGATTCGGGGTCAACGAGTTGGCTCCCACAATTGAGGAACTTGACCTGTTCCTCCGATTTCGTGACTTAGGAGAACCCACTAGGCCAAGTCTCAAAGAAAGTTACAAGAATGAAGCTTGTGTTTTCTTTGGCCTCTCAAGGGGAGAATTTCAGACCTTAGGAGGTGACAAATCATTTACTCGGGTCTCTAAAACATTCCTAGCTGAGAAAATGAGAAACAAAAAGCAGGAAAGACCCCGGGCTTGGTTTGACACCTTCACCCTTGTGGTTCTATCACAAATCTTCTTTCCAACTGGGGGAGACACCATTAATTTGGCCCTCATGGAAGTTGTGGATCAACTCAGGGCAGGATACCGAATCATGCCACTAATCCTAGCTCAACTGTTCCATTCCCTGACTTTGTCCAAAAATGGAACCCGGAGGTTTCAAGGGTGCGCTCCCCTTCTCCATCTTTGGCTGCAAGACCACCTGATGGTGTCATCACCTGTCAGTGCATATTACAAGGCAACCGGTGACAATATTCATTGGTTGGCTCAAAGAGAGATCAAACCAGACCTACCCGCCCGTGAGGATTGGTTTAACCATTTTCTCCACCTGAAGGGAGAAACAGACATTAGATGGTGGGGTACCTACAACATCCCCTACACCCCCATTATAGCTTTCAAGAAAAGAGAGGGACTTGCCCTGATCGGCCTCACCCATGCCGTGCCGTACTATCCGATCCGGGTTCTGAGACAGTTTGGGAAACCGCAGGGAACCCCGGTCAAGGACGTCTTGGGCAATTTAATTGGTCCACTCACCAAGGGACTAAGGACCCAACTGCTGATGGAGTGGAAGACAGTGTGTGTATATCGAGAAGACGTCTTCATCGAATCACATTTTCGAGACTACGAGCAGTGGATAGCTCGGGAGTTCGGCCACGACGGCCCCCCACCTCTCCAGCCTATCGCTTCAAGCGACATTCCAGTTCCGCCCCCTAACACATATAGGGACAGGGTGGCCGAACTGCAAGAGACTCACTCCCGTATCCATTCAGCTTATGTGGATTCGGAACGGGAGAGTAGGCAGGCCAATACGGCCTTGCAACATGAAATGGAATTAGTGCGCAAGCGCGCTGGGGAGGACCGACGTCTGCGGAACAAGCTTCTGCGAGCCTTGAGGAGGCAGGACGTGTCCTCCCACTATGATGATGACCAACCTAGCTAGACTTTGGCTTTGCTGTATTTTGCCATGAATGATGATGTACTTTGTGCCGTGACGGCGCCTTTTGATTAAAGCATGAATTTATTTCTACTTTGCTACATATTGTGCAAACTTAATAAGAACAAGAGATAAAATAATTAATTCCCTCCAATAGGGCAAATCGGTCTCCGACAGACCACCTCTCTCCAGATAATTGCAATGTGCTTGGTCGCTGCGACCACCTAATTTCCTTTGATTGCATCTCTCTCATTGAGATCGCCAAACCCGGCAAGTGTTTAAAAACACCCGAGACTTTGAGCTCAGATCACACCCGTCTGCATCTTTTCAAGATCATACGGTCAAACCTGTAGGGCACCGAAGCCGCCGACGGATGAGTCGGATATTGGTGGAGGAGCGTCCTGGCATAGCCTACCCCTTTCAGTGACACCAAAGCCGCCGGTGAGTGAATCGGATATTGGCTGCGGAGCGTCCGGGTACTACTAGCCGAATTCTTAGGGCACCAAAGCCGCCGACGGATGAGTCGGATATTGGTGGAGGAGCGTCCTGGCATAGCCTACCCCTTTCAGTGACACCAAAGCCGCCGGTGAGTGAATCGGATATTGGCTGCGGAGCGTCCGGGTACTACTAGCCGAATTCTTAGGGCACCAAAGCCGCCGACGGATGAGTCGGATATTGGTGGAGGAGCGTCCTGGCATAGCCTACCCCTTTCAGTGACACCAAAGCCGCCGGTGATTGAATCGGATATTGGCTGCGGAGCGTCCGGGTACTACTAGCCGAATTCTTAGGGCACCAAAGCCGCCGACGGATGAGTCGGATATTGGTGGAGGAGCGTCCTGGCATAGCCTACCCCTTTCAGTGACACCAAAGCCGCCGGTGAGTGAATCGGATATTGGCTGCGGAGCGTCCGGGTACTACTAGCCGAATTCTTAGGGCACCAAAGCCGCCGACGGATGAGTCGGATATTGGTGGAGGAGCGTCCTGGCATAGCCTACCCCTTTCAGTGACACCAAAGCCGCCGGTGATTGAATCGGATATTGGCTGCGGAGCGTCCGGGTACTACTAGCCGAATTCTTAGGGCACCAAAGCCGCCGACGGATGAGTCGGATATTGGTGGAGGAGCGTCCTGGCATAGCCTACCCCTTTCAGTGACACCAAAGCCGCCGGTGATTGAATCGGATATTGGCTGCGGAGCGTCCGGGTACTACTAGCCGAATTCTTAGGGCACCAAAGCCGCCGACGGATGAGTCGGATATTGGTGGAGGAGCGTCCTGGCATAGCCTACCCCTTTCGGTGACACCAAAGCCGCCGGTGATTGAATCGGATATTGGCTGCGGAGCGTCCGGGTACTACTAGCCGAATCCTTGTATCGCCAAGACCACCGACGAATGAGTCAGGATTTGGTTAAGGCAACCCTGGGTGCTGTTCTTCAGCCCCCTTTCTGGGACCTTGATTGGTCCAACCCTATGATTCTGAGCTCAAACAAAACCCCTTAAATTGAAGGTTCTCTTTCCCTGCCTAAACAGCTAAAACAGATTAGTTCAACCGGGTTCTCTTCCCCAGTCGCTTCCGAGCGGCTAAAATAGATCAGCCTTCGAAAAAATAGGGTTCTCTTTCCCAGCCGCTTCTGAGCGGTTGAAATAGATCAGCTTCCAAAAAAAGTAGGGTTCTCTCTCCCAGTTACCTGCGGGTAGCTAAAATAGATTCGGTCGTTAGGGTTCTCTTCCCCGGTCGTCTTAGGATAGCCAAAATAGATCAGTCTTCTAAATTCCTTAAGGTTCTCTTTCCTTGTTACCTACGGGTAGCTAAAATAGATCAGTTGATTCAAAACCAGGTTCTCTTCCCTTGTTGCCCTAGGGCAGCTAAAATAGACCAGTTAGTCCAAATCCAATCAAAAAAAATCAGTCCTCCAAATTCATTAAGGTTCTCTTCCCTTGTTACCTACGGGTAGCTAAAATAGATCAGTTAATTCGTTAAGGTTCTCTTCCCTTGTTACCTACGGGTAGCTAAAATAGATCAGTCTTCGAATTCATTAAAGGTTCTCTTCCCTTGTTACCTACGGGTAACTAAAATAGATCAGTTGATTCAAAGTTTAGGTTCTCTTCCCTTGCTGCCTTTGGGTAGCTAAAATAGATCAGTTAGTCAAATCATATCATAAAACAAAAAAAAAAAAAAAAAAAAAACAAAAAAAATATATATATAAAATAAATGAATAGATTCAATCAGATAAAATTGTGTAATCAATTTGTGTAAAATTGCACTAATGCCTGCTAATTGTCCCACCAGGTGCCAAAAATTGCTTTCAGAAGTCCGTACTTGTTAAGATCGAGGAGAAGGCTCGATATGGAACAGCAAGGAGAACAGACGCCGCCAGGGCAGCATCCGGGAGAGTCCAGTCATACCCAAGTGGTCAATGAGATGCAGCAAAGGATGGACAGTATGGGTTCCATCATCCAGGAACTGATGACAGAACTGAGGGAATTGAGGCAGGCCCCACCGGCAACACCAGTTGCCCAGCAGCCGCAACCACAGTTCCCACCACAAGCAGAAGTGGCGCCACCGCCGCGTCCAATAAACCCCCCTCCCCTAGCACCACCACCACCACCCCAGGCAGCGCCATTTCATGTGGCACAACAAGATCAATTTTTGCCTATCCATCTGGGACAGGGTGATGAGGACTGGTACAGAACCCAAGAAGTGCAGTTTGAAGAAAAGCTGACAGCAGTGAGGGAAGAGAATAGAACGGAAATGGCCGCCCTCAAGGAGCAACTCAAGCAGCTCCAACCCAGCACAGTGCAGAGTGAGGCTACTCTGGAAAGCCTCTGTTTCTTTTCAGATATCCAACTCCCGGCTAAGTTCAAATGCCCTGAGTTGCACCAGTTCGACGGCATCGGGTGCCCCCTGAACCATCTGAGGTCCTATTCTGGTGACATGTGCCAGTATGCCAAGGAAGAGCGGATTATGGTGCAGTTCTTCCAGAAGTCACTAGCCGGGGCCGCTTACTCTTGGTTCCTGAGTCTAGACAAGGCTAAGATCAAGACATGGAATGACCTGGCAGCAGTCTTCATCCAGCAGTACCGCCTGAACAGTCAGATAGTGCAGACGAGGGCAGAATTGCAGAGGCTGGCAAAGAAGAGCCAAGAGTCAGTAAGAGAATACGCCAAGCGCTGGAAGGAATTGGCAGCATTAGTACAGCCGCCGTTGCTAGAACAAGAGATGACGTCATTGTTTATTGCGTCATTGGGCCAACCTTTCTTCACTCTGCTGCTGGGGCAGAGTACATTGAACTTCAATGACCTGATCTTGACTGCAGATCGGATTGAAGACGCAGTAAGGGCCGGAAAGATAGATGGCAGTGGGCAGAGTGCTGCCCCAAGGAGGCCAGTGTCAGGGCAGGCTAGCAGAAACCAGGGGCAAGAGCCTAGGAGGTCAGAACAGCAGGCAGTGAACTATGTATACCCCACACAACCCCACCATTTCTCCCAAGGACCGGAGGCAGTAGCACCTCAAGGAACCGGACAAGCTGCTTACCAAGGGGTAAGAAGAACCAGGGAAGAGATGGAGGCCAGAATGAAGCGGGTTTTCACTCCACTCCCGTATGCGCCGGCAGAGTTGCTGCCTACTTTGCTAAAGAAGGGGTACGTGCAAGTCAAACCCCCGAACCCTCGTTTGGTCAACGCCAGAAGCTATAACGCTGCAGAGCGGTGCGAGTACCACTCTGGTGCTCCAGGGCACCACACCAATCGGTGCTGGGATTTGAGGCACGATATCCAAGACCTGATTGATAGTAAGCGCATCACGGTCGACCCTCCAGCGCCACCTGCCCAGACTCCAGCAGCCGGAGTAACTACCAATCCTCTCCCAGATCACTCAAAGGCCTCCACTAGTAGGACGGCAAATCAAGTGAGCAGTGATCAAGGCACCGGGCAGCTCAACCCTTCCATACTTATCGGACGGCCAGGGCAGACAGTGAGGGTACAGCTGCAAATAGGAACCCCCTCGGCAGCAAGGGCAATTAATGAGAAGACAGACGTCCATGTCTGCACGATCGAGGATGAACCTCAGAGCAGTGAGGAAGTCACGGGACCTTGGAACCCGATACAATGTGGATGGATCAGTGATTCCCCATCCCCTCCACGCAGGGAAGGAGTGGGCAGCTCCAGTGGACTCCAGATCAGGGATAGGCCGCAGGTCTCGGACGCTTCAGTGGGTAGTTCAAGGGTGCCACCCCAGTTATCCACCAGATGGCCGCCAGAGGGCATGTCCGCCACATCGGGGCCACACCCGTATCTGGCATACTCTACCGACTCGTCATCACTTGAGTCTAATCCCGCCCCCCTCCCATACAACATGCATGAGTGGTTCGCCCCCCCTCATGCCGCAACGGAAGAGGAACCACCATCCACTCCTGAACTCATAAACCTGCCGGATCCATACGAGAGCTCGGACGAGTCTGCTGACGTAGGCTCAGATGACACGTCCGCAGAAAAGAGTGAGACAGTGAACGTTATCGAAGGAGACGGCGGTGACCCTTCTACAGATTTCCCTCTGGTGCACTTCCACCCATCCGAAGACCAGGAATTCTTCTACCCAACCCCCATCTCTCACCCTAGCCCTTTAAACCTCAACATCCATGACATCATGGACTCACCTCCACAAGACCCCTTCTTCCTTTCATTTGAACCACCCACCCTTAACCTTTCACAACTCAACCTGGAACCACCCTCGTACAACATGGTATCCCCACCTTACCCCACCCCATCTTTCTACCATCAAGCCACCACCACCACCATTGAAGCAGAAATCGATCGGATCACCCGATCCGGTCGATACATAAACACCGACCCCCACCCGCACCAGAGGAGGGAGCAGAAGCAGAAGCAAAAAGGAAAGAAAAAGGGAAGGACGTGGTCACAGAATTGCCACCGACCCTCAAAAGAAAGGGAAGGGCCACAGAAGAGGAAGTCACAGATTTGCACCATAGTGTGTTCACTCCAGAGTACGACCTCCTCCAGCAGTTGAACAAGGTGCCCGCCCAAATCTCCATAATGCGACTTCTGATTGATTCAGAAAAGCACAGGGCAGTGTTAATGAAGGTCCTGGGGGACGCACACGTACCAGCAAGCATTGATCCTGAGCAGCTAGGGGCAGTGGTGTCAGTGATCATGGCACCCCAGGCCATCTCCTTCTCTGCAGCAGAGCTGCCGCCTGAGGGTTGCGACCATACTGAGCCACTCTATATAACGGTGAAATGTGTAGATCTCGTTGTAAAGCGGGCCATGATCGACAATGGATCGGCACTGAATATATGTCCAATGAGGACCTTCCATAGCCTGCAATTGAATCCTTCGATGATCAAGCCAAGCGCTCACAATGTCAGGGGCTTCGACAATGCCAGAAGAGACTCACTGGGAGAGGTCACTTTGGTGATCATAATAGCAGATAGGCCCTTTACCATGGAGTTTGAACTCATGGATATCAACTCCTCATTTAATCTGCTGATCGGGAGGCCTTGGCTGCATCAGGCAGGAGCAGTATCTTCCACACTGCACAGGATGGTCCGGTTCGTATCAGGCAATGAACTTATAACGGTACACGCTGAGGATCATCGAGAGTTCGAAAGGGTTGGGGTACCCTATGTGGACTATGAGTTGCCCACCACCCTCAATTTCCAAGCTGTGGAGATGGTGCAGGTGAATAATATCCCTGAGTCTAAAAGGGGGCGACGACTCTCGAAGAGGCAAAGAAAGAACATGTTTAGTGCCGCTGACTGCGCGGACTGGGGTCTCAGAGCCGGTGATGGACTGGGCAAGTACAAGCAAGGCATCAGGGTAGCCATCAAACCTTATGAGCAGACTGCTGGGTTTGGACTGGGGTTCAAGCCGCAGCCAGAAGACTACTCCCGACTCCTTGGGAACCGTGCTGAGAGGAAAAGAGCCAGAATTGAAGGGAGAGACCCCCACTGGCCTATATGCGCGCACGAGAACTTGTACCACCGCTTCTCTAACATGGAGCGTGAAGCGGCCCAGGCTATCGAGAACATAGTCCCCCAAGGGTGGGGAGATGAGTTTCTGGATACCCCTGCCATGGAAGAAGACTACTTGCAGGGATTGGCTCAGATGCTCTGGGAAGAGCCACCATCTATGGAAATGATTGGAGATGCAGTAGAGGTAGACCTATTGGCTCCTGAGGGGTCGCCAGATGGCCTGCCAGCACTGGTCGCCCTGGACTCAGTTGACGAAGTCACCATGGCCTTCGCCCCACCAGATGAACAGTTCGTCCCTGACGGGATCCCGGTCGACTCTGCAATTGTAATGGAAGCACCGTCACCTACTCCCATTGAAGAATCCAAAGAAGAAGGTCCGGTCATGTATGTCTGCATGATGGAAGGGCGAGACAGCTCAGGAGCGCCAACCCGCAGGCCGAGATCGCCTCCTCCACGCCCCTATATCCCGCACCCTGGAACTCGCGATGGTTTGAACCGCATGTTCCGTAGCATGCCCCAAGTGCTAGGGCCAGTACCGGAAGAGGTGTACCATGCAGCTTATGGCAAATGGGCACCACCAGCTTACTCTTCTACGGTGCCTGGGATACCGACGGGAATACCCATAATGTTTGCACCCCCCAGAATTGACCCGGCCAACGAAGTCACCGTCGCATACGCGCCACCCGAGGACGAGATACCATGGGCAATCTCCCTTAGTGGATCATGGGTAAGGGTATCGTCAGAGTCTGGCCCCCGATCAGAGAGAAGCCAGAACAAACCGACAGGAGGTGCAGCACATGATCCTATCTACATCTCTTCTGACGAGAGCGCCAACATGGTACTAGCTGGAGAACCAGAGAAGACGATTGCTATCAACAAGGAAGGTGGGGCACCACTGAAGAATTGGAGCGCCATGCCTTTTGCTATCAGCAAAGCTGCTATCCCAAAGGGGGTTTCTACCACCTCTGAGATTTCTGTTGTAGCTACTGCTGAAATTTTTAATGAATATCTCAATGCTTCCTACTACTTGCATCTGTTTGAAAATGAAAATAACAAAAATAAGCAACTTGAGCATCGCAATCTTAGTGTCAATCCCGACGCACACCTGGAAGATCTGGGGCACGGGATAGGTAATAAGATTGCCATAAGTGAACAAAAAGAACAAAAAGAAATTGAAAAGCCAGTCCAGATGGCAATAATAAATGAAATGCATGAGCCAGTGTCCAAACCTGAAAACGAGCAAGAACTCGACAAATCAGATTGGGGCACTCGCCCATCGCAGCGAGAAGATTCAGACATCGTCCCCTGTGAGCCTTTCGAGCATGAGGACGACGATGAATCATGGGAGACCCCGCTTGAAATCCAACTTGCACTGGAAAGGCACGAAAAGGGTCTCCAGGCTAACATTGAGGAAACAGAGTCAATTGACATAGGTGAAATAGCACAACCAAGGATTCTCCAAATTGGTAAAAAGCTGTCACCATTATTGAGAAAACAGATGTTTGATTTTCTTAAATCTTATTCTGACGTGTTTGCATGGTCATACGAGGATATGCCCGGGTTAGACATGGACTTGGTTGTGCATCGGTTACCAACAAAGTCTGAGGCCGTACCTGTGAAACAGAAGCTCAGGCGCACGAAGCCGGAGTGGGCCCTGAAGATCAAGGAAGAGGTCACCAAGCAGTTGGATGCCGGATTCTTGCAAGTAACTCACTATCCAGAGTGGTTGGCCAACATCGTGCCGGTTCCCAAGAAAGACGGGAAAGTCAGGATGTGTGTTGACTATAGAGATCTGAACAAAGCGAGTCCAAAGGACGACTTCCCGTTGCCGCACATTGATGTACTGGTGGATAATACAGCAACGCATTCGATGTTCTCTTTCATGGACGGTTTCTCTGGTTACAACCAGATAAGAATGGCACCCGAGGATATGGAGAAAACATCCTTTATCACGCACTGGGGCACTTACTGTTACCGCGTGATGCCGTTCGGACTGAAAAATGCGGGTGCTACATATCAGCGTGCGATGACTCTGTTATTCCACGACATGATACACAAGGAAATGGAAGTGTATGTGGATGACATGATAGCAAAGTCCAAGGAAGAAGAAGACCACTTGGTAAACCTTGGAAAGATGCTCGACAGACTCAGAGAGCACAAACTTCGGCTCAACCCAAATAAGTGTGTGTTTGGAGTGACTTCAGGAAAGCTGCTCGGCTTCATAGTGGGCAAGCGAGGCATTGAGGTCGATCCTGTCAAAGCAAAGGCAATTCTGGAGATGCCTCCTCCGTCGACAGAAAAGGAAGTGAGGGCATTCCTGGGCAGATTGCAGTATATCAGTAGGTTCATTGCGCAGATGACTCCTGTGTGTGAGCCTATATTCAAGCTGCTAAAGAAAGACAACCCTGTGGTTTGGAATGACGACTGTCAAGTAGCGTTTGATAAGATCAAGGCCTACCTGATGAGTCCGCCAACATTGGTCCCACCTGTCCCAGGACGACCCTTGATTATGTATCTGACAGTCTCTGAGACGGCTGTAGGATGTGTGTTAGGACAACACGATGAGAAAGGACGGAAAGAACAAGCAATCTACTACCTAAGCAAGAAATTTACCAACATCGAAGTCAGATACACAGTGCTTGAAAAGACGTGTTGTGCCCTAGTCTGGGCAGCTCAGAAGCTCCGACACTATTTGCTTAGTCACACAGTCCTACTAATCTCCAATCTGGATCCATTGAAGTACATCTTTGAGAAGCCGATCTCCACTGGCAGGGTGGCCAGATGGCAAGTCCTTTTATCTGAGTATGACATTGTCTACACAACTAGGAAGGCAATAAAAGGGCAAGCTGTGGCGGATCACTTGGCAGAACATCCACTACCTGACTACCAACCGCTTCTGACTCACTTCCCAGACGAAGATGTGATGTGTACAGAATCTGCAGATGATACAAAAGAAACCAAGTGGCAGATGTTCTTTGACGGGGCAGTGAATGTGAATGGAAAAGGGATCGGAGCAGTGCTAATCTCCCCAGACGGTGTCCATCACCCGATAGCAGCGAAACTTCTGTTTGATTGCACTAGCAACATGGCCGAATATGAAGCATGTGTGTTAGGCCTGCGAGCGGCAATTGAGATGCATATACAAGAGCTGAAAGTGTTCGGTGACTCAAGTCTTATTATCTATCAAGTGATAGGAGACTGGAAGACCAGAGATGTGAAGTTGGTACCATACCAAGAGCTGGTCAAGGAATTAGAAGAAGAATTCGAGAGCGTGACATTCGACTACATGCCACGAGACGGGAACCGGTTTGCGGATGCACTAGCTACGCTGGCATCAATGGCCACCATCACGAATGATGCTTGGGTACAACCACTGGACATAGAAATTCGGCGTTACCCTGTTTACTGCTTCAGTGTCGAGAAAAGCACACCCGAAGAGGAGCCTTGGTACGCGGACATCGAAAGGTACATAAGGAACAGAATTTTGCCAGAAGGTGCCTCAGCTGCAGAGAAGCGAACTATACAGAGGTTGGCAGGGCAATACTTCTACAGTGGAGGTAGGCTGTACAAGAAGTCATACAACGATTCCCTACTGTTATGTGTCAGAGAAGCAGAGGCACAGAAGTTGATTGAGGAAGTCCATGGAGGGTTGTGCGGCGCACACATGAATGGGCACATGCTAGCAAGGAAGATTCTAAGGATGGGCTATTATTGGATGACCATGGAAGCAGACTGCTACGCTCATGTTAGAAAATGCCAGTTATGCCAGATTTATGCCGACAATATCCATGCACCGCCGAATACGTTGTACTCCATGACATCACCTTGGCCGTTCGCCATTTGGGGAATCGACATGATAGGCCAGGTTCATCCAATGGCTTCAAACGGGCATCGGTTCATCTTAGTGGCAATTGACTATTTTACCAAGTGGGTAGAGGCCATGTCCTTCGTGAATGTGAAGAAATCTCATGTGCTCAAGTTTATTAGAAACAATATAGTCTGTCGCTACGGAGTTCCAGAAGCGATCATCACTGATAATGCAAAGAATCTGAATAATAAGGACATAGAAAAGATGTGTGAAGATCTGAAGATCAGACATCTGAACTCCACGGCATACCGGCCCAAGATGAATGGGGCAGTAGAGGCTGCCAACAAGAATCTGAAGAAAATACTCGAGAAAATGGTGGTTACCTACAGAGACTGGCATGAGAAGCTGCCGTATGCATTGCACGCCTATCGGACGTCGATTAGGACATCAACCGGGGCAACCCCGTTCTCCCTGGTATATGGAATGGAAGCAGTCCTCCCCGTGGAAGCACAGATTCCATCACTCAGAATTCTGAAGGAGGCTGAAATCAGTGACGTCGAATGGGAAGAATCCAGATTTGACCAGTTGCAATTGTTGGATGAAAAGAGGATTAAGGCTTTGTGCCATGGCCAGCTTTATCAACAGAGAGTGGCGCGAGCCTACAACAAGAAAGTGAAGCCACGACAGTTCAAAGTGGGAGGCCTAGTACTGAAGAGAATCTTTCCCCATCAAGAGGACAACCGTGGGAAATTCAAGCCAAACTACGAAGGGCCATTCGTAGTCCACAAGGTTCTGTCCCGAGGAGCACTTATCCTGCAAGAGATGGACGGGGCAATTTTTCCTGAGCCGATAAATGCAGACGCAGTCAAATTGTACTATGCCTAAGATCATTCTGATTGGGAAATGAAGAGAGGCCATCCTTGACTCTCCTTTAGACCGTAAGTCCTTCCAAATACCTTAAATTCTCCCCTAGTTAAACAATTTTGAGCCTTAAAATTCTTTCAACCCATTGCAAGTGTTCTACACACCAAACGGGCATTCCTGGCAAAGCAAAAAGAAACCGGGCATTCTTGCCCAGAAAAACCTCAAAAAGAATAGAAAATGCAATAGAAAAAGAAAAGAAAAAAGAAGAAAAAAAAAGGAACAAAGAAAATGGGGAAATGTTTGCCCCGCCAAAAATATAGAGATACAAATAAGCCAGGATGTAAGTCCCACCAATAATAAAAGTAGCACACTTTGCAAACCCAAACAATTAAGCTTTTTGAGCCATCTATCCTTTCTTTCATAAACAAGACCCAGCCTACGTTTCGTCCTATCTCTAAGACCTCTCGGATCTTGAAAGGAATGATCAAAGCAAACAGTTAGGTCTGCGTTCATCAGCAATGACGGAACTCAGAGTTTCCTAAAAAGGCTGGACACAGCGAAAACCCGAAAAAAGGGCGTTGTGCGGTTAGTCACAAAAAAAAAAAAAAAAAGAAAAAAGAAAAAGAGGGGAACTGGTCACATCTGGACTAAGCAGAGCAATATACAGACGAGAGCAGTGACAGTGGCAGACAGTAAACTGAGAAAATTGCACAGATCTGAGGGGTCTGAACCGGCAGGTTGCGCCCGAGTCAAAGGCTCCACAGTGGCCTGTGATGACAATGCTACTGAAAATACCAAGCACTCCAAGTCCCGTCTGACCTTGGGAAATTTTTTTTTGATATTGCAAACACAGGCACACACTGACACGCCTGTTTTCTCTATAATTGTTCTGCTTAACTATTTTGAGCTCCACATTGGGCTACTAACCTGAGTTGATAATTTCTTAACCTTGGCAAAGGCCGCTTCTGGCTGCGACGGGCAAAAGGCTCAAAGCAAGAAGAGAATAAAAGAAGTGTTTTGCATTCCCTAGCTATTCCACGGCTAACATGTTGTCTTTTCCTGCCTTCACAGGTACAGCAAAGTGGGATAACGGACGTCTTCTCCAAAATCCCCAGCGGAGTTCCTTCAGTAAACGGAGAATAGCAACCTCCAAAACCCCCAGTGGGAGGCCTTCAGCAGACAAGGTACGACACCCTTACATCCCCCGCAGAGTCCTCTCCAGCAATAAGAGAGTGATGCCTGATGATGTAGACTTATCAAGCCTCGCCCAGTCTGAAGAGGCCGGCTTTGCGAAGAAGAGCGGAAAGAAGACAAGCAAGCTCGCATCAATCCCTGGTGGAGCCTCTCGCACTCAACAAGAGCTTGAACGAACATGAAGAATTCGCACCCGAGTAGAGGGAGAAGGCCTTATGAAGGAAAATGACAGCGTGAGGAATCCCCACTTATCCCCAGCGGAGCATCCTTCCCCAGGGAACTCCCACGCTTGTCACTAACAAGGCTCGACCCGAGAGAAGAGGCGATAAGAAAAAAGGATTCCTTCCCAGTCCCCAGCAACAGTCACTCCAAGCTAGGGAGCCTCCACCAAAGGGAAAGCCAACCAGAGAGCACTGCCAAAGAAGGAATGACAAGACATGAAGAAGAATGAGCATAAATAAAGATATCATCGGGCAAGATGGCCCCTTTTGTAATTTTGATTTCACACTTTTGTAAATAGAGTAGAGCAGGTGTGTGGACTCCCTTGAGACACTGGACAGCGCTGAAAGCACCTCCTCACCAACAGCAGCTCCTCCACCACTCTTCCTTCCTCCTTTCCCCATTCAGTCCACATCTTAACCCAACCTTTGGCAAAAAAAAAAAAAAAAAAAAAATGCAAGCAAACTTCAAGTAAAAGACACAAAATTGATCAGAGGTTTGGAGTCACTTAAAAGCTTTAATGGAACAAACAAGAAGAAAAGAATATTGTCAAGTGTCTGGCATTGACGCCGAAACAGGTTGGCAAGCTCAAATCCAATCTAATCTCTTTCAAACTTAAGTTAAATGCTGAAGAGTTGCCCTACAAAAACCCGAAAAGCAAAGGGTGAGGAAACTCTGAAGCTAGGAAGTGACGCCACATCATTGGCCGCTTCCCGCTCAAAATGAAAACTTCAAAGGACTAAAGCTCGTCGACAGAAATGCCAGGCGCAAAAACGAGATTCTTTTTCTCTTTGCCGTTCATCCGCAAGGTGACTCCGGCAAAGAGGGGCAGCTGTAAGCACCTCATTTTTGCACCCCCGAAAGAGCCGAAAATGCAAACCCTGGTCAAAAAGTCAAACCCTGATGGGTCAAAAATTTGACCTTTTGATCAAGTAATGATCTGCCACCTTGCTTCATCTCAATGGATAGAGAATCTCGACACGGTTCCAACGCAACTGGGTTTGCTGGAATCGGAGTCCGGATGAGGGTTCTGCGGGCGGTCAAACTTGAGGATGAGCCTAAAGTTGACTTTTCCTCGAACCCCGTGCCAAGTGCTTAACCCTATGTCATTGAATAGAGGGCTCCGATACGAGTTCAACGCAATTGAGTTTGCTCAAATCGGAGATCAGATGAAAGAGATATGAGCTGTCGAAGTTTCCGGGCAGCAAAAGCCGGAAACTGCACACGTGACGCAGGAACTGCACACGTGGAAGCCAACGCAGCAAAATATCTCGGGGGCTAAGTCTTAAATATCCAAAAATCTCAAGGACTAAACAGAAATTCGTGCGGGGCAATCCGTAGATATCCAAAAGTGTCAAATCGGTTGAATCGGTCGAATCGGTCAAGTCGAAGGGCAAATCCGTAATTTTTCGATTTGTATCCGGTCAAATATACCGGATACACATACCCTTGTGTATATCCGGACTCCAAGGCCGGATACGAAGATTTGCTCGGCAAGATTCGCGCCGATTCTCCGACAAATTCGCGGCGGAAATCAATTTTGCCAATTATTATGTTTTGTATCCGGACTCCAAGTCCGGATACAAAGGAAGCTTAATGTATCCGGACTTGGAGTCCGGATACACATGATGTATAGTGTATCCGGACTCCAAGTCCGGATACATTAAGTTTTTTATAAAAGGGGACAGCAGCCCCCTTTCCAATGGTTGGTTCTTTTCATCCTTTTGAAACCTCCTTGCCCTCCCTTTTTTCATCCGAACCAGCTTCCTCTCAACCTCCCTAGCCTCCAACACCTCCCTAGACCACCTCAAGTCCATTCCCACTCTCCTAGTCCTTCTTCTTCTCTACTTGCACCCCAACAAGAAGGGGTTCTACTGCTGTGGTTGCTGGAGAAGAGGTCTCCAGCTCTTGTACCAGCTTCAAAGAGGTGCCTAAAACCTCCAAGGAGGCCTTTCAACCCCACCTCACCTCAAGATCAAAGAAAGACTCCTTGCATCTCCCTTCCTCTCCATCTTCCTACCAAGAGAAAAAGGAGAGCCTAGTTGCTGTTGGGGAAAAGTGTGTGCACCAAGAGAACCTCCAGCTGCTGTACCACCTCAAGGGAGCATCACTACCCTGCCCAAAAGGTCAAGAACTATCAGGTAATATTCCTCATCACGTTTTATTGCATATATGTTAGAATGAGATTTTTCTGATAAGTTTTTTTTGGGTTTGTCTCCTCTCTTGGGCATAAGTCTGCTCTCATGTTAGTTCACCATGCATTGTTTTACTTTCTACCATGCATAGGGCCTCTAAGTAAGGGAGAGCCCCATGCATGAGCTCCACGAAGGTCTAGGAGGGGTCTCTACGTCGCTCGGGCATTCTCGGGCTTGCTGCTGTGTCCATTTTTGTGCACGTTAAAAGGGAGCCTGTTCCCTCATATTAGTTCCCCTTTGTACCCCATATGAACCCCCCTTTCCTTTCCCCCCTTTAGAGTTTTGTTTTGAGTCTAGAACCCAAAGTTCAGACCTGGTTGAAGCACACAGTTGAGGCCTGGTAGCATTCTTCCATTTACTTTCCCAACATGTGCGTCAATGCATGGGTCTTGCCTTCTTTGCATATGGACGAGGGAAAACTCTCATATAATCGCTGTTTCGGCATAGGTTTTATGGTTGGTTCCTAGAGAATGTAGGGATGCAAATCTGGTTCATTCATATGCATGCAAGTCACTGTTTCTTTAAAGGTCTTCCCTTACTCATGCCATTGCTATGAGTGCTAAGCATGACTTCGTTCTTTAGTTTTCTGTTTCGAAGCACAAAAGCATGTTCCCTCCTCCACCTAGCTTGCAATTTCTGCCATGATGAATAGGTTTTCCTTTTTTTGTAACCTACTGTTTGTGGTTAAGAGAAAGCATGTTTACCCTTACCTTGTGATCCTCCATGGGTGCTCGTATGAGCTGCTGCTGGGCACAGCAGCAGCACTACCACCCACTCCATGCCCTCTTTTATTTGCTGTTTTGGTATCTCCAAGTGCACCATGACCCACGTTGAGGTCTGCCCCGCTTGCATGCACCCTTCAACCCCAATACCCTATCCTAATGATGTGTGCAAGCTGCTGCTGGGAACAGCAGCAAAGCACCTATTGCTTGTTGCTGTTCCAGCAAGCTTGGGAAACCTAGGATCAAGCCCTAGCACCTCTAGGGTGGCCTCCATCCCAGTCCATGCATGAAGGCAATTTCCCTCCACGACCTCTCTCTCTTAACCCACTTAGCATGCTTTAAACCCATACATATTAGCTACCTTTTTTATTATCTGTTGTTGCTGTTCCATGCTCCACAATATGTGGTTCTATGGTGGGTCTTCTTAGCTGGAAATGCATGATTGTTTGGAGTTTTGATCGCATGTTGGTTGGTAGCACGGAAGCACTCGGATGAGGGTGTTGAAACCTTTGTCTTTGTAATTTTTTTTTCTTTTGTGAAGAGGGGCAGCAGCACCATGCCTTCCCCCTTTGTCCTCTTGACCATGTGGAGAAATCCCAAAGGGGGATCAAGTGGGAGGCCACCCCATGACCTGGACCAATGTGGGCCCTCATAGAGGCCCACATGACTTGTAGAAACCTCCGGGAAGCCCACAAGAGTTATCCCAATCGCAAAGGCCCGAAAAAAGACAATTTTGAGGTGATCCGGCAACTCAGGCCGGATCACCTAGGGCCCACGTGTATCCGGCAACTAAGACCGGATACACCCAGAAATGTGATTTTTGTATGTTTTGATGCCTTGCCGAAATTTGGAGCAATTTGAACCAAAAACCACTGAACCAACAGGGTTTCCGGGTCACCCGGAAACCCAACTTGGGACTTGGACCACCGGTCCAACTTGGTACACTAGTGGGCCTTCCAACGGGGCCCACCAAGCCCAGTACATCCCAAAGCATGCAAATAAGTAAGATTAAATAAAGTGAACTAATTGAATCGGGTGGGCCAAACCATATGCGGCCCACCCGAACCTTGTTGTGTGGAATGAATATACGAATTGCATGGTTTGGCCGAGACCAAGGGCTAGGGCCTATCGGGCCCGCCAAAGCCCGCTAATCAAACCAAGTTAGGGTGCAAGCCCTAGACTTCAAAGAACTGGGCTCTCGAGCCCAAACCTCGATCACGGGCCCCAAGCCCAGTGATCAGCCCATCTTGGCAAATTTAAGCAAATCCAACATACTTTGGCAACTACCATGGGGGCCCACCCTGGGGCCCGCCAACCAATGCAGTCCAACCCTTTGCATGAAAATCACCTAAAAGTTCAAACTTAAATAAATTAAGTAAAATCAACTCATTAACCTAAGCCCACAAGGCCTCCTAGGCTTAGACCGAGGCCCACATGGGCACATGGGCTCACACAAGCCCGCCAAGGACACCGTGGGCCTTCCGACGAGGCCCACCCAATCAGACTCAGACAATTTAAGTTAAGCAAAGATAAAATCAACTAAAGGGACCCACACCACTCAGGTGGTCCCGCCAAGACCTAACTTAAATACCTGCTGGATTAGGAATCGGGCGAGAACCAAGCAAGAAAGCTGACTCAAACCAGGGAACCCATGGGACCCGTCATCTGACGGGGTGGACCGGGGTGTCTACGGACTTCCCCGGACCGCAACCGAGAACCAAACTTAGAATCTCAAGCCGCAGACCAAAAGCCCTAAATAGACAAGATTAGGCACCCAGGTGTCCGCCTGCACCCCATCAGGCGGTGGCGACTCTGAATTACCCCGTGCCGCGTTTCCCACGCGCGCACACTGTCCTGGTGAGGTCAATGCCCAGCACCAATTTAGGTGTATGGTACAGCTATTTGGTTTAAGTGGAGCCTTGTTCTATCTTAGGAAATTTGGTTCCAATGAACCTACAGAAGTGGTCATTCTGTTGGGAAGGAATTCTGTTGGGATGCAACAGAATGGTGAACACGAAACATATTGAAATAGAGTGAAATTTCTGGACGGCTATTCTGTTGGGATGGCATGTTATTGGTTGGGAAGTGTTATTACATGTTATTCTGTTGGGATAGTTAAGAACTTGTAGGAAAGTTTTGTACCAGTTCAGGTTCTTAATTTAACTCAGGTTGGAAAATTCTTGTTCCAGCTTAGTAATTCAGTTCAGGTTCTGAGACACAATTGAAGGTTCTTAAAGCTTTGTTCTGGCTTCTATTTATCTTGTTATTCGGTTGGGCACTGAAGTGTACTTGTTTGTTATGTTATGGGGTATGCACAGATCTTTGTTTGTTATGTTAGGGGGTATGCTCAGATCTTTGTGACTAGATTAGATTTGGCAGTTTTCAGTTCTTTGTGAGACCTCAGAACTTGTGATGAATTAGTAGGAGATGTTGTTAGAGGTGTACACGGAGGTAAAATCTGGTGGTGAGCTCACCTTATTTCCATTATCTACATTAGCAGTGGTGATATTATATAAAAGAAGACGCAAGTTATAGTTTCGTGGAATCCAAGGTGGCTGTTGGTCCATTAGGACAAGTAAAAATTTTTCTGGTGGGTTTTCGGTCCAGCAAGAGGGAAGAGTGCTGAACAGATTTTTAATTCTAAGAATATAAGGCTAGTATTAAGAGATTTAATTCTTTTCCCACTTCTGAAATTTTTCTAAATACTGTTATGAGCCGAGAACTTGGGTTTGACTTCTTATGGATAGTTATGATTAAAGTGCAAGTACTTTAGAATTAATAGTAACCTATGGTAAATAGTTTTGGACAGCAAAGTTTATGGATTAATTGATACGGGGACCATTTAGAAGAAGTTAACATAAATCTGAATTCTTGAACATTAGAGGGATTGGTCATTTGAACAACTATTGAACTGATTTAAGATCACATTGAAAATTTTCTGAATTCTTATTATTATTTGAAAATGTATTCGATTATGGACTTGTCGTATGACCTTTGGTTATCATAGAGATTAAAGTGTGAGTACTTTTATGGTAGATGCAAGTTGCTGTAAATTTTATTGTGGAATGGCTGTAGTGATTTTTTTTTTGGAACTGAATTTGGTTTAAACATGTATGCATGACTTCATTTTTCATTGAGCATGACTTTATGATGAATTAGCAAATAATTTGAGAAATTGTTAAAGTAATAAGGGTAAGACTTAGTGTGGATCCATAATCGAGTTATAAGTGGAATTTGTATATTTTGTCTGGATGTAAGTCTGGGGTTCCTTCATGTGTTTCCTCCATGATGGAGAGGCCTTCCATGAGGGAAGCGTTGCAGCAACTCCGTTTCCACCATGATGGTGAGGTCACTTGAGTTTTTCCGCCATGAGGGCGACGATATTGGATGTTCGAGCTGTTGCAGTGTTAGACTGGATTGTCTGGAACTCTAGTGCTTAGCCACACAAAATAGACAAACTTCAAGAGTCCTAATATATATAATGTTTTCCGAAATTGTAATTGACGATCTATTTCTGAGATTAGTCGGATTAACCGAGGTTAATCGTAACTTAATTGATTATAACTTGTGCATGTTTTAGAACTGTTATAACTGTATTTTTGTGCATGCATTGCTACTTGCTGAGATCGTCGTATCTCACTCCCTTTGTTTTGTTTTGTTTTGTTTTCAGATTTAGGTGAGGACGATACCGTCGGGGTTGATAATCCGGTGGACTATCCGGAGTATCGTGAGGAGGATTACTTTATTGAGTAGATCTTAGTAGTTGGTTTTACTTACTCTAGTGAGTTTTATTATGAACATTGTATTACTTTTGAATAGTGTTTTGGGGAAATTAGTGAACCTTGATTTCATGCATTTGAATCTTTATATTATTTTATTTCATGTTTTCCCTTACTCTGTTGATCCTGTGGATTTTTAATTAACCTTCGGGTACGAGTTACGGTTATTTTACATAACCCGGATCCGGGGCGTTACATCTGGCCCTCTCAATTCTTTTGATTATCTTATTTAAGCACAATTGAATGGTTCAGGCTAGGTGGGCCCCGTTGGAAGGCCCATTGGAAATCAAATTGGGCCAGGGATCCAAGTCCCATGTTAGGTTTCCGGGTCACTCGGAAACCCTATTGGTTCATTTGGTTTGGTTTGAAAAGATCACCCACAGTCAACAAAATCACAGAATATACAGAAATCGACAAATCACAGAATATGCAAAAATGCAACAATTCCCGATTGGGTTGGAATTGATGGCTCACATATGGGTCCAAGGGGAGGGACCTGGGGCCCCTGTGGGCCCCCGCGAGCCGGGCAGAACCGGGAATCAACAAAAAGCCCTTGCGTGCGCGCAAGGCACGAGCTCGGCACGGGCTTGGCGGACGCAAAAACGCCCTGCGCGAGCTAGGCGCGAGCTCAGTGCATGCCTTTGACGAAATACGATACTCTGTTTTTTTTCTTTTTTCAGAGATGGCTGGGTTTTTGAGCTTTGTGAGGCCCTTCCAGTGTTCCTTGGACTCCCAGAAGACATCTAAACACAACTTGAAGTTAAACTAACCCACTCCATATCGAATCAAAATCTCATCAGAAGGTCTCCGTAACATCCCAAAACACGAATAGCAACCCGACCGACAGCATATCAAGCTGAGAAGAAGGGTAGAGGAGGGGGATTTATGAGGGATATATTAGATGATGGTTGGGGGAACATGCTCCCACCTTCGAATCACACAACCAATAATGGCAAATAATATGCTAGGAAAGAAATGGAAGCATGCTCGATTTATATATGTTAAACCAATGAACAGGGGAGCTCACCTTGGGGTTTTAAACCCTTGTAGAGAATGCGTGAGGCCTCCTTGGGGTGCACGAGCAGTTGCTGGAACCTCCTCCTTCGAGCATCAAGAGCAGGTTCCTCCTTCTCCTTCGAGCATCAAGAGGGGAGGGAGCGAGAAACCGGGGCTCCAAAGGGGCTTAAGGCGTTGTCGGGGAGTTGGTAAAGGCAAGGAGTGGCCTTGGGAGGGGGTCTCGAACCAGGAAAGGTGGGGAAGAAGGCTCGATCAAAGGGAGCCAACAACCCAGAAAAGCCCGAACCCAAAGAGGCCGAACGAGAAAAAGAAAGCCGAACCCTGAACAAGAATGAGGCTGCTGTATTTATAGGAGAAAAAGGGGGTATCCGCCGGGTTCGCGCCGACCTGGTGCTGAGCGCTTTTCGTGCTCGCTTGCTCGCGCGAGCGAGACACAATAATTAAAGATAATTAATTCGGCCGTGGATTTGTCCGAAAAATCTGAAATTTAAGATTTAGTCCCTGGGATATTTTTAGAAAATATTATTTTATTTAGATATTTTCAGACGTTTTCAGATTGGTCCCTGGATCTTTTGAATGTTTTGATATTTACGGATTTGATCCCCGAGATATTTTCCTGCGCCACTTGCCACGTGTGCAGCTCTCTGCCATGTGTGCAGTTTGCCGGTTTTGCTGCCTGGAAAATTCGACAGCTCATATCCTTTTCATCCGGGCTCCGATCTGGGCAAACTCAATTGCGTTAGAATCATATCAGAGCCCTCTATCCAAGGGCATGGGGGTAAGCAACTGGATCGGGGTTTAGCAGAAAGTCAACTTTCGGCTCCCCCTCAAGTTTGACCGGCCTGCAGAACCTTTATCTAGACTCCGATTCCAGCAAACTCAGTTGCGTTGGAACTGTGCTAGGATTCTCTATCCATTGAGATAGAGCAAGGTGGCCAATTATTACTTGATCAAAAAGTCAACATTTCTCCTCTTAGGGTTTGACTTTCTGCCAGGGTTTTCATTTTCAGCACTTCCAAGGGTGCAAAAATAAGGTGCTTAGAACCTTAATCCAAGTACCTCAAGTATCTTCTCTAGCCGTAAAACGTGAAGAGAGTTCTAGGGGAAAGGAGGACAGGAATGGACCCATAGGGCAGACCGCTATATGTTGTAATCTTAGAAATATGTAGATATAATATTTTGTTATAAAACCCCGTTTATTTTCAGGTTTTATGGACAAAAAAATATATAATAGATAAAAATTAAAAAGTTATTTCAATAATAACTATCTACTAAATAGGGTGTGGATGTAGGAGTTTTTGGTGGTCGCGCGTGCACTACATCAGAATAAAAGGATTCGTCGAGCAGCCAAGCGTATTGCGGAAGGTATAAATAGTTTAGGAAAATTAGGGTTTTGTTTTGCCCTGAATACGCGTATTTTATATTGAAAGGTTGCGGCTGCGGTTTTCGTTTAGGGCTCTTCGAGAGAAGGAGCAAGAGAAGTGCTGTGGGAGAGTCGAGATGGGGAATATTTACTGCCAGTAAGTTTCACGGATCAGAAGTTCGGAAGAGTTCTTCCCTCGCGAGCAGAACCTCTGTTCGACTAGAGCAAGACGACGGCCGAAAGAGTTTGGGGTTTTCTGGGTTGCTTGTTTCCAAGACTTGGGAGCATAGAAAGGTGAGTGGCACTGTTTTACAACTGAGTCTTTGGTTTATTCGTGTATTTGGTTTGAATGAATGCATGTTTATTGATTGAAGTATTCTCGGTGTTTTCTGGGCAAAAACAGTTCCGAAGGGTTTTTGTACAGCAGAATTGGGGATAACTGAGAAGCATGTTAGATTAAATCCAAATTAGGTCTGAATGTGTTCTGGGGGTATTGGGAGACTAGAGAAGTAGTTACAGACCGAAACAAATCAGCCAGACATAGAGATCTCGAAATAACAGAGACTTGAAAATCGCAGTGGGTATCCGCTCACTTGGCGCCCACTTCGGAAAGTAGGCGCCTAAGAAATTTGACCCGGCGCAGAGTTCGCGCCCACTTGGCGCTCAGCTCGCGCCCACTTAATTTAGATACGCCTATCTCGCGCCGAGCTTGCGCCCACTTACCATCGAGTGAGCGCATACCCTAATTTTTAATTAATAAAATCCGCTCACTCAGCGCTCACCTGGCGCTCACTTCAGGAAGTGAGCGCATAGTCCACTGTTCTTGCTGAAGTTCAAAATTGAGCAAACCAATGGGGATTTTGATGCTAGAAGGTCTCCGATCACTTAGCGAAGTACGTGTTTAGGGCATTAGAGAGAAAATTACTTATGAGAACATTTAAGATAGATTCGAGAATTTTCCTAAGAGCTTCCAATGTAGGCGTAGAGCAACCTGTTAGGTGATGTTTGAGATATACAATACCGGGGCTTTTATTTTAGTTCTTTGGATTACACTGTAATTAATTAAGAGTTATTAAACCCTGTTTTCGTGATGGAAAGTTTTGAATTATGTTGCAAAGATTATTTACTGGTTTTCTTGTGAGTAATTATTGTTCTGGTTGGAACACTTGTGTGAGTTGAAGTTCTGGCTGGAATAACTTGTGATTGTGTGTACTGAATGCGGAGTTTTATCGGTTATTTATCGGCTTTGGGTTTAGCTTCCCATGGATCCTTGTTAAGCTTAGTAATGTGATGGTATGTGTTTTTTGGTGTAATTGCATGGCCTTGTGTGTTGCCACGACCAGTGTAGAGCAGCCAGATACCCTGAATAGGCCTGGTTGTCAGTGCCGATACCCGGAGTAGGCCGGCATTGGATGACGATACCATGAGTAGGCCATCATTTCAGAGTGTCTGATACCCTGAGTAGGCCGGAACTGTGTACATGGAGGTGTGGAGTGTCTATTTGGCATGTAGATTAATCAATGTAACCATATGCATGACATTGACCTTGTTTGTATTGTTATCGGAATTACGTTGGTTTAAATTGTTGATTATTTATCAAAGCATGTCTTATAACTGTGATAACTATTTCTGTATGCATGTGTCACTCGCTGAGATATTCGTATCTCATTCCCTCGTTGTTGTTTTATTTTCCAGATATTCGTGGTGAGATGCCTACGGGGGTAGATCCGGCTGATACATATAGGGAGGAGGATTATTACTACCGTCCTTAGTCCAGCAGGTTGTTTGCCCTTAAACTTGTTAAGTTGAAATTTTGAGAATTGTAATAAGGTAGTAAATTTGGGCCCATTTGATGTATTTGATGACGTCATAACTTGCATGGATAGGGATTTTTAATTGTGCACTCTGATGTGATATAAAAATGTGGGTGATTATCCAGCGATCACTATTATTGAGATCCTTAACTAACCCCTAGGAGACATGTTATATCTTTAATGAAGAACACGGATCCGGGGCGTTACATTTGTTTAGGTTGTGTGATGATTTGGTGATGAAATATGGAGGAATACTATAGATCTATGCTATTCATAGCATTAGATCTCATTTTCTTCATATATTCTGATTTTTTACATTGTTTTCACCTTTTTTTTAAGTTTTTAGTCGTTTAGGCTAAGATCTTGGATTTGCCATTGTTAATGTGGTAGATCTGGATTCAGAAGCCTTCCAGTAATCTCTAGGGTTTCATGAGGTGGTTTTTGAGTCATTTTCATTCTTGAGAGAAGACCCTACGGTCTCAGCTCTCCCCTTTTGATGTTTTTCATCAACGTGGGTATTTTTGGTTTTGATTTTTTATCTAATGAGAAATATGGGCTAGATCTATGCTTTGGATTGTTCAGATTTAATTCTTCAATATTTTGTAAAAATTTTTTTTTTTTATTCTTAGATTTCAAGGATTTAACTCAAAGCCAGATTTTGAAGTTTTTACTTTAGAAATGTTTTCTTTGTCTTGATTTCAGTCAATCATGAAGCCCAAGAAATGGCTTTTGTTTTCATAAGAAGGATCTAGAATTAATTGGATCATTCACATGGAAATAAGCCATACATTCTTTTTCCTTTTTCTTTTGTTTTGATTTTTATTAGCAAGCATTTCCAAAACATGAGCAATAATTGGCAACCACCTTGTGTGGATGAATGGGGGTGCCTAACACCTTCCCATGTTCATAACCTAATCTCTTTACCCATCTCTGGTTTACTTTTTCTTTTAGAGTTATTTTTACTTTAATCTTTTTTCTTCAATTATTTCTTTTATTTGATTATTTTGGTGTCCATTCAGACCTAAAAGGAATGGTGGCGATTCCATCGCTTTTTATTGAGCATGTGTGATGATAGGAAGTCACTAGATTGATTTTCCATGTCTCACAATCTCCCCTATAGGATGCAATCCCATTGGAACTACATCTCCCCCACAGGAGGTTACATCTCACCCGCAAGTGGTAACTCACATATCTCCCATGTAGGAAGCAATTACATCATGATTACATCTCCTCCACTGGAGGCCTCTCCCCCATAGGATGCAGTCTAGTCTGGATTACATCTCCCCCATAGGAGGTCACATCTCACCTGCAGGTGGTAATCAAATCTCATCCGTAGATGGTAAACAATTATCACATTGCCATCATGGCATTTAATTCATTCTATGATTCATGGAAGAGCATAAATCCACAATCCAAATCTCATATATAAAGCAGTTTGTTCATGTTCAATCGATAATCCAAAACCTATTGCCAATACTCATTATATTTCAAAACATAGGCTCAATGTACACAAATCTGTTTTAAAAGGATTTTGATTAATTCCAGGACTTGAATCATGTCTAAAACAATGTTTTACAAGTATATAAGTCAACCAAATCAATTTTAATCTTATTCTTGAATAAGAGCTTTTTTTTCAAACCAAAATAAGACCCATTCTTGTAGAACGTACCCAAAATCTTTATTAAATTATTTTTAATAAAACGATCAGTGAAAATAGTTTTTAAACACTTAATATTTGTTTGTACATAGGTTTAGTTCCTTTAAAAATCATTTCAATAGGTAGATTTTCTCAAAATTCAGAAATTTAGAGTTCTGTGTTGATCGCTCACGCGCTCGAGCGACGTGGTTGGGCGGTCTCGGTATTATAGTTTTTGATCAGAAAAATATACTGGCGCTCAACATGGGTGCTCAAGTAGTCATGTTGGGCGACCTAATTATTCAATGAATTTGAATTGGTGCCTAACCTTTATCACCTAAGCTATGTGTTGAGTGATGGTTTATAAGGGATTTACAGGCGAGGTGCTTAACCGGATCGCTCAAGCGATCATGTTGATAAACCATCTTTAGTAGATCCAAAAACATACCCTATTCTATCCATAAAAACCATCTCTAGTACATCCAAAAACATGAATATATCATTCCAAAACATGCTATTTAATCTAAACACAATAAATCAATGATTAACGATAAATCGGTGTGCTACCTACCTCTTGTTCGCTCAAACCTCCTGTTCACTCCATCTGTTTCCTCTCAAGCACACGATCAGGTCCTTCTTCCACCACTATTTAGAAGCCTTCTAGAGGAAGCCTTCTAGAGGGTCGAAATCTCTCCAAGTTGCTCTTCCTGGAGTGAGTACGAGTGGTGCTATCAGCTCTCTCTTCTCTTATCTTCTCCCTTCAGCCGCCAAGACGCGAATACGAGATAATACGATTCATTCTTATACATAAAACCTTATTTTATTAACAATGATTCCATACTTCTCACCCATTTCGTCTATTATACCTCCTTCCAATAAGATTTCGAATATCACATTAAATAATGCTTACCTTGTATATCAAGAGCCAATGGTTGGATCTACCTCATTTTCTGGATCTCCTTCTTCCATGTGATCATATATATAACCCAATCATAGATTTAACAAAAATCACATTAAGTTTTAGTTTTTTTAATTAATTAATAATTCTGGAAATTTCGGGATCTTACATGACACTTGTCACAATTTGAAGCTTTAGGAATGTTCTCATGTTTATCTTAGATTTGGTCTCATAAATGTCTAGGTTCATGATAAGAACAAAACAAGAGATAATGACAATAAAAGACAAAGATCTCTAATTGGTACATTGGGTCCCACATGTCAAGATGTGGAATTATAAATCATTAGATGTCTTGGTCATTTAAGGTCAACATGCTAAGACTCGTCAACTGACGATTAATCCCACACCTGTGTCCACCACGTCTTAAGGACCCCCCCCAAGTGGGCTTTTGCCTAGGACGGAGATCTCCACTCCAATATGCCAAATACAAATAAACCATGTCACATTTAATTATTTTTCCTGTCAGGTAACAAATAACCCACGACATATAATTATATAGGTGACATGTCAAGTATATAGAATCATTCATCTACAAAGGTCTTAAAGATATTAAGAAGAGCTCTATTAAAGATCTCTAAAATAAAGGATCATGCACCCTTTCGTAAGTAAATTTAGGTCAATTGGTAATTATTATCCTTAAGAAAAGGTGAAAGAAAGTTTATTTTTGAACTATTTATGGAGTATCTATTATAGGATAATGGATAGTTTAAAAAATTCTAGTCACTCTTCGGTAGATAAAAATATCACCCAGAGCTAACCAAGCAAGCAACATGTAATATTTATCAATTCTATAATGTATATTACCCTTTTCTCTCTCTTTGTTTTAAAAAAAAAATAATTATGTAACCTTTTTTTGCTCATATATCATCATATATAGTTGATATCCTTGTAAAAATCAATAATATCTAATTCTTCTATATTATGATTTTAGTTGGATGCGCACCTATTGGAGACTTTGAAAAATCAAATGGGGCAAAGAGGTAAGAATAGACATGCATTATCTTTTCCTTTTCTATTTTTTATTGCCATCTTTCTAAGATGAAGATTTTGCTAGCTAGGAGCAATTTAACATGGAAAGGTGCAATCTTGTCATAATTATATTTTCCATCACTAGTTTTGTTTTCCCAATATTGTTGATCGGAATTTGTTAGAAAATCAAGAGCATGAGTTCTTATTCTTTTTTTCTTTCCTTTTTTTTTATTATGTTTGTTTTCAAATAACCAAGACAAAGACTACCAGCTTTTGAAGAATGGAAGTATGATATTTGAAGCACTAATAGCCTCTACTGATGGTCAATATAAGAATCCTATTCGTGTCTTCTCATGCAAACAACTTATGGATCAGGCAACCAACAACTATGATCCCAATTGGAGAATCCGTAACGGCGGATTATATGAACTATAGAAGGGAAATCTTGAAAGCTGAAGTATTATTGTTAAGAAATTCATATCTAGAGAAATGGAGGTGGTTAGGCATTCTATAAATGACGCTGTGAACGCTTCTCAGATGATCAAGCACAAGAACGTGGTGAAACTCTTGGGTTGTTGTCTAGAGACTAGTGTTCCTATATTGGTTCATGAATTCATGCCAAATGGCAGTCTTGGTGATCATCTTTTTGGTAATCCTTCTTTATGAAATCATCTGCTACTCTCATTTGAAACTAGATTATAGATTGCAGTAGATATAGCTAATGCAGTAACGTATCTCCACACAGCATTTGAGAGGCCCATCATCCTAAGAGATTTAAAGATCAAAACTATTTTATTGGATCAACACTGCATCGCGAAACTTCAAGATTTCACACTTTCAACCTCGATTCCTAAAAATGAACCCTGTGTAGAAGATGGTCTAGCTGGGAAAATCTGATGGTTGGCCCTTGAATTTTTGTTCGAGAGTTTTCAGAGAGAAGGTTGATGTTTATAGCTTTGGAGTTTTTCTATCTGTGCTATTTACTAGACAGAAGCCAATCGCTTTGATTAAAAGGATGAAAAATAAGATAGAAAATAGTTGGTGCAGTGAGATGGTGTATCCTCTTCTAACAAGTATAGAAATGGATGAGCTCAAGAAACAACAACTACGAATGGCTTACAAGCTTGCTGTGAAATATGCAGAAAGTGAAGAGAAGCTAAGGCCAACAATGATGGATGCAGCAAAAGAGATAAGGCGGATACAAAAGTTGGTGTGATATTTATTTAGCACAACCAAGTGAGAAGGTTGGTGTTTCTTATTATAGCTCTTGTTTTAATTAGTAATTTGAGTGTTTCTTATTATTTTACTTGGTAGGTTGTAACTACTGTTATCAGTGTTTTTGATAGTATTGTTTAGAATATTAAAATATATTACAAAAGAATTATAGAATAAAAAATCTTATATAGTTCATAATATTTTTCTTGTTATTGCTTTAATATGTCTTTCTAGTATTTTGGGAATGCAAAATTAAAAAGCACATAAGGTAGTTCTATTGGAAGTTTTCAGAATTCATGATCTCTATCCTAAACATGAGATCTCAAAATAAATGCAGAAGCAAGGGAACACACTTCCTGCCATTGTGATCAAGTGATATGATTCAAGAATAATATCTATCTAGTCTCCGGTCTTTTTCTCTATTTCTGTGAGACATGGGAAAAAATCAATCTACTGATTTCCTCTATCATCACACGGGATTATATTAAACAAAGAGTCACCACCATTCAATCTAGGTGTGAATGGACACCAAAATATTAAATAAGCACAAAAGGCAAATTTTAGGGCAGAATATCCCTCCTAAAAAAAACAACCAGAGATGGGTAAGGGGATTAAGTTATGAATAGGGGAAGGTGTTAGGCACCCCTATTCATCCACACAAGGTGGTTGCCAGGCATTGTTCATGTTTAAAATAAAGGAAAAAGCTTGCTATAAAAATCAGGAAAATCACAAAAAAGGCAAAAATATATGGTTTTTTTTTTCATGTGAATAGTCTGATTGATCCAGAACTTTCAAATATGATCATACCATTCCTAGGGTTTCATGATCAAAACAAAATTGAGATAAAATCAAATAAAATCAATTTAAAGTGAAAAATCCAAAAATCTGGCTTCAAGTCAAAATTCTAGAAATCTAGAAAAATATGATTTTTATGAAATATTTCAAAATTGAACTTGAACAGTCCAGGACATAGGTATAGCCCAAATTTCACATTAAATCTGAAAATCAAAACCAAAAATATCCACGTTGATGAAAAACACCAAAAGGGGAGAATTTAGACCGTAGGGTCTTATCTCAATAATGAAAAATAATTTAAAAACCATATCACGAAACCCTAATATTTACTTTCAGGCTTTTGGATTCAGATCTACCATATTGATCATGATAAATCCAAGATCATAGCCTAAAATCACAAAAATCACGAAAACAGTGCTGTAGGTGCAAAAGTGGAAAAAAATCCAAATTTTATCAAAAAGTGGGGATCTCATGCTATAAACATCATGGATTCATGTATTCATTCAGATATATCATAAAAACCATTAAAACATGATCAGGATATTCAAAATAGCCACATCTCACAAATTAGAGCACATGGGGGTCTACCCTACGGATCCACCTGATCTCTTTTCCCCTAGTTCTCTCTTCACGTTTTACGGCTAGAGAGACTCTTGAGGTACTTGGAGATAGTTTTGGTTACACAAACACAATCACAGGCTTTATTTTAAAGGAAAAAGAAAAAAACAGATATGGGGTTCTATTCTAGGGATCCACCTGTTCCCCTTTCCCCTAGTTCTCTCTTCACGTTTTACGGCTAGAGAGACCCTTGAGGTACTTAGAGACAAGTTTAGGAATACACAAACAGATATGGCCTTATTCTACAGCAATAGAGATGATCCTATTACTTCTAGAATTGAAGACAGAAAATAAAAAGGGATAGGGGACTTACCTGGATTGAGCAGGCAGGCAGCAGGAGTTCTTCTCTTCTCTTGGAGCTTCTTAGAATTCCTTGGACTCAAAATTTCGTGGCCTTTAGCTAGAGGAATGAGCCTCTATTTATAGACACACCCAGGGGCATGGTTGGTCCAAAAGGATATAGCCTGGTCTTTAGGATAGAGTGAAATACAAAGATAATGCACATCCATAGCCAACCAAGGTGACTTGAGCGAATAAAAGACATAATTCGCTCGTTTAAAGATATATTGGACTTCAAATAAAGCTCGGAAATCGAGAGAAGGACAAAACTTGCACGTGTCTTTAATGCCCGTAAATGATTTACGTTCCAACGGTGACCGTATTGGTACTACGGGCGCGCCTGCCCGTAGATATTTTGCGGGCGAGATCGGCCCGTGAAGAAAATACGGGCAAAGCCTGTTCATTCTATTTTTAGGCTTTTTTGACCTGTTTTAAGCTCTAATTACAGGTTTTTATTATTTTCTCAATTGGCAGTGCAATTTGGGGTGTCTACAGCTGCCCCCTCTTTGCTGGTAATTGGAACCAATTACAAGCAGAGAGCAAAAAGACCCACCAATTGCACTTTCTGAGATTTTTGTATAATCAATTGCACTTTGCAAGGATTAAAGGGATGATTTTTGAAAAAAAGAATTGATTGTGGAAGATTTGCTAAGAAATCCCTCAGCTTAAGGGCCAAATCTTCCTCTCCCCTCTCACTGAGCACTTGTGGGCTATGAAGTGAGATTTGAGACAAAATTTTTAAACAAAAGTGGGTAAGGTGGCAATCCTTGCAACTTACAACTAATACAAACATTAATCTCCTAAAAATTGTGAGAAAATGACAAAATAGGCAATTTTTGGCTTCGCCCGCATTGTGCTTACGGACATACCTGCCCGTAGAGGATTCACGGGCGATCGGGCCCGTAGTGCTTTCACGGGCTTCTGATGCCCGTACTGTTTTTACGGATTTTGAACTCCTTTTAAGACCGCGAACGCGACCGCGACCTTTCCTTCATTGCTTGCATTTGCCCTAACTTCTCTTGCCTGTATTCTCTTCTCCGGTTCTCTTCTTCCTCAGCAGTGACTCCTCTTCTATTTCCGACGACCACTGTTCTCCGGCGACTACTCCTCCGGAGATTCTCATCATCTCCGGTGAGACTCACATTCTCTGGAAATATTCCCCATTTCCGGCGATAATTGTTCGGCTGTCGCTCCTCTCTCTTTGTCGCGACCATTGCTTGTTCTCCGAACGCCTCAGCACTTAGCCATTCGACAATTGGTTTTGCTTCTCCAGTGAATACACTTCTTGCAAGCTTTGATTGTTTCTGTATCTATTCGGCTGGAACAGGTATGCCAAAACCCATTTCATGTTCATGGTGTTCTCATTTTGACCGAATGTGAATACATGATTTGTGCAAACTCTTGTTTCCTGATTGAATGCATGATAAGTTCCTGAATATTCCCAATTGCTGATTTGCCTAATGGTTCAATACTGCTTTAATTTTTATGCCTCTGTTACATCCGAAAATTGATGCTTTGGATGCCTGCATGTCCATATATTTCCTCCAGCAAATTGAATGAGTATCTTCTCAAACTTTTGGGTGTACCCAGCGGATTCTTCATATTGATATGCATGAGTTATACTTGCTTGGATGGTTTTAACAAATCTTAATTCTTCTTTGCTCTGTAATTGGTTAAAATGAACCCACTGTCTGAAATATTCTTCTACAGAACTGATACTTGGGATTACATTTTTCCCATTCATGACTGGTTGATTTACTGCAATCCTGTTCTGGAGCAGCAAATTTGATTGCTGTGTTTACTTACTACTCATGAAATGACTCTTGAATTGCCCTCAGTAATACTGGTCAATGCCTTTCTTTTGATGCCCAATCATTTTGTTCAGTGGTTCTAGTAGTAAATTTCTGATTTGGCATTTTTTCTGTTATCCCAGTCTCCACACAAGTATGCTTGAACTTCTTTCCTGCAACCAAGTAAATTTAAATGGTAGGTCTCTTTAAAAAATCCAAAAGAGAAAATTGATCAATTCTTATATTTTTTTTCTTTTTCATATAAAGAGAATATACAGGAAGCCTAAAACTTCCTATATATAATTTTTATATATTTTCCTGATTGAGATAAAGAAAAGAAATATCACACTAAAATTTCCAAACAGAAAATTAAACTCCTTCAGTTGACTTCTGATTTGATTGGGAGTTTCTGAAGTGCCTTCTTTCCTGCTAATCAATTAAACTTGATTAAAATAAAGATTAAGCAATTAAAAAAGAATAATTAACCAACTCCCTGATTTGAACCGTAGATGGCCCGTCTTCGATCAGCTTCTAGGGATCCTGCGGATGAGCCTTCCTCTTCGAGAGTTAGGCGTGATCCTGCTGATGTGGCCTCGTCTTCGAGGGCCGAGAGGGATTCTGATTCAGACCTTCCTGATCTCCCTTCTGGGGATTCGCGTGAGGCGACCCCAGATGTATACTCTAACTCCTTTGAATTTAATATTCCTTTTCAAAACACATCATCCTGATTCTTTCTTCTCTTTATTTATTTTCTTTTAGCCGGCTGTTGAGGCTTCGGGTAGAGATAGGAGCCGTAGCAGGCGTCGAGCTGGAGGCATAGATGGAGGCCTTGATGAGGGCCATAGAGGAGGCCGCAGAGGGGGCCGTGGCAGAGATGAGGCCAGGACCAGGGTTGAGATCCCTGAGGAGGTGGCTGCCCAGATTAGGGATACCGATCTTCTGCATGGCTTGAGGACTCATCCCTCGGCATGCGTTAGGGCGGATATCCCTTTGGATTTTGCTATGTCCCACTATAGAGGGAGTTGGGCCAGCTTTACTAGATTCTTGAGAGCTTGCAGTTCGGCCTACCGTCGGGAGCTAGGCTTATATGGTTTTGGTATGTTTATCACCATCCCGGACGTACGCTTAGATCGGGCCCTCATTGCCGCATTGTTGGAGAGGTTTTTTCCAGAGACCTTGAGCTTCCACTTCCCAGATATTGAGATTGGGATCCGGCCTTCTGATTTCACGCTCATCACCGGGATTAGGATGATCGGTGATGTTATTCCTGAGATGGCGATGCCAGAGGCTGATGAGATTGCTGGTTATCTTGGATATATTGTGCTGCCTCCTGAGGCATGGGATCGAGGGAGAGCGAGATTGTCTCTGACATGGTTGAGAGAGACTTTCGGGAGGAGGCAGTTTGGCCAGCTTGCTGCCAGTGACCATGTTTTCCCATTTGCCTTCCGATTCCTCTTTCTGTATATGATGGGATCCTGCTTCTTCCCAGAGGACACGACTTCAGTTATTCCTCACTTCTTGAGTCTTCTGGGAGATCTGCAGCGGGCGAGGAGGTATGCATGGGGCCCTCTCATATTTGGTACTATTTTGGCTGGCCTTCGCCGATCAGTGTGTGGCCTCTCTACATCCAGAGGGGCTGGAGTTGGATGCCGATTCTTCTGGCCTTTTATGTTTATTTCCTTTCTTTTTCTCTCTTTCTCTTTTCCTTATCTCTCCTTTTCTATTCTTCTGACTATTTTCTTCTTTCTTGCAGTTTTTTGCTAGGGTTTATATACCCTATTTCCGCCCTACCTCTACGATGCCTGAGGAGACGTATCCCATGGCACTTAGATGGTGTCATGTAGAGCATGACTCTGAAAAGAGTCGTCCTAGGTCCGCCCGGGCCCACCTAGACAGGTTATACCGGTCTGAGGTAATCTCCTTTAATTTCTCTACTTTCTTCTTTTATTTTCTTCCTGGATCGCATATCTGATGTCTTGTTCTGTTTTTCAGCTATTTGTCCCCAGGATGGAGGACATTCATGAGGTGCTGGCCCTGCAGGCAGCCAGAGATGATGCATTTGTCCCTGACCAGAGACGACAGAGATACCAGTTCTTTATTGGTCAGCTGGGCAGCATCTGGTATTGCGGCGAGCGTTTCTTCTTTCAGCATGTGGGAGAGCCGCGGATTCCTGCCATCCCGCCAGATACTACTCCTTTCTATCCTCCTATGCCATTTGATCCTGCCCAGTTCTTAGATTGGACTGAGGCAGAGACATTATTAGAGGAGGGTGACTATGATGCCTGGTTCAGGCGAGCTTCTGTTGGGTGCCTCATGTCACCCATGCCTGTCCGTGGCGGAGTCACGGAGATAGGAGGGGTAGTGATTAGGTCTTACGACACCACGGTATGCCTTCTTCTTCCTTTTCTGTTTTTCTATTTCTATTTCATTAACATTTTTCTGACTTCTTTCTTTGCTATTTCAGGAGGCTCAGTTGGCAGAGATCAGGTCTCGCTATGCTGATTTAGAGCGCCAGCGGGATGCCGCGATCGCTGAGCGGGACGCCCTCTATATCACCATTTCAGATCTCCGGGGGCAGCTAGCCAGAGCCCAGGGTCAGGAGGGTCCATCTGATGCACAGGACCAGGCGGGTCCATCTGATGCACAGGACCAGGCGGGTCCATCTGATGCACAGGTTAATTTCTTCTTTTTATTTCCATTCCTGCTTTTGTATTTGTTTGTCTTGTTCTGACTGAATTTTTCTCTTAGTTTCAGGAGTACACGGCTGGCCCCTCTTCACCTGCTTCACCCGTGCCTATGCATTTCCGGGATGAGGTGTTTTCTGTGGCACGGGTGGAGTTCGTGACGTCTCCCAGTCCAGTAGAGGTTCCTGTAGCAGAGCCCGAGGTCGAGGCTGATATTGTACCTGCTGCTGAGTACGTGCCAGAGTCTGCCCCAGTAGCTGAGACTGCTCCTGCTGCATTTGTTGATGTAGATATGGATTCGGCTATGGACGCCGCTGTGGTAGAGCCTACCATGGAGGCTGCGGTGATGGAGGAGGTTACGGCTGATCCTGTAGAGCCTGAGGTGGAGACGACTGCTACTGAGCCTGTGGAGCCTGAGGTTGATGTACCTGGGACATCTGCTCCTGCTGGTTCTGCTATGGAGGCTGTAGAGGAGACGCCCGCTGCTGTTGATCCTTCTGCGGATTCTTCCCGTACAGAGTCTGATCCCGATTCTACGGGATATGTAGATACTTCAGGGTACGTCCCTCCTGATCATCCCACTGCTGGCCTTGTGCCTTTATATATGTGGCATGATATTCAGTCTGTTTTGAGCAGGATGACGCGTAGCACAACCTGCAATATTGTGCGGCATGTCTTTGAGCACAGGCGATCTTCAGGCCGTGGTCGAGGCAGAGGACGAGGCCGTGGACGTAGGGGCGGACCTGCATGGTCATTAGATTAGGATTCTTCCATGTATATTTGTATTTTTGCAAAAGTGATGTAAACATTTATATATATATAAAATAAGTTTGATTTATTTCCATTTGTGTTCTTTTCTTCTTTATTTTCAGTGTTTATTACCTGATGAATGTTAAAACAGGGACAGGTGAGGCTTAGGGAAACAAAGAAATTAAAACTTCCCATTTTTTTGCATTTTTTCGAAGGAACCGTACTTATACTATGAGCAAGCTGTGCCCGTAAAATTACTACGGGCGTACTTTGCCCGTGAAGTTTTTACGGTCAGGCGTGTCCGTAATTTCTATACGGGCGCGCTTTGCCCGTAGTGTAATTACGGAATTTACTGTCTTACGATTTTTTCTATATAAACTCCTAGGGAACATCATTGTGACACTTTTATTAATTAAAAATCTCCCTGAGCACGTCTTTTCTCGCTTTCCTTGGCTTCTTTGGTGCTTCCATGGCTTCCCCTACGCCGCTTTCTCTTGCCGTTGAATCTCCTCCTGCAAGACAACCTGTTAGATCAAAACCTCCTAATCTTACCAGGTACAATATTGTGGATTCCTTTTATGATATATGGGTTAACTCCATGACCCTTGATGAGGAGATTCGTTGGGATTCCATCCACTTAGGGCACATCCTACACCTCCCTAAAATTCCCTTTAAGTGGGAAATCATTGAAGCTTTGATTGGCCACTGGGTACCTGAGCTGAATCTCTTCCGTTTTGATGATAAAGAGATGACTCCCACCATAGAAGAAATTGAAACCATCCTTGGCCTAAGATTTTCTGAAAAAGTTGTGAATCCACCCCTAAAGCTTAGTTATAAAAAAGAGGCTTCCACTTTTTTGGGTATAGGGAAGAAGGACTTAGGAAATTCTGATGCACTATTGACCTTGTCCAAGACCTTTTTGACTGAAAAACTTCTGAGGAGTAATGACAAGGACTCTAGGTTTAATGCATTGACCCTGGTAGTGGTCAATCAGCTGCTTTTTCCACGGGGTGATGACCAGGTTGACTTGGCTCTCATCTCAGTTATCTGTCAGGTTAGGGAACGCGAGAGGTTGGCCCCTATGATCCTAGCAGAGATATATCAGGCCTTGACTGACTGTTATTTCAGGAAGAAGAAGCGCTTCCTTGCCTGTGCCCCTATCCTACAGGTAAAAAATATGCATATATATATATATATTTTATTCTTTCTTTCCTTTCTTCTTCTTTTTCTTCTCTCTTTTTTTTTCTTCTTTTTTCCTTTTCCTTTTTTTTTTCTCTTCTTTTTTTTTCTCTCTTTTTTTTTTCTTTCTCTTTTTTTTCTTCTTTCTTTTTTCTTTTTTTTTCTTTTTTTTTCTTTTTGGAAATAATTTGAAATACTCCCTTTTTTTGCAGCTTTGGTTGCTTGACCATCTTAGCCAGGTTGAAGAAATAACTCGCCGCTTCTTTCCAAGATTTAAAGTTCCTGTTTTGATGAGCAATAGGGGATGTCCTAACATCCAAGGTGGCAAGCAAGGCTAGTTTACTTTCTTGGGTGCTCTCCAGGATGATCAAGTGAGATGGCCTGGCACTTATCAACCCACTCCAGAGACAGTGATCAGCTTTAGAGATAAAAACTTTCTGGTCCTAGCAGGCTTGAAATCTGCTGTTCTCTATCTTCCTCTGAGGGTTCTTCGGCAGTTTGGAGCGACCCAGGGAATTATGATCCCTACTGGTTATGAGAGCTTTGTAGGGCCACTTACATCAGCCACCATGGGGCTAAATGCTCAATTAATGAAAGAGTGGTCCTATGTTTGCTTTCTGCGGGGTCCAGTCTTTTCTGAGTCCCATGTGAAGGACTATCACTTCTGGATCAAAGAACAGGTGCAGAGTCATGCCCCAGTACCAGAGGATCCTCCTGCAGTTCTTCCTCCTACCTATGAAGATATTCTGGAGTCAGAAAGGGCAACCCATAAACGGCTTCAACAAATATGGGTACGGGAGGCTCAAGAACTTAGGATAAAAGTCCTTGTTCTGGAGAGGAAGCTTGAAGAGCAGAAGTCTGGTCGCATTGCCATGGAGAAGAAACTTGAAGAACAAAGGCAGGCTCGTCGCTTTGAAGTCCGAGTGATGCGGAAGAAGTATCAGGATTCCTTGGCTGACCTTAGGGCGTTGAAGAGCAAGCTTTCTTTTTCAGATGAGGTCATTTCCTTTTTGAGTGATCCTGATGCAAAGGGTGCTTCTGGAATCATTGCAACTCAGGCAGCTAGGATTAGGGAGCTTGAGGAGCAGTTAGGGAGTAGGGACTAGATTATTTTATCTCTTTTTTTTTTTTTCATTCATCATTTTTTCATACTTTTATGCAAAAGCAAACTCCATTAGTGGAAAGATATTAAATTTAATTCAAAAATAGGTTTTATATTATTGGCCTCAGAATTCTCAGATGCTTATAAAAACAGAAGTTTTATGAAAAAGTATTTGATTTCTCATCACTGGCCAAAGTATAGTTTTTTTTTTTTTGAAAGCTGATCCAAAACACTTAATCACATATAATTAAAGGAATTAAAATCAGGTTGAATAATGAAAAGGGTAGTCCAAGCAATAGGGAGAGACCAAATTTGTCTACCCCGTGACCTTTAGAATCATCCCCTAATGATTCTACCTTCATGATGGACTCTGCTAATCTGCTCAGTTTCCACTGCTCATACTGATTAAATTTAGATCACATGATCAACTCAACCTTTGATTTTTTTTTCTTTTTTTTCTTTTTTTTCTTTTTTTTCTTTTTTTTCTTTTTTTTCTTTTTTTTTCTTTTTTTTCTTTTTTTTCTTTTTTTTCTTTTTTTTCTTTTGCCCTTCTTGCCCCTAGTGCCAATTACGGTTTTCACTAGGGTTGGCCTCTGTATTCCGTCATCACCAATCTTACTCTGAAAGTTGAATGAATATACTAAAATCACCGAGGGCTTAATAATGGGACGAAACAAAGGCTAGGCTCGGTTAATGAAAGAAAAGGTATTAAAAGCTCAAATTTTTCTAAGTGTAAAAAAAATGGGTCAACTTGACTTACAGTCATGATGAACTCGGTCCAATTTTTCTTCTTTTATATTTGGCTTTTATTTGCCCCTATTTTTTTTTTTTTCAATTTTTTTCTTTTTGCCCCTATTGGCCTTGCCCTTATTGGCTTTGCCCCAGTATAAGGCTGTAAGTCCAGTTTGGGTTTAACAAAAAAAACGAACAGGCTCAAATTGGTTTGACTAGGGATTCAAATTTTGGGATATAAGGAACAATGGCCTCAGATCATTTCCTAGTAGTATTCATTCATGGAAAATATCTCTTTACTGCATCAGAGTTAATTGGCTCAGGAAAATCCTTCCCATCCATTTCTGTTAAGATGAGAGCACCCCCTGATAGGACTTTCTTGACCATATAAGGCCCTTCCCAATTTGGTTTGAACTTTTCACGAGGATCTTCCAAAAAGGGTAAAATCTTCTTTAATACCAAATTTCCTTCTTGGAAAGTTCTGGGCTTTACCTTCTTATTGTAAGCCCTGGCCATTCTCTTCTGATATAATTGGCCATCATTAAGCGCCTTCAAACGCTTTTCTTCTATTAAGTTGAGTTGATCATGCCTAGACTGTATCCATTCAGCTTCTTCTAATTCAGCTTCCATTAGCACTCTTAGTGAAGGTATTTCCACTTCCATTGGTAAAACTGCTTCCATTCCATAGACTAAGGAGTATGGGGTTGCCCCTGTAGAAGTCCGGATTGAGGTTCTGTAAGCATGTAGAGCAAGTGGCAGCATTTCATTCCAATCTTTAAAACTCACTACCATTTTCTAAATAATCTTCTTTATATTCTTATTCGCTGCTTCCACTGCCCCATTCATCTTTGGTCTGTAAGGCGCTGACTTATGGTGGGTAATCTGAAATTGTTCACACATCTTCCTCATGTCTTTGTTCTTAAGGTTTGAAGCATTGTCTGTTACTATGGCACTTGGCAAACCATAGCGACAAATGATGTTGTGCTTTAAAAACTTAAGAACATGGCTACTTGTAATGTTTGCATATGAAGCTGCCTCTACCCACTTGGTGAAGTAATCAATTGCTACAAGTATAAACCTATGTCCATTTGATGCCTTTGGAGAGATCATTCCAATGACGTCTATACCCCACATAGAAAAAGGCCACGGGGATGTCATACTGTGTAATTCACTTGGGGGTGCATTCTTGTTATCTGCGTACACTTGACATAAATGACACCTTTTAACGTGCATATAGCAATCATGCTCCATAGTTGACCAGTAATATCCCAATCGCAGAATCTTCTTGGCAAGCATATGCCCATTCATATGGGGTCCACACTCTCCTCCATGTACCGTTTCAACTATCCTTTCTGACTCAGTCTTTGCAACACATCTAAGTAGTATATCATTGTGTGATCTTTTGTACAACTGACCACCACTTAGTAAGAACTGTCCTGCCAGCCTCTGTATTGTTCTTTTCTCTGTAGAGGTGACATTTTCTGGTAAACTTCGATCATTTAGGAAGTTCTTAAGTTCTTCTTTTGGGGTTTCTTCTAGAACAAGGCAGTAAGCTGGTTCATCTCTGACTTCAATTTCCAATGGTCTAATATCAACACCTTCTGGCATACTGACCATTGAAGCCAATGTTGCTAGAGCATCTGCAAATTGATTTTTGGCCCTTGGCATATAATTGAAGGAAATTCGAGTAAACTGAGTGCTTATTTCTTCCAAATACTGGTGATAAGGGATCAATTTATGATCCTTGGTTTTCCATTCACCAGTTGTTTGGAAGATGATAAGACTCGAATCCCCATATACGTCAAGTTCCTCTACTTCATGGTCTAAGGCTGCTTGCAACCCTATTATGCATGCTTCATACTCTGCTATATTGTTTGTGCATTGGAACCTTAACTTCACTGCGATTGGGATATGTGCCCCATCTGGCTTGATCAAAACAGCCCCTATTCCATTTCCATTCATATTGGCGGCCCCATCAAAAAACATTTGCCATGAGCTTTCACTTTCTTCCTCTTCAGCAAACAGGATTGCTTCATCAGGGAAGTTGGTTTTTAAGGGTTGGTATTCTGGTAAAGGGTGTGCAGCTAGGTGATCTGCAATGGCTTGACCCTTAATGGCCTTCTGTGTGATATAGGTGAGGTCAAATTCAGAGAGTAACAACTGCCACTTTGCTGTTCTGCCAGTTAAAGCCGGTTTCTCAAATAGATACTTCAAAGGGTCCATACGGGATATCAGTAAGGTGGAATGACTAAGGAAGTAATGCCTCAATCTCTGAGTTGCCCACACTAAAGCACAACAAGTCTTTTCTAGAGGGGAATATTTTGCTTCATACTCTGTAAATTTCTTACTCAAGTAGTAAATCGCCCTCTCCTTTCTGCCTGTATCGTCATGCTGTCCTAAGACACACCCCATTGATGTTTCCAGAACTGACAAGTATAAAATCAATGGTCTTCCTGGAGTGGGTGGTACTAGCACAGGTGGGTTCAATAAATACTCCTTTATTGTGTCAAAGGCTTCTTAGCACTCATCATTCCAGACTGTCGGGTTATTCTTTCTTAGAAGTTTGAAAATTGGTTCACAGATAGCGGTGAGCTGTGCTATGAACCGGCTTATGTACTGAATCCTTCCAAGAAAACCCCGAACTTCCCTCTCAGTTCTAGGTGATGGCATTTCAATGATGGCTTTAGCTTTAGCTGGGTCAATCTCAATTCCCCTTTTGCTTACTATAAAACCCAACAATTTTCCTGATGTAGCCCCAAAGACACATTTCGCCGGGTTAAGCCTTAGACTGTATTTCCTAAGCCGGTCAAATACCTTCTTCAAGTTGATCAAGTGGTCTTCTTCTTCACATGATTTGGCTATCATATCATCCACATAAACTTCCATCTCCTTATGGATCATATCGTGGAATAAGGCTGTCATGGCCCTCTGGTAGGTTGCCCCAGCGTTTTTAAGTCCAAATGGCATGACAGTGTAGTGGAAGGTACCCCAAGGGGTGATAAAGGCTGTCTTCTCTTGGTCTTCCTTAGCCATCTTGATCTGGTTATAACAAGAAAAGCCGTCCATGAATGAGAACAAGCTATGTACAGCAGTGTTGTCCACTAAAATGTCTATGTGTGGAAGTGGAAAGTCATCCTTTGGACTTGCCTTATTCAAATCTCTATAATCTACGCACATTCTGACTTTTCCATCCTTCTTTGGCACTGGCACTATATTTGCAAGCCATTCGGGGTATGTGGAAACTGCTAAGAATCCGGCTTGGAATTGTTTAACCACTTCATCTTTGACCTTTAGCGTCCATTCAGGTTTTAACCTTCTTAGTTTCTGCTTAACTGGCTTGGCATCTGGTAGAATGGGTAGCCTGTGCACCACCATATCTGTGTCTAACCCCGGCATATCCTGATACGACCATGCAAACACATCTTCATAATCAGCCAAAAATCGTATCATTTCATCCCGCTGTACCTCAGATAGACATACCCCAATCTTCACTATTTTTGGGTCATCTTCAGTCCCTAGGTTTATTGATATGGTCTCTTCAATATTGGGTTGGACCCCCTTTTCATGACGCTCTAATTGATATGTGATTTCTTTTGGAACGTCGTCTTCTTCGTCCTCAGTTTCTTCTTCAACCCCCATTAGGTCAAAGTCGAGCTCAAGGTCGAAGTCATACTCATCCTGATCCAATTCCGTTTGCTTATATGGTTCATAAATGGTTTGGACCTTTTTGAAAACTTTATCTTTTCTAGAAAAAACTGAAAAATCTTTTTGTGTTATTTGAGAGCCTTCTACAAAATCTTTCCCTGAAGACGAAGGCTCATTAAAACCTTCAGGAAAAGGGCATTCCACTAATGGAGTTTTTTTTTGGAAGCCATGTCTGTTTGCCAAACAAACGCGGCTTCAAAAGTAAGGGGAGTTTCCTCCCAATTATTCAGAATGAAAGAATCTGGGGCAGGGATACAAGCCTGCTCCTCAAGCTCATGGTCTGCATCAGAGATCACCAATACTGGGTGAGTTGCATTGCCTGTTTCTTTTGTAGGGCCAGTTCCAGATGGAACTTCTACTGCAGCCCAATCAATAAAAGGTAGCTCCTCTGCTACTTTTTCTTGGTTGCCTTCTGTCATGGCAAAGAATGCCCCTACGTCCTCAGAAAAATCCTGCTTTTGTTCGGCCTGTGGCCCAGGCCCACCAGATGCTTGTGGAGGTGGAGGTGGAACATATGGTTGTACTGTTGAGGGTTTGGGTTTCTGGAATGGGTTGACATTGTAGTATGGAGGTTTAGACTGATCCTCAGGAGGAGACAGCTGAATCATGTGAGACAGCTTAGGAAAAGTTTCCCTGATGTGAGGGAATTTCATAGCTTCTATCTGCCCCTGTCTTCTCCATTTCCTTGGCTTGGACCCCAATCCTGCTCTGTGAATCATCTTCTTAACCTGTACTGGTTCTATCCTTCCTTGTAGGTTAACCCCCAGACCTTTTCCAGGGTGAAAATGGTACTTTTCTAGCACATTCTTGACCATTCTCTCCGCACAGGTCAACTTTCCTTCTTTTTCCTGATACCCTCCAGGTATATAATTCACAGCTTCAAATTGAAAAGAGTGAAATGTCAACTTGTCTGCAGTCATTTCTGTGTTAATACAGGGTACATCACAGGACCACATGGGGGGAACCAAATTTTCGGCTAGGACGGTAATCACCTTTTGCCCTCTAATATACTTGACTCTTTGGTGGAGGGTAGATGGTATGGCCCTAGCTGTATGAATCCACGGCCTTCCTAGGAGTAGGTTGAAGGCTGCAGGTATATCCATCACTTCAAATGTGATGTTGAAAATATACGGTCCAATTGTGACCGGCAGTTCAACCTCCCCTAGGGAGTGTGTTTTAGAGCTGTCAAATGCTCTTATAATTCTTCCATTTTGTTTTATTTTGTTTCGCTCCAAGTTGAGCTTAACAAAGGTTATCAATGGGCAGACATTGAGGGCCGACCCATTATCAATCAGAACCCGGGCTATCATGCAACCCTTACTGAGCACAGCAATGTGCAAAGGATCCACATGATGGTATCCTGCTGGACTAATTTCAGTTTCAGAAAAGGTTATGATATTATGAGATAAAATTTGACCAACCATCCGGCCTAGTTGGTCTGGTTCAATATTTTTGGGCACATGGGCCCCCTGGAGTATCCTTAACAAGGATTCCCTATGTTTTTCAGAATTCAACAATAATCCCAGAATTGAGATCTGGGCAGGGACTTTATTTAATTGCTCAACAACATTGAATTCACTCTTTTTTATGACCTTAATGAGGTCAGCAGCCTCACTGTCAACTACCTGAGGGGTATCTTCCCCTACCTTGGCCTTTCCTTTATTTTTTTCTTCTTATTTCTTTTCTTTCTCTGTCTCTTTTTGTTTTTCTTTCACCCCTACACATTTTCCTGACCTCATCATGAGGTTTACTTCTTCCTTGCTTTCAACTACAGGGCATGTAGTGGTAAATGCTTCACTATAGTTCCATGGTACAGCCGATTCAATGTAGGAAGGCTTAGGGACATTCACTACCAATGGGGGAAGTTTGGACTTGGCGATGGAAGTCTGAGTAATAGGAACATTAACAACCAATGGAGGAAGTTGTTTTGGTTGGGGGTTTGCAGAAGTGACTGACGCACTAAGGGGGTCACAATTTATGACCAATGGTGGCTTAGACTGAATGGGCGGAGTAAAAGTGAATGGATTGTAATTAATGACCAAAGGTGGCTTGGCGATGTTCATTTGGGCCATGAGGGATGAGACCCGGTCCAAAGACGAGCTAATGTTCTTTGCAGCACCCTCATTTCCCTTTGAAATCATATTTATTTCTTTGCCTTCACTTCTCCTGTCAAAATATACTTTGACCGTTGTCCCTATGGGAGCAATTAATTGAGATGGGTCAAAGGTTATTTTGTCAGAAGAGATGACCCCTATGACATTAGATGGACCTGCCCCGTGATGCTGGGGCAGTGGGTTTTGTCCAATATCGGTTCTTGGAGGATTGGGAGCCCCTGTATTGAAAGACAGGGTATTCTGGTCCAGTAAATCCTGAATGGCATGTTTCAAAGGCCAGCACTTGTCTGTAGGGTGCCCAGGTGCACCCATATGGTAATCACAAGTGGTGGAGGGGTCAAAATTTCTCCCCTTGGATGCATTAGGATTAGGTTCTCTTATGGTGATATACCCTCCTTGCAATAAAGTGGGCAGCAATTGAGAGGGAGTCATTGGAATAGGGGTGAAAACCCTATTTCTCCTTGCTGCAAAATAGGCATCCTTTTCTTCTTTGGTAAAAACCCTTTTTTGGTCTGAAGGTGCTGCTGGAACATTAACCCTCATGGGGGCCTGGGATGACGCTGGTGGGGTAGGAAAATGTGCAGGTACGTTGATTTGTATGGGCTTGTTAGGGCCAGATGGTGGCTGTACCATGTTTACCTCACCCTCCTTCTTGTTTCCATTCTTTTTTATCCCGCTTCCTTTCTTCTGATTAGGGTCTTGCTGACTAACCATGGCAGAGTGGTCAATTATTTTACCTGATCTTATTCCGTCCTCAATTCGGTCGGCCACTTGAACCAAAGCTGCAAAATTAGTGGTGGTCTGACCCACCAAGTGGCTGTAGAATGGTTGACCCAGAGTGCTTATGAAAGTAGAAATCATTTCCTGTTCTAGCATGGGTGGCCTGACCTGAGAGGCTGTCTCCCTCCACCTCTTGGCATATTGCCTTACAGTCTCTTCCCTTCCTTTGCTCATTCTCATGACGTCGTACCTATCTGGCATGATTTCTGAATTGAACCGGTATTGAGCCAGGAAGGCATCGGCTAGGTCCTTCCATCTTTTGATCTTTCCATGGTCCAGAGTGGCAAACCATCTTAATGCGGTTCCAGTTAGGCTCCTTTGGAAAAGTTGGATCAAGATACCCTCATCCTGCCCGAACTGGCATAGGGCACCGCAATACAACTTTAGGTGGCTCATGGGGCATCCAGTGCCATCATACTTGTCCAAGTCTGGGCACTTAAACTTAGCCGGCAGGTTAACATTGGGGTATAGGCACAGGTCTTCAAAATTGGTGCCTCCAAAGTTGTTTACCCCTTTGACTTCCCTTAGTTCATCTTGGATCATTTCTAGCTTATGCATGAACTTTCTTTCAACCTCTTCCCTTATCCTTTCCTTTTCCTTAGCCTTGTTTGATTCAGCTGTCTCATCCCTGGTCAGTATAGGTTCAGGGGTGGGTTCATAGACGGGTTCAGGAGTTGGTTGCACTGGAGGTGGAATATTGACTGGGGGTGGAGGTGCAGGGTTGGATGTGGATGCCTGGTTCTGGGCCTGCATTTGTTGGGCCTGCACTTGTTGGGCCTGTACTGACAGTATGTTCTCTAGCATTCGGGCTAGTCCTGCCACTTGTTCTTGGAGTAGAACAACATCTGGATGAGGAGCATCAACTTCATCTTCAGCGGGATTCATGGCTCGAGCTCTTGATCTGGTTACAGGAGCTATGATTGCAAATGTATTAGTACCTGGTCACAAAACAAAGGAGAAAATATCAGTGCCCAATTAATTTCATTCTCATGCCTAGGAATGCCTATGTGCAAGCTGGGTGAACACGAGTTTGGATTTTTCTTTATTTGCTTCTTTTTTCTTTTTCTTTTTATATTTTTTTTATTTTATTTTTATTTTATTTTCTTTTATTTTTTTTATTGAATTGTTGGAATATTCTAGGACTTCCAACAGGTCCTACAAAAGAGAGAAAGATCTGAAATTCAAAGGCTTTCAGAGGCCCGGGATTTTTGATGAAAGTCTGAAATTCAAAGGCTTTCAGAGGCCCAGGGATATTTTGAAAAAATGTCTGAAATTCAAAGGCTTTCAGAGGCCCAAAAGTTCTGAAATTCAAAGGCTTTCAGAGGCCCAAAAGGAAAAGGTCTGAAATTCAAAGGCTTTCAGAGGCCCAAAAGATAAAGGTCTGAAATTCAAAGGCTTTCAGAGGCCCAAAAGTTCTAAAATTCAAAGGCTTTCAGAGGCCCAAAAGGAAAAGGTCTGAAATTCAAAGGCTTTCAGAGGCCCAGGATTTTTTTGAAAAATCTGAAATTCAAAGGCTTTCAGAGGCCCAGGATTTTTTTGAAAAATCTGAAATTCAAAGGCTTTCAGAGGCCCAAGAGTTTTTTGAAAAAGGTCTGAAATTCAAAGGCTTTCAGAGGCCCAAAAGTTCTGAAATTCAAAGGCTTTCAGAGGCCCAAGAGTTTTTTTATGAAAAAGTCTGAAATTCCAAGGCTTTCAGAGGCCCGAGCAATTTTTTGAAAAATCTGAAATTCAAAGGCTTCCAGAGGCCCAGGATTTTTTTGAAAAATCTGAAATTCAAAGGCTTTCAGAGGCCCAAGAGTTTTTTGAAAAAGTCTGAAATTCAAAGGCTTTCAGAAGCCCAAGGAACCTTTCTCTATTTTTTTTTTCTCAATTATTATTTTTTTTATTTTATTTTATTATTTTTTTTGAAGCATTTTATTCAAACTTGTTTCCCTTTATCATTATTTAAAGGTTAAAGAAAGATTTTAATGAGAAAAACTGATTAAGGTTGAATATTCCGAGAAAACCGTATACACAGTACGGTCCAGCCCTGCTCGTATTCAAATTACGAGCAAGCCGTGACCGTATGTAATTCACGGGCGAGCCTAGCCCGTATAACCAATACGGGCAAGCCCAGCCCGTGTACTAAATGCGGTTTTACGGAAACTTGTTATATTTTTTCAGTTTTTACATGATTTGGTCACTTTCATGGTTCATCCAAACGTACGGTTCACCCATTGCAGAGCTTCTAAACTGTCCCAAAGTGGACCTTGGCCTTTATGCTAAAACACATGCTTAGGAAGGCACATGCACCCTCCAAATTGACACCATACTCAAGAATTTGGTACCCTTTTGTGGACTCTTGCATGAACATTGGGTAGGATTGATTCTAAACAGAGTTAGAAACTCCTCCTATGGGCTACACCAATTTTAAAAACATGTAAATTTTGGGACCAATTTTATCCCGAACCAATGGGCACCCTGACACCCCTATGACATGAAAATAATGCAAAACCATAGGATTACTTTGTTACCTTGTTTACCTTCAATATGGCATCCGCATTATGCCCTGGTTTGTAAGCCATGCACACGGCCTTCCCACAATCATACAACCCCATATTCCCCCGTAATTGTGTACTTTAGCCAAAAACGTGTAACTCCACCTTCAAGCGTAGGGGTTTTGGGTTTTGGCTTAATGGCAACTTAGCACTCAAGCCTAGTGATGACCAGAATCCCAGATCCACGTTATCATCACATCATTAGCTCAAAGTTCTAAGGTGAATGTTTTCACTTTCGCTTTCCGAAGTATCGACCTCGTTGCGCCAAGCTACACACATTCAGGTTCAACTTCCTATAGGTTAAGGGTAGGCCGTGTAAAAACAAAAGGTGCACAGTGCATTGTAAAAATAGGGTGCATTCACAACGTCCCAAACCCTTGCCACTCTTTTCGAAGCCATGCATAAACAAACCAAGGCATAATAGGAAAGCATATTTAAAATAAACAAGTAAATAAAGCAATCCTATAGCACCTAAAACATGCTCATAAAAAAAAATCATCTAATCAAGCAAACATATGATCATGTTATACACCCAAAATCATCATGGAGATCATGCTGAAAATTAAAACATGCTATCATAAAAATATAGCAAGAAATAAGCATAGTTCATCAAAACGAACCTCCCCTACGCATGTTTGTAGAAACAATCCTATAAATCAAAATTAAGCATGTTTCTACCCCCATGAATTCTTAAGCAATAATTCAGATTTAAAATATACTCAACATGCTTAAGAACATAAAATAGCAAGCAAATCAAAAAATCAAAAACATGAACTAAAACACCAAAAGGCTCAAATCCACAAGTCCCCAGCAGAGTCGCCAGTTGTGAGACATGGGAAAAAATCAATCTAATGATTTCCTCAATCATCACACGGGATTATATTAAACAAAGAGTCGCCACCATTCAATCTAGGTGTGAATGGACACCAAAATATTAAATAAGCACAAAAGGCAAATTTTAGGGTAGAATATCCCTCCTAAAAAAAACAACCAGAGATGGGTAAGGGGATTAAGTTATGAACAGGGGAAGGTGTTAGGCACCCCTATTCATCCACACAAGGTGGTTGCCAGGCATTGTTCATGTTTAAAATAAAGGAAAAAGCTTGCTATAAAAATCAGGAAAATCACAAAAAAGGCAAAAATATATGGTTTTTTTTCATGTGAATAGTCTGATTGATCCAGAACTTTCAAATATGATCATACCATTCCTAGGGTTTCATGATCAAAACAAAATTGAGATAAAATCAAATAAAATCAATTTAAAGTGAAAAATCCAAAAATCTGGCTTCAAGTCAAAATTCTAGAAATCTGGAAAAATATGATTTTTATAAAATATTTCAAAATTGAACTTGAATAGTCCAGGACGTAGATAAAGCTCAAATTTCACATTAAATCTGAAAATCAAAACCAAAAAATACCCACGTTGATGAAGAACATCAAAAGGGGAGAATTTAGACCGTAGGGTCTTATCTCAATAATGAAAAACAATTTAAAAACCACATCATGAAACCCTAGAATTTACTTTCAGACTTCTATATCCAGATCTATCATATTGATCATGATAAATCCAAGATCTTAGCCTAAAATCACAAAAATCGCAAAAACAGTGCTGTAGGTGCAAAAGTGGAAAAAATCCAAATTTTATCAAAAAGTGGGGATCTCATGCTATAAACATCATGGATTCATGTATTCATTCAGATATATCATAAAAAGCATTAAAACATGATCAGGATATTCAAAATAGCCACATCTCACAAATTAGAGCACATGGGGGTCTACCCTACGGATCCACCTGATCTCTTTTCCCCTAGTTCTCTCTTCACGTTTTACGGCTAGAGAGACTCTTGAGGTACTTGGAGATAGGTTTGGTTACACAAACACAATCACAGGCTTTATTCTAAAGGAAAAAGAAAAAAACAGATATGGGGTTCTATTCTAGGGATCCACCTGTTCCCCTTTCCCCTAGTTCTCTCTTCACGTTTTACGGCTAGAGAGACCCTTGAGGTACTTAGAGACAAGTTTAGGAATACACAAACAGATATGGCCTTATTCTACAGCAATAGAGATGATCCTATTACTTCTAGAATTGAAGACAGAAAATAAAAAGGGATAGGGGACTTTCCTGGATTGAGCAGGCAGGCAGCAGGAGTTCTTCTCTTCTCTTGGAGCTTCTTAGAATTCCTTGGACTCAAAATTTCGTGGCCTTTAGCTAGAGGAATGAGCCTCTATTTATAGACACACCCAGGGGCATGGTTGGTCCAAAAGGATATAGCCTGGTCTTTAGGATAGAGTGAAATACAAAGATAATGCACATCCATAGCCAACCAAGGTGACTTGAGCGAATAAAAGACATAATTCGCTCGTTTAAAGATATATTCGACTTCAAATAAAGCTCGGAAATCGAGAGAAGGACAAAACTTGCACGTGTCTTTAATGCCCGTAAATGATTTACGGTCCAACGGTGACCGTATTGGTACTACGGGCGCGCCTGCCCGTAGATATTTTGCGGGCGAGATCGGCCCGTGAAGAAAATACGGGCAAAGCCTGTTCATTCTATTTTTAGGCTTTTTTGACCTGTTTTAAGCTCTAATTACAGGTTTTTATTATTTTCTCATTTGGCACTGCAATTTGGGGTGTCTACAATTTCGCAAAACCGAAGAAATTGTCGGACGACAAGTGTTTTTAGTTTATTGACTTTAAGAGAAATGCCAAAAGGTTCCTTAAAGATAAATAAGGCACCTATATATGTAAAACCCCGATATTTTCTACATGATTTTTATTATTTATTTGGACGAATAAACTTAATGAGCTGTGTGTACGTAGGGAATCTCGGTGGGAGAGCATGTACGGAATCATAGGTTTTCAAAAACTCGTTGAGCGGCAATGTAAGTATAGTAAGTATAAATACTTAAGGAAATTAGATTCGTAGGTTTTCGGAATACTCACTGTAAGCACCTTATTTTTGCACCCTTGGAAGTGCTGAAAATAAAAACCCTGGCAGAAAGTCAAACCCCAAGGGGACAAGAAGTTGACTTTTTGATCAAGTGAAATTTGACTACCTTGCCCTATACCATTGGATAGAGAATCCTGACACGAGTCCAACGCAACTGAGTTTGCTGGAATCGGAGTCCGGATGAAGGTTCTGTGGGGGGTCAAACTTGAGGAAAGGCCAAAAGTTGACTTTTCCTCGAACCCCGTGCCAAGTGCTTAGCCCTATGTCATTAAATAGAGGGCTCCGATACGAGTTCAACTCAATTGAGTTTGCTCAAATCGGAGTTCAGATGAAGGAGATATGAGCTGTCGAAGTTTCCGAGCAGCAAAACCAGAAACTGCACACGTGGCGCAGGAACTGCCCACGTGGCAGCCAATGCAGCAAAATATCTCAGGGACTAAATCTCAAATATCCAAAAATCATCAAATATCTCAGGGACTAAACCAAAATTCGCAGGGGGCAATCCGTAGATATCCAAAAGTGTCAAATCGGTCGAATCGGTCAAGTCAAAGGGCAAATCCGTAATTTTTTGATTTGTATCCGGTCAAATATACCGGATACACATACCCTTATGTATATCCGGACTTCAAGGCCGGATACGAAGATTTGCTCGGCGAGATTCGCGCCGATTCCCCGACAAATTCGCGGCGGAATTAATTTTTGCTAATTATTATGTTTTGTATCCGGACTCCAAGACTGGATACAAAGGTAGCTTAGTGTATCCAGCCTTGGAGGCCGGATACACATGGTTTATAGTGTATCCGGACTTCAAGTCCGGATACATTAAAATGGTTATAAAAGGGGGCAGCAGCTCCCTTTCCAAGGGTTGGCCGCATTTTTCTGGTTTCCACCCCTTTCTTCCCCACCTCCACTGGTTCGAAACCTCCTCCCTTGGCCCCTCCTTGCTCCCCAAAGCTAACCACTTCACTAAAGACCATTTTACCCTTCCCCCACCCCCTTCTCATCCTCACTCAAGAGCTTGAAGAAGGAGAAGAAGCCACCGTTGGTGGGTGGAGGTGCTGTTCCAGCAACTACTCCGGCTTCAAGGAAGTTCTCTACACAACTCCGGGGTTCAAGAACCCCCAGGTAAGATCCCTCCTCACATTTTATTGTACATATATTAAAATGAGCATATTCTAAAGAGTTTGCCCAGCTTGCTTTCTTCCTTAGCATAAATTTGTCTTCATGGTATGTTAGCATGTGTTGTTCTCTTCTTGCCACTATTTTGACATGTGCTTGGTATCTTAAGAGGAAGCATGTTTCCTCATGTTATGATCCCATGTAACCCCTATGTAACCCCCCTACTCCCTTCTGTAGACACCTTTTTAGCTAGGCATGATTCGGTCTTGCATGGCTGTGGTTTGAGTAGCATGTGATGTATTTGTTTCTTTTTTTTTTTACTTTCGTGCACATGAGCATTGTTGTGACCATGCATGTTGGGTTGCCGTTTGTGGCCGTGAACAACCGGAACAGAGGCACATGACCTCTGTTCCCCTGCTGGTTTCTACCCAAGGGAATGATCAAAGGGGGAAGCCCCCTCCATTTTCCCCTTTGTCCTTGTTAAGGAACCCCGAAGAGTGACCAAGATGAGGTGATTCCTCACCACCCGAACCAATGTGGGCTCACACAGGAGCCCACGCAACCTCTGGGACACCCTGGGAGGCTAAAAAACCCAACCCCCTTGCAGAGATCCGAAAATTTGGTTTCTGCAGGTTGATCCGGCGACTCAGGCCGGATCAACATAAGCCTATGTGTAGCCGGCAAGAGATGCCGGATACACAGAGACCCATGTGTATCCGGCATCTCAGGCCGGCTACACTGCCAGAATGTGTTTTTGCCATTTTCATGATTTTGTACAATATTTTGAATTGTTTGATCAAATCCGGGCGAACCAGTAGGGTTTCTGGGTCACCCGGAAACCCAAGATGGGCCATGGACTGACCCGATCCAAATTGATTCCCGGTGGGCCTTCCAACGGGGCCCACCAAGCCCGACCAATTTATTCATGCTTAACTAAGATAAATAAGAAATTTGAGTGGGCCGGACCACTTGAGGCCCACCCAAGCCCTATTTGGGGCCATGCATGCTTAAAGTAGGTTGTGGTTTGGCCGAGACCACGGGTAGGGCCTATCGGGCCCACTAAGCCCATGAACCCAACCAACTTAGGATTTTAGAACCCTAACTCGGGAAGTCTTGGGCTTTCAAACCCAAGCCTAGGTAAAGGGCCCCAAGCCCAATACCTGGCTCATTTTGGTGTGATTAAGCAAAATAATTAAAATCACTTGACAACCAATTGTGGGGCCCAATCAAGGGCCCACAAAGCAATCCCGGCCCACTTTTGGCATGAAATCCATTTAAATAATCGAACTTAAACATTAAAGTAAAATCAATTCATTTGAACCAAAGCCCAAGGGGCCTCTCAGGCTAGACTGAGGCCCACAAGGGACACGTGGGCTCAACCAAGCCCGCCAAGGACATCGTGGGCCTTCCAACGGGGTCCACCCAATATGACCCAGATAACCTAAGTAAAACAAGATAAAATTAATTAAAGGGACCCACACCATTCAGGTGGTCCTGCCAGACTTAAACAAATGGCATGCTGGATTAGGAATCGGGTGAGTGAGGGACCAACTAAGTTGACTCAAACCAGGGAAACTTATGAGACCCGTCACTTGACGGGGTGGACTGGGGTGTCTACGGACTTCCCCAGACCGCAACCGAACCCCTACTTAGAATCTCAAAGCCGCAGACCAAAAGCCTTAGTAGAAGAACTTAGGCACCCAGGTGTCTGCCTGCACCCCATCAGGCAGTGGTGACTCCAAACAAATCCCGAGGCATGCATCGTTTTGCGTGCACCTCGTCGTGCGACCGAAATCGGGTGCCCACACTCACATACCTTGTGTTGAAGGCAATTGCGGCTATTGATCTAGGTTTTTGGGAGAGAAGAATACTATGAGTTTACTGCCGATTAGAGTGTTCGGAATCAAGGTTTCCAGAAGAAAAACCTCTCGCGAACAGAGGAGCAACTGGGTGTCGATTGCGAACAGACGAGCGGCTGGTTGGCGATCGACCGTGGGTTTTTTTTACTGTTCGAGTAATTACTGTTGCAGGGATTTGAGCGTGCAAGAGGTGAGTAGCATCGTTTTAATCTGGGTTTTTGGCTTTGATCATTGAGTTTAGTCGTATTGCATAAGTTCTGGAAAATACAGTGTCGAACGTGAGGTTTTTGGAAGGATTTCTAGAGATAAATTTTAATGTCTTTAGAATACATTCGAAACTTGTTTAAACGTCTTTTGGGGATATTAGAAGGTTAGAAAAATTGTTACAGAGATAAAAAATTCAGTCAGTCATGGAGTTTTTGCATTAACAGAGAGTTGAAAATTGGAGGTAGTGTCCGCCAAGTTGGCACCTACCTAGCGCCAACTGGGTTGGTCGGCACGAGAAGAAAAATTAGTTACCGCCGAGTTTGTGCCAAGTCATGTTAGTTAGCGCGAGATAGTTATTTTGTATAGCCGAGTTATCGCCGATGTAAAACCCCAGAAAATTGAGAAATTTTGGGTTGGTTTAGTTTATTGAACCGGTTCAATGGTTCAAGGGTTTAAAAAAAAAAAAACAACAAAAGCCATTCACGATTTGAACATTTGGGGGTTTTTGGTGTTTGGGGTCATCAAGGGTTTGGAGGAAAGGAAACGCAGAAAAAGAAGAAGAGGAGCCGTGGAGAGGGAAAAGGGGAAAGAAGGAAGTGAAAGAGGAGGAGAAGAAGAAGAAGAAGAGTGATTCCATTTTGGTCGTTCGTGTGGAGAAGAAACCGCAGAGGAGAGGGAAGGAGAAGAAAGAAGAAGGAAAAGGGAGAAAGAGAAAAGAGGGTTTGGGCGTTTGGATTGTGCGAAAATTAGTAAGTAGCAACCTTTCCAAAATGAAATCTGTGCATATTTTCTAGTTTTGACAATAACTAGAGCTTCTGAAATTGTATTTTTTTTATATTCATGGATGGCTTTTAAATGTTGATTGGTCATTCTAATCGTATGTAGTTGGTTTGTCATATTGGATTCCATAGTTCTCAATTGGTTGGATTTTCTTGTTATTCTAATTTTCGCTGCTCAAATATCTGCACCAATGGCCTCTTTCTTTTTATTGTTGAGAAAACTTGGTTTTTAAGGTTTATATATTCGTGATTGGTGCTTCACTGTGAGTTACCCAAGTGGTTAATCTGTTGAATAGAAAATCTGTTTGTTGTACTCAATACTGGATTTTAATATGGACTAGAAAGCATAGATGATTAAACAGACCAATGATACTGAACCTGGAGAGGACTGCTCTCGTGAGGGTCATCCGATTTGATTCAATGGAATAGTCATTTTTTTTAATCAACTTTCTAATATTCTTTGCGTAGATAAGGAATATTTTTGCGACATCTCTATTAGTTCATTATTCTTGTTATGATAGAGATTCAACTATCTTGAAGGATAGGATGTATTTTATTGCTCAACCATCTAGGAAAAAGGTTGTATAAATGAATCAATTTGTTGCTCTGTGCAACACTTTTTTTTGTAGGGCATATTCCAAAGAAAATGCCGTATAGAGTAGCTGTAGAAACTCCAATCTTGACCTATTCATCCACTAGGTTGCCAACTGACCATGGTGTGTTAGGAGGTGTTCAACTCTCTTAACCAAAGCATGAGCTAACTGAACAAGGCAAATAAGCCCACAGGAGAATTTCTGTGAGTCATAATCCAAGAAACTACCATGGAAGAATACCAATGTTGCAGGTGGACAAAATTCAATTTTGTTTTAGTAGCAAATCCTTTTCCTACCAATTTGGACAAAGGGTATATTTGGAGTACGCTCTTTGAATAACATGGGTGTACTAGTACTCAGTAACTTCATATGGGGACAACGTGTTGGCTTCATGGTTGACACATCTCACCCATTATTCATCTTGCTGTGTGAACGCCTAAATGCCACCTGTATGCTTTCTCAAAAATTGTAAAGATTTGGTGGCTTGCGAGGGCTTGAAATCTTTGTATTAAAATTTATATTAGTAGTCTAAAATTTAGTTTAGGATAATTGTAGTTGAATGGAATTGGTTTCGGACCAATTGGAACTTGTGTTATTGCAAGAAAAATCCAGAAAAATTTATGATTTCCGTCCAGTAGGTTTCGCCGCTGTTTTGAACCACCTGTAGTAAAACAGGCATAACGTCCTATAGGAAACTTCGAATTACGAATCGTTTGTTGTGTTGGAAACTAGATTCGTAAATCTTTCCAGTGATATATAGCATGAATACGCATTATTGATAGATTAAATCAGGTTTAGTATTTAATTAACAAGTGAGAATCAGATCTGCAGAATAAACAATTACTGCAAGTCAAGGTGTATATTTTGTGTTGGTGTTCTCCACTCATGAAGTTGGCTTAATCCTAATTTGTTCAATATTGGTATTGGAAACAATGTATGTGCATATGAATGTAGGATTTCACTAGTTGTGATACGAAGAATGAGACAACAATAATCAGCTATTTTCTTGTCACTGTTATGTTTTCTTAGTGTCGTGATCTATTGTGGCCTAGTAGGCATAATTGGTATTGTGTTGGTTGGGATGAGGTAGCATATGCCAGTGTGGCTCCCTCATCAGGTATTGTGTTGGGATGAGGTAACACAGGCCCAGTGTGGCTCCCTCATCGGGTATTGTGTTGTATTGGGATGAGGTAACACAGGCCCCATGTGGCTCCCTCATCGGGTATTGTGTTGTGTTGGGATTATTGTGTTGTGTTAGGATGAGGTAACACAGGCCCCATGTGGCTCCCTCATCGGGTATTGTGTTGTGTTGGGATGAGGTAACACAGGCACCATGTGACTCCCTCATCGGGTATTGTGTTGTGTTGGGGTGAGGTAACACAGGCCCAATGTGGCTCCCTCATCGGATATGGTGTTAGGATGAGGTACATAGACCCGGCGTGGTTCCCTCATCAATTTTGACATGATAGTGGTTTGGGAAAGGTTTTATATTTGGTTGTACTTGCCAAACCAAGGAGAGGGCTACTCCGTAAGGAGATTACCAGGCTTCCTTCTAGTAATTCATGAAGTGGCAACAACTAGATTTATTCTTAATCTAAATTATAGACTTGGCTTTTTACTTGGTTTGTGCATGGGAAAATTAGTTTTGTATTGAAGATGTCCTTTTGGAATGTGGCACGAGGCATTGGTTCAAGTAACCGACGCGCAAGGTTTGTTTTGCATTACAAATCCTAGTAGGATAATTGAACTGCTTCTTATAGTTGATTGTTTCGTCGCATGATTAGATGGAATTTGAATGATGATATTTGTTGTGATTTTACTGATATAGTGCTTCGATTTATTCTGACTTTATCGGCTTTTTATTTATGGCTTTGGAATGGTTTAATTTTAGTTACATAAGGGTGAATCGACTTATATCATTATTTTGACAGGGTTTGGCTGTATGGTGTTTGAGCATGTTATTTAATTATTGGAAAACTGCATAAATTTTTTTATATCATGCATGATGCTACTTACTGAGACAATTGTCTCACGCGAGTTTTGTTTTACCGGTTTTGTTTTCAGATCTAGTAAGTGAAATGCGTAGCGGGGCAGAAGCTGAGGGTTATTCAGAATATAGGCCGAAGGATTACTACCACCGCAACTAGACCCATAGAAGGCAACTTATTTTGATAGTTGTAGATTCAATTCTTGAATATTGTATATGTTGTAGATGAAAAGAGAGAGAGAGAGAGAGTGTGTGGCACTTGGTAAAACTTATTTTAGATTTTTATGTCTTGATGGTTTAGTCTTGGAATGGATAAATTGTGTATATATGTTTATCTTGTGATTATCAGGTATTGGTTTGGGGGCTTAGCTCATTCTCGTATGTACAGGCGTTATATAGCCGTTTTTCTGCAAAAATTTTAGGTTGTAATTTTTGTGTCTGGTTAGTTCTTAAGTTAGTTTTTACCATACTTTGGGCCCTAATCTAGTGCTCTGGAACCAATATAAACCCGATACGGGTCGACCTGGTTCGGGGCGCTACAGCTGACCTCGCACCTAGCGCCAAAGGTCAGCGCAAACCCTAATACTTTGTCGAAATGGGTTTTTGACCAAACAAAGCTAGAGTTTGATATTTGGAGGTTTCAACCACTTTACCAATGACTTATTTAGGATCTTAGAAATACTTTTACCTGCTCAAATACTCTGAGATTATTTAGGGGAATTTCTGGTAATCCTTAGGAGTTTCCAAGGTGAATTTTAAGGGCTATCGGTAGGTGATGTTATTGTTCCAAACACTAGGAGTACATGATTTAGTTTCCCTTTGTTTATACACTGTACTTGATTGAGAATTTATTTAACCTGGTTTTACTTGATTGAAAGTTCTGAAATGTATTTATAAAGATTCTCTTAGTATGAGTAAATGGGTTATTACATCTGGTCTTGTGTTATGAGATTTGAGTAAATACGGAAGGTACATGAGGTACTGTTCTGGTCTAGAGGGACATGTGGTGAGCTGTGTTGTGTTATACATGATGTTGAACATATTGATTTATTATGATGTCAGAGTTGAGATTATACGATTGGTTTTCTGTTTTGGTCTTAGCTTGTCCTGGATCCATGCTTAAGCTTAGTAATGTGATGGTATTATTGGTTGTTGTAATTGCATGGCCTTGTGTGTTGCCATGACCGGTGTAGAGTAGCCAGAAACCCTGAGTAGGCCTGGTTGTCAATGTCGAAACCCGGGGAGTAGGCCGGCATTGGATTACGAAACCTTGAGTAGGCCGTCATTTCAGAGTTTCCGAAACCCTGAGTAGGCCGGAACTGTGTACATGGAGGTGTGGAGTGTCTACTTGGCATGTTAATTAATCAACTTAACAATAGTCATGACATTGATCATTCAAAGTGTTGTCGGTGTTGTTATTGAAATGTGATTGGAAACTATTATTGGTTTTTGGATTTAAACTTAGAAATTGTATTGGTTGCTTTAATCGTACTGGTTATTTATCGATGCATAATTTGAACTGCTGTTAACTATTTCTGCATGCATATGCTACTCGCTGAGATATTCGTATCTCACTCTTTTGTTTTTGTTTTGTTTTCAGATACTTGAGGTGAGATGACTACTGGGGTAGATCCGACTGAGTCATATAGGGAGGAAGATTACTATTACATTCCTTAGACCTGTAGGTTATTTTTGAATTGGATTCTTTTGAATTATTTAAATGTTGGAAGTGTAATAAAGTAGTTTGAGGATGAACCATTTGATTTTAATTAAGTTGAATATTGAATTCTTAGACAATAAATGGTTGTGCACTCTGATATGGTTTAGTTTAGGTGATTTTCCAGCGATCACAAATAATTAAGATCCTTACCTAACACTTCATGAGACGTGTTATATTTTTATTGAACAACACGGATCCGGGGCGTTACAATATATATATCCCAAATGAGGACACCTTTTCACTTTATGACCTAACCATTTGATCTCCCATCATAAGATCGAATCAACGGTTGAGATCAATTACTCACTTAAATCATGTGAAATTACAATCATGCCCTCAAAACTTTATCCAAATACCCATTATTTAGAAAAACTAATAAACATATGCCATGTGTGCATTGGGCGAAATTAAGTCCCAAAAGGGACGTGCCCAACACTCTCCCACTTGGCCCAAGCGACACATAATTTTAGAAAACAATTTGTTTTAAAAAGACTCTAAGGGTATTGGAAACAAAAATCTTTATATGGCCATACAATTTCAAAAACAAGAGAGCAATACTTTTATCTAGATGTGACAACTTTATACTTAAACCAAACTTTATAATTATATGAATCATGGCGATCATGCTGATATACTCAACACTTTCTTCCATGTATTACAGTATAATCATATTATTTTGTCTAAGTGCCTTATGTAGTAATAAACTATAAAAGTGATAACTCCCACTAATTTAAAATACTTGAGTCTCAATAGCAAATATATGTGTATATATGAGATATTACAAACACTATGTTTGATATAAAGTAAGATGTCATTACACAAGTGTAGACACCCTAAATTGCACTGCATGAAAAGATGAATAAATTGGCCAAAATCATTAAAAGAACAATTTTTCTTTTGTATCCAGAGTAAAAATTCGGATAAGAGTTTTTTTGTGTGTGTATCCGACAGTAATTATTGGATACAAAGTGTTTTGTTTGCATCCGACAGTAATTATTGGAATCCCATTCCATACACAACGTACCTCAAGACTATCTCTAGCCGTAAAACGTGAAGAGAAAGCTAGGGGAAACGAGAATGTGAATGAACCCTAGTGATAGAACCCCCATTTGATTAATGTAGATTTGAATGCTATATGTTGTGATTCATGAGTGTTGACTATCTTTTTATGAATTTGATTTCTTTTTTCGGGGAGAATACCTAGATCCATGTTTTTTACAGCATTGGATCTCCATTCCCTCCGAAAGAAGATGTTATCTTTTCTTTACACATGCACCCATTGCACTTGTTTTGATAAAATGGGCTTGTATTTCGGATCTATTGTATTCATTATGACAAATATGAGATGAATGGCCCTAAATATTTCTTGGACATTTCTTAATAGTTTTCAAAAGAATACAAGCAAGTTCTTCCTTGGATATAGAAGACCTCATGGTCTAATCTCTCTGTTTTGGGCATTTTTGCTCCATTTTGGGGGTTTTGGTATTTTCTCTCCAATCAAAGAGAATGTTGAGCCAAATTCGTGCCCTATATCCTCCTGGAGGGTTTTTAACATTGTTTCAAATGATTTTGGTTCAAATTACACACACTTGCTCACTGCTTTGGGTTGATTTTACTTAAAAGTTTCAAATCTGGATAGTACGTGTACCCTATCTTAGAATACTCATAACTTCATCATCTGGATGAATTTTGGAGTGATTTTAATGACATGTGAAAGGTGAGATTGTCTAGTTCTTGTTTGTAAAATTTCAGCCATTTTTATGAAGTGGATTTTTGACACCATTTGATCAAAGTTGACAGGTCAGTTCAAGTCAGATTGTTGAACCTATCACTTTGAATGAGCACCATTTGCTCGTTTTAAGTCCGATTTAAGTGATTTTGATTTCTGTGTTTTCCTTTATGAGTATGCTTTCAAGTCCAATTGGTTTAAAAAATTTTTACTTTCATTTGTGTCCTGTGTGTATGATTTACTCAGAGCGGCTCAATAGCATAATTTTGGGCTAATCTATGATTCTCTGGGCATGTTCAGGGGGTCACACAAGTCACATCCGAATTGTGAGACATGGAAAAATCACCTAGATGATTCCCTCCGTCATTACACGGGCTCAACAAAAATGGGAGAGTCGCCACCATTCAATTTTAGGTGTGAATGGGCACCAAAAGATTCCAAATAAGCAAAAGGCAAATCTAGAGTAAAAATATAACTGTAGACACCCCAAATTGCACAAACAATCATCAAAAATCATTATCTCCTTGAAAACCAGCACAGAAATTGAAGAAAATGAATTTTTACTTGTATCCGGTAACTCAGGCCGGATACAAGTACTCCTCTGTGTATCCGGTGGAACATACCGGGTACAAGTGAGCCTTAGTGTATCCGGTATCATAGACCGGATACCTTAAGGCCCTTGTGTATCCGGTCTGATATACCGGATACATAAGTTTTGCTCAAAATTAGGGTTTTCCGAGAGCTTTTCACTTTTACCATCATATTCACTCATTAAATGAGGGGAAATCTCGGAAATAGCCTTAGGGTTAAGGTTGGTGGGCTATAGACATTATGTTGTGTCTACCATTCTCACCAACCCTAACCCTAACCTTTGCCTATAAATAGGAGGCTCCTCCTTAAGGAAATGGGAGCCAACTCTTGTTTTGAATTTTCGCAAAGAAGAACTCCTAAAGAAGAAGGAAACCGCTGCGGGAGTGCTTCCAGAATCCAGGTAAGCCTCAAACTTTTATTTTATTCTCTGTATTTACATTCCTTGATCTAGATCTCTTCTTCTACCTTTCTATAGTGTAAAGCCTTCTTTGTGTGTGAAAATCCTTCCCCGGCTCAAAGTATCTCGAGACTCCCCCTAGCCGTAAAACGTGAAGGCGGGATCTAGGAGAAACGAGACTGGGGATTGACCCTAGTGCTAGAACCTATGTAGCATAAGGCCTTTTGATTAATTGTAAACCGTTTCATATTCAAAGTACCCTTGATTATCTTGAAGAACCGTGTTTAACGGGGACAGAGAACAAAGGGAAACGATAATGGAACGGAACCCTAGGCTATTTTAGAACCTCATTTTGATGAAGATATATGCATGCTATGTTGTTCTATTGATCTGGTATGTTTTTTCAAGCTTGCACATACATAGCACTTTTTTGGCGGATAGGCTCACATTTGGGGATTTATTACATTCATTGTGATAAATCTCCAATAAATGGCCTCAATCAAATTTTAGAATGTTTTAAATGTTTTTCAAAGGTTTTGGATTCATCTCACATGAATCTCACACACTTGATCACAGTTTTGAGTTGGTTTTACTCAAAAAGGGCCTAACTGGACAGCACCTGTACCTTTACTTCGGACGGTCATAACTTCATCGTCCGGATGAATTTTGGAGCGATTCTAGAACCATGGGAAAGGTGAGGCTGTCTAATTTATGTCCACCAAATTTCATAAATTTCTATCGAACGTATTTTTGACACCTCTCTGTCGAAGTTGAGTGGACAGTTCAGGTTCAAATACAGGACTTGTCACTTCTACGGACCGCCATGTGTTCGTTTTAAGTCCAATTCGAGTGATTTTTGTTTCTGATTACTCCTTTATGAGTCTATTTTCAAATCCAGTTGGTTTCATAATTTTTGGATTCCATTTGAATTATTGGTAGCCGATTTACTCAGAACTGTTCATTTGTACTTTTCTGGGTAAATCTGTGATCTTCGGGGCCTGTTCGGGAGACCACCCAAGGCACATCCGAAGGGATTTTTGTATGAGGCTAGATTCTTTTGAAAGATGGCCATACAGACCTCCATACAGACCTCAATCACACCAAATTTCGTGGATTTTTATGGAATGGATTTTTCAATGCAATGTCCCAAAGTTGCCCACTCATCACTTTTAAAAATCCCCAGCAGCAACTTCAAAGGAGCATAACTCCTAGGATTTTTATCGGAATGAAGTAAAATTTTGCATGAGACTCTTATTTACGATAATCTTTCAAATAGATTTAGTTTGGTTCAATTTAAAATTGTATTTGAATGATTTCAAGGCAAATGGCATACTTTTCACCGAATTTTCCGGATTTGATTCAACTTGGTTTTTGAGCAACTTGTGCTTTGATTTCCATCGTTTGAGATATTCCAGAAATGATATTGACATAAGAGAGGATCTAGAATCCATTTAGATCTTCATGTGGAAATATCATACATTGGTCCTTTTTCAAGGTTTTCTATGATTTTAGCAAGCTTTCTTATTTTTGCATGAACATACACTTGGCTACCACTTCGTGTGGATGAATGGGGGTGCCTAACACCTTCCCTCATTCATAATCTAATCCCCTTACCCATCTCTGGAGTTGATTTTCAAGTAGGGTTATTTTTATCCTATAATGTTTCTTTTGGCTATTTTTGCTTATTTTTTAATCCTTTGGTGTCCATTCTCACCCCAAAATTCTGAATGGTGGCGACTCTCCCATTTTTGCGTTGAGCCCGTGTGTTGACGGAGGGATGATCATTCCGGTGAATTTCCCATGTCTCACAACTGGCGACTTTGCTGGGGACTTGTGGATTTAAGCCATTTTGTGTATATTCATGCTTTTTACTTATTTTTGAATGCTTGCTATTTTGCTTTGATTATTGTGCATATTGTTGTATTCTAAATATGATTGGGATGCTTTTAAATTTTACATTGATAAAGGCATGTGTATATGGTTGGATTATGCTTAGGATCATGTTTATGGCCTTACCTTGTTGTGCATGCCTACTTGTTTTTTTGGGTGCCTTGTTTTAGGAGGTTTTTTAGTGCCATGATTTGAGCATGAAAACAATGAGCAAAGATCTGTAAATACAGTAGCCATTAGGATGGTTTTCAAGCATGTTTTACCTCATTGAAACACTTTTGTATCATGTCAAGTAGTTGCTAAATTTTTAGGCATTAATTTGGGGTATAAGGGAAGCACTTTTGAGCATGAAAATTCTGGAAATTCCAGTGTATATTTGGGGGATTTCAAGCATGTTTTACCTCATTGAAACACTTTTGAACCATGGCAAGTAGTGCTAAAATTTTAGGTTCCAATTTGGGTAGAAACGGTACACTTTGAGCATGAAAAAGAGCATGAAATCTGGAATTTTAGGAATGCTTTTGGGTTTCAAGCATACTTCCATGGTTTAATTGTTGTTTGTACAAATAACATCTTTTGTATACCACTTTTTGGGCATGTAATATTTTTGTGCATATTTGGTTCTTGCTTGCTTGTATTTAGCTTCATTATTTTTGTCATATGTACCTTGGCTTGAAATTGAATGCATGGCTACGAAAAAGAGTGGCAAGGGGCTGGGACGTTGTGAATGTTACCACAATTTTAAAATTGCACTTGAGCACTTGAAACAATTTGCACAGCCTACCCATTACCTATTAGGAAGTTGAACCATGAATGTGTGTAGCTTGGCGCACCGAGGTCGTGACTTCGGAAAGCGAAAGTGAAAACATTTACCTTAGAATTTGGGTCAATGATGTGATGACAATGGGATCTGTGATTCGATTCCGGGCATCACTAGACTTGAGTTCTAAGTTGCCAATTAAGCCAAAACCCAAAAACCATACGCTTGAAGGTGGAGAAACACGTTTTCAACTAAAAGCACACAATTGCGTTTGGGGAATTGGGTGTAAATGTGGGAAGGCCGTTTGCATGTTTTACAGGCCAAGGTATAATGTGAATACCATACTGAATGAAGTTAATACAAGGTGGCAAGGTAAAGCCATGTTCTTTTCCTAAATTTGGGGAATTTTGCAAGTATGATGTCCAAGCCCAATTTGGGGCAAGTTTTGAAGGTCAAATTACGGTGAACATCAAGTGGGAATGAAAAAAAACTTAATCTGGTGAAAAAATGAGTCAAAAAGGGCCATTTCGGCAATAACCGGCAACTCAGGCCGGTTAATAACAACTGTATTCATATCCGGTATATATTACCGGATACAAAGACATATGCGTGTATCCGGTTAGGATTACTGGATACAATAAGGCATATTCTTATCCGGTATATTATACCGGACACATTCAAAAAATGCACAAATTGGCTTTTTCAGCCCGAATTTTCAAAATAAAAATGCCTAAACACTGTGTATAATCCTTAGGCACCCCAAAGAAAATATAAAAATGTCAAAAAAAAAATAAAATAAAACAAATAAAAAAAATATTCTTTTGGGATTAAACCTAAGGTTGAAACTCAAAGAATGAGCTAAGGTGTCATATTTTTTTGACATCAATTCAATTCAAACATGTGTCAATCAAGCTTTAGAACTTGAAAATCTTCTAAAATGCATCAAATTTCAAAAAAAATAAAAACCTTGGTTGGTCTCCTTTTTACCAATCAAGTACAAAAAAAGGTGGGACCTCTGGAAGCCCTAAAATATTCCATGAACCCTTGGTTGGTCTCCTTTTTACCAATCAAGATAAAAAAGTGGGACCTCTGGAAGCCCTAGAATATTCCATGAACCCTTGATTGGTCTCCTTTTTACCAATCAAATCAAATCAAAAATTGGGACCTCTGGAAGCCCTAGAATATTCCATGAACCCTTGATTGGTCTCCTTTTTACCAATCAAATCAAATCAAAAATTGGGACCTCTGGAAGCCCTAGAATATTCCATGAACCCTTGATTGGTCTCCTTTTTACCAATCAAATCAAATTAAAAAAAATGGGACCCTTGGAAGCCCTAAAATATTCCATCAAAACCCTTGGTTGGTCTCCTTTTTACCAATCAAGTACAAAAAAAGTGGGACCTCTGGAAGCCCTAAAATATTCCATGAACCCTTGGTTGGTCTCCTTTTTACCAATCAAGATCAAAATTTGGGACCTCTGGAAGCCCTAGAATATTCCATGAACCCTTGGTTGGTATCCTTTTTACCAATCAAGATTAAAAATCTCGGGACCTCTGGAAGCCCTAAAATATTCCATGAACCCTTGATTGGTCTCCTTTTTACCAATCAAATAAAATTAAAAAATGGGACCCTTGGAAGCCCTAAAATATTCCATCAAAACCCTTGGTTGGTCTCCTTTTCACCAATCAAGTACAAAAAAAGTGGGACCTCTGGAAGCCCTAAAATATTCCATGAACCCTTGGTTGGTCTCCTTTTTACCAATCAAGATCAAAATTTGGGACCTCTGGAAGCCCTAGAATATTCCATGAACCCTTGGTTGGTCTCCTTTTTACCAATCAAGATTAAAAATCTCAGGACCTCTGGAAGCCCTAAAATATTCCATGAACCCTTGATTGGTCTCCTTTTTACCAATCAAATCAAATTAAAAAATGGGACCCTTGGAAGCCCTAAAATATTCCATCAAAACACTTGGTTGGTCTCCTTTTTACCAATCAAGTACAAAAAAAGTGGGACCCTTGGAAGCCCTAGAATATTCCAACACAAAAAAAAAAAAAAAAAAAAACAAAAAATCTGGATTGGTGTTCACCTAACCTACTGGTTTACATGTATAGGGGTGTGACTCAGGTTAAATGGAAGCTAAAATGTTTTGTTAATTTTAACCCAGGTACGTTTACTTGCAACCCAGGTGCACTTAATTGCAGTCATTGCTCCCGTGACCAAATCCAAAGCCCGAACAATGAATACTGAAGAGAACCAAGCCCAAGATGCTGTCCCCGCTCAGGAATTTACTCAGCTGCAGGAGCAACTGGCCGGTTTGGCCAAGATGCTGGGAGACTTACTGGCGGCTCAGGCCCAGCAGGCCCAAGCCCAAAATCAGGCGTCGACTTCTCATCAGGCACCACCACCTCAGGCCTACATGCCGCCTCCGGCTCAACCCATGCCTGAGCCTGTTTCTGAACCGGTCCCTGAACCCATTCTAATCAGGGAAAATACAGCAGAATCTGAGAAAGAGCTGGAGAAAGAAAAGGCTAGGGAAGAAATGGAAAAGAAAATGCTGCTCAGGATAGAAAGAATCCAGGCAAAGCTGAAGGAGCTGAAGGGGGGAAGCAGTCATGGAGGCACCACCTTTGACCTGTGCATGTACCCAGATGTATGTCTACCGGCTAAGTTCAGGTGCCCAGACTTCGACAAATTTGATGGCACGGACTGCCCATTGAGCCATTTGAAATTATACTGCGGGGCCCTATGCCAATTTGGCCGGGATGATGGCATACTGATCCAGCTCTTCCAGAGGAGTCTGACCGGGTCAGCCCTTCGGTGGTTCGCTACAGTGGACCATGGAAGGATCAGGAGGTGGAAGGACCTAGCCGACGCCTTCTTAGACCAATATAAGTTCAACTCTGAGATCGTGCCGGACTGGTACGACATGATGAGGATGACCAAGGGGAAAGATGAACCGGTACGGCAGTACGCCAAGAGATGGAGAGAGGCCGCCTCCCAGGTCAGGCCACCTATGCAAGAGCCGGAGATGATCTCCACATTTATGGGCACACTGGGGCAGCCCTTTTACAACCATCTGGTGGGTCAGATCACCACCAACTTTGCAGCCCTAGTGCAGGTGGCGGACCGGATCGAGGAAGGGGTCAGGTCAGGAAGGCTGATAGACTACTCTACTCTGACTGGGCAGTTTGATTCCTCGGCCTCCATGGCCCAAAAGAAGGGAACTGGGTTCAAGAAGACAGGGGCCCGAAAAGAAGGAGAGGTGAACCTGGTCCAGGCTCCTCCAGCCAAGAAGCCACTGCACGTCAACATCTCTGTACCCCAGCAACCCCAGCAGGCCCAGCAGACTTATCAGAGCCCGCTGAATGTCAATTTCACCCCCTCTGTACCAGCAAACCCAAGGAGGGCCTTTACCAGGGAGGAAAGAGAGGCCTGGTTAGCCAACAGAAAGAACCGGGTTTTCACTCCTCTCCCAATATCTTTTTCCCAACTGCTGCCAACTTTGCTGAAGGGTGAATACCTGACTCTGAAAGAGCCCAACCCGAATGCCACCAGGGGAAGAAATTTTGACACGTCAGTCACCTGTGACTTCCACATGGGAGCACCGGGGCATTCTACAGACACCTGCTGGGTATTGAAGCATGCGGTCCAGGACCTGTTGGACCAGAAGGCCTTAGTGTTCAACACTGCTGCACCGGCCCCGTTCGGGAATGATATTGGGCAGAACCCTCTGCCTTACCATAATGGGGCAGGCCCATCCAACTCCATCACGGCCATATCCACCACCAGAAGGGCCTTTGACCCATCACAGCTCATAGCTCCAGTAGGGACCACTGTCCAGGTCCGTTTCTTCCAAGAAGAAGAAGAAGAGGAGATCAACATGGTCTCCCAGAAAAATAATCTTGCTGTTGAGGACATAAGTTCCTCTTTAAACCGAGTCTCTTCACTCATGGCCCAGATGAATACTGCAAGGCCCCCATTGGTCTTCAATTGCAGTCCACCCACTTATTACCCATCCAAGCCGTCCAAGGCTCCATTGGTCATTAACCTTGACCCCACCACTGCTTCCATCACTTCTTCTGTCCCCACAAATTCCAAACTTCAACCATTGGTTGTAAATGTGCAGCCAGCCCAAACTATCCCTAAACCGGCCCATACATCCCGGTCCAAACTCCAGCCACTAGTGGTTAACATCCCCAAACTAGCCTATTCTGAGGCCGCTGTACCATGGAACTACAGCGAGGGAATCACGGCTATGGTTCCAATGGTCAGGAACCAGAACTAGGAGGAGGTGAACCTCATGACGAGGTCGGAGAGATGTGCAGGGGTGAAGAGAAAGAGAAGGAGACAGAAGTAGAAAAAGAAAAAATAGAAAAAGAAAATGAAGAAAAAAGAAAACAAAAAGGAAAAAACAAAGTGGGAGAAGACACCCCCCAGGGTGCAGAAAACGAGGCAGCAGACCTCATAAAAATAATCAAGAAAAGTGAATTCAATCTTGTGGATCAGTTAAACAAGCTCCCGGCCCAGATTTCAATACTGGGCCTTTTGTTGAATTCCGAAAAGCATAGGGATGCATTGTTAAGGGTGCTACAGAGTGCACATGTATCCCAGACCATTGATCCAGACCAGCTTGGTAAAATAGTTGGTCAAATCTTGTCACATAATGTGATAAGTTTCTCAGAGGGTGAGATCAGCTCAGGTGGGTGTTATCATGTGGACCCTTTGGACATCACTGTGCTTTGTAAGGGCTGCATGATCGCACGGGTACTAATTGACAACGGGTCGGCGTTAAACGTTTGCCCGTTAATCACTTTTACCAAGCTGGGTCTGGACCAGTCAAGGATCAAACGAAATGGGCGGATAGTAAGGGCTTTTGATAGCTCCAAGACCCACTCCCTAGGGGAGATTGAACTGCCGGTCACAATTGGGCCGAATATCTTCAACATCACATTTGAAGTGATGGATATACTCGCAGCCTTCAATTTGCTCCTAGGAAGGCCGTGGATACATTCGGCTAGAGCAATACCATCCACGCTCCACCAAAGAGTAAAGTACATAAGAGGGCAAAGGGTGATAACAGTCCTAGCCGAAAACTTGGTGCCGCCCATTGTGTCACCTGATGTACCCTTGATCAATGTGGACCTAACTGTCGACAAGATTGCATTCCACTCATTTCAATTTGAGGCGGTAAATTTCATACCTGGGGGGTGTAAGAAAAAAAAGGAAAAGGGGACCACTGCAGAAAAGATGGTCAAGAAAGTGATGGAGAAATACCACTTTCACCCGGGGAAAGGCCTGGGGATCAATCTGCAGGGGATGGTAGAGCCAATCACGGCTAAGAAACTGATCCCCAAGGTAAGGTTGGGCTTCAAGCCCAGAGGCTGGAGAAGAATGAAATATGAAGAAGGGGAGAGCAGAAGCAGAGGAAAACTCCCTCATTTAAGGGAAAGCTTCCCAAAACCCTCATATATCATCCAACTGTCTCCTCCCATGGACCAATCCAAGCCTCCTTACCGAAACATTAACCCATTTCAAAAGCCTTTTGTTTCGGCCCTACAACCTTTAACCCATCTCCAATACTGGGAGCAGCAGATGGGCCTGGGCCACAGCCCGAGCAGCAGGTGGACTATTCTGAAAATGTTGGGGCCTTCTTCGCCATGACAGAAGGCGAAAAGACAGGGGCAGACATGGAACTACCGTTTATTGACTAGGCCACAGTAAAGATTCCGGATGAGGTTATATCTGGACTGGGCCCCGTAGCAGAAAAGGGCAGTACCCACCCGGTGATGATGGCATCGGATTCTGGGTTTGAGGAGCAGAATTTCCCTATTTTCCCTGCTCCCCAAAATTTTGTAATGAACAATTGGGAGGAAACTCCCCTTACCTTTGAAGCAGCGTTAGTTCGGCAAACTAACGCGGCTTCCAAAAAAAACTCCAATAGTGGAATGCCATCTCCTTGAAGGTTCTAATGGGCCATTGTCTTCAGGGGGATTATGTTTAGAAGGCTCACAAAAAACCCAAAAAGATTTTTCTACTTTTTCTAGAAAATTTAATTTTTTCAAAAAGGTCCAAACCACTTATGAACCATATAATCAGACCGAATTGGACCAGGTTGAATATGATTTCGACTTCGAGCTCGACTTCGACCTCATGGGGATCGAAGAAGAGATCGAGGTCGAAGGAGAAGACATTCCAAAATAAATTGAATACCAATTGGAACGTCATGAAAAGGGGGTCCAACCTAATATCGAGGAGACCATATCCATAAATCTTGGGACTGAAGAGGACCCAAAAATTGTGAAAATCGGGTCATGCTTGTCTGATGTGCAGAAAATGAAATGTCACAGTTCTTGGCAGATTACAAGGATGTGTTTGCTTGGTCGTATCGGGACATGCCGGGGTTGGACACAGATATGGTGGTGCATAAGTTGCCAATTTTGCCAGGGGTTAAGCCAATCAAGCAGAAGCTGAGAAGATTGAAACCTGAGTGGACTCTGAAAGTCAAGGACGAAGTGGTCAAACAATTTCAAGCAGGATTTCTGGCAGTCTCTACGTACCCAGAGTGGCTCGCAAACATAGTGCCGGTACCCAAGAAGGATGGGAAAGTCAGAATGTGCGTGGACTACAGAGATTTGAATAAGGCAAGCCCAAAAGATGATTTTCCGCTTCCACACATCGACATTCTGGTCGATAATACTGCAATACATAGCCTATTCTCCTTCATGGATGGCTTCTCAGGATATAATCAGATCAAGATGGCTAAGGAAGATCAAGAAAAAACAGCATTTATCACACCTTGGGGCACATTCCACTATACAGTCATGCCATTTGGGCTCAAGAACGCTGGGGCAACATATCAACGGGCCATGACAGCGCTATTTCATGACATGATCCACAAAGAGATGGAGGTCTATGTGGACGATATGATTGCCAAATCATGCAAAGAGGAGGACCACTTGATCAACCTGAAGAAAGTGTTTGATCGTCTCAGGAAGTACAGTTTACGGCTTAACCCGGCTAAATGCGTCTTTGGGGCTACATCAGGGAAGTTACTGGGGTTTATAGTGAGCCGAAGAGGAATTGAAATTGACCCGGCTAAAGCCAAGGCCATAATTGAAATGCCAGCACCCAGAACCGAGAAGGAGGTTCGTGGTTTTCTCGGGAGGATTCAATACATAAGCCGGTTCATAGCACAGCTCACTGCTATCTGTGAACCAATTTTCAAACTTTTGAGGAAAGATAACCCGACGGTCTGGAATGAGGATTGCCAGCAGGCATTTGACACAATAAAGAGGTATTTGCTAAACCCACCTGTGCTAGTGCCACCAACTCCAGGAGGACCGCTGATCCTGTACTTGTCAGTGTTGGAAACGTCGATGGGATGTGTCTTGGGGCAACATGATGAGACTGGTAGAAAAGAAAGGGCAATTTACTATCTGAGTAAAAAATTCACGGAATATGAAGCCAAATACTCACCATTGGAAAAGACTTGCTGTGCTCTAGTGTGGGCAACTCAGAGGCTAAGGCATTACTTCCTTAGTCACTCCACACTATTGATATCCCGGATGGACCCGCTGAAGTATTTATTTGAGAAACCAACACTGACTGGCAGAACGGCTAAGTGGCAACTACTACTGTCCGAGTTTGACCTCACGTACATCACCCAGAATGCGATCAAGGGTCAAGCCATAGCCGATCACCTGGCTGCACATCCTCTGCCAGAATACCAACCGCTGAAGACTAACTTCCCAGATGAGGCAATTCTGTACACTGAAGAGGAAGACAGTGAGAGTTCTTGGCAGATGTTCTTTGATGGGGCCGCCAATATGAATGGGAACGGAATAGGGGCAGTCTTGGTTAAACTAGATGGTTCACATATCCCGATTGCAGTAAAGCTGAGATTCCAGTGCACTAATAACATAGCAGAATATGAAGCATGCATAATTGGATTGCAAGCAGCCATGGATCATGGAGTAGAGGAACTTGACGTATACGGGGATTCGAGTCTTATCATCTTCCAAACAACTGGTGAGTGGAAAACCAAGGATCACAAATTGATCCCCTATCACCAATATTTGGAAGAAATAAGCACAAATTTCACTCGAATTTCCTTCAACTATATGCCAAGGGCCAAGAATCAGTTTGCGGATGCTCTAGCAACCTTGGCTTCAATGGTCATCATACCAGAAGGAGTAGACATCAGACCGCTAGAAATTGAGGTTAGAGATGAACCGGCTTACTGTCTCGTTCTAGAGGGAGCACCAGAAGAAGAAGCACCGTGGTTTCAAGATATCAAAAATTTCTTGAACAATCGGAGTCTGCCAGAAAATGCCACTGCTACTGAGAAGAGGACAATACAGAGATTGTCTGGTCAATTTCTGCTAAGTGGTGGACATGTGTACAAGAGGTCACATAACGACATTCTGCTCAGATGTGTTGCCAAGGCTGAATCAGAAAAACTGATTGAAACGGTACATGGAGGAGTTTGTGGGCCCCACATGAGCAGACACATGCTTGCGAAGAAAATCTTGAGGCTGGGATATTACTAGACGACCATGGAACATGATTGCTGTATACATGTCAGGAGGTGCCACCAATGTCAGATATATGCAGATAATAAGCATGCACCCCCAAGTGAGTTGCACAACATGACATCACCATGGCCCTTCTCTATGTGGGGCATAGATGTCATCGGCATGATTTCACCTAAGGCATCGAACGGGCACAGATTTATCCTGGTGGCGATTGATTACTTCACTAAATGAGTAGAAGCAGCTTCATATGCGAACATCACAAGCAACCATGTTATTAAATTTTTGAAGCACAATATCATTTGTCGCTATGGACTGCCAAGTGCTATAGTATCAGACAATGCTTCAAACATTAAGAACAAGGACATGAAGAAAATGTATGAGCAGTTTCAGATCACCCACCACAAGTCAGCTCCGTATAGGCCAAAGATGAATGGGGCAGTAGAAGCAGCCAACAAGAATATAAAGAAAATCATTCAGAAGATGGTAGTGAGTTACAAAGATTGGCATGAAATGCTACCTCTTGCTCTACATGCCTACAGAACTTCGATCCAGACTTCAACTGGGGCAACCCCATACTCCCTAGTCTATGGGATGGAAGCAGTCTTGCCCGTGGAAGTAGAGATCCCATCACTCCGAGTGCTCATGGAAGCAGAACTAGAAGAAGCCGAATGGGTCCAGTCGAGACATGATCAACTTAACCTGATAGAAGAAAAGCGGTTGAAAGCGCTTTGCCATGGACAGTTGTACCAGAAGAGAATGGCCCAGGCTTACAATAAGAAAGTGAGGCCCAGAACTTTCCAAGAAGGAAACCTGGTGCTAAAGAAAATTCTACCATTTTTGGAAGATCCTCGTGGTAAGTTCAAGCCCAATTGGGAAGGCCCATATGTCGTCAAGAAAGTCCTATCAGGGGGAGTACTCATCTTAGCAGAAATGGATGGGTTAGATTTTCCTGAGCCCATTAACTTTGATGCGGTAAAAAGGTATTTCCCTTGAGTGAATATTTCTAGGAAATGATCCGAGGCCATTTTTCTTTATTTCCTTCAAAAAATTTAATCCCTAGTCTAGCCAAGTTGAGCCGGTTCGTTTCTTTGATAAACCCAAACCGGATTTACAGTCTTAAATTGGGGCAAAACAAATTGGGGCAAAGCCAATTGGGGCAAAGTAAGGAAAGAAAAAGAAAAAGAGAGGAAAAGCAATGGAAATGGCAAATGAAAGCCAAGTGTGAAAAAAGATGCAAAAAATGCAACTGAGGGAAAAATGGGTAAATTTATCATGACTGTAAATCCGGTTGACCTATCTCCGCACTCGAAAAATTTTGGGCCTTTAATAACCTTTCTTTCATAAACTGAGCCTAGCCTTTATTTCGTCCTATTTTTAAGCCCTCGGTGATCTTAGCTTGTTCATTCAAATATCAGAGTAAGATGGGTGATGACGGAATTCAGAAGCCGGCCTTAGTGAAAACCGTAATTGGCGCTAGGGGCAATATTGGCAAAAAGGCAAAAAGAAAAAAATAAGAAAAATGAAGAAAAATCAGAGGTTGAGTTGATCATGGAGATCTGAGCTTGAAGAAAAGTTGGCATGAGCAGAATGGGGTCAGTTTTGGTAGTTGGGGATGACTCTAAAGGTCCTAAGATGGACGGTTCTGATCCCTCAGTATTTTGTGGACTACCCTTTTCATTATTTAACCTGGTTTTAATTCTTTTAATTATAGGTGATTAAGTGCATGGACCAAATTTCAAAAAATACAAAAAAAAATATAAAAAGGAAAAATTATACTTTGGCCAGTGATGATAAATCAAATACTTTTCATAAAACCTTTGTTTTTACAAGCATCTGAGCATTCTGAGGCCAATAATATAAAAATTTTATTTTGAATTAAATCCTTTGTCTTTCCACTATTGGAGTTTGCTTTGGTACAAAGGTAGAAAAAAAATAATAAAAAAAAATGTATGCAGGAAATAAAGCTAGTCTCTGTCTCCTAGCCGCTCCTCAAGCTCTCGAATCCGAGCTGCCTGAGCTGCAATGACTCCTGAAGCCCCCTTTGCAGCGGGATCACTTAAGAAGGAAATGACCTCATCTGAAAGGGCCTGCCTGATCCGCATACTCCGAAGGCTGGCCAAAGTATCCTGGTACTTCTGCCGAATCATACGGACCTCGAAGCGACGGGCTTGCCTCTGCTCCTCCAGCTTCTCTTCCACGGCAGTACGGCGTGAGATCTGCTCCTCAAGCTGCCTCTCTAGATAAATGCCCTGTATCCTGAGCTCCTGGGCCTCCCGTACCCATATCTACTGAAGCCGCTTATGAGAAGCCCGCTCAGACTCTAGAATGTCCTCATAGGTGGGAGCCAAGACTACAGGAGGATCTTCGGGTACCGAGGCCTGGGTCTGTATCTGCTCCTTGATCCAGAAGAGATAATCCTTCACATGGGCTTCTGAGAAGACTGGACCATGCATAAAGCGGACATAGGACCACTCCTTCATCAACCAGGCATTCAGCTTCATAGAAAGGGGCCCAAGACGATCCTCATATCCACATGGGATGATAATCCCCTGGGTCGCACGGAACTGACGAAGGACCCGCAGAGGAAGATACAGCACTGCATGCTTTAGGCCCGCTAGGATCAGAAAGTTGCGGTCACGGAAGCTAATCACTGTCGCTGCATTGGGCTGATAAGTGCCAGGCCATCTCACCTGGTCCTCCTGAAGTGAGCCCAAGAAAGTGAACCAGCCCTGTCTGCCCCCTGGAATGTCAGGACACCCGCTGTTGCTCATCAAGAAGGGGACTTTCAGACTCGGGAAGAAGTGTTGATTGATTTCTTCAATCTGGCTCAAATGATCAAGTAGCCAAAGCTGCAAAGGAAGAGAGATATGTCAGCACATTGCAAAAAAATAAAAAACAAAAAAGCAAGAAAAAAGCAAAAAAAGGCAAAAAGAAAGCCAAAAAGAAAAAAAAAAATTTTTTTTTACCTGCAGGATCTGGGCACATGCTAGGAAGTGTTTCGACTTCCTATTGTAGCAGTCGGTCAAGGCCTGATACATCCCAGCCAAAATCATAGGGGCCAAACGCTCCCGCTCCCTAACCTGGCATATCACTGAGATCAAGGCCAAGTCCACCTCGTCATCCTCCCGTGGGAAAAGTAACTGGTTGACCACAATCACGGTCAAGGCGTTGAATCGGGCCTCCTTATTTTCCCCCTTCAAAAGCTTCTCAGTCAAAAAAGCCTTAGATAGGGTCAAAAGGGTGTCAGAATCCCCCAAGTCCTTCTTCCCTATGCCCAAGAAGGTAGAAGCTTCCTTTTTGTAACTGGGCCTAAGGGGCGGATTCACCACCTTCTCATCAAACCTCAAGCCCAAGATGGTTTCCACCTCCTCAATGGTTGGGGTCATTTCATGGGTCCCAAAACGGAAAAGGTTGAGGTCGGGTACCCAATGACCAATCATGGCCTCTATAATCTCCCACTTGAAGGGAACCTTGGGAATAAGTAGGGTGTGGCCTAGATTAGTAGTATCCCATCTCCTCTCCTCATCTAGGGTCATAGAGTTAACTCACCTTGTGTAAAAGGAATCCACAGGGTTGTACCTAGTGAGATTTGGGGGTTTTGATCTAAAAGGTTGTTTTGCAGGGGAGGCAGTGTGGACAGACAATAATGGGGCAGAAAATGATCCGGATTCCATTGGATGCGATGGGAGCAAGCTAGAACTCAAGAGGAGGAAGAAAAAGGCGAAAAAGGGGGTTTCTAAACTCAAAAACTCGTAAAAAATGCTCAAATCCCGAGGCTGGTTGCATTTATAGCATCTTTTAATGTATCCGGTAACTCAGACCGGATACAAAAGGCTTTATTAATATCCGGTTAAGTATACCGGATACAAAAGAGGCCATGAGTATCCGGTATCCGGTATGTTATACCGGATACAAAGACCAATCAATGTATCCGGTATATCAGACCGGATACAAAGAAAAAATGCAAAAAAAAGAGCTAAGGATGAAAAATCCGAAATTTTTTACCTGTTTTACCTGTGTACAAGTCATAATTGCATAAAATTAAAAACAAAAGATGTGCAAGACAAGAGAGAATGAATCAAAGCTTTTTTTCATATATATATGTAAGTTTTTTGTACAATGATGATGGAAAAGACATAAAAATCCTAATCTACTACTCCTGCGCAAGATCATCCCTGCGCCCTCTACCACGCGCTCTACGGCCTCTCCCTCGAGATGGTTGGCGCCTATAATAGGACAAGAGGCGCTCCGCCATATAGCGCGGTCTCCGTCCTATGAAGGACTGAAGCTGGTACTCGACGCAGTAATCCGACCTGTCGGGAGAAGGGACAGAAACAGAATCAGAGGAAGCCTCGGGCTCAGCAGGTACGGGCTCAACTGGACCCTCAGCTACAACAGTCTCTGCTTCCGCATGTCCAGAAGGCCCGGCAGCAGAAGAAGGGCCAGGAGCAGAAATGTCTGTGCCAAATGGGAAAAATCAGGAATTGAGAGACTAAGATGAACAAAAGAGAAGAAGCTAAGGAAAACATACCAGGGATATCTACTGCAGGCACTAGGGGATCCGGATCCACCGGGTCAGCAGCAGGGACCTCCTCCGGCTCAGGAACCATCACTGGAGATGAAGGAATAGCCGGGGCATCCGCAGAAGCAGCTGGGGCATCAGTAGGTGGAACATCACCAGGATCAGCAGCTGGGACATCCATAGGATCCGTAGCCCGAGCAGGAGACGGGTCAGGAATGAGGAAATCATGCTCGAGGGCAACATCCTGATCTGGGACCGAGCCCTGCACAAGTCAAACAAGCATATCAGAATATCAGAAACAGGAAAATGAAAGAAACGAAAATATAAGAAGGCCAGATACCTGTCTAGCATGGAGTTCAGCAACCAAGGCCTCTAGCACCCTGATCCGGGCATCCCGCTGGGCCACAACCGCATCGTGCTTAGCGATCATATCATCGATCGCGGCCCGCTAGCTCTCGAACCGATCCCGGATAGTATTCAGCTCGTGTACCTGCCAACAAGAACAGAAGCAGGGTCAGAAATGCATAAGGGAAGAAAAGGGGATGAAAATATGAAGAGTACAAGGCTTACCGTGTCCTCATGGATCCGGATACGGATCCCGCCGATCTCTGTCACCCCGGCATGAGTGGGTCGATCCATCAAGCATCCAATAGATACCCTCTGGAACAACTCGTCGTAATCTCCATCTACTGTGAGCCCCTCCGCATCCATGAAATGATCGAGATGATCCACGTCGAAGCCGGGGAGGAGAGTATCGGGACCCACAGGAGGAGGCGGAATGGGGATGCGAAGTGCGCCCGTGTGCTGGAAGTACAGGCGCTCTCCTAAGTACATCACCCTACCAAGTTTCCCAAGGAAGCACTGGTAGGGCTGACATCGGAGATCTCTCTCAAAAGCATCCTGTACTGCCATCTCACGGGCAACTCCAACATCCACGTCATCTGGACGGGATAGAATGAGCTGCAAAGAAGCAAAGTGGTCAGATACAGTCAAGAGGCAGAAAAGTAAAAGGAAAAGATAGAGGACTTACATCAGATCGGCGGGCACGGTCTAAGTGCACCCGGGCAGTACGAGGCTGGCTCCTATCAGCATCTCGAACCTGGGCCGACCATCGTAGGGCCACAGGAAAATCCGCAACCTCAGGAACCGGGGAGGGGCAGAAGAAAGTCATATAGGTGTACATAAACACCTGGAAAAGGAAAATGAGGCAGAAATAAGAAGGGATAAAGCCTAAATGAATTAAACCAGACAAGGTGAAGTTCAATACCTGTAAAATCTGCCAGAAAAACCGGCTGCTAACTCCATCACCTCTCGGAGATGCTAAGCCTCGAACCGCTCGGCACAACCCGGCCAGGACGGTCCCATAAATGAGTCGACCCCAAGCCAGCTAGCGGGTCTGGCGGAGATCCCTCAAGGCATCCAAGAAGAGTGGATTGACGCTAGTGGTATCCTCCGGGAAGAAGCAGCTCCCTAGCATCAGCAAGAATACGTGCCGGAAGATAGGCACAAAGGCTGCATCCTCCACGGAGATGGTCTTGTGCCTCCCCTCAAAATGACGAGCCAGACTCTCCCGCAGCCAACTAATGGAGAGCCGGCCACTCCGCCCATCCCAAGCAGCAGAAGGCAAGGCCGGATATCCCAGGAGGAGGCCGATGTCCTGTAAAACCCCGTTTCGAGTAGAAAACAAAATAAAATAATAATGTTATAATAAAATAAATTAACAGTCACAGTAAGGAGAATAAACAAGTAATAACAGCAGATGGAAATATATATATGCACATATAGATGTTGGTGCTGGTTAAATCAAGCTTTATTATTTCTGGGAAAACTTGTGGTCATCAGGGTTCAAAAATATATATAAATAAAAATATAATATGGTGGGAATATTCGGCCCCGGGAATAAATAGAAAAGGGGGGCTAATAATTGTAAATCCGGAAAACCCTGCACTAGTGAGGGGTAAAAAGGGGGATTTCTAAAAATAAGGGTGAATTAGGTTAAATCCGGGTGGTGTCTATATAAATAGCTAACTCATACAACTTCTCGGGGATTTGGGGGAAAAGGTCGCGGCTCTGGAGATAGTTAGGGTTTCCGTCTGTCTCGAAATCAAAAATCTCCAGGATGGCCGGAAGCTTGAAGAAAGTCTTAGTAAGGTGAGTAGCACTGATTTACAACTGGGGTTTTGTGTTTTATGTTTTCTCGAGCTTATTCTGATGCATGGTTTGTATATTAAGTGATAGTATGATATTTTCTGGTTTTTCTGGTTTTTTGGAAAGGTACATGAACATAGTCTCCGGATTGAAATTATAATTGAAAATGAAAGTGTTTAGATTAATTTCAAATATGGTTGGGAAGTCTTCTGGGAGTATTAGAAGTGTACTGGAGTAGTGACAGACCTTCACAAACCGGCCAGTCATGTAGATCTCAAAATAACAGAGAAATGAAAACCACAGGGGGTATCCGCTCACCTCGCTCTCACCGGCGTTCACCTCGGAGGTAGGCGCCCCGTTAAAAATGACCTACCGCCGATCCCGCGCCCACCTCGCGCTCATCTCGCGAAGTAGAAAACAAGGTGCCCATCTCGCGCGAATCTCGCGCCCACCTCACGCCCATCTCGCGCCCATCTCGCGCTCACCTAGCGTCGGGTGAGCGGCAGGTCGATTTTACCCATTTTCTTCACCGCCGACCGGCGCTCACCTCGCGCCCACCTCGATAGGTGAGCGGCAGACCTATTTTGCTTACCGAAATGGAATTTCTGATTTGACCAAGAGTATTTGCACTTCTTAGGGGTTAAACCACTTCACTATTCACTTGGTTAGGAACCTGGGAAACCATTTTGCCTATGAAATTAATAGAGGAAAATTTGTGAACATCTTATGAGTTTTAAGTTGAGTTTAGGTTGCTTATGAGTATTGTGCCGGACACCAAACTAGTAAGAGTTACCAGTTACTTTTCCTTGTTCTATACACTGTTTTGATTGAGAAGTTCTTGTATTTCTGGTTTCACTTGTTGGAAACTTTATACGTATTAAAAGGTTTTCTTTGGTATGAATGGATTGAGTTTTACTTTCATATGACTTGTGTTATGGAAATGAGAAAATACTGAATGTACTTGAGGCACTGCTTGGTCCAGAGGGACAGGTGATGAATTGTGATGAGTAATTACATGATGTGGAATGAATGGTTTGTTTTGATATTGAAATCGAGATTATACGATGTTTACTGGTTTGGTCTAGCTTGTCCTGGATCCAGATGTTTAAGCTTAGTATTGTGATGCTTTTATTTTATTGGTGTAATGGCATGGCCATGGAGTGTTGCCACGACTGGTGTAGAGCAGCCAGAAATCCTGAGTAGGCCTGGTTGTCAATGCCGAAACCCTGAGTAGGCCGGCATTGGATGACGAAACCCTGAGTAGGCCGTCATTTCAGAGTATTCGAAACCCTGAGTAGGCCGGAACTGTGTACATGGAGGTGTGGATGTTGCTCTGGCATGTTGATTACCCAATTAAATATTTGTATGACATTGACCACGTGGTTTTGTCGTTTACTTATCAGTTAGAATACCTTGGGATACTTAGTGGAAATTGTCTTATTGAGGCATGGATTATATTGTTAATGTTCTCTGAAACTGATCTGGGTTTTTTTGACCAAGGGATTTCCGATGTTAATTGCTATTAGTTAAATGGTTTCCTATACTCTTGGGTCAACAATTTCTGTCAGCAGAGTACGCAGGCTTCACCGGTTGTTCCTTGTTTTCTCGTCTGATTATTCGATCATAGAATTTTTAAATTTGAAGATGTGTATTCTTGCATGCATGTGCTACTTGCTGAGATATTCGTATCTCACTCTTTTAATTCTGTTGTTTTTCAGATACGTATGGAGAGCCGATAATTGCGGGTAGTGAAAATTTGGTCATGTGAGTTTTCATGTTGGGATTTGTTTAGCGCACTCTATTGCATAAAAATATTTCGTTTCATGTTTTCTTTACTCTGGTAGTTTGATCCTGTTAATTTTAATAACCTCTAGGTACGAGTTACGGGTTTTCATGTGACTCGGATCCGGGGCGTTACATGTCCTCCACAGAAGGTCGCTCCAAGACGATGGTCCGCCCCGTCAGAGGAATGCCAGTGATCATCACGAAGTCGGAAGGGCGGATCCCTAGCTCCACGTCCGGTAGGTGGAAGGACTGAGTCTCCGGAAAATTCCTCTCCATCATAGCAAAAATGAGAGGACGATCAGCTCTAAATGCAGGGATGCAGATGAAGTGATCAAGGTGGCACCTCCCAAACTCCCGCCTGAGTGCCGGAGACAGTGACTGAGCCAACTCGCTAAATCTACCCCAACTGCCTCGAAGATGGGAGGAATGATAAGGGAGCGGCACATCGGCCCTAATGCACATAGAGGGGTGACTATCCAAGCCACTGAGGAGCTCTGTATCATGAATAGAGGCCCTCAGCTCCTCAGAGACCCCTGATAGAGCTACAGCAACCCCCTCCTGAGCCGTACCTCTGGCTCTGCCTCGGCCTCTGCCACGGCCTCTCTCGCCCTCTAGGGCCTGATCCTGAACTCTGCCTCTTCCTCGGCCTCGACCTCGAGCAGGTGCAACCATGGGCTAAATTTCAAAGAGAAATGTGTGAAGATTGGTGTAGGAGGAGAATGAAGAAAGAAAGAAAATTTTTTTTGAAAGCCTACCTCAGCAGAGCTCTCTCGGGAGACATCTAGTGGCTCCGATAAGGTGGCGCTGGAACTCGCCTCCGTCCGAGCCCGCGAAGTGGAGGGCTGATCAGCTGGGTCAGCCTCCTCTCTAACGCGGGAACGACTCCTAGCCATCTATACAGGGAAGTGTTTTATAAATTTCAGTTCAAATCTATCTGGAATCCTACTTTGCTCAGTTCAAATTGATCAAAAATTTCACTTTCATTTTATAGGTTCTAACTCTGGTTCATCAGGAATCTTGTATGATTTTGTTCAGGAATTGTGTTGTAGTTAAAAGTCTTTTAGAAAATATTCCTATATTATTCTAAAAAAATTTTTGTTTACAAAGCCTAATACTTGATAATTTACTGCAGGATTGCTACATCGGTGCAAAAGAAAAGGGTCTGAGCTAAGTCCCAAAGGTCCATCCAGGAAAAGCCCTAGCAGTTAAAGCCCCTCATTGGTCAAGAGCCTGCTAGGGTCCGATCGGAAAAGAACTAGACACTGTCAAAGATATCATGTTCTAAAAATAGCAGCTCAATAACAGCATGCAATCAACTCCAGAACACAAGTGGAAAACTTGCTTTGAAAATATCAAAGGGATAAAGCCAAAGGTGGTCTAGAACAAGTCATGGGAAGATCATGTCAGGTGGAGCATTACTTTAAGTTAAGAATCAGAGCATGGTTGAAAACAAATCATATCATCCAGAGCAGGTTCAAATCATGAGATAAACAATTCAGTTCATCATTGGCAGGCAATTCCAAGGTCTAAGGCAACAAGCCATGGTCATTAGGAATCATAAAGCAAATGACGAAAAAATGTGGCAGCATCAACAATACCAAGAGTTTATGAGCAAATTCGGTCAGTATGCAGAGATTCAACAAAAAAATGCCAAATCTGATCATATGTACTTATGAAGAACAATGAAGAACTAGGCAATCAAGCATAAGAATCAAAATCCAATCAAGGGAATTGAAAAGCATCACATTATCCAGAGTGTCATTAACAGTCAATCAACATTGCATCCAGTTCTGAAGAATTGACAAGGACAAAACAAATAACATGGCAACATTGCTTGGATATGGCAGTGAAGCACATTGCAAAGGAAAAATAGCACAAGGCATTGAAATTCGTCCAAATAAGCATGAATTGGTTACCAAGAAAAATTCAAATCTCACTAACCTGGGCGAGCAGTGGAGAAAGCAAGTGCCTGATTGCAAGTAGGAATCAAGGGACAAGTAGCCGGAGCAGAACCTCCAATGTCAAGCTGAGAAATCGCAAGAGAATGGGAAAAATCGAGCTAGGGCTCGACTGCGGCTGTCAAGGAGCAATCGGGAAGTCGTCGGAGTTACAGGTTGTCGCCGGCAGCAAAAGGAAGCACCGGAGTTGTCGGAGATCGCCGGAGAAGAAGGAGGATCGTCGGTCGTCGAAGAAGGAAAGCCTGGGGCCGGTCTGAGTTATCGGAGAATGAAGAAAAGAAATGAAAAGTCGCGGTCGCGCTCGACTTAAGTAAACCTGGTGCATCCGGATACTCAGGCCGGATACAAACAAGGCCAGGTGTATCCGAATACACATACCGGATACCAAAGAAAAAAAGGAAAAAAAAAACAGAAAAAAAGGAAAAAAAAAACAGAAAAGGAAAAGAAAAGAAAAGAGAAAAAAAAGGAAAAAGAGAAAAAAGAAAAAAAAAGAAAAGGAAAAAGAAGAAAAGAAAAAAGAAGAAGAAGAAGAAGAAGAAGAAAAAGAAAATAGAGAAAAAAGAAAAAAGAAAAAAAAAAAGGAAAGAGCAAAATTGTGCTACAACTTCTATTTTCTCACAAAAATCCTATTTTTGTCTTGAAATCCACCTCACAGCCACAAGAGCTCTGTGGAATTTAGGACAACCTTGGGAAATGTGCCTGGTTAAAAGGATGATATCCACTCAATTTTTAACTTGGTTTGATAAAAAATCAGTTTTCAAAAAAATCTTATTTTTGGGCTTAAAATCCACTTCATAGCCACGAGAGCTCAGTGGAATTTAAGAATTATTGGAGAGATGCCCCCCTTAAAGTTAGGGCTTTTTGGCAAATTTCCACCCAAAAATTGTTTTCTACAAAATTGAATTGAACCGAGCAAATCATGCTCAAGGGAATGCAATTTGGGCTTGTCTACTCTTTGCAGCTCACTGCTCCGCAGCTCCCGCAAAGAGGGGCAATTGTAAACACCCCAAATTGCACAAACAATCATCAAAAATCATTATCTCCTTGAAAGCCAGCACAGAAATTGAAGAAAATGAACTTTTACCTGTATCCGGTTACTTAGGCCGGATACAAGTACTCCTTTGTGTATCCGGTGGAACATACCGGATACATGTGAGCCTTAGTGTATCCGGTACCATATACCGGATACCTTAAGGCCCTTGTGTATCCGGTCTGATATACCGGATACATTAAGTTTGCTCAAAATTAGGGTTTTCCGAGAGAAATCACTTGTTACCATCATGTCCCTCATTTAATGAGGGGAAATCTCGGAAACAACCCTAGGGTTAAGGTTGGGGGGTTCTAGACATTAAGTTGTGTCTACCAATGACCTTAGCCTTTGCCTATAAATAGGAGGCTTCTCTTCAAGCAAAAGGCCAAGTTTTTGGAGATCGAAGAACTCCGACTGAAGAAGGGAACCGCTGCCGGATTGCTTCCAGAACCCCACGTAAGCCTCAACCCTCATTTATTTCCTGTATTTAATTTATTAGATCTAGATCTCTTCTTCTACCTTTCTGTAGAATAAAGCCTCTTTTTGTGTGTGGAAATCCTTCCCTGGCTCAAAGTATCTCAAGACTCCCCCTAGCCGTAAAACGTGAAGGTGGGATCTAGGAGAAACGAGACTGGGGATTGACCCTAATGCTAGAACCCATGTAGCATAAGGCTTTTGAATGATTGAAAACCGTTCTATAATCAAAGTACCCTTGATTATTTCAAAGAACCGTATTTAACGGGGAGAGAGAACATAGGGAAACGATAATGGAACGGAACCCTAGGCTATTTTAGAACCTCATTTTGATGGAGATATATGCATGCTATGTTGTTCTATTGATCCTATATGGTTTCTCACATTTGCACATATATAGCACCGTTTTGACGGGATAGGCTCATATTTGGGGTTTATTACATTCATTGTGATAAATCTCAAATAAATGGCCTCAATCAAATTCTGAGAATGTTTTAAATGTTTTTCAAAAGTTTTGGATTCATCTCACACGAATCTCACACACTTTATCACTTTTTCGGATTTGGTTTTCTTCAAAAAGGGCCTAACTGGACAGCACCTGTACCCTTACTTCGGACGCTCATAACTTCATCGTCCGGATGAATTTTGGAGCGATTCTAGAACCATGGGAAAGGTGAGGCTGTCTAGTTTATGTCCACCAAATTTCATAAATTTCCATCGAACGGATTTATGACACCTCTTTGTCGAAGTTAAGTGGACAGTTCAGGTTCAAATACAGGACTTGTCACTTCGACGGACCGCCATGTGTTCGTTTTAAGTCCGATTCGAGTGATTTTTGCTTCTGAGTACTCCTTTATGAGTCTATTTTCAAATCCAGTTGGTTTCATAATTTTTGGATTCCATTTGAATTATTGGTAGCCGATTTACTCAGAACTGTTCATTTGTACTTTTCTGGGTAAATCTGTGATCTTCGAGGCCTGTTCGGGAGACCACCCAAGGCACATCCGAAGGGATTTTTGTATGAGGCTAGTTTCTTTTGAAATATGGCCATACAAACTTCAATCACACCAAATTTCGTGGATTTTTCTATGCAATTTCCCAAAGTTGCCCACTTATCACTTTTAAAAATCCCCAGCAGCAACTTCAAAAGAGCATAACTCCTAGGATTTTTATCGGAATGAAGTGAAATTTTGCATGAGACTCTTATTTACCCTAATCTTTCAAAAAGATTTGGTTTGATTCGATTTAAAATTGGATTTGAATGATTTCAAGGCAAATGGCATACTTTTTACCGAATTTTCCGGATTTGATTCAACTTGGTTTTTGAGCAACTTGTGCTTTGATTTCCATCTTTTGAGATATTCCAGAAATGATATTGACATAAGAGAGGATCTAGAATCCATTTAGATCTTCATGTGGAAATATCATACATTGGTCCTTTTTCAAGGTTTTCTATGATTTTAGCAAGCTTTTTTATTTTTGCATGAACATACACTTGGCTACCACTTCGTGTTGATGAATGGGGGTGCCTAACACCTTCCCTCATTCATAATCTAATCCCCTTACCCATTTCTGGAGTTGATTTTCAAGTAGGGTTATTTTTATCCTAGAAATTTTCTTTTGGCTATTTTTGCTTATTTTTTATCCTTTGGTGTCCATTCTCACCCCAAAATTCTGAATGGTGGCGACTCTCCCATTTTTGCGTTGAGCCCATGTGTTGACGGAGGGATGATCATTCCGGTGATTTTCCTATGTCTCACAGTACCTTGGGTATAGAAGTGGGGTACCGGGGGTATACTTGAGAAGTTATTTGGGTATTCTTGGGAGATACTTAAGGTACACTTGAGAGGTACCTTGGGCATTCTTTAGAGTTCCTTTGAGTATTCTTAGGGGATAATTTGGGTACAGTTGGGAGGTACCTGGGGTAAACTTTAGGGTACCTTGGGTATACTTGGGAATTACTCTAGGTACACATAAGTCTAACTTTTCAGAATTTGATTTCCAATTCATTAAAGCTAATTGGAGAGTATCTTAAACAATTGGAATTGAGAAATAGCATTAATTAAACTTACCTTAATAACTTTCATATCCTTCAATTGATTCCTCTAAATCCTCAAGAATAATCCACATCTACCTCATCTTCATAACACAAGTACTTAATTAGTCTAATAATCACACTTTAGATAATTAATCTTAATAATTAAGATATAATCTGGGTCGGGGTTTTACACCGACATTATCTGTCGGATACAATAAAGATCTTTTGTATCCGACATTATTTGTCGGATACAATAGAGATGTTTTGTATCCGAAAATTAACATCGGATACAAGGAAAGAAGCTTTTATCTGAATTTTAACACAGGCAATACTTATTTACATGTAATATCATTTAAGTAAATGTTCTCGTATTTTTTAATCTCCATTTACTTAAGATATTACATGTAAATAAGCAAACACCCCCCCCCCCCCCAATTTAAATCCATTAAAAATAGTTCTAGACCCAAATTCCAAGTGAATTAAAAGTCAACTTTTCAGTTCAAGGCAAAATTTCGGTTTTTCAGGTCTGGTAAAATGGTTCAATATGTTAATACCAAGATATTTGTCAAGATTTAAAATATCAAAAAATTCATTTATGCAATAACATTACTAAAAACCTGATTACCTGAAAAAATTATCTTGAAATCTTGCTTTAAAAAATATTTCATTTTCTGGGGTCAAAAGTCAACAAAATTCAACCGGAAAAAGTTTGACTTTGCACAAAAGATTGAATTCGGGCCTTCTCCTTTATGGTTTTGGATTCAAATGGGTTAAGCATCTCAAACCCAACGCTAAGAATTGAAAATTCCAATAAAATATTTCTCTCGTACAAGATTTATCAAAAATCGTGCAATTTTGGGGTGTCTACAACTGCCCCTCTTTGCTGGAGTTGTAGCACAATGAACAGCAAAGAACAGACACAACTCAAAATTGCACGTTTGAAAGACACCTCATTAATTGAACTTGTTTTGGTTGAACAGATGAGTGATAATAACATGGATTTGAAGATAGCCAATGAAACCCCTGCTTGAAGTCTGAAGGGGTGGCGTCTCTTCCTTATCTCAGATTTCTTGGAGCTCTCGTGGCTATGAAAAGAAATCTGAGACAAGCAAATTTTGAAAAAAAGTGGATTAAAATTGACCTCTGCAAACTCAATTGCTTTTGATGTTTTTCACTTTACAACTCAACAATAAGGAAGGAAATAATTTATTGCATTTTCCTGATTGATTTTCTTATTTGATTTACCTGGGTGCCGTTTGATGCCTAAACCTGTGCTTGAATATTCTGCAACTTGCTTTTGCTTCTTCATCTTCTTGCTCTCTCAATAATGATGTATGTGCCCTTACTGCCCATAACCTGCCTTCATTCTTTTCAACTGTCCAAGTGAATGGTTCTTCTTGATTGATGGATCATGATCTGCTGATCTAACCTCATACCCTTACTACCCATGATCTCTTCTTCATGCCTTCTTACTGCCTCAGTAAAATCCTTCTTCAGAATTGGAAACCCATGTTTAAAGGAGAAAACATGTAACTACTTCGAAGCTTATTTATTTTTTCAAATCCGAAGACTAAGGCTTGATTGCTTCTTCCAGATGCTGTAATTTATTTCAATGAAAACCCAGAGGGAAATACGCTGAGCATGCCCCGGTTTTGATTACTTGAAGTACTATTTGCCCCTCAGCAGAGATGATAATCTTTTTTTTCCTTTTTTTTCTTTTTTTTTTCTTTTTTTCTTTTTTTTTCTTCTTTTTTTTCTTTTTTTTTTCTCTTTCTCTCTTTTTTTAACCTTTGCAAAAAAGAAACCCTAATAAAAGAATGCAAATACAAAAATAGGTTTTATACTAGTGGCTTCAGAATTCTCTAATGCTTGCAAAATCAATCTTTATATGAAAAGACATAGATGCTCATCATAGGCCAAATATATTGTTTTCTTTTTTGTGTTTATATATATATATATTGAAAAATGATCCAATCACTTATTAGCATATATTCCAAAAGAATTAAAATCAAGTTGAATAATGAGAAGATTATTTCAGAAAATGAAGAAAGACCAAAATAAGCCTTCGGAACCTTTAGAATCATTCCCATGACCATCGGCTTGTCAATTGATGCTCCAGATATGACGACTCTTTCAATCTAACTATTTTGCCCCAGTCTAGAAAGACATTTTCCTTCATCCAATTGAAGAGCAATTGTTTCTCCATTGTATCCATGATATGAGAATTTATGACTTCAACTTCAGCAATAATTTCCTAATGGCAATTTTGATGGCCATCAACTTGTTTATAGATGATTCATATCATAGTTCTGATTATGTTACTTCAGTCTTGAAAAGAGAATTTTCCTCAATTACTTGAAAAGTGACTGTATCTCAAAATAACCACCAACATGAGGACTTCACCTGAATCTATGCCAATTCTGGACTTTCTTCTCTAACGATTTCCTTCTTGTAGATAGCTGATTATTTGCCATGTAGCGCCCTTCTGGGTTTTCACTACATTTTCTCCATTTTTTCTTCTTTTCTTTTTTTTTTTTAATCCTTCATCACCAGCAACTATGTAGTCAAAACTGCCTTAATTCAAAATTTCTTAATCAAAGATGACTTATGAATGGGACGAAACGGAGGCTTGGTGTTTGTTTAGAAAGAAAAGGAATATAAGGCTCAAATACCATATGATCAAATGGGAAATTGTAATTCTTAAGGCATTTTTTTCTTTGGAATGAATATAAAATTGCCCCCAGTAATGAAGTTCTTCCCCTACTTTGATTTCTTCATTTGAAGCTTATTCCCCAATATTAAACTTCTTTTCTCATTCTTCTCTTCACTTTGAAGATATAGCATTTGATGATCGCTTTTTCTTCTTTCTTCCTTTTTTTTCTTTTTTTTTTTTTTTGATTTCTTTGCCCCCTTTTCATAAAACATCTTCAAAATCCCTTTTGAACTTCAATAATGCCCTTTCATTCCTTTTTTTTTTTGCCTTAATAAATTTGCCCCAGTGTGGGGTTACAATTCTCAGTTTATGTTACTTGGAAAAATTTATCAAGCTCAAAGGGTCTAACTATGGATTTCAAAAATTTTGGGGATATAAGAAAGAAAGGCCTTTTATCATTTTAAGAAAAGTTTGAATTTTCAGACTTGGTAGAGTTGCACTACATGACTAGCTCAGGATTTTTCCTTCTTTCCCTTTTTTTTATTCTTTTTTTTAATCAACTTCTATCAAGATAAAAGCCTCTTCAAATAGAACCTCTGTTATGAACAAGTTCTTCACCTTTTGATCAATCTTATGAATTTAGATTCTTTCCATCAGATGATGCCCAAATTCTATTTCCAAGGAAAAGGTCAAATCTTCTCCCATATTTTCAAGTGCAAAGCCCCAAAATTTCTTCAAACAATATTATCAACTTCCCTTTGAATGAATCAGCAAGTGATGCGATCCTTTCTGTATTCTAATGAAGAAACTTCAAATCTTCTTCTATCTTTTCTGTTGAAGACTATGGGTTATCTTTGGTTCCAAAGGCCATAAAATTGGTCACTTCATAATTTTGCAGAATATTCTTCTCATGAAACTTAAAAGGATTTGAATTTTCATATAAAATGTCTTTTTCTTTGATTTTGGTCTCAAGATTGAGCTCAATGTCAAAGTCATTTTCAACTTAATGAAATTCAATAGGAGATATGACTCATAAGTAAAACAGGACCTTGTTGAAAACTTTTTTTTTTTTTATAGAAAAATGTTAAAGGGGAAAATCTTTATTTTTCTACAAAAAATCTTAAAGGAAAACTCTTTTTTTTTTTTTTTGAAAGAGTCTTTATTAAAATCACTTCCTGAGAACAAGGCTCCTTAAGATCCTTAGGAAATGAGCATTCTCCTTATGGGGGTTTCTTTTTAGAGAATGTGGGAATTCGAAAATTGCCCCTGTTCTCAAAGACAAAAGCTGACTTTTCTTTCTTTTTCAGAAAATTTCTTTCTCCTGTTGAGTGAGGCAAGTTTCATGATTTGGGATGATCTCCTTTGTTCTTAAATGAGGTATCATCATATTATCGGGAATTTAGATAGCTGCCCAATCAATGAAGGGAGGTTCAACCTTGGCTTCATTCACTTCTTCCATTGCCCCTTCCTTCTTTTCCTGGCATCCTTCTTTCACCTTTGTCTCAATTTAATCGGCTTGATCATATAGCTTACACTACTTTGATGCTTCTGTCTGCCACTTTTCTGCCTTTTCACCCATCATTTCATTTCCTTTCAATTTTAGCTTTTCTTCTTCCTCTTCCTTCCTTTCCTTGATATTAAAATCTGCCCCTGTGTGAGTCTCTTTCTCCATATGGCCCCATTCATCTTCTTTTTCAAAATAAACCCGGACTGTGGTACCAACTGGAGCAATAAGTTGAGAAGGGTCAAATCTTTTTTTTCCTTAAAAAATTGACCCTATTGCATTTGAGCTACCTGCCCCATTGTTATCGGTAAGTGGGATGGGTGTAACTGAATTGAATGATAAGGAGTTATTATTCAGTAAATCTTGAACTGCATGCTTTAGGGCCAAGCAACGATCAGTGGTATGCCCTGGAGTGCTCATATGATACTCACAGATTGCATATGGATCATAACCCTTCCCCTTGCTTGCATGAGGATTTAGCAACCTCAAAGTCACATAACCCTTTTGAAATAAGGTAGGCAAAAGTTCAGATGCTCTCATAGGCAGTTTTGAAAACTCCTTTCTCTTCCTTACTTCTGTTTCCTCCTTCACAGGTTGTGCAGAAGGGACATTAATTTGGATAAGCAGCAAAGGAACTAGATGGGCATTGATTTGAAAGGGTCCCTTGGGAAGCTGCACCATATTCACTTCTGCTTCTCTCCTTTCCTTAGATTTTTTCTTTCCATTACCATTTCCCTTGTTATGAGTGGAGTCTTGTTGACTGACCATGGTGGAATGATCAATTATCTTGCCAGATCTGATCCCATCCTCAATCCGGTAGGCCACTTGTACCAGAGCAGCAAAATTGGTGGTAGTCTGACCCACCAAGTGACTGTAGAACGGCCGCCCCAATGTGCTAATGAATGTAGAAATCATCTCAGGCTCCAACATAGGCGGCCTGACTTGGGAGGCAGCCTTTCTCCACCTTTTAGCATATTGCCTTACAGATTCCTCTTTTCCCTTGCTCATCCTCATCATGTTGTACCGGTCTGGCACGATCTCCAAGTTAAACTTATACTGGTCCAGAAAAGAATCAGCCAAGTCCTTCCACCTCCTTATCCTTCCATGGTCCACCGTGGCAAACCACCTCAGAGCTGCTCCCATCAGACTTCTTTGTAACAACTAGATCAGAATGTCGTCATCCCGGCCAAACTAGCACAAAGCCCCGCAGTATAGTTTCAAGTGGCTCATTGGGCAGCCCATGTCATCATATTTATCAAAGTCTGGGCACTTGAACTTTGCAGGTAGGCATACATCTGGGTATATGCACAGATCATCGAAGGTGGTAACTCCATAACTGTTTCCCCCTTCACCTCCTTGAGTTCTTCTTGGATCCTCTCTATCTTGTATAGCAGTTTCCTTTCCATTTCCTCCCTGGCTTTCTCCTTTTCTATCTCTTTCTCATATTCCACAGTATTTTCCCTGATTAGGATAGGTTCAGGGACAGGTTCAGAAATGGGCTCAGGTATGGGTTGAGCTGGAGGTGGAACGTAGGTTTGAGGTGGTGGTGCTTGTAGGGAAGTAGAGGCTTGGTTTTGGGCTTGGGCCTAAGCCGCCAGTAAATCTCCTAGCATCTTGGCCAGTCCAGCCACTTGCTTTTGCAGTTGAGCAAAGTCCTGAGCGGGAACGGTAGCTTGGGCTTGGTTCTCTTCAGTATTCATTGCTCGAGCTTTGGATCTAGTCAAGGGAGCAATGATTGCAAGTATGTGTACCTGGGGAAGGAAAAGCAAAGAAGCATGTCAGCTCCCATTTAATCCGAGTCACGCACCTATAAATGTAGATAAGTGAATCAGGTGAACACAAGTCTGGATTTATTTGTTTTTTATTTTTTTTTTGATTGTTGGAATATTTTAGGGCTTCCAAAGGCCCTACAAGATTTTTGATTTGATTGGAGAAAATGACCAACCAAAGGTTTTTTTTTGGAATATTCTAGGGCTTCCAAGTGTCCCATAAATTTTTGATTTGATTGGAGAAAAGGTCCAACCAAAGGTTTTCTTGGAATATTCTAGGGCTTTCAAGTGTCCCACAAATTTTTTATTTGATTGGAGAAAAGGACCAATCAAAGGTTTTTTTTGGAATATTCTAGGGCTTCCAAGTGTCCCACAAATTTTCGATTTGATTGGAGAAAATGACCAACCAAAGGATTTTTTGGAATATTTTAGGGCTTCCAAGTGTCCCACAAAGTTTTAATTTGATTGGAGAAAATGACCAACCATAGGATTTTTTGGAATATTTTAGGACTTCCAAGTGTCCCACAAAGTTTTAATTTGATTAGAGAAAATGACCAACCAAAGGATTTTTTGGAATATTTTAGGGCTTCCAAGTGTCCCATAAAGTTTTGATTTGATTGGAGAAAAGGACGACCCAAAGGATTTTTGGAATATTTTAGGGCTTCCAAGTGTCCCACAAAGTTTTGATTTGATTGGAGAAAAGGACCAACCAAAGGATTTTTTGGAATATTTTAGGGCTTCCAAGTGTCCCACAAAGTTTTGATTTGATTGGAGAAAAGGACCAACCAAAGGATTTTTGTATATTTTTTTTTTGATTTGCTAAATTTCCTCAGTTTTCAAGTTCAAAAGTTTGATTGAAACCTGTTTGAGGTGAGTTGGCATCAAGAAATATGACACCTTGGTTCCTTTTTTATGTATCTTCTTTATGCTTGTGGAAAGGGTAGATTTGAGTTTCAAAATTAGGTTAAATCCTTAAAAAAAAAAATTTTTTTTGAACACTTGAATTATCTTTTCATACTCTCCTTGGGGTGCCTAAAGATTATTCACAATGTTTTAGGCATTTTATTCTAAAAATTTGGGATGAAAAATCAATTTGCACATTTCCTGGTTGTATCCGACATGACATGTCGGCTAAGGCTATGCCTTATTGTATCCGATACAAATGATCGGATACATGCATATACCCTTTTTGCCGATAACACATGCCGGATAAGAATAAAATGTGGCTTAACCAACCTGAGTTGTCGGTTAAGGCCAAAATAACCCTTTTTGACTTATTTTTTTCACTAGATCATGTTATTTTCATTCCCACTTGATGTTCACCTTGACTTGGCCTCTAAATTCTGCCCCAAATTGGGCTTTGACATCATACTTGCAAAAATTCACAAATTCATGAGGGTGTAGACACCCCAAATTGCACAAACAATCATCAAAAATCATTATCTCCTTGAAAACCAGCACAGAAATTGAAGAAAATGAATTTTTACTTGTATCCGGTAACTCAGACCGGATACAAGCAGGCCTTTTTGTATCCGGTAGCAAGTACCGGATACAAGCAGTGCTTAGTGTATCCAGTACCTTGTACCGGATACCTTAAGGCCCTTGTGTATCCGGTCTGACATACCGGATACATTAAGTTTGCTCAAAATTAGGGTTTTCCGAGAGCTTTTCACTTTTACCATCATATCCCTCATTAAATGAGGGGAAATCTCGGAAATAGCCTTAGGGTTAAGGTTGGTGGGCTATAGACATTATGTTGTGTCTACCATTCTCACCAACCCTAACCCTAGCCTTTGCCTATAAATATGAGGCTCCTCCTCAAGCAAATGGCACTGAACTCTTGTTTTGAATTCTCGCAAAAAAGAACTCCAAGAGAAGAAGAAAACCGCTGCAGAATCGCCTCCAGAACTCAGGTAAGCCTCAACTTTTCTTTTTATTTTCTGTCTTTACATTCCTAGATCTAGATCTCTTCTTCTACCTTTCTGTAGTGTAAAGCCTTATTTGTATGTGTGGAAATCCTTCCCCGGCTCAAAGTATCTCAAGACTCCCCTAGCCGTAAAACGTGAAGGCGGATCTAGGAGAAACGAGACTGGGGATTGACCCTAGTGCTAGAACCCATGTAGCATAAGGCCTTTTTGATTGATTGTAAACCGTTCCATATTCAAAGTACCCTTGATTATCTTGAAGAACCGTGTTTAACGGGGAGAGAGAACAGAGGGAAACGATAATGGAACGGAACCCTAGGCTTTCTTAGAACCCTATTTGGATGAATATGTATGCATGCTATTGATCTTGTTTGGTTTTTTTACACTTACACATACATATCACTATTTTGGCGGGATAGGCTCATATTTGGGGTTTATTGCATTTATTGTGATAAATCTCAAATAAATGGTCTCAATCAATTCTAGAATGCCTTTTGGATGATTTTTAAAGTATTTGTGTTCATCTTGCATGAATCACATATTTGTATCAATTTTCGGATTTGGTTTTTTCTTCAAGAATGGCTTAACTTGACAGCACCTGTACCCTTACTTCGGACGCCCATAACTTCATCATCCAGATGAATTTTGGGACGATTCCAGAATCATGGGAAAGGTGAGGCTGTCTAGTTTATGTCCACAAAATTTTACAAATTTCTATCAAGCGGATTTTTGACACCTCTCTGTCGAAGTTTAGTGGACAGTTCAGGTTCAAATACAGAACTTGTCACTTCGACGGAGCGCCATGTGTTTGATTTAAGTCCGATTCGAGTAATTTTTGTTTTTGAGTACTCCTTTATGAGTCTATTTTCAAATCCAATTAGTTTTATAATTTTTGGATTCAATTTGAATTATTGGTAGCCGATTTAATCAGAACTGTTCATTTGTACTTTTCTGGGTAAATCTGTGATCTTCGGGGCCTGTTCGGGAGACCACCCAAGGCACATCCGAAGGGATTTTTGTATGAGGCTAGTTTCTGTTGAAAGATGGCCATACAGACTTCAATCACACCAAATTTCGTGGATTTTTATGTAGTGGATTTTTCTAGACAATTTTCCAAAGTTGCCCACTTATCACTTTTAAAAATCCCCAGCAGCAACTTCAAAGGAGCATAACTCCTAGGATTTTTATCGGAATGAAGTGAAATTTTGCATGAGACCCTTATTTACTGTAATCTTTCAAATGGACTTGGTTTGGTTCAATTTAATATTGGATTTGAATGATTTTAAGGCAAATGGCATACTTTTTACCAAACTTCCCGGATTTGATTCAACTTGGTTTTGAGCAACTTGTGCTTTGATTTCCATCTTTTTGTGGTATTCCAGAAATGATATTGACATAAGAGAGAATCTAGAATCCATTTAGATCTTCATGTGAAAATATCATACATTTGACATTTTGCAAGGTTTTTCATGATGTTTAGCAAGCTTTCTTACTTTCTTTATACATGAACATACACTTGGCTACCACTTCGTGTAGATGAATGGGGGTGCCTAACACCTTCCCCCGTTCATAATCTAATCCCCTTACCCATCTCTGGATTTAATTTTTAAGTAGGGTTATTTTTACCCTAGAATTGGCATTTTTGCACTTTTTGATGATTTTTAAATATTTTGGTGTCCATTCTCACCCCAAAATCATGAATGGTGGCGACTCTCCCATTTTTGCGTCGATCCCCGTGTGTTGACGGAGGGAAGATCACTCCGGTGATTTTTTCCCATGTCTCACAGAGGGTACTTGTACCCTCCAAAGTTATACACCCATTCATGAATTTTGGTACTCTTGGTTGCCTCCTATATGGACTTTGGGTGGGATGACTTTTAAATTGAGTTGAAAACTCCTCCTATAGGTTACACCAACCTTAGGCTACAAAAATTTTTGGGAAAAATTTCATCCCAAGCATATGGACACCATGGCTTTTAATTTACATGAAGATAATAAAAAAAAAACATGGCTTTACTTTGCCACCTTGTGTTACCTTCAATATGGTATTCATATCATACCTTGGCCTATGAAACATGCAAACGTCCTTTCCACAATTACACCAAATTCCCCAAACGTAATTGTTTACTTTAGCTGAAAATGTGTTTCTCCACCTTTAAGCTTATGGTTTTTGGGTTTTGGCTTAATTGGCAACTTAGAACTCAAGTCTAGTGATGCCCGGAATCGAATCACAGATCCCATTGTCATCACATCATTGACTCAAATTCTAAGGTAAATGTTTTCACTTTCGCTTTCCGAAGTATCGACCTCGGTGCGCCAAGCTACACATATTCGGGTTCAACTTCCTATAGGTAATGGGTAAGCTGTGCAAAAAGTTTAAAGTGCTCAAGTGCATTTTGAATTTTGAGGTACATTCACAACGTCCTAGCCCCTTGCCACTCTTTTTCGCAGCCATGCATAGAATTTCAAGCCAAGGTATATACAACATCATATTGGAATCAAAATACAAGCCAACAAGATAGTAAAACACCTAACTATGTACATAATTATTACATACCCAAAAGGCATCACACAAGCATGTTATTATATTGTACAAACAACAATTAAACCATGTCAAACATGCTTGAAACCCCAAAAGTATTACCTAAATTTCCAGATTTCATGCTCTTTTTCATGCTCAAGGTGCATTATTTATACCCTAAATCAAAGCCTAAAAATCCAGCAACTACTGATATGGTACAAGAAGTGTTTTGTTAGGGGAAACATGCTTGAAAACTCCCAAAAACTACACTAAATTTCCAGATTTCATGCTTTTCATTTGGATGCTCAAATTACATTGTTTTATCCCCAAATCAAAGCCTAAAAATACAGCACCTAATAATATGGTACAACAAGTGTTTTGTTAGAGGAAACATGCTTGAAAACTCCAAAAATTCCTACCAAGCATTTCAGAATTTCTGCTCATTGTTTTCATGCTCAAATCATGTCATTCCATACCCCTAATCAAAGGCATGCCATAAAAAAACATTTAAGCACTAGAAAACATTGTTCATGGGAATCATGTTTGAATACCTCAAAAGTTACACTAAATTTCCAGATTTCATGTTTTAAAATTTTGCATGTTCAACTCATGGAATTGAAACCCAAAATAACACATGCTATCACAAAATATAGCAAAGTCATATTACAAGATGGGTTTTCCTTTAAGCACATTTCTAGACACAATTAAGCAACATACCCATGCTTTTATCCATGTGAATTTTCTAATCATACAAATCAGATTTGGGATTCAATATACACTAGTAAAGTAGAAAAAAAATAGCAAACATTTAAAAATAAAGAAAAAGCATGAACAAAACACAAAACATGGCTTAAATCCACAAGTCCCCAGCGGGGTCGCAAGTTGTGAGACATGGAAAAATCACCTAGATGATTCCCTCCGTCATCACACGGGCTCAACAAAAATGGAAGAGTTGCCACCATTCAATTTTAGGTGTGAATGGGCACCAAAAGATTCAAAATAAGCAAAAGGCAAATCTAGAGTAATTAAAAATAACCCTACTTGAAAATAAAATCCAGAGATGGGTAAGGGGATTAGATTATGAGTGGGGGAAGGTGTTAGGCACCCCCACTCACCCACACAAAGTGGTTGCCAAGTGTTGTTCATGCTCAAAAATAAGATAGCTTGCTAAAATAATCAAAAACCTTGAAAAAGGATTAAACAAATATATGATACTTCTACATGAGAAATCCAATGAATTCTAGATCCTCTTTTATGTTAGTATCACTTCTGGGATATCATCATTAAATGGAAATCAAAGCAAAACTTGAACAAAACCAAGTTGAGATAAATCCGGAAAATTCGGTAAAAGATAGAGCCATTTGTCTTGAAATCATTCAAATCAAATTTAAATTGAATCAAACCAAATCCATTTGAAAGATTATGATAAATAGAAGACTCATGCCAATTTTCAATTAAATCTGGTTAAAACCCTAAGAGTTATTCTCCTTTGAAATCTGCTGTTGGAAATCGGTAAAAGTAACAAGTGGGCAACTTTGGAAATTCATTTAGGAAAATTGGCTCAACGTAAATCCGTGAATTTTTGCATGAATGAAGTCTGTAGGGCCATATTTCAAATGAAACTAGCCTCAAACAAAACTTCATCCAGATGTGCCTTGGGTGACCTCCCAAACAGGCCCTGAGGATCACAGATTAGCCCAGAAATATGCTGTTGAGCAGTTTTGAGTAAATCTGTTACCCAAGACAGAAATGATTTCAAAAAAATATGAAATCAATTGGATTTCAAATCAGACTCATAAAGGAAGACATAGAAACAAAAATCACTCAAATCGGACTTAAAACGGACACATGGTACTCATTCAAAGTGATAGGTTCAGTAGTTTCACCTGAAGTAACCTATCAACTTCGACTGAATGGTGTCAAAAATCCACTATATAAAATTAATGAAATTTTACAGACACATACTAGACTGCCTCACCTTTCCCATGTCTCTGAAATCACTCCAAAATTCATCCGGATGATGAGGTTATGAGTGTCCGAAGTTAAGGTACAAATGAAGTCCAGTTTTGCCATTTTTAAGTAAAATCAATCCAAAACATTGATTGAGTGTGTGGAATCCATGCAATCCAAACCAAAATCATTTGAAAAAGTATTGAAAAACCTCTAGGAGGAAATAGGGTACGAATTTGGCTCACTATTCTCTTCGATTGAAAAGAATATGCCGAAACCCTAAAATGGAGCAAAAATGCCCAAATCCGAGAGGTTAGACCTAGAGGATCTCAATAATCAAGATAAACTTGTTTGAAATCAATAAACAATATCCCAGAAATGCTTGGGGCTATTTATTTTAGATCTATCACAATGAAGGCAATGGATCCAAAATACAAGCCAAATCCGACAAAACGAGTGCAATATGTGCATGTGTACAAATTAACTCTTCCATCACATACATAACAACATATAGCATTCAAAGCATGTTATTCAAATGGGGTTCGAAAAAACCTAGGGTTCCGTTCCATTCTTGTTTCCCTTAGTTCTCTCTTCCCGTTTTACAGTTTCGCGATAGTCTTGGGGTACTTTGAGTATAGAACGGTTTTCAAACAACAAAAGGCTATTCAAAAGGGTTCTATGACTAAGAATCAATTCCCAGTCTCATTTCCCCTAGATCCCTCTTCACGTTTTACGGCTAGAGGGAGTCTCGAGGTACTTTGAGTAGAGGAAGGGGTTGCATACACAAAGAGTAAGCCATTATTTTACAGAAAGGTAGAAGAAAAGAGCTAACCCTAGAATGTAAGAACAGAAAAATAAAGAGGGTTTTAGGCTTATCTAGGTTTCTGGGAGCAGTGCGGCAGCGGTTCCCTTCTTCACTCGGAGCTCTTCAATCTCCAATTTATGGCCATTTTGTTTATGAGCCTCCTATTTATAGGCAAATGTTAGGGCAAAGGGGAACCCTTATGGTAGACACAAGGATGTGTCTAGAATCCCCCAACTTAAATCCTAAGGCTATTTTCGAGATTTCCACTTCTTAAACAAAAGTAAAACAGTAAAAAAGTGAAAACTCTCGGAATTTTCTCATTTTTTGTGCAAAACACTTGTATCCGACAACTCAGGTCGGATACAAACAAAACTTTTTTGTATCCGACATTATCTGTCGGATACAATAAAGATCTTTTGTATCTGACATTATCTGTCGGATACAATAGAGATGTTTTGTATCCGAAAATTAACATCGGATACAAGGAAAGAAGCTTTTATCTGAATTTTAACACAGACAAACTTATTTACATGTAATATCATTTAAGTAAATGTCTTTGTATTTTTTAATCTCCATTTACTTAAGATATTACATGTAAATAAGCAAACACCCCCCCCCCCCCAAATTTAAATCTATTAAAAATAGTTCTAGACCCAAATTCCAAGTGAATTAGAAGTCAACTTTTCAGTTCAAGGCAAAATTCCGGTTTTTCAGGTTTGGTAAAAAGGTTTAATATGTTAATACCAAGGTATTCGTCAAGATTTAAAATATCAAAAAATTCATTTATGCAATAACATTGCTAAAAACCTGATTACCGGGAAAAATTATCTTGAAATCTTGCTTTAAAAAAATATTTCATTTTCTGGGGTCAAAAGTCAACGAAATTCAATCGGAAAAAGTTTGACGTTGCACAAAAGATTGAATTCGGGCCTTTTCCTTTATGGTTTTGGATTCAAATGGGTTAAACATCTCAAACCCAATGCTAAGAATTGAAAATTCCAATAAAATATTTCTCTCCTTCAAGATTTATCAAAAATCGTGCAATTTTGGGGTGTCTACACGAATGAAGTTTTGTGTGAGGCCTATTTCATTCGAAAGATGACACCACATACTTCATTCTTTCAAATTTTCAAAGAGTTCTATGGAGCCAATCTTCACAAATAAGTTTTCAAAGTTTCCCACTTGCCACTTTTATCAACTTATAATAGTGAATTTCAAACAAGCATAACTCTTAGGATTTTAATTGGATTTACTTGAAAATTTTCCTGAGTCTTCTATTTATCATAATCTTTCAAATGGCTTTGGCCTCATCAAATTTGAATTTGATTTGAATGATTTATGGTTAAATGGCTCCATCTTTTTCCGAATGCTCCGGATTTGCCTCAACTTGCTTGTATTCAAGTTTTATTTTGATTTGCAATTATTGGTGATGTCATAGAAGTGGTACTTCCATAAAGAGGGTCTAAAATTCATTGGACTTCTCATGTGGAGGGATCATACATGTGTTTAATTCTTTTCAAGCCTTTTTTGATTATTTTAGTTAGCAAGCTTTCTTTATTTTGAGCATGAACAACACTTGGCAACCACCTTGTGTGGATGAATATGGGTGCCTAACACCTTCCACTACTCATAATCTAATCCCCTTACCCATCTCTGGATTTTTATTTTAAAATGGAGTTATTTTTATTCTAGTTTGGCCTTTTTGCTTTATTTGATGATTTTGGTGTCCATTCACACCTAAAAGGAATGGTGGCGACTCCTCCCTTTTTACGGATCCCGTGTGATGATACGAAAGTCACGAGATTGATTTTTCCGTGTCTCACAACAAGGAAATTAGATATCAAGTGAGCTCACAAGACTCATACTTTCTATATGGCATTTATATGCATTAGGCTGGAGTCCTTTGTTGATAGGGTCTGCAACCATTTGTTGTGTACCAATGTACTCGATGACTATCTTATCATTCCGAGCATCCTCTCGAACAATTAGATATTTTATGTCAATGTGTTTGCTACAACTTCCACTCTTATCGTTCTTTGAAAAGAACATTGTAGCTGCATTACCGCCATAGATCTTCAGTGGCTTACTTATGGTGTCCATTATTTTAAGGCCACTATCGAAGTTACGCAACCATGACGCTTGAGTAGTTGCTTCATAGCATGTGACAAACTCTGCTTCCATTGTTGAGGAAGTGGTTAGGGTCTGTTTGGTGCTTTTCCATGAAATAGCACCACCCGCCAACATAAAAATGTACCCTGAAGTAGACTTCCTCTAATCAACGCAACCAGCAAAGTTTGAACAGCATACCCAATCAAATCCAGATGATCTGACTGTCTGTAGCTAAGCATGTGATTTTTAGTACCCTGAAGATACTGTATCACCTTCTTTGCAGCTCTCCAATGTCCCATGCCAAGATTACTCTGGTATCTCCCCAACATTCTCACTGCAAACCCAATGTCTGGTCTTGTGCGGACCTCAAAATACATTAGACTGCCAACTGCAGATGGATATGGAATGTTCTTCATACCCTCTATTTTAAGGGAATTTTTAGGACATTGAGATAAATTAAATTTGTCACCCCTGACAATGGGAGCTATGGTTGGCAAGCAATTTTGCATATTAAACCGTTCCAGAACTTTATTGATATAGGATTTTTGAGATAACCCCAAGATCCTTCTGTTGGATCTATCTCTATGTATCTCTATTCCTAGAACATAAGAAGCCTCTCCTATATCTTTCATATCAAAGTTTTGAGCTAAAAACTGCTTCGTCTCTCGTATCATTCCCAAAATGTTACTAGCCAGTAAAATATCATCAACATAAAGAACTAGAAACACATAATGGCTCCCACTAACCTTAAGGTATATGCACTGATCCATAACATTTTCAACAAATCCAAATGAACTGATAACATTATGGAATTTCATATACCATTGGTGAGAAGACTGTCTTAGTCCATATATTAACTTCTTGAGTTTATAGACTAGGTGACTTCCATTCTCAGAAATGAAGCCTTTAGGCCATGACATGTATACCTCTTCTTCCAGATCTTTATTTAGAAAGGCTGTTTTTACATCCATTTGATGTAACTCTAAATCAAAATGAGCTACAAAAGCCATAATGATCCTCAAAGAATCCTTCTTTGAAACTGAAGAGAAAGTATCATGAAAATCAATACCTTTTCTTTGTAGGAAACCTTTGGCTACAAGTCGTGCTTTATATCTTTCTATATTACTGAAAAGTATGTTTTGGTTTTGTAAACCCATTTACAATCAACAGCTCTGGCTCCTTCTGGTAACTCAACAAGATCCCAGACTTGATTATCTCCATAGAGGTCATTTCATCTTTCATGGAATTGTACCATTTTGAAGAGTCCTTTATACTCATGGCTTCTGAAAATTTAACTGGATCTTCAACAAGACCAACCCAATGGTTAGTTTCTTCTAGGTATACATAATAGTCAGAAGGTATAGCTGGTTTCTTAATTCTTGAGGATCTTCTAACCTCTGTCTCTACCACTAATGGTGGTTCTTGTATGCTTGCTTCTGAAACCTCAGCCTATACCACTGATGGTGGTTCCTATATGGTTGGTTGTGGAGCCTCCTGTATGGTAGGTTCCATGACAACATCTTCATGGATTGGTATATATTGGCTGAATAGGGTTTTGTGTAATCATAGTAGGTATGAGACCACAATGATCAGAATCCTCACCCTCAGGTGTAGATACATCAGGTTACAATTGTACTTCTTCCAAATCAATCCTGTGAGAAGAACTCCCACTATTGTCAGTATCCTCAAGAAAATGGGCATTTCTCACTTCAACTACCTTAAGAGTGTGTGATGGATAGTAAAATCTGTATCCCTTGGACTTGTCAACATATCCAATGAAATATCCACTGATCGTCCTTGGGTCTAACTTCCTCTCATGTGGGTTTTACACCCTGACCTCTACTTGACAACCCCATAGGTGTACATGTTTTAAGTTGAGTTTCCATCAATTCCATAATTCAAAGGGTGTTTTTAGAATAGCTTTAGATGGAATTCTATTTAAAATGTACATGTGATGCCCCAGACCTGGACATGTACATTAAAGATATATGCCGGTTCCTAAACATCAGGAAAGGTCCCAGTAGCACTTTTTAAACCTGATTGACTAGTTAACATCAGAGTGCACTAAAATTTAAAACAAAATAAAATAAGTAAAACATGGGTGTAAGTGTTGACAAAATCTAGACTTGCATATACATATCCAAAATAAAAGTCTACAGATATAGTTCCACTAAGTTTCACGCACACTCTCTCTATAAACAATATTTACATGATCCAAAAAGATAAAAAAACTACAAAAGAAAACTCTCTAGTCCTAGCCAGGAAAATAATAATCTTCTGGACAATAGACATCCGAACCATTATCCTGTCTACCCCAGCACGTACTCACTCTGTAGAGTTTTCTGAAAACAAAACCGATAAAATCAAACACGTGAGAATTTCTTCCCTGTAAGTAGCAAAAGCATGCTAAACAACATTTATGCAGTTTATAATACAATGTAATGGATCATCCTTATTTAAACAATATCTGAAGTATTCAAGAGTTATAAAATAATGAGAAGATAAAATCAAAATCAATCCAAACCATGATATCAATAAACCACAACCAATAACAAAGATGTGTCAATGTAGGACTCGTGGATTAGAATACCTTCGGTGATTTAACACTAGTGTCCAATTCGCCACCTCACGACTTACAGGGAAAGAATTAGTTAGGGTTGCTCTTCCAAAGCAAAGTACTCATGCATGAATCATGCATGAGTTGGCAAGTACAACCCAGTCGAACTAGTTAGTAGGAGTTAGTGATTATAGCATATTTGAATATACTAAACCATCGAGTTGATTTCATGGGTTGTTGCAGCTCACCCGCACAAAGGGTGGCCTTAATTTTGTGGTGGATGCTAGTTCACTACCCCCGGCTCTCACGAGCTAGGGTGAACAGCCGTCCACTACCCATAAATCAGTGAAACACATGTTGAACAAGAGTATTAATTCCACACAAGTCATTCCAACACACTATCTGGCTTAGACATGGATCCAACTCTACAACCAAGCCCACTAGACTATAAAAACAAACCACTGTTAAACAATATTACAATTCTATTCTGAGCTTCTGGGGTGAATTTAGGTTCACTACCCACAATGCCTCAAAGCATGTGGTGAACTTGAGGTCACTACCCCCAGGATCCATATTTGTGGTGGATGCAGGTTCACTACCCTCAGTTAGGGTGAACAATAGTCCACTACCCCCAACTAAGGTGAACAGCAATCCACTACCCACATATATCCACGTCTGTGGTGGATGCGAGTTCACTACCCCTAGCTCTCATAGCAACGGTGAACGGCAATCCATTACTCACAGAATCAACATGCATATACTATACTTGTACAATTCATAGATAAAACCATTTGCAATTCATCTTAATGTAAGTGTTATTAGATCTAATTATTTACTAAAGATCACTTTTATATAGGAAATGTATAATTTATGGCATAATTTAGGGTTTTCACTGATTATTAATTTCTAACTCATTTTGTGACTAAACATTAATTATTTACCAAACTAAGAACTCACTTTTTATTACAGTATACATTAAGCACTCAAACTAAATTTTATTATCCAAATGACTAAACCTTAAAATTTTATTATGATGTAAACTAATTTATAATTTTAGTATCATTTGTTTTGTATAGGGCGCTTGACCCATCGCCTAGGCGATCGGGTCGAGCACCCCTTACAAATTTTATTGTTCATGGGCGCTTGAGCCATCGCCTAGGCGATCAGGTTGAGTGCCCCTTATAGTTTTGATCACTTAACCCAATTGTTGATTGACCGGAAAACCTAAATTTTATGGAGCCCTTGTTTTTCTGATTTCAAACTACAAAACTGATTTTCTTCACTCTAAATCACTTAACGAACATTAATAAGCATGCAGGAATCAAAACCTAACGACCTACAACTTGATTTACACAGTATACTTCGTTCGATCCAAATCAAAACATATGAATCACTGAAATCTTGTCTAAAACAAAAAGAACAGTATTTTTCTATTGAAACCAAAACTTCTACACAATCTAAGAGTAAAAATGCTACTTACAGATCCAAAAGATTTGGCCTCTTCTTTTCTTCTCCCCCTTTTTCTTCTTCTACTCTCCTTCTCTCGGTTCTGCTTTTCCCTTCTCACCGCCTTTCCTTGAACAATCAGAACCTTTGGGTTCTTCCTTGAGTAACTTATAACCCAACTTAAACCAATTAAACTGGTCCACTTACAATGAACCAACCCGAACTAAACCAAACCACCAAACCAAAGGGTTTCTTTTAAGTTTGATTTAATTAATTAAATTAAATAATTTAACCTCTTTTTACTCTTAATTAAAAATACTTAAAATTTCAGGATCTTATAGTACACGACTGTTTTCAAGACCTCATGTAAGACCCTGGAATTTAAAAAAAAAGAATTTATAATTAAGAATAATTAAATATATTAATTAAGAACAATAGAGGATTAAAATTCAATTAAATCAATTGGTTTGGGTGGGTTGGTTAGGTTAGTGGTTTATTTGGAATTGGTTCAATTGGTTGAATCGGTTCAATGTTTAATGAAATAAAAAAAATTATAAAGATAAAAATGATGTTAGATGAAAGAACCCTAAAGAGGGCAATACGGTTAGAAGAAAAGGGGCAGGGCGTGAGGAGAAGAAAGGAGAGGAATAAAAGAGAGGAAGAAACCATGGAGGAGAAAGGAGAGGAAGAAACCGTGGAGGAGAAAGGAGAGGAGAAGAAGAAGAAGGAAAAAAACAAAGAGGTGGTCGTTGGTGAGAAGAAGAAAACGCAGAAGAGAAAAGAAGAAGAGGAAAGAAGAAGGGGAAAAGGGGAGAAGAAGAAGAGGAAGTGGGCGTGGATTGCTCGACTCTGGTAAGTAGCATAGTTTTCTTCGTTCGATTGATTCTTGTTTGTTTTGAGCGATTACTGTTGGGTTTCTGGTTATTTCTATTTCTATTTTGAACGATTATTGTTGGGTTTCTATTGATTTCTGTTTCTGTTGCTGTAAATTATTGCTTGTTTGTTGAAGGTGTTTGGGTCGATTGGTCTGAGAAACCAAACTGGTTTTGCTTGCTGTTTACACCGTTTCTGTATGGCTAGGTATCGGTAGCTAATTTTTTCCTTCAGTGGTTGAAGTTTATTTGTAAGGAAAAAACCTATTGATCAAATGCTAGAGATGGATGTCAAAAAAATTCTGGTTTCTTGCTTTGCTAGGAAATTGTGGAATTTTTAGGAATTATAGTTATACATGCTAGTTTTATGTGGGTAAACAGATGGTTTTGGATTAAGGTTCCAATTGTTATTTTTCAGATTATGGTTTCTTATTGCTGGAATTTTTAGTTGTTCCATAAGTAAAGAATAGTCTTTAGTCAGATTTAAGGAATCATGGGAAATTGAGAATGCTCATTCATGTTTTAATTCTAGGCTCTGAACCATTCATTGTAGACATTGTCTTTCATGTTAGCTAGGAGCTAAAATGTTGGAGAAATTGCATGGTCTATCTTGTTGATATAATCTGGGTTAAAAAAAAAACTGCTGTTTATCTGAACGGGTTGTGGGAAAAGACTCTAGCTTAAGTTGAGGAATTTGGTGTTGGCCTATAAATTAGTTAGTTTATATGGGATGCAGAATTTTGAAGAAGTTGCAATACTTATTTCTTTGATGTTATTTGTGATGAGAGTTTTAATTTAAGTTTTTATTTAGCATGAGAGTGTTAATTTAGGTTTGATTTGGCAAGAGAAAAATACTGATTTAGTGTAGCACCCCGGAACCAGGTCCACCCGTATCGGGTTTATATTGGCTCCTAAGCGCTAGCTTAGGGCCCAAAGTGGTGAAAACTAACTTAAGAACTAACCAGACACAAAAATAACATCCTAAAATTTTTCAGAAAAACGGCTATATAACGCCTATACATACGAGAATGGGCTAAGCCCCCAATCACAAATAATCACCTCATAAACGCAGTTTATATATCTCATGCACATCACACACTAACCTTTCCACAAGAGTACATTATCAAAGATTATCTATCTCTCAACTCTCTCTCACTATATACAATATACACAGTTTCCAACAATGAATATACAATTATCAAAAGGTTGCCTTTTCTATCACTAGCCAGGATAGAAGTAGTCCTCCGGCCTATATTCGGGATAATCCTCTACTTTGGCCCCGCTGCGGGTCTCACCTGCTGGATCTGAAAACAAAACTGATAAAAACAAAACTTACGTGAGACTAATGTCCCAATAAGTAGCACAATGCATGAAATAATCAACTTTATGCAATTTTAGATAATAAATTAACATGGTACATTTATACGAATCAAAGCATGCGAAGAAAGCATTTCACCAATAACAATACAATTTCAGAAATAATGTCTATGCCAGACTCGTGGATTAGCGTGTCTGTAAATCGGGTTAAACACCCTTAGCTGGTTTGCCACCTCACTACTCGCCTTTGAAGCCACGCACGGTCATTGTACGAGTGGAGCACCCATGCATGGGCTGGCACGCTGCAGCTCATCGATCCCACACGAAGGCCTCACCAATCCCACACGGTGGTACGCAAGTGGCCCGGGGTATTAACACGACAAGCCAACACTAATGCACTATCTAGACTGACTATGGATCCACAACCCTCTATACTGCCTAGACGAGTATAAAAAGTAATCAATCAAATAGTTTACTAAACAAACTCATAACAAATTTAGTTAGAACCTCTATAAATGCCAAATTGTATTCCCTTTTCATGATTGAATTTTATGATTTATGTAGCCACAAGGATACTTCATATACAATAGCATAGGAGTATTAAAATCAGATTTCCTAACCATTCTAACCATGCTTTAATCATCCTAACTCTCAAATAAGACTAAGACTATTCTTTACTTATGGAATCACTATAACTTCCCAACAATAAGAAACTAGAATCTGAACAGTAAAATTCTGCACCTAAATTAAAATCTTGAACCTAATTTACAACTCTCATCGCAACTAAGATACCATAGACGAATCTGAACCTAAATTACAACTTTCTTGGTAAATCAAAACCTAAACTCAAATATCTCTAATAGAACCCAAAATCAGAACCTAAATTGAGTATGTTCAGCTACTGATTTCTTAACCTAAAATCTAAAGTTTACTTTAACTCATTTAGAGATAGCTTTTTCAGTTGTAAATCTATGAGTCAATCGGTAAAGGCAACAGTTGTAACTCAGGTGTAAAATAAAATCGAAATCAGCTGGTGGTGTTACTTTGGAATTGCTGTCAGTCTTCTGTTTTCGGTGTGAAATAACAAACAGAAATCAGATTTACCTTCAGAGTAAAATAACCTCCAATTGGACTTTTCGTTTGCAACAGAGAAAGAACAAACAGAAATTGATCAACATAAATTCATGCTCCACCAACGGAAATCCCAACAGTCATTTATCAAGCAACCAGAAATCAAAAGAAACGATCAAAGCCATCGATCAACGGAATCAACAAACAGCAGCAATCGATCAAAGCCAAAATTCATCGAAACCCCAACAGTCATCTATCAAGCAACCAGAATAAAAAGAAACCAACCAGAAATCAATTGAACGAGAAAACGAATGCTACTTACTAGATTTTGCAAATCCCACGCCCAAACCCTCTCTTCTCCTCTGCATCTTCTTCCTTTCTTCTTTTTCCTCTCTTTTCTCCTCCTTCTCCTCCACTCGTTTTCCCCCTTTTTCATTTCTCCTTCTTCTCACGAACGACCAGGATGGACGCCCCTTCTCTTTTTCCTCTTCTTCTCTTCTTCTTCTTCTTCCTCTTCTCCTCCTTCGTCCCCCTTCTCTGCTTCTACGATTTCCCCTCTTCTTTCTTCTTCCTCCTGTGATTCCTCCCCCTGGGTTTTCTTTTTTTTTTTTGTCCTCCAAACCCTTGACGCCCCTTAGATGAAACCATTAATGCCCAAATGCAAAATCGTCAATCTTTTTTGTTTTGTTTTCTTTTGGTCTAAACCATTAAACCAATGGAACCCTTGAACCATTGAACCATTGATCAATTGATCCGGTTCAATTAAACTAAACCAACAATTAAACTTAACCAACCTAATAAATCATTGGTCTGATTAATTGTTCTTACTTAATTTCTTTAATTAATCTTAATTAAAGTTTTTCCAAAGTCTGGGGTCTTACATTTAGGTTCTGAAATGGGGCTAAGAAAATGAGACTTGTATAGGCTACCTTCTGTTAGAGAAACTTAAGATGAGGTTAGTAGTCTAAAATTTCAGTGGTTTGCGAAGGCTAGGAATCTTCATGTAAAAATTCATATTAATAGTTTAAAATTTAGTTTAGGGTGTTTGTAGTTGAATGGAAGTGGTTTAAGATCAATTGGAACTCGGAGTGTTGCAAGAAAATTCAAGAAACATTGATGGTTTCCGTCCATTAGGTTTTCGCGGCTGTTTTAAGCCACCTGTAGTAAAATGGCCATAACTTCCTATAGGAAACTCCGAATTACAAACCGTTTGTTGCGTTAGAAACTAGACTTGTAGAGCTTTCCAACAATGTATAGTACGCATACCAATTCCTTATAGATTAGATCAGGTTTAACATTCAATTAACTAGTTAAAATCAGTTATGCAGAGTAAACAGCAACTGCAAACCAACCATGGATAATTTGTATCGGTATTCTCCAAACATGAAATTGATTTATTTCTAACCTGTGTTAAAAAAAATTGGTTTATAAAATTATTCTTTACCTTTATTCGTTAACGATTTGGTTTGATAAAATGATTTGAGATTGGTAATTGGAAATTGAAGCTGAGGCTTCTTGTTAGTTGAGATAGGCAACGAGCCTATGGCATCCCGAAAGGCAGAATGGCCTAGGGATTTAATGGTAAGTGAATAGCGAGGTTCACTTGGATTGAGTTATACTTTGGGCAGTTGATTTCTTACAAGTTTTGTTTAGTAAAATATTTGAATGGTTAATTCTTATACGAGTCTAGGCAACATAGAGGGTTGTGGATCCACAGTTAATCTAGGTGGTGTATTAGTGATGACTTGTCGAGTTAACATCCAGGGCCACATTTGCATACCATCGTGTGGGATCGGTGAGGCTCTCTTGTGGGATAGAGGGCTGCAGCAACCCATCCACCGTGTGGGATCGGTGTGGTCTTTGTATGTGTGAGTATGCGTGTGTATGTGCGCGTGTGTGGGTTGTTTCTTGCCAGCCCATGTGTGAGTGCTCCACTCTGGACCGAGAGTCATGAGGTGGCAAACCGGCTGAGGGTGGTTGTCTCGATTTATAGAATCACTAATCCATGAGTTTTGTACATACACTTTATGTCGACAGCGTAGTTTGATTTTATCTGCTCATTACTAGTATTGTGTAAATGATAATGTACTGCTTCTTCGCATGATTTAGATAGAGATTTATCGGATGATATGTTAGCATGTTATTTCATTAGCCTAAAGTTGCATAAATTGTTTTATATCATGCATTGTGTTACTTACTAGGACATTAGTCTCACGCGTGTTTTGGATTTATTGGTTTTGTTTTAGATTCTGCTGGTGAGCCGCATACCGGGGCAGAGTATTAGGGGGATCTGAAGTATAGGCCAAAGGATCACTATCTCGGCTAGAGATAGAGAAGGCAAATATTTTCTTTTGGATAGTTGTAAAATTTGTTTTGGATATTGTACATTGTATATGTAGAGAGTGAGGGATTGAGGTATAGTTGTTTTGTTTAGTTGTAGTTAATGTTGATATATTGTATATCCATATGACTGTGATTATCAGGTATCAGGGGCGTCGCCCAACCTTGTAATTACAGCCGCTATATAGCACTTTTTTTAAAAATTTAGGATTATAATTATAATTGCCTTGGTTAGTTCTTAAAGTATCTCATCACACTTTGGGTCATAAATAGCTCTTGGGAGCTAGTATGAACCCTACTGGGTGGACCTGGTTTAGGGGTGCTACACCTCACTCCACATGTTTGATGGAAGAGTGGAGTTAGAAACCGTACTTCTTACCATGTAAATTATCGTACGATTCCTTCTTTCAGCTACACCATTCTATTGTGGTGAGCCAGGCATCGTATATTGAGCTACAATGCCATGTTCTTCCAGGAACTTGGCAAATGGACCAGGTCTTTGTCCAGATTCTGTGAACCGTCCATAATACTCTCCACCCCTATCTCATCGTACGATTTTGATATATTTATCATATTGTTTCTTTACCTTTGCCTTATAGATTTTAAAGGCACCTAGTGTCTCAACTTTATCCTTTAAGAGATAGAGATACATATATCTCGTATGATCATCTATAAGGGTAATAAAATACCTTTGACCATTAAAACAAGGGGTATTGAATGGTCCACATATATTAGTGTGTATGATCTTTAGTTTATCATCAGTCCTCTTGGCTCCTTGTTTAGACTTATTGGTGTGATTTCCCTTTATGCACTCCAAACAAGTACCAAAATCAGTAAAACCAAGTGCCAGCAAGACACCATCATTTACTAATCGCTTTAAACGCTCTATGGAGATATGACCTAATTTCCTATGCCATAGCCGAGAGAATTATTCGATAATAGGATTTTTAATATCAATGTCATACACAGTCAACAATGATTGCTCATAGGTAGGACCTAAAGACAAACGATATAAATCGTCTATAATTAAACTAGAAACATTGGTAACTGAATTTTTAATTATCAGTAAAGATGAGTCTTTAAACTGAAAATTAAAACCCAAAGTGCTAGTTTAGGTATAGAAATCAAGTTTTTAGAAAACTAGGAATATAGAATGTCTTTTCTAGATCCAAGGTGTAACCTGTTTGGAGAATTAGCCTATATGTTCCCACACCTTCTACCTTCGATGCTATCTTGTTTCTGGAATAGATGCACTGCTCATTTTCAGTCGGTTTCCATAGGTTTAGGAACCCCTGTATGATAGTAGAAACTTGGATTGAAGAACCATAGTCAATCTACCAACTATTATCAACTTTATATGAATCAACATGATAAGACTCATAACACACAAAAGAAATGATATTACCTATTTCTTTCTTCTTGAGCCAGTTCATGTATTTGTGGTAGTCTTTCTTCACATGTCCCTTCTTCTTGCAGAAAAAGCATTTGATAATACTTTTGTCTCATTTTTGCTTCATGGAAATACTTTTCCTTAGAAGGTTTCTTGCCACTTTTGAACTGTCCCTTCCTGTGAAAGATTAGATGGGCACTTTCTAGTTTCTCATGCTTTAGTCTCCCTTCCTTTGCACACTCATAGTCAATAATTCATTCATTGACCATTTATCCTTATGTGTGTTATAGCTAATCTTGAATGGTCCAAATTCAGAAGGAACTGAGTTCAAAATAAAGTGAACCAGGAAGGCCTCAGAGAACTCAACTTCTAAGCCTTTAAGTTGAGTGGCAATATCTCTCATGTTCATGATGTATTCATGCACACTAATGTTGCCTGTTAACTTCATGGAAGTAAACGTCCCAATCAAGGTGCTAGCCAGTGCCTTATCGGAGCTAACAAAGCAATAAGGGATGGAACCCCTTATGCTTTGACTTATGTGGGCCTTGATATACATCATGCTCAAACGATTTGAGCGTTCCCACTTTTCATAGGCAGCTTGGTCATTTGGCGAACTTTCCTCCATAGGAACCAATGGTTCATCTATATGAAGTGCCAAATCAAGTTCCATGCACCCTAATGTCAAAAGTACTTTGTCCCTCCAAACCGTATGATTGTCAACAGACAACATAGGGACATAATGTTGAGTTGGGTCAATAGTAGATAATGCTGCAAATTTAAAATAAATAAAATAAATGAGACAACGAAACTTTATATGATGTCAACCAATGTTTATAATCATAGGTAAAATCCAATCTTCCTTTGGGTAGAGATTAAAAATAGCATATGATTTTACCAACTATATTAATATGGGTAGAAAATTGTACATTAAGATAAACCAAAATTCCACACCTTTGGGTATAAGAATGTATAAATCTTTATGCATAATTTTCAACCATATTCCAATTGTGTCATAAAAATTAATCACCTCCCTGTGGGGCAAAGTGATCAAATTCTACATCTCAATTGCAATGATAATGAAACATATATATATATAGATTCATTGTACCCAAATGGTACATAACAACAGAATCACTCATCAAAAGTATGTTGGGATGCTTTGGTTATTCCCAAGATGCTTTTATGAGTATAAGTTATGTTGCAAGGCTATCAAATAAATACATAAAATAGCATGCATCTATAAGCAGTAAAAGAAATGTCAATGGGCCTAGAAACAAATGAGTTATTATTGATCAATCTATGATCCTCCAAGATGCAAACTTATTGTAATTTGAAAAATTATTGCAATAAGAGATTCACTTAATGAGAGACTCACATAATGAGAATAACTTTAATTACCTTAAGTGAGTGCACAAACAATCACCTAATACAAGTTAATTACCTTATTTAATGGTTAATATGGGAAATTCGTCCAAAACAGGACTTGAATTGCACATTAACCAGCTCTAATGTGGTCTGAAAGCTCCAAAATATCCAAAAATGGGCTTTTAATGTGCATTTGAGCCCAAGAACTAGATTAGGTCGCACAAGATCCGACCAAACCCACCTGTGACCCGTGCTCCTGGAATTCTGGCAGTTCAGGCCTGCGCGCCCAGGAGAGGACCTGCGCGGGTTGATCAAGGCCCACACAAGGCTCGCATGGGTAGCGCAGACTTGCGCGCCCAATAACATTGATTTTTTTTTGTTTTTTCGTTTATCAACAAGTGACGTTTGGGAATATTACCAAAAAAAGTGACGTTTGGGAAACAATATACACGATTTTATGCATTTTGGACGCTAGAAAAGTGGTTTTTAGCAGTTATAACCACTTACAACTCCCTTAACGAATTAAAACTTTAGTCTACGAATCCCAATGCATCTCAAGTTACAGAGAACGACAGAACTAATCTCATCTCATCAATGAATCAAATCAACACATGAGAACATAATCTCTACGAAATAAACTAAATGGGAAAAGCAGAACCTTATATCGTCCGATCTCACCCTCAACAAGCATTATCATTATCATCAAGCATGGATAATAGAGATAATATATTAAAATTCATGCTTTAATCTTTATCCTAGCCCATTGATGATAGATAAGACTAAGTACACCAATCACATGGCAGAAAGGATTGCTCCGATATCAAGTGTTGGAAGTTTCCAGAATTCATGATCTCTATCCTAAACATGAGATCTCAAATTAAATGCGAAAGCAAGGGAACATACCTCTTGTCATTGTGATCAAGTCCTAAACATGAGATCTCAAATTAAATGCGAAAGCAAGGGAACATACCTCTTGCCATTGTGATCAAGTCCTAAACATGAGATCTCAAATTAAATGCGAAAGCAAGGGAACATACCTCTTGCCATTGTGATCAAGTCCTAAACATGAGATCTCAAATTAAATGCAAAAGCAAGGCAACATACCTCTTGCCATTGTGATCAAGTGATAAGATTGAAGAAGAATATCTATATAGTCTCCGGTCTTTTTCTCTGTTTTGCAGAACCCTGTAGAAACTTTCGATGACATGTGTTTTTGGTTTGTCGACTTTAAGAGAAATGCCAAAAGGTGTCTTAATGATGGATAAGGCACCTATATGTATCCCAAATCCCAAATCAGGACACCTTTTCACTTTATGATCTCAACCATTAGATCTTCCATCAGAAGATCAAATCAACAGTTGAAATCAATTACTCAATTAAGTCACGTGAAATTACAATCATGCCCTCAAAACTTTATCCAAATACCCATTATTTAGAAAAACTAATAAACATGTGCCATGTTTGCACTGGGCCACATTAAGACCCAAAAGGGACGTGCCCAACAAGTTCAAAAAAAAAAACTTTATTTGCTTAGAATCTAGAAAATCTACAAGTAATATTTTATTATAGATTTAATAAAAAATGACGAGTTTAAAAGGTATTAAAATTAGTTTTTATATCACAATAGAATTTTATCTTTCTTTTTTGCTTTCTTTTTTCAATCGGAACCTAAAGTAAGAGATGCAATTTTGACAATAGTGCATGGTTTTATATTGAAAAGTAATATTTTATCTTTCCATAGAGCTTTAAAATTTAGATTATTCATAAAAATTTATATAGAATTTTTAGTAGATATATAGATTTTATTTAAAAGCTTGGAGGTCTTTTATTTTTTATTTTAATATATTGATATTACTTAGGATCCTTTTTAACACGGTTACAAATTTCAGAAGAGAATTTATAAATGTTTCAATTTGGCCCCAATCAAAAGTAACGAATTTACAAAATTTACTACTTATTGTTAACAAAAGCTAAAAGTAGTTATTTTACCATAATATAATTTCCCATTTTATTCTCCTCCAGATTTTTTCAAATTGACCTGAGACACTCATATGAGAAGAAATTTGCGAATATTTAGTACATTTATGATGTAAAGTGTTATTTTTCATTTTAGCTTTTAAAAATAAAAAAGAGTTTTATTGTACCATGGATTCTTAGAATCAGAATTATTCATTAAAATTTATTTCAAAATTTAGTGGACTTATTACTCAAGTTTTCGTGATGAAGATGTTTCATATTATTTTAGTTAATATGTTAAAACCATTATACTTAGTTAATTTCTTGAGACTGATTTTTATGATAATAAAAGAATTTTATATTGCAAGAGAATTTTAAATTTAAGATTATTTAAGAAAAATCTTATATGGTATATCTATAGATTTTTAATTGTTATTTTAAAAGGTATTTTGATTTTTTTATTACTTCTAAGCCATTTCTATATATGGGTATTGGTTAAGGTCCTATTTATGTTTTAATGACATGAAAATAAACATATATTAATGCTGCAGAATGAGAATAGTAAAAAGAACAAATTAAAAAATGATGAATTTTATATTCAGTTTTTATTAGAAAAATAAAAATAATTATTTGATCCCAATATATAGGACTCCTTTTGTTCCCTTAAGGATTTGCCTCTATAACTTGAATCTTTGAGTTGTGTTTTTGGAATGAAAATTTTAAAGAAGGGCATTTTGGGCATGTAAAATAAAAACTTTTAAGGTAGTTTGTGCTTTTGTTAATAGTTATTAGTATAGATATGCCTAACCAAAAAAAAAAAAAAAATAGTATAGATATGACTTTAACACCAAGTATACAAATGAGTCTTTAAAGCCCAGAATTTGTTCCTCAAGTAGTTGGATTACATGCATTCAGAATACTTGAAATAAGACATCCTGAAAAATTTATCAAATTAATGGATTCCATGAAAAGGTCATTGATATCTAATTCTTCTATTTTATGCTGATAGTTGAAGAGGTACGTACATGTGTTGGATACTTTGCAAAATTAAATGGAGCAAAAAGGCAAGAGACCAGCGTTACCTTTTCCTTTATATTTTTAATGTTTAAGATAAACAAGATGTAATTTTGTCTTAATTAATTATTTTTTTTCAAATAAAAAAACAAGATAAAGAGCAACCGTTCTTTAGTAATGGAAGTAGCACTAATAGCTTCTACTAATGGCAAATACAAGAACCCCATTCATCTCTTCTCAAGCAAAGAACTAATGAAGACAACCAACAACTATGATCCGAATTGAAGAATCCTTTGCGACAGATACTACGAACTATGCAAGAGGTATTTTGAGGATCGTAGTATTACTGTAATTAAAGAGAATCCGTAGAGAAAAGCTTAAGAGAGATCATGACGGGATTAGGAAGTTCATAAGGGATTTTGTGAATGCTTCTTGGATGATCAAGCATAAGAGCGTGGTGAAACTCTTGGGTTGTTGACTGGAGACTAGTGTTTCTATTCTAGTTCATGAATTCATGCCTAATAGCAGTCTTAGCTATCATCTTTTCGATAATCCTTCTTTACGATCATTTGCAAATCTCATTTGAAAATGCTAAGTTTAGATAGCTAGATAGAGCCTTGTATTATTGATACCTGAACCAAATAGGGAATGGGCACTTTGAGGACGATGTGAATTGTAACATTCATGCTTCCCAAAGGCCTCCTCGCATTAAATATAGTATAGATTTTGAAATGAATGCATCGCCCATACATCATATCTAGTGTAGGAATTTAAATTTGGGTGTAGACTATTTACATCAGTCTTGATCGCATGTGTACCGTGAGGATTAGGTTCTAAAAAATATTTAAAAACAGTGAATGTTTAGTTTTGCAATTGTCATTGGAATTTAATAGTGAATTAGTTAGTTTGATTGGAGTAAAAATTGAATCCGTAAGAATGCACTCAGTTGGAATTCTTTTAATAGAAATATGAATAATTGTTAATTATTTCAAAAACATTTACTTACTTGCCATTAATTCAATAAAGTATAACTAAATCTTAATTTTGCAACCAGTTGGTCCATCCTTGCGAATTGATTGATAACCCCATCCAGGTTTTGATCACTCCCTCTGTCGTTGATTTTGACCCAACGTGAGTCGAACAACGATATTATCATCGCTAGCTCGGCTACTTGGTTTAACACCCAATAGCGGTTTGATCACGCTCTTTACCGTGCGAACTAGCCTAACATCGAAAGTGACCGGTGCAAACAGAAAAGTAGACTTTGTAAGTCAAGTTGTTGTCAAACTACCCTGTCTATGAAGCAAACTTTTTAAACAATTTACACAGACTTTGGGGCAGAAAAGTAGACTTTCACATACGAAGAAAATATGGTCCATCAAATTAGCGGAACCACATTGAGTCATGCATCCTCGACCATCCTCCCTTGAAGCTAAATGAGAAACTACAATCTATGAAGCAGACGAGAGGATACAATTGTACTTGAGTAAGTAAAATCTTTCCTTTTATGCTAATGGCTGTGTCAGAACATAGTATGTATGCTGATCAAATTGTGGATATGCGACCAAAGAATATGTTTCTTAATAAATTATTGCTCCTTTGCCTCATCTTCCCTTCGTGTACTTGTAATGATACCTTAACTCCGTCCAAATCATTTACCGATGGAGACGTCCTCGTATCTTCCGGAAAGAACTTTGCTTTGGGATTCTTTAGCCCCGGCAATTCCACCTACCGTTACCTTGGAATTTGGTTTAACAAAATCCCAAAACAAAAAGTAGTATGGGTTGCAAACAGAGACAATCCAATTAAGAATAATTCGTCTTGTGTCCTTAAGATCAATTCACAGGGAAATATAGTTCTTCTCGACAAAGACATGAACACTACTGTTTGGTCTACTGATTTGCCGATCACCACGGGAAATAGCAATTCGATCGCTAAGCTCCTGGATTTGGGAAATCTGGTTTTGACTCGCAACGACAGTAAAAATTTTGTATGGCAAAGCTTCGATTATCCTACAGATACCTTGCTTTCGGGAATGAAACTGGGATTAGGCCAAAGATTGGGTTTGAAATGGTCCGTAACATCTTGGAAATCAAGCAATGACCCTGGCAATGGGAAGTACTCTGTTGTTCTAGAGTTGCAAGGCTCACCTCAGTTCTTCCTTTATGGGGGTTCCGACCGACTTTGGCGAAGTGGTCCATGGAATGGTGAACGATTGAGCCACATGGCAGAAATGCTACTCCCAGAAGTATTCAATTGTCGATTTGTCAATACTCCAGATGAGATTTACTTCATGTTTGTGTCCACCAATAACTCCAACTTCGGTACAATATTTTTGAATGACACTGGTTCAATGGTAGCACAATTATGGAATGAAGAAAACCGTCGATGGAATAACATCTGGTTATCATCGAGAGACCAGTGCGAAAGTTATGCAATTTGTGGCGCATATGGCAGTTGTGGCAATAATTATTGGCCAACCCAGTGTAAGTGTCTCCCAGGATTTGAACCCAAATTTCCCCAAGCTTGGAACTTGGGAACTAGATCAGGTGGGTGCATCAAAAAAAGACCAGCTCAGTACTGTGGGAAAGGTGAAGGGTTCCTGAAGAAGTCGAATGTGAAGGTACCCGATACCTCAGTTGCTCGAGTTGACACGAGTTTGAGTCTCGATGAATGCTGGCAGGATTGCCTGAGAAACTGCAATTGCATGGCCTACACTGCTGCGGATATTCGTGGAGAGGGAAGAGGCTGCTTGGCTTGGTATGGAGATCTGATAGATATAATGGAATTTCCAAATGGCGGACAAGATTTATTCTTTCGTGTGGATGCGACTGAGTTAGGTAACCTTGTATACAATTGGAGAAAAACGATGTTGCATCTAGCTATATGATTTGCAAATAAAATTTTCTTGATTTCTTCCTTCTTTCCTACCTTTCTAATGATATAATTTAACTTTAACTCTTTATATTTGTATTTCAGCTGCAAACACAAGAAAAAATTCGAAAGGTTTTCATGGTAAAAAGAAGAAGCTTATAATTGTGTTACCGTTTCTTCTTGGAGGATTGTTTCTTTTAGTCATATGTGGATGTTGCTTTGTTAGAAAAAGGATAAAAGGAAAAGGTAATGATTCATTTGTTCTTTGTTTGTTATTTTATTACCTGTTTTTGTCTATTATGATTTTTATGTTGCTTAATTGTAGGTGAAAGAGGAGGAGCACAACATGGAGTATCATTGCTTAATTTTCCCTCTAATACTACAAGATTCTATGACCCTGCGAGTGCAATGGAGCTGGAGGAAACAACAACTAGTCTAGAATTACCAATCTTTGGTCTAAACATAATAATAGCAGCTACAGATAACTTTTCTCCTACAAATAAGCTTGGACAAGGTGGTTTTGGACTTGTTTATAAGGTAATTTTAGAGGGTAATTGAACTTCTAGACCCTTATCCTTTTCAATTTTTTGGATTTAACTTACCTATGTTGACTGAAGGAAACAATGAACTATTTGATTTAAGTACAAATTGCAAATCTCTAGGGTCAATTATCCAATGGCCAGGAGATTGCCGTCAAAAGATTGTCAAAATCTTCTGGACAAGGAATAGAAGAATTCAAAAATGAAGTCATGCTGATTACCAAACTTCAACATCGGAATCTCGTTAAGATTTTAGGTTGCTGCATCCACAATGAAGAAAAGATGTTAATTTATGAATACATGCCGAACAAAAGCCTTGATTATTTTATTTTCGGTATGACTTCCTTTGTTTAAACTTCTATTTGCTTTCTTTCTCTTTGATTTTTACTAACGAGATAGTTAGTTATTTTGTCTAGAATATGATGAATTTTAATAGCTTTGGATGCATTAACTTTGATGAGTAATGCGTGTAGATAAAACTAGAAGGGCATTGTTAGACTGGAATAAACGTGCCAAGATTATAGTTGGGATTGCTCGAGGGGTTCTATATCTTCATCAAGATTCCAGGCTACAAATTATTCATCGGGATTTGAAACCCAGCAATATTTTACTAGATGCCAATATGAATCCAAAAATTTCTGATTTTGGCATTGCTAGAATATTTGGAGGGGACCACGCTCAACAAAATACTAGGAGAGTTGTTGGAACATAGTAAGTATTTTTTTCAAAAAAAAAAAAAAAAAGAATTCATAGATAGATTAAAAATTTCAACCACACCCTAATAATGCTACCACGGGAATGCAGTGGTTACATGTCTCCAGAGTATGCAATTGATGGGCTATTCTCAGTGAAGTCTGATGTCTTTAGCTTTGGCGTCTTACTTTTAGAAATCATTAGCGGAAAGAGGAGCAGTGGCTGCTATCTTGAGGATACTGATATGAATTTGATAGCATATGTAAGTCCTACTTATATTGACATCGTACATGACAAGTTCCTAAGGTATTTGTCCTAATCTTTAAAGAGTTGGAATGATGGCTTCTTAATGATTTTAGGTATGGCGCCTTTGGACGGAAGACATTGCCTTGGATATAGTTGACCCATGTCTTGGTGATGCATATCCCCCACGTGAAATTCTGAGGTGCATCCAAGTTGGACTCTTGTGTGTCCAAGAAAGCCCAAGTGATAGACCAGCAATGTCAAATGTTATATTCATGTTAGTCAATGAAACAAATCTATCACTTCCGCAACGACCTGCATTTGTGGTTTATAAAACTTGTGATGATGCAAGATCTTCTGCAGCAGGAACAGGAACAGCATCTGGTTCTATAAATGATGTGACAATAACTACTACTGAAGCTCGATAGAGAATCAAAGATCCCAAGTGATTTCAATGTAAGTTGTTAATACGTAGTTGCATTGCACAAAAATGCATTGTCAAAGCATGACCATATAGCAAGAAATAACTTTAATCTTATTATAAGTTTGTGGATACTATTATTAATCCTAATAGCAAGTAGATGTATTATAATTTTTCTTTTTGTGTAACAACATTTATTATATTTCATTGTTCACGGTCTTTTGCTAGCTACATGTTCCAAAGTGATTGTTGGAAAATTATTGGACCATATACACCTGCAATCTAAGCTAAGACCAGATTAGCTATTAAAACAGGGAAATGCAAGCTCTCTATCAATAGAGAAAGAGGTTAAGGCATGACCTCCAAACCTATAGATTGATCAAATCAAACATGGGGAGAACCCCTTACAACCCAAAATAACATGATTTCTTATCTTAGATAACAAATCCCACAAATGTCTACTGTAAGGCATCCACGTGCCTACTGTGGCAGATCGCTTTTAATTGAGTATGACGTATCCAATTGAGTTTTGATGGCCTCTTGTGCCAATGCATCCGCTACTTGGTTACCTTGGCGAAGAATATGGAACAAACAAGACCTTAAAATCTTTGAACTCCAAAAATAGTTGGACAACTTCTTGAAAAACTGTTTATGCTTGACATGGTACGAAATTGCCCTGATTGACTAATGGCATTGATTAATTTGTTTTGAATCTTCTTCAATCTGCACTGTCTTCGTTTCTTTGCTATAAGCCAAAACAATGGATGCATTTCCCTTACTGCAAGCAGTTCGTTTACCATAAGATTATTTACAAACTTCCAATAGGGATGTCCCTCCTAGTTCCTAAAAAATATCACCCCCACCAGCCTTATCATTCTTTACAGAGCTTGAACCATGCAGACTCGAGAGTACGCCAGGCCACCAATACAGTTACTTTTCAGTTTCTATTGCTTGGCTACACTAATTTCCTTACCTGCACTTTCAAGCAACAAGTAGATCGATTTTATTCTCTTACCTTCAAAATCTAATCCATTGGAGCACACCTGCGAACATAATACTGAATTACTAGTTGTTTTCCTTCCAATGTAAAATTTTTTACAGTTATACTTTTTGAAAATAATTCAAATTTAGTCATCCGGCCAATTAGTCATTCAAACTTTCAATTTTGGATAATTGGGCATTAGTGATATTATTTCAAGATATTTGAAAACAATTATCATTTTATATTTCGTAAACAACAATGCCCTTAATTTGTATCTGTTACAAGTTCCCCGTATTGGATTTACAAGTCTAATAACATGGCCTACAAATTTGTAAACTAGATTTACAAGTTTCTTTGTTGGCTTTACAAATCTATTAAAAGGTTTACGAGTCTATAAATGGATTTACAAGTTTCTAAAATGGGTTTACAATTGTCCCTAAATGGAATTTACAAGTCTACAAATGGATTTACAAATTTGTATACTACTGATGCTTTGTTTAATTTGAAGAATGATGTTTTTGATAATATTACTGTTAGCTTTTTAGATTGTGGTAATTACTACTTTGTTATGCAATTGTTATTGGTGCTTAGAATGTAATTAGGGAAGAAGTTGATGAGATTTATCCTTTACAATTCATGGTATGGAATTTTGATTTCCCTTTTTTTTTTCATAGCAAATTTGTTGCAGGTTGTATGACAATGCATATTTGTTGATTTTGAAAACTTGAATCGTTTTTTTATCAATTGTTACCAAACGAGTTTCTTGTCACCTGTTTTCAAAAACCCAAAAAACAATAATTGTTACAAAATGGGTTTCTTGTCACTTGTTTCCAAAAACCCAAAAACAGTTGGAACTGTTTTTAGTTTTCAAACTGTTTTTAAAAAAAAGTTACCAAACGGCCTCTAATTTTACAAGTAGTTGAAGTTGATTTAAAGATCTATCAATGGATTTTATAAGTCCCTAAAAGATACACCATTAACATTGTAGTCCATGAACAATACAACGACACTCATGTTCTGAAGTCAACCATAAACATCATATCAAGTCTAGGAATTTGAATTCGAGTGTAGACTATTTGCATCACTCTTTATGGCATGTAGACCGTGACGGCGTGAGGATTGGGTTATTTGATGATGACTAATTCTGAAATCAACCATAAACATCATATCAAGTCTAGGAATTTGAATTCGGGTGTAGACTATTTGCGTCACTCTTTATGGCATGTGGACCGTGATGGTGTGAGGATTGGGTTATTTGATGATGACTAGCTTATTACTCTTGCATGAAAATTTTTGTTTGATTTGTGTTCACAAAAATAAGAAAAAAGGGGAAATATTTAAAATTGATTCCTACTTCTAAAAAATATTTAGAAAAAAGTGATTGTTTAGTTTTGCAATTGTTAATGGAATTTTATAGCGAATTAGTTAACTTGGTTAGAGTAAGAATTGTATCCGTAAGAAGGCACTTAGTTTAAATTTTTTATAGGATATGACTAATTTTTAATTATGTTAATCCCTTGTGGCAATTAATTTTATAAATTATAACTAAATCTTAATTTTGCAACCGGTTTGACTATCAATGGAGGATTGGATTATTTGATTATGACTAGCTTTTCACTTTACTAAAACCTTTGAAAAAGTTGAGAAAAAGACACAAAATAAAAAAAAAAATGTAGTATGAGTACTTGGTACTTGTACCTTGTGATATTAGAGCTTTATCTTGTAATTTTATAGTTTGTATGCTATGATCTTAACGCTTTTAATGTGTGATTTTTCTAAAACCTTTAAAATTTGCATTTTTTACATAAGGTATGGTCATTGAAACACAAGCTGTAAAATTACACAATAATAAGGTAAAAATACAAAAATTATAAAAATCAAACAATAAAATTACAGGATATATGTCGTAAACTTACACGTACAAACTTTAACATCAGCACAAGCACCTCTCTCCTGGTGCATTGTATTTGCTTAAATTTTTTTTTGTGTGAAATTGGGTTTTGGTGGTGCTTTTTACAAATAACCCTGATTTAGTACTGGAAATTGAAAATTAGTGATACTTTAATTTTTTTTTAAATAATTGAGTACGAGTGTTGTTTTAATGTTCTTAAATGACTTCTTTCAAAAATGCCCTCAAAACACTTCTTAACGACATTAAAAATATGAAAACAAACACATTTTTTACAAGTTACTGTTGGGGGCATTTTTAGAATAAATCCTCTATCAAGAGTAAATAGATGCTAATTCTAAATTAGATTAAAAAGGTCTCACTAATTTTCAATTTCAAAGAATTATGCGACTGAATCAGGTTTATTTTTTAAAAATAATCACTAAAATCTGATTCCTTTAAGGTTTTAAACCGGTTGACGCCCGTTCGGTTGTGCATGGCTATTGATTTGCTAGGCTTCAGAAGTAGGAGCCTCTCGTTTAAAATCAAACTTAATCTTTCTCAATCATGGTGACGATTGTCAATATTTCCATTCACAATGCTATAATCTTCTGAAGAAAGTAGGGTCCTATAAAATGATCGGAACCACACTGAATCATGCATCCTCAGCCGTCCATGAAGCAAAGAAGAGGATACAATTGTACTCCGTGTAAGTAAAATCTTTCCTTTTATGTCTAATGTATTTGGCTGTATCCAACATAGTACGTATGCTGATCAAACTGTAGATGTTCGGCCAAAAAATATGTTTCTAAATAATTTATTGCACCTTTGCCTCATCTTTCCCTTGTGCACTTGTACTAATACTTTAACTCCGTCCAAATCATTTACCGATGGAGACGTCCTTGTATCTTCCAGGAAGAACTTTGCTTTGGGATTCTTTAGCCCTGGCAATTCCACCTACCGCTACCTTGAAATTTGGTTTAGTAAAATCCAAGAACAAAACGTAGTATGGGTTGCAAACAAAAATAGTACAATTAAGAACAATTTGTCTGCTGTCCTTAAAATCAATTCACAGGGAAATATGGTTATCCTCGACAAAGTGACGACATTGCTGTCTAGTCTACTAATTTGCTGATCACCACGGGAAATAGCAATTCGATTGCTAAGCTCTTGGACTCGGGAAATCTAGTTTTAACTTGAAATGATAGTAAAAATTTTGTATGGCAAAGCTTTGATTATCTTGCAGATAGCTTTCTTTCAAAAATGAAACTGGAACTACGCCCAAGATTGGGTTTGAACTGGTCCCTAACATCTTGGAAATCAAGCAACGACCCTGGCAATGGAAATTACTCCCTTGTGCTAGAGTCGCAAGGCTCACCTCAGTTCTTCTTGTACGAGGGCTCGGACAAGCTTTGGCGAAGTGGTCCGTGGAACAGTTTACGACTGAGCACTATGCCAAAACAACCACTCCCAGAACTATTCACTTATTGATTTGTCAATACTCTAGATCAAATTTACTTCATGTTTGTGGTCGCCAATAACTCCATCTTCTCTAGATTATTTCTGAACGACACTGGTTCAATTCAACGACAAGTATGGAATGAAGAAAACCATCGATGGAATAACTTTTGGTCATCATCAAGAGACCGGTGCAAAAGTTATGCGAGTTGTGGCGCATATGGCAGCTGTGGCAATAATTATCCAATCCAGTGTACATGTCTCCCGGGATTTGAACCTAGATTTTCCCAAGACTGGAACTTGGGAACTAGATTAAGTGGATGTGTCAGAAAGAGACCAACTCAATACTGTGGAAAAGGTGATGGGTTCCTGAAGAAGTCGAATGTGAAGGTACTTGATACCTCAGTTGCTCAAGTTGACATGAGTTTGAGCCTCGAGGAATGCCAGCAGGAATGCCTAAGGAACTGCAATTGCACGGCCTATACTATCGTGGATATTCGTGGAGAGGGAAGTGGGTGCGCTGCTTGGTATGGAGATTTGATAGATATAATGGAATTTTCAATTGGCGGATAAGATTTATTCTTTTGCGTGGATGTGACTGAGTTAGGTAACCTTGTATACAGTTCGAGAAACATGATGTTGCATCTAACTATATGATTTGAAAATAAAATTTTCTCGATTTCTTCCTTCGTTTCTACCTTTCTAACGATATAATTTAACTTTAACTCTTTATATTTGTATTTCAGTTGCAAACGCAAGAAAAGATTCGAAAGGTTTTCATAGTAAAAAGAAAACGCTTATAATTGTGTTACCGTTTCTTCTTGGAGGATTGTTTCTTTTAGTCATAAGTGGATGTTGATTTGTTAGAAAAAGGAGAAAAGGAAAAGGTAATGATTCATTTGTTCTTTGTTTGTTATTTTATTACCTGTTTTTGTCTATTATGATTTTTATGTTGTATTAATTGCTGTAGGTGAAAGAGGAGGAGCACAAAATGGAGTATTATTGCTTAATTTACCCTCTAATACTACAAGATTATATGACCCTGCAAGTGCAAATGAATGTGGAGGAAACAACAACTAGTCCAGAATTACCATTCTTTGGTCTAAACATTATAATAGTTGCTACAGATAAATTTTCTCCTACAAATAAACTTGGATAAGGTGGTTTTGGACCTGTCTATAAGGTAATTTTAAAGGGTAACTGAACTTCTAGACCCCTTATCCTTTTAATTTTTTTGGATTTGAGTTACCTCTGTTGACTGAAGGAAACAATGAACTGTTTGATTTAAGTACAAGTTGCAAATCTCTAGGGTCAACTATCCAATGGCCAAGAGATTGTAGTCAAAAGATTGTCAAAATCCTTTTTATAATGGTGAATACAAGAATCCCATTCATCTCTTCACAAGCGAAGAACTAATGAAGGCAACCAACGACTATGATCCAAAGCGAAGAATCCTTTGCGACAAATACTATGAACTATACAAGGATTATCTTGAGGATTGTAGTATTATTGTAAAGAGAATTCGTAGAGAAAAGCTTAAGGGAGACCATGAGGGGATTAGGAAGTTCATAAGGGATGCTCTGAATGCTTCTCGGATGATTAGGCACAAGAACGTGGTGAAACTCTTGGGTTGTTGTCTGGAGACTAGTGTTCCTATTCTAGTTCACGAATTCATGCCTAATGGCAGTCTTAGTGATCATCTTTCCGATAATCCTTCTTTATGAAATCGTTTGCAAATCTCATTTGAAATTAGATTAAAGATTGCAGCAGAGATAGCTAATGCAGTAACATATCTCCACATTGCTTTTCCAAGGCTTGTAATACTTAGGGACTTGAAGGTGAATAATGATTTATTGGATCGAAACTATGTTGCAAAGCTTCAAGACTTTCTGTGGTGATTCCTATGGATGTTCCTGTGTGCAAGATTTTCCAACTGGAACATTTGGGTAGTTGGCCCCTGAAAGCATGCGGGGAAGCTGTAGGCACCCCAAATTGCACAACAAAAATGATGAATAATTGGTTAAAATCATTCTTTCCTTTAAAACCAGCACAAAATTTGAGAAATAAGCATTTTTTCTTGTATCTGACAACTCAGGTCAGATACAAGCATATCCTTTTATATCCGATAGAAGTTGTCGGATACAAGCAGGCATTAATGTATCTGACGACATAAGTCGGATACATATAGGTGCTCTTGTATCCGACCTGATATGTCAGATACAAGCTTTTTGCTCAAAATTAGGGTTTTCCGAGAGTTTTCACTTTTTACCATCATATCCTTCATTAAAGGAGTGGAAATCTTGGAAATACCCTTAAGGTTAAAGTTGGTGGACTCTAGACATCATTTTGTGTCTACCTTTATGCAAACCCTAACCCTAACCTTTGCCTATAAATAGGAGGCTCCTCCTTAAGCAAATGGCCATAAGTTGGAGATTGAAGAGCTCCGAGTGAAGAAGGGAACCGCTGCCGCACTGCTTCCAAAATCCAGGTAAGCCTAAAACCTTCTTTAAATCTTCTGTCTTACATTCTAGGTTTAGTTCTCTTCTTCTACCTTTCTGTAGAATAAGGCCTAATCTGTGTGTATGCAAACCCTTCCTCTACTCAAACTACCTCGAGACTCCCCCTAGCCATAAAACGTGAAGGCAGGATCTAGGGGAAACGAGACTGAGGATTGATCCTAGTGTTAGAACCTTGTTGGAAAAGCCTTTTGATTCCATGAAAACCATTTCATACTCAAAGTACCCCAAGATTATCTTGAAGAACGGTTAAACGGGGAGAGAGAACTAACGGAAACGAGAATGGAATGGAACCCTAGGTCTTTTTAGAACCCCATTTGATTAATATTAATGCATGCTATATATTGTTATGTTGTCGAAGAGTGGATTTTACAGATATACACATAGCACCTATTTTTGTCGGAATCGGCTTATATTTCGGATTTATTGCATTCGTTGTGATAGATCTGAAATAAATAGCCCCAAGCAATTCTGGAATATATCTCAATGATTTTCAAATTGATTTCAAGCAATTTTTTGTTGAGTATTGAAGGCCTCTAGGTCCAACCTCTCGGTTTTGGGCACTTTTGCTCAATATTAGGGTTTTTGGCATATTCTCTCCAATCGGAGAGAATGGTGAGCCAAGCTTGTGCCATATTTCTTCCTAGAGCTTCTTCAATATCTTTTCAAATGATTTTGATTCATATTGCACGGATTACACACACCCAATCACTGTTTTGAGTTGATTTTACTTAAAAGTGGCAAAACGGGACAGCAGCTGTACCCTAACTTCGGACACTCATAACTTCATCATCCGGATGAATTTTGGAGTGATTCTAAAGCCATGAGAAAAGTAAGGCTATCTAGTTTATGCCTGAAAATTTTCATCAATTTTTATGGAATTGATTTTTGACACCATTCTGTCGAAATTGATAGGTCAGTTCAGGTCAAACTGTTGAACCTATCACTTTGAATGGGCACCATCTGCTCGTTTTAAATCCGATTCGAGTGATTCTTGTTTCTGGGTTCTCCTTTGTGAGTCTAATTTCAAATCCAGTTGGTTTCATATTTTTTTGACTCCATTTGTGTCGTGGGTAACAGATTTACTCAGAACTGTTCAACAGGACTTTTCTGGGTTAATCTGTGATCCCCAGGGCCTGTTCAGGAGGTCACCCAAGGCACATCCGGATGAATTTTTGTATGGGGCTAGTTTCATTTGAAATATGGCTCTACATAATTAATTCATGCCAAATTTAACGGATTTATATGGAGCCAATTTTCTAAATGAATTTCCAAAGTTGCCCACTTGCCACTTTTAACTATCTCCAGCAGCAGATTTCAAAGGAGAATAACTCCTAGGATTTTAACCGGATTTAAATTGAAAATTTGCATGAGTCTTCTATTTATCATAATCTTTTAAATGAATTTGGTTTGATTCAATTTAAATTGGATTTGAATGATTTCAAGACAAATGGCACTATCTTTTACTGAATTTTCCGGATTTGACTCAACTTGGTCTTATGCAATTTTTGCTTTGATTTCCATCTATTGGTGATATTCCAGAAGTGATATTGACATAAAAGAGGATCTGGAATTCATTTAGATTTCTAATGTGAAGATATCACACATTTGTTTAATCCTTTTTCAAGGTTTTTGATTATTTTAGCAAGCTTTCTCATTTTTTTAGCATGAACAACACTTGGCAACCACCTTGTGTGGGTGAATGGGGGTGCCTAACACCTTCCCCCATTCATAATCTAATCCCCTTACCCATCTTTGGATTTTATTTTCAAGAAGGGTTATTTTTAGAATAGATTTGCCTTTTTTACTTTTTTTTAATGATTTTGGTGTCCATTCACACCCGAATTTGAATGGTGGCGACTCTCCTATTTTCGTTGAGCCCATGTGTTGACGGAGGGGATCACCTCGGTGATCCCCCCATGTCTCTGTAGACACCCCAAATTGCACTACAGAATGAGAAAATAGTAAAAACATGTAATTAGAGCTTAAAACAGGTCAAAAATGCATAAAAACTGACAAGGCATGCTTTGCCCGTATTTTATTCACGGGCCGGTTGCGCCCGAAATATCTCTACGGTCCGGCGCGCCCGTATTGGTAATACGGGTACCATTGGACCGTAAATCATTTACGGTCACTAAAGACTCGTGCGAGTTTTATTCTTCTCTTGATTTCCGAGCTTTATCTTTAGTCCAATATCCCTTTAAATGAACGAATTATATCTTTTATTCGCTGAGGCCACCTTGGTTAGCTATGGATGGGCATTATCTTTGTTTTTGACTCTATCCTGAGGATCAGGATATATCCTTCTTGACCAGCCTTGCCCCTGTGCTTGCCTATAAATAGAGGTGAGATTCTCAAGCTAAGGGCCACGAAATTTTGAAGTCTAAGAAGCTCCAAGAGAAGAAGAGGAACCCCGGCTGCTCTGCTTGCTCAATCCAGGTAAGTCCCTTTTCCCTTTTATTTTCTGTCTTCAATTCTAGAAGTAATAGGATCTTCTCTATTGCTGTAAAATAAGGCCATCTTTTGTATCTAGTATTCCCAAACTTGCCTCCAAGTACCTCAAGAATCTCTCTAGCCATAAAACGTGAAGAGAGAGCTAGGGGAAAGGGGAACAGGTGGATCCCTAGAATAGAACCGCATATCTGTTTTTCTCCTTTTTTTTAGAATAAAGCCTGTGATTGTGTTTGTGTAACCAAACCTATTTCCAAGTACCTCAAGAATCCTCTCTAGCCGTAAAACGTGAAGAGAGAGCTAGGGGAAAAGAGAACAGGTGGATCCGTAGGGTAGACCCCCATATGCTCTAATTTGTGAGATGTGGCTGCTTTGGATATCTTGATCATGTTTTAATGCTTTTTATGATGAATCTGGATGAATCACATGAATCTATGATGTTGATAGCATGAGATCCCTACCTTTTTCTAAAATTTGGATTTTTCACATATTTGCACCTACAGCACTGTTTTCGTGATTTTTGTGATTTTAGGCTAAGATCTTGGATTTATCATGATCAATATGGTAGATCTGAATCCAGAAGCTTGAAAATAAATTCTAGGGTTTCATGAAGTGGTTTTTAAATCGTTTTTCATTATTGAGAGAAGAGCCTACGGTCTAAGTTCTTCCCTTTTGATGTTTTTCATCAATGTGGGTATTTTGGTTTTGATTTCTGGATTTAATGTGAAATTTGAGCTATACCTATGTCCTAGATTATTTAAGTTCAATTTTGAAATATTTTATAAAAATTATATTTTTCTAGATTTCTAGAATTTAACTTGAAGCCAGATTTTTGGATTTTTCACTTTAAGTTGATTTTATTTGATTTTATCTTAATTTTTTTTTGATCATGAAACCCTAGGAATGGTATGATCATGTTTGAAAGTTATGGATCAATTAGACTATTCATATGAAAAAACCATATATTTTTGTCTTTTTGTGATTTTTCATAGCAAGCCTTTCTTCTTTGAAAAACATGAACAATACTTGGCAACCACCTTGTGTGGAAGAATAGAGGTGCCTAACACCTTCCCCTGTTCATAACCTAATCCCATTACCCATCTCTGGTTGTTTTTTAGGAGGGTTATTTTTACCCTAAAAATTTGCCTTTTGTGCTTATTTAATATTTTTGTGTCCATTCACACCTAAACAGAATGGTGGCGATTCTTTATTTTATTTAATCCCGTGTGATGATTAAGGAAGTCATTGGATTTTGATTTTTTCCATGTCTTACAACTGGCGACTCTGCTAGGGATGTTGAGGATTTGAGCCTTTTGGTGTTTTTGTTCATGTTTTTGATTTTTTTGATTTGCTTGCTATTTTGTGTTCTTAAGCATGTTGAGTATGTTTTAAATCTGAATTATTGCTTAAGAATTCATGGGGGTAGAAAAATGCCTAATTTTGATTTATAGGATTGTTTCTAAAAATATGCTTAGGGGAGGTTTGTTTTGCTGAACCATGTTTATTTCTTGCTATATTTTTATAATAGCATGTTTTAATTTTCAGCATGATCTCCATGATGATTTTTTGGTGTATAACATGATCATATGTGTACATGATTAGATGATTTTTATGAGCATGTTTTAGGTGCTATAGGGACTGCTTTGTTTATTTGTTTACTTTATATATGCTTTCATATTATGCCTTGGTTTGTGTATGCATGGCTACGAAAAGAGTGGCAAGGGTTTGGGACGTTGTGAATGCACCCAATTTTTTACAATGCACAGTGCACATTTTATTTTTACACAGCCTACCCTTAACCTATAGGAAGTTAAACCCGAATGTGTGTAGCTTGGTGCAACGAGGTCGATACTTCGGAAAGCGAAAATGAAAACATTCACCTTAGAACTTTGAGCTAATGATGTAATGATAATGTGGATCTGTGATTCTATTCATCACTAGGCTTGAGTGCTAAGTTGCCATTAAGCCAAAACCCAAAACCCCTATGCTTGAAGGTGGAGTTACACGTTTGTGGTTAAAGTACACAATTACGTGGGGATATGGGCATGTAATTGTGGGAAGGCCGTTTGCATGGCTTACAAACCAGGGCATAATGCGGATGCCATATTGAGGTAAACAAGGTAACAAGGTAATCCTATTGTTTTGCATTATTTTCATGTCGTAGGGGTGTCATTGTGCCCATTGGTTCGGGATAAAATTGGTACAACCCATAGGAAGAGTTTCTAACTCTGTTTAGAATCAATCCTACCCAATGTTCATACAAGAGGCAACAAAAAGGGTACCAAATTATTGAGTATGGTGTCAATTTGGAGAGTACATGTGCCTTCCTAAACATGTGTGTTAGCAAAAAGGTCAAAGTCCACTTTGGGAAAGTTTAGAAGCCCTGCATTGGGTGAACCGTATGTTTGGATGAGCAATTAAAGTGATCAAACCGTGAAAAAACTGAGAAAACATAAAAGAGCTCCGTAAAACCGCATTTGATACACGGGCTGGGCTCGTCCGTATTAGTTATACGGGCAGGGTTCGCTTGTGAATTTCATACGGTCGTGGCGCGCTCGTAATTTGAATACGGGCAGCACTGGACCGTACTGTATATACGGGTTTCGCGGAAAATTCAATTTTAATCAGTTTTTCCCACTAAATCTTATTACTTTAACCTTTAAATAATGATAAAGGGAAATGAGTTTGAATAAAATGCTTCAAAATATATATATATATATAAATGTGAAGAGAAAATCCTTGGGCCTCTGAAAGCCTTTGAATTTCAGACTTTTTCTCAAAAACTCCTTGGGCTTCTGAAAGCCTTTGTATTTCAGACTTTTTCTCAAAAACTCCTTGGGCTTCTGAAAGCCTTTGTATTTCAGACTTTTTCTCAAAAACTCCTTGGGCCTCTGAAAGCCTTTGAATTTCAGACTTTTTCTCAAAAATCCCTGGGCCTCTGAAAGCCTTTGAATTTCAGACTTTTTCTCAAAAATCCATGGGCCTCTGAAAGCCTTTGAATTTCAGACCTTTTCTCAAAAAATATCCTTGGGCCTCTGAAAGCCTTTGAATTTCAGATCTTTTGGGCCTATGAAAGCCTTTGAATTTCAGACCTTTTTCTTTTGGGCTTCTGAAAGCCTTTGAATTTCAGACCTTTTTCTTTTGGGCCTCTGAAAGCCTTTGAATTTCAGATCTTTTGGGCCTCTGAAAGCCTTTGAATTTCATATCTTGGGGCCTCTGAAAGCTTTTGAATTTCAGACTTTTTCTCAAAAACTCCTGGGGCCTCTGAAAGCCTTTGAATTTCAGACTTTTGAATTTCAGACCTTTTCTAAAAATATCCCTCGGCCTCTAAAAGCCTTTAAATTTCAGACCTTTTTCAAAACCCCCCGGGCCTCTGAAAGCCTTTGAATTTAAGATCATTTTCTCTTTATTGTGGGACCTGTTGGAAGCCCTAGAATATTCCAACAATTCTAAAAAAGAAAAAGAAAAGAAGCAAATAAAGAAACAAAATCCAAACTCGTGCTCACCCAGCTTGCATATAGGCATTCCTAGGCATGTGAATGAGATTAATCGGGCATTGATATATTTTTTTTATTTTTCTCCAGGTACCAATACACTTGCAATCATAGCTCCTGTAACCAGATCAAGAGCTCGCACCATGAATCCCATTGAGGCTGAAGCTGATGCTCCTCATCCAGATATTCTCTTGCTTCAAGAGCAAGTGGCAGGATTGGCCCGAATCTAGAAAACATCCTGTTGGTGCAAGCCCAACAAGTGCAAGCCCAAAATCAAGCATCCACTTCCAACCCAGCACCTCCACCACAAATCAACATTCCACCTCCGATTCAACCTATTCCTGAACCCATCTATGAACCTGCCCCTGAACCTATACTGATCAGGGATGAGACAGGGGAGTCAGACAAAGCTAAGGAAAAGGAAAGGATGAGGGAAGAAGTTGAAAGCAAGTTCATGCACAGACTGGAAATGATCCAAGACGAACTGAGGGAAGTAAAAGGGGTGAACAACTTTGGGGGCACCAACTTTGAAGACTTGTGCTTGTATCCTAACGTTAACCTGCCAGCTAAGTTCAAGTGTCCGGACTTAGATAAATATGATGGCACTGGCTGTCACATGAGCCATCTGAAGTTGTACTGTGGTGCCTTATGCCAGTTCGGTCAAGATGAGGGTGTTCTGATCCAGCTCTTCCAAAGGAGCTTAACTGGAACCGCCTTGAGATGGTTTGCCACTTTAGACCATGGAAAAATCAGAAGATGGAAGGACCTAGCAGATGCCTTCCTGGCTCAATACAAGTTCAATTCAGAAATCGTGCTAGACAGGTACGATATAATGAGGATGAGTAAGGGAATAGATGAATCCGTGAGACAGTATGCCAAGAGATGGAGGGAGACTGCCTCTCAGGTCAGGCCACCTATGCTAGAACAGGAGATGATTTCCACCTTCATCAGTACATTGGGTCAACCATTCTATAGCCACCTGGTGGGTCAGACCACCACTAATTTTGCAGCTTTGGTACAAGTGGCCGATCGAATCGAAGACAGAATCAGGTCGGGTAAAATAATTGACCACTCTGCTATGGTCAGTTAGCAAGACCCCAATGTGAAGAAAGGAAGCGGGATAAAGAAGAATGGGAACAAGAAAGAAGGGGAAGTAAACATAATGCAGCCACCATCAGGCCCTAACAAGCCCATACAAATCAACATACCTGCTCACTTTCCTACTCCTACTCCATCTACCCAGGCCCCCATGAGGGTTAATGTTCCAGCAGCACCCTCAGACCAAAAGAGGGTTTTTACTAAGGAAGAAAAATATGCTTATTTTGCAGCAAGGATAAATAGGGTTTTCACCCCTATTCCAATGACTCCTTCTCAGTTGCTACCCACTTTATTGAAAGCAGGGTATATCACTTTAAGAGAACCTAATCCGAATGCATCCAAGGGAAGAAATTTTGACCCCTCCACTACTTGCGATTACCACATGGGTGTGCCTGGGCACCCTACTGACAAGTGCTGGCCTTTGAAACATGCCATTCAGGATTTACTGGACCAGAATACCCTGTATTTCAATACAGGGGCTCCAAATCCTCCCAGAACAAACATTAGCCAAAACCCATTGCCTCAGCATCATGGGGCAGGCCCCTCTAATGTCGTAGGGGTAATTTCCTCTAACAAAATAACTTTTGACCCATCCCAGTTAATCGCTCCTATAGGGACAACGATCAAGGTTTATTTTGACAGAATAAATAAGGAAAATGAAATAAATGTGATTTCAAAAGGAAATGAGAGTGCTGCTGAGAACATTAGCTCTGCTCTGGACTGGGTCTCATCTCTCATGGCCCAAATGAATATAGCCAAGCCACCTTTGGTTATCAATTGCAGTCCATCCACCCATTTTTCACCCAGTCAGTCAAAACCACCACTGGTCATAAACTGTGACCACTTTAATACATCAGTCACTTCAGTAACCCCCTAACCAAAACAACTTCCACCATTGGTAGTGGACGTTCCTTTTACTCAGACTTCATCGTCCAAGTCTAAACTTCCTCCCTTGGTGATAAATGTCCCCAAGCCTTCCTACTCTGAATCGGCTGTACCATGGAACTACAGTGAAGCTTTTACCACTACATGCCCCGCAGCTAAAAGCAAGGAAGAAGTGAACCTCATGATGAGGTCAGGAAAATGTGTAGCGGTGGAAGAAAAACAAAAGGAGACAGAGAAAGAAAAGAAAGAAGAGGAGAAAAATAAAGGAAAGGCCAAGGTAGGGGAAGATGCCCCTTAGGTAACTAACAGTGAGGCTGCTGACCTCATGAAGGTAATAAAAAAGAGTGAGTTCAATGTTGTCGAGCAGTTGAACAAGGTCCCTGCCCAGATCTCAATACTGGGCCTATTGTTAAATTCTGAAAAACATAGAGACTCCTTGTTAAGGATACTTCATGGGGCACATGTGCCTAAAAACATTGAACCAGACCAACTAGGCCGGATGGTTGGGCAAATATTATCCCACAATGTGATAACTTTTTCTGAAACTGAAATCAGCCCAGCAGGGTACCATCATGTTGACCCATTGCACATAGCTGTACTCAGTAAGGGTTGCTTGATAGCCCGGGTTTTAATTGATAATGGGTCAGCTCTGAATGTCTGCCCATTAATAACCTTTGTTAAGCTCGGTCTGGAGCAAAACAAAATCAAACAGAATGGAAGAATCATAAGAGCATTTGACAGCTCTAAAACACACTCCCTAGGGGAGGTTGAACTGTCGGTCACAATTGGACCATATATTTTCAACATTACATTTGAAGTGATGGATATACCTGCAGCCTTCAACCTACTCCTAGGAAGGCCATGGATTCATACGGCTAGGGCTATACCATCTACCCTCCACCAAAGAGTCAAATATATTAGAGGGCAAAAGGTGATTACTGTCCTAGCCGAAAATTTGGTTCCTCCCATGTGGTCCCCTAATGTACCCTACATAAACATGGAAATGACTGCTGACAAGATGGCCTTTCACTCTTTCCAGTTTGAAACTGTTAATTTTATACCTGGGGGGTATCAAGAAAAAGAAGGAAAGCTGACCTGTGTTGAGAGATGGTCAAGAATGTGCTTGAAAAGTATAACTTTCACCTTGGAAAAGGTTTGGGGGTTAACCTGCAAGGAAGGATAGAACCGATAAAAGTTAAGAAGATGGTCCATAGAGCAGGATTGGGGTCCAAGCCAAGGAACTGGAGAAGATAGAAGGAAATGGAAGACATGAAATTCCCTCACATCAGGGAAACTTTTACAAAGCTTTCTCACATGATTCAGCTGTCTCCTCCCCAGGATCAATCCAAACCCCCATACTATAACATCAATCCATTCCAGAAACCCAAGTCCTCAACCGTGCAATCATATGTTCCACCTCCACCTCCACAAGCATTGGGTGGGCCTGGGCCACATACAGAACAGGAGCATGACTTTTCTAAGGACATTGGAGCCTTTTTGCCATGACAGAAGGCAACCAAGAAGAAGTAGCAGAGGAGCTACCTTTTATTGATTGGGCTGCAGTAGAAGTTCCATCTGGAACTAGCCCTACAGAAGAAGCAGGCGATGCAACTCACCCAGCATTGGTGGTTTCAGATGCAGACCCTGAGCTTGAGGAGCAGGCTTGTATCCCTGCCCCAGATTCTTTTATTTTGAACAATTGAGAGGAAACTCCCCTTACTTTTGAAGCCGCGTTTGTTTGGCAAACAGACATGGCTTCTAAAAAAAAACTCCATTAGTGGAATGCCCTTTTCCTGAAGGTTTTAATGAGCCTTCGTCTTCAGGGAAAGATTTTGTAGAAAGCTCTCAAAAAACACAAAAAGATTTTCCAATTTTTTATAGAAAAGATAAATTTTTCAAAAAGGTCCAAACCATTTATGAACCATATAAGCAAACGAAATTGGATCAGGATGAGTATGACTTCGACTTCGAGCTCGGCTTTGACCTAATGGGGGTTGAGGAAGAGACCGAGGATGAAGAAGATGACCATCCAAAAGAAATCACATATCAATTGGAGCGTCATGAAAAGGGGGTCCAACCCAATATTGAAGAGACCATATCTGTGAACCTAGGGACCGAAGATGACCCAAAGATAGTAAAGATTGGGGTATGCTTATCTGAGGTACAGTGGGATGAAATGATACGGTTCTTGGCTAATTATGAAGATGTATTTGCCTGGTCGTATCGGGATATGCCAGGGTTAGACACAGACATGGTGGTGCATAGGCTACCCATTCTACCAGATGCCAAGCCAGTTAAACAGAAACTTAGAAGGTTGAAACCAGAATGAACATTGAAGGTTAAAGATGAAGTGGTTAAACAATTCCAAGCCGGATTCTTGGCGGTCTCCACATACGCTGAATGGCTTGCAAATATAGTACCAGTGCCAAAGAAGGATGGAAAAGTCAGAATGTGTGTAGACTACAGAGACTTGAATAAGGCAAGCCCAAAGGATGATTTTCCACTTCCACACATAGACATCTTAGTGGACAACACTGCTGTACATAGCCTGTTCTCATTCATGGACGGCTTCTCAGGGTACAATCAGATTAAGATGGCTAAGGAAGACCAAGAGAAGATAGCCTTCATTACACCTTGGGGTACCTTCCACTACACTGTCATGCCATTTGGGCTTAAAAATGCCGGGGCAACCTACCAGCGGGCCATGACAGCCTTATTCCATGATATGATCCATAAGGAGATGGAAGTCTATGTGGATGATATGATAGCCAAATCATGTGAAGAAGAAGACCACCTGATCAGCTTAAAGAAGGTGTTTGACCGACTCAGGAAATACAGTCTAAGGCTTAACCCTGCGAAATGTGTCTTTGGGGCTACATCAGGAAAATTATTGGGCTTTATAGTAAGCAGGAAAGGAATTGAGATTGACCCAGCGAAAGCTAAAGCAATCATTGAAATGCCATCACCTAGAACGGAGAGGGAAGTTCGTGGTTTTCTTGGAAGGATTCAGTACATAAGCCGGTTCATAGCACAGCTCACCGCTATCTGTGAACCAATTTTCAAGCTTCTAAGAAAGAATAACCCGACGGTTTGGAATGACGATTGCCAAGAAGCCTTTGACACAATAAAAGAATATTTATTGAACCCACCTGTGCTAGTACCACCAACTCCAGGAAGACCATTATTTTTATACTTGTCGGTTTTGGAGACGTCAATGGGATGTGTCTTGGGGCAGCATGACGATACAGGCAGAAAGGAAAGGGCGATTTACTACCTAAGCATGAAATTTACAGAATATGAAGCAAAGTATTCCCCTTTGGAAAAGACTTTGTTGTGCCTTAGTTTGGGCAACTCAGAGACTGAGACATTATTTCCTTAGTCATTCCACCTTATTGATATCCCGAATGGACCCTTTGAAGTATCTATTTGAGAAACCAGCTTTAACTGGCAGAACAGCAAAGTGGCAGTTGTTACTCTCTGAATTTGACCTCACCTATATCACACAGAAAGCCATTAAGGGTCAAGCCATTGCTGATCACTTAGCCGCACACCCTTTACCAGAATACCAACCTTTGAAGACTAATTTTCCTGATGAGGCAATCCTGTTTACTGAAGAAGAAGAAGGGGAAAGCTCTTGGCAAATGTTTTTTAATGGGGCCGCCAATATGAATGGAAATGGAATAGGGGCTGTTTTGATCAAACCAGATGGGGCACACATCCCGATCGCAGTGAAGTTAAGGTTCCAGTGCACAAACAATATAGCAGAATATGAAGCATGCATAATTGGGTTGCAAGCTGCCTTAGATCACGAAGTAGAGGAACTTGACGTATATGGGGATTCAAGTCTTATCATCTTCCAAACAACTGGTGAATGGAAAACTAAAGATCACAAGGTGATCCCCTATCACTAGTATTTGGAAGAAATAAGTACCAAATTCACTCGAATTTCCTTCAATTATATGCCAAGGGCCAAAAATCAGTTTGCGGATGCTCTAGCAACATTGGCTTCAATGGTCAGTATGCCAAAAGGTGTTGATATTAAACTACTGGAAATTGAAGTCAGAGATGAACCATCTTATTGCCTTGTTCTAGAAGAAACCCCAGAAGAAGAAGTACCATGGTTTCAAGATATTAAGAACTTCCTAAATGATTGGAGTTTGCTAGAAAATGTCACTTCTACAGAGAAAAGAACAATACAGAGGCTGGCAGGACAGTTCTTACTAAGTGGTGGGCAGTTGTACAAAAGATCACACAATGATATACTACTTAGATGTGTTGCCAAGACCGAGTCAGAAAGATTAGTTGAAACTGTACATGGAGGAGTGTGTGGACCTCATATGAACGGGCATATGCTTGCCAAGAAGATTTTGCGATTGGGATATTACTGGTCAACAATGGAGCACGATTGCTATATACATGTCAAAAGGTGTCATTTATGCCAAGTGTATGCTGATAATAAAAATGCACCCCCAAGTGTGAGACATGGGAAAAAATCAATCTACTGATTTCCTCTATCATCACACGGGATTATATTAAACAAAAAGTCGCCACCATTCAATCTAGGTGTGAATGGACACCAAAATATTAAATAAGCACAAAAGGCAAATTTTAGGGCAGAATATCCCTCCTAAAAAAAACAACCAGAGATGGGTAAGGGGATTAAGTTATGAACAGGGGAAGGTGTTAGGCACCCCTATTCATCCACACAAGGTGGTTGCCAGGCATTGTTCATGTTTAAAATAAAGGAAAAAGCTTGCTATAAAAATCAGGAAAATCACAAAAAAGGCAAAAATATATGGTTTTTTTATGTGAATAGTCTGATTGATCCAGAACTTTCAAATATGATCATACCATTCCTAGGGTTTCATGATCAAAACAAAATTGAGATAAAATCAAATAAAATCAATTTAAAGTGAAAAATCCAAAAATCTGGCTTCAAGTCAAAATTCTAGAAATCTAGAAAAATATGATTTTTATGAAATATTTCAAAATTGAACTTGAACAGTCCAGGACATAGGTATAGCCCAAATTTCACATTAAATCTGAAAATCAAAACCAAAAATATCCACGTTGATGAAAAACACCAAAAGGGGAGAATTTAGACCGTAGGGTCTTATCTCAATAATGAAAAATAATTTAAAAACCATATCATGAAACCCTAATATTTACTTTTAGGCTTTTGGATTCAGATCTATCATATTGATCATGATAAATCCAGGATCCTAGCCTAAAACCACAAAAATCACGAAAACAGTGCTGTAGGTGCAAAAGTGGCAAAAATCCAAATTTTGGAAAATAGTGGGGATCTCATGCTATAAACATCATGGATTCATGTTATTCATTCAGATATATCATAAAAAGCATTAAAACATTATCAAGATATTCAAAATAGCCGCATCTCACAAATTAGAGCACATGGGGGTCTACCCTACGGATCCACCTGTTCTCTTTTCCCCTAGTTCTCTCTTCACGTTTTACGGCTAGAGAGACTCTTGAGGTACTTGGAGATAGGTTTGGTTACACAAACACAATCACAGGCTTTATTCTAAAGGAAAAAGAAAAAAACAGATATGGGGTTCTATTCTAGGGATCCACCTGTTCCCCTTTCCCCTAGTTCTCTCTTCACGTTTTACGGCTAGAGAGACCCTTGAGGTACTTAGAGACAAGTTTAGGAATACACAAACAGATATGGCCTTATTCTACTGCAATATAGATGATCCTATTACTTCTAGAATTGAAGACAGAAAATAAAAAGGATAAGGGACTTACCTGGATTGAGCAGGCAGAGCAGCAGGGATTCCTTTCCTTCTCTTGGAGCTTTTGAATTCCTTGGACTCAAAATTTCGTGGCCTTTAGCTAGAGGAATGAGCCTCTATTTATAGACACACCCAGGGGCATGGTTGGTCCAAAAGGATATAGCCTGGTCTTTAGGATAGAGTGAAATACAAAGATAATGCACATCCATAGCCAACCAAGGTGACTTGAGCGAATAAAAGACATAATTCGCTCGTTTAAAGATATATTGGACTTCAAATAAAGCTCGGAAATCGAGAGAAGGACAAAACTTGCACGTGCCTTTAATGCCCGTAAATGATTTACGGTCCAACGGTGACCGTACTGGTACTACGGGCGCGCTTGCCCGTAGATATTTTGCGGGCGAGATCGGCCCGTGAAGAAAATACGGGCAAAGCCTGTTCATTCTATTTTTAGGCTTTTTTGACCTGTTTTAAGCTCTAATTACAGGTTTTTATTATTTTCTCATTTGGCAGTGCAATTTGGGGTGTCTACAGCTGCCCCCTCTTTGCTGGTAATTGGAACCAATTACAAGCAGAGAGCAAAAAGACCCACCAATTGCACTTTCTGAGATTTTTGTATCATCAATTGCACTTTGCAAGGATTAAAGGGATGATTTTTGAAAAAAAGAATTGATTGTGGTAGATTTGCTAAGAAATCCCTCAGCTTAAGGGCCAAATCCTCCTCTCTCCTCTCACTGAGCACTTGTGGGCTATGAAGTGAGATTTGAGACAAAATTTTTAAACAAAAGTGGGTAAGGTGGCAATCCTTGCAACTTACAACTAATATGTACATTAATCTCCTAAAAATTGTGAGAAAATGACAAAATAGGCAATTTTTGGCTTCGCCCGCATTGTGCTTACGGACATACCTGCCCGTAGAGGGTTCACGGGCGACCGGGACCGTATGGATTTCACGGGCGTCTGATGCCCGTACTAATGTTACGGATTTTACTCTTCTTCTTAAGTTCGCGACTGCGAACTTTTCTCTTATGCTCGTACTCAAGCCCTAATTCTCTTGCGACCGTGCTTTTCTCTGCGGTCTTTCCTTCTTCTCCAACAGTCCGATTCCTTCTCCGGCGATTACTGTTCTCCTTCGACGAGCTTCTCATTTTTTTCCGGCGACCATTCTCCTCCGGCGATCACTGCTTTCCAGCGACCGCTTGCCTTCTTCCTTGGAGCTTCAGTGGAGTAAGATTTTAGCTTGCAAAACCTCCATTCAGATAATCAGGTATGCCTTTTCTCAAATTCTTCTTGCAAACAGTTCGTCCATGCTATTCAATCTTCTGTTCCTTGATTGTAGAAATTCAGACTTGTTTTATGGTTCAACCACTGATTTTTATGCCAATGCTACATCCGAAAATTGTTGAAGAGATGCTTGAAATGCTTGCATGATCCTCATGAGTAAATCTTCAACTTCTATATACGACCAAATGACTTTCTGTTCTTGGGTTAACAGATTTGGCTTTTAAATGAGCCAATTTCTGAATTTTTGAATTTGCTCCATGCTGACTGAACTGATATGTGCAAATTTTCTGGTTGAGTCTGGATTGCTGCTTCAATCTTGTATACTCTAGATTCCCTTTGATTATTTGGCCAACTTGTTTATTCCTCAAGAAGTTGTTTCATGCAATTTTCTGTCTTGAAATGTTAGCTTTAAATTGCTGTATTTTGCCTAATTTGATCTGCCTTCTCCTTGAATGCTACTCTATTAACTGCTAGAGCATCCTTATTTTTAAGTCTCAAGTGCAATTGCTATCTCCATCTTGGCTTTTGGCCTGTGGCGCTGCTATGCTTGTATAGACTTGAATTTTATTCCCTGGAGCTGAATACATAACTTGACATGAGTCGCTCCTTGATTTACCTGGCATTTAAGCAACTTAGTATAGAATAGGTAATCTTCATTCCAACATGCTTCGACTATCCTGAAACCAAGTAAATTTAAATGGTTAGGTTTCTTTAGAAAATCCAAAAGAGGAATTTAAGATCAATTTCTAACACACTAATACACACACACACACACACACACACACACACACACACACACACACATATATATATATATATATATATATATATATATATATATATTTTCCTTTTCCATATAAAGAGAACATACAGGAAGCCTAAACTTCCTATGTGTAAATTTTAGATAAATAAAATTTTCAAAATTAAACTCCTTAGTTGACTTCTGATTTTGGTCGGGAGTTTCTGGAGCACTTTCTTCCATTCTTCCTTTTTCTTTTTACTTTTTCCTGCCAATCAATTAAACTTGGTTAGAATAAAGATTTATCCATAAAATTTTAACAAGAATAATTAACCAACTCCCTGATTTGAACCGTAGATGGCCCGTCTTCGATCAGCTTCCCGAGATCCTGCAGATGAGCCTTCCTCCTCGAGGGTTAGGCGAGATCCTGCTGATGTGGCCTCGTCTTCGAGGGCCGAGAGGGATTCTGATTCTGATATCCTAGATTTCCCTTCTGGGGATTCGGGTGAGGCGACCCCAGAGGTATACTCTAACCTTTCTGCAATTTCATATCTTTTCCCAAAATATATCCTCCTGATTCTTCAATTATTTTCTTTTAGCCGGCTGTTGAGGCTTCTGGCAGAGATAGGAGCCGTAGCAGGCGCAGAGCTGGAGGCAGGGATGGAGGCCATGATGAGGGCCATAGAGGAGGCCGCAGAGGGGGCCGTGGCAGAGATGAGGCCAGGACCAGGGTTGAGATCCCTGAGGAGGTGGCTGCCCAGATTAGGGACACCGATCTTCTGCATGGTTTGAGGACTCATCCCTCAGCGTGCGTTAGGGCGGATATCCCTTTGGAGTATCCGATGTCCCATTATAGAGGGACCTGGGCCAGCTTTACTAAATTTTTGAGAGCTTGCAGTTCGGCCTATCGTCGGGAGCTAGGATTGTATGGTTTCGGCATGTTTATCACTATCCCGGACGTTCGCTTGGATCGAGCCCTCATTGCAACATTATTGGAGAGGTTTTTCCCAGAGACATTGAGCTTCCACTTCCCAGATATTGAGATTGGGATCCGGCCTTCTGATTTCACCTCATCACCGGGATTAGGATGATCGGTGATGCTATTATTGAGATGGTGATGCCAGAGGCTGACGAGATTGCTGGTTATCTTGGATACATTGTGCTGCCTCCTGAGGCATGGGATCGGGGGAGAGCTAGATTGTCTCTGACATGGTTGAGAGAGACTTTCAGGAGGAGGCAGTTTGGCCAGCTTACTGCCGGTGATCATGTGTTCCCCTTCACCTTCCGATTCCTTTTTCTGTATATGATGGGATCTTGTTTCTTCCCGGAGGACACGACTTCAGTTAGTCCTCACTTCTTGAGTCTTTTGGGAGATCTGCAGCGGGCGAGGAGGTACGCCTGGGGCCCGCTCATATTTGGGACTATTCTGGCTGGCCTGCGCCGATCAGTGAGTGGCCTCTCTACTTCCAGAGGGGCTGGAGTTGGGTGCAGGTTCTTCTGGCCCTTCTTGCAGGTGAACCTTATTTCCCTTCTTTTTCTTTATCTCTTTCTTTTTATCTCTCATTTTATATTCTTATGACTATTTTCTTCTTTCTTGAAGTTTTTTGCTAGGGTTTATATTCCCTATTTCCGCCCTACCTCTACGATGCCTGAGGAGACGTATCCCATGGCACTTAGATGGTGTCATGTAGAGCACGACTCTGAAAAGAGTCGTCCCAGGTCTGCCCGGGCCCACTTGGACAGGTTGTACCGGTCTGAGGTAATCTTCTTTAATTTCTCTACTTTCTTCTTTTCTTTTCTTCCTGGATCGCATATCTGATGTCTTGTTCTGTTTTTCAGCTATTTGTCCCCAGGATGGAGGACATTCATTTGTCCCTGACCAGAGACGACAGAGATACCAGTTCTTTATTGGTCAGCTGGGCAGCATCTGGTACTGCGGCGAGCGCTTCTTCTTTCAGCATGTGGGAGAGCCGCGGATTCCTGCCATCCCGCCAGATACTACTCCTTTCTATCCTCCTATGCCTGTTGATCCTGCCCAGTTCTTAGATTGGACTGAGGCAGAGACATTATTAGAGGAGGGTGACTATGATGCCTGGTTCAGGCGAGCTTCTGTTGGGTGCCTCATGTCACCCATGCCTGTCCGTGGCGGAGTCACTGAGATAGGAGGGGTAGTGATTAGGTCCTACGACACCACGGTATGCCTTCTTCTTCCTTTTCTGTTTTTCTATTTCTATTTCATTAACATTTTTCTGACTTCTTTCTTTGCTATTTCAGGAGGCTCAGTTGGTAGAGATCAGGTCTCGCTATGCTGATTTAGAGCGCCAGCGGGATGCCGCGATCGCTGAGCGGGACGCCCTCTATATCACCATTTCAGATCTCCGGGGGCAGCTAGCCAGAGCCCAGGGCCAGGAGGGTCCATCTGATGCACAGGACCAGGCGGGTCCATCTGATGCACAGGACCATGCGGGTCCATCTGATGCACAGGTTAATTTCTTCTTTTTATTTCCATTCCTGCTTTTGTATTTGTTTGTCTTGTTCTGACTGAATTTTTCTCTTAGTTTCAGGAGTACACGGCTGGCCCCTCTTCACCTACTTCACCCGTGCCTATGCATTTCCGGGATGAGGTGTTTTCTGTGGCACGGGTGGAGTTCGTGACGTCTCCCAGTCCAGTAGAGGTTCCTGTAGCAGAGCCCGAGGTCGAGGCTGATATTGTACCTGCTGCTGAGGACGTGCCAGAGTCTGCCCCAGTAGCTGAGACTGCTCCTGCTGCATCTGCTGATGTAGATATGGATTCGGCTATGGACGCTGCTGTGGTAGAGCCTACCGTAGAGACTGCGGTGATGGAGGAGGCTACAGCTGATCCTGTAGAGCCTAGGGTTGATGCTGATGCACCGGGGACCTCTACTCCTGCTAGTCCTGATATGGAGGATGCTGAGGTGACGCATGCTGCTGTGGATACGTCAGCGGAGTCTTCCCGTACTGATTCTGATGTAGATACTTCAGGGTATGTCCCTCCTGATCATCCCACTGCTGGCCTTGTGCCTTTATATATGTGGCATGATATTCAGTCTGTTTTGAGCAGGATGACACGTAGCACGGCCCGCAATGTTGTGCGGCATGTCTTTGAGCGCAGGCGATCTTCAGGTCGAGGTCGGAGCAGAGGACGAGGCCGTGGCCGTAGGGGCGGACCTGCATGGTCATTATATTAGGATTCTTCCATGTATATTTGTATTTTTGTGCAAAAGTGATGTAAACATTCATATATATATAAAAGAAGTTTGATTTATTTCCATTTGTGTTCTTTTCTTCTTTATTTTCAGTGTTTATTACCTGATGAATGTTAAAACAGGGACAGGTGAAGCTTAGGGAAACAAAGAAATTAAAACTTCCCATTTTTTTGCATTTTTTCGAAGGGACCGTACTTATACTACGAGCAAGCTGTGCCCGTAAAATTATTACGGGCGTACCTTGCCCGTGAAGTTTTCACGGTCAGGCGTGTCCGTAATGCCTATACGGGCGCGCTTTGCCCGTAGTATAATTACGGAATTTACTGCCTTACGATTTTTTCTATATAAACTCCTAGGGAAGTCATTGTAACACTTTTATTGGTTGGAAAACTCCCTGAGCACGTCTTTTCTCGCTTTCCTTGGCTTCTTTGGCGCTTCCATGGCTTCCCCTACATCGCTTTCTCCTGCCGTTGAATCTCTTCCTGCAAGACAACCTGTTAGATCAAAACCTCCTAATCTTACCAGGTACAATATTGTGGATTCCTTTTATGATAGATGGGTTAACTCCATGACCCTTGATGAGGAGATTCGTTGGGATTCCATCCACTTAGGGCACATCCAACACCTCCTTAAAATTCCCTTCAAGTGGGAAATCATTGAAGCTTTGATTGGCCACTGGGTACCTGAGCTGAATCTCTTCCGTTTTGATGATAAAGAGATGACTCCCACCATAGAAGAAATTGAAACCATCCTTGGCCTAAGATTTTCTGAAAAAGTTGTGAATCCACCCCTAAAGCTTAGTTATAAAAAAGAGGCTTCCACTTTTTTGGGTATAGGGAAGAAGGACTTAGGAAATTCTGATGCACTATTGACCTTGTCCAAGACCTTTTTGACTGAAAAACTTCTGAGGAGTGAAGACAAGGATGCTAGGTTTAATGCATTGACCCTGGTAGTGGTCAATCAGCTGCTTTTTCCACGGGGTGATGACCAGGTTGACTTGGCTCTCATCTCAGTTATCTGTCAGGTTAGGGAACGCGAGAGGTTGGCTCCTATGATCCTAGCAGAGATATATCAGGCCCTTACTGACTGTTATTTCAGGAAGAAGAAACGCTTCCTTGCCTGCGCCCCTATCCTACAGGTAAAATACATGCATATATATATATATATATATATATATATTTTTTTTTATTCTTTCTTTCCTTTCTTCTTCTTTTTCTTCTCTCTTTTTTTTTTCTTCTTTTTTCCTTTTCCTTTTTTTTTTCTCTTCTTTTTTTTTCTCTCTTTTTTTTTCTTTCTCTTTTTTTTCTTCTTTCTTTTTTCTTTTTTTTTCTTTTTTTTTCTTTTTGGAAATAATTTGAAATACTCCCTTTTTCTGCAGATTTGGTTGCTTGACCATCTTAGCCAGGTTGAAGAAATAACTCGCCGCTTCTTTCCAAGATTGAAAGTTCCTGTTTTAATGAGCAATAGGGGATGTCCTAACATCCAAGGTGGCAAGCAAGGCTGGTTTACTTTCTTGGGTACTCTCCAGGATGATCAAGTGAGATGGCCTGGCACTTATCAACCCACTCCAGAGACAGTGATCACCTTTGAGGGTTCTTCGGCAGTTTGGAGCGACCCAGGGAATTATGATCCCTACTGGTTATGAGAGCTTTGTAGGGCCACTTACATCAGCCACCATGGGGCTAAATGCTCAATTAATGAAAGAGTGGTCCTATGTTTGCTTTCTGCGGGGTCCAGTCTTTTCTGAGTCCCATGTGAAGGACTATCACTTCTGGATCAAAGAACAGGTGCAGAGTCATGCCCCAGTACCAGAGGATCCTCCTGCAGTTCTTCCTCCTACCTATGAAGATATTCTGGAGTCAGAAAGGGCAACCCATAAACGGCTTCAACAAATATGGGTACGGGAGGCTCAAGAACTTAGGATAAAAGTCCTTGTTCTGGAGAGGAAGCTTGAAGAGCAGAAGTCTGGCCGCATTGCCATGGAGAAGAAACTTGAAGAACAAAGGCAGGCTCGTCGCTTTGAAGTCCGAGTGATGCGGAAGAAGTATCAGGATTCCTTGGCTGACCTTAGGGCGTTGAAGAGCAAGCTTTCTTTTTCAAATGAGGTCATTTCCTTTTTGAGTGATCCTGATGCAAAGGGTGCTTCTGGAATCATTGCAACTCAGGCAGCTAGGATTAGGGAGCTTGAGGAGCAGTTAGGGAGTAGGGACTAGATTCTTTTATCTCTTTTTTTTTTTTTTCATTCATCATTTTTTCATACTTTTATGCAAAAGCAAACTCCATTAGTGGAAAGATATTAGATTTAATTCAAAAATAGGTTTTATATTATTGGCCTCAGAATTCTCAGATGCTTATAAAAACAGAAGTTTTATGAAAAAGTATTTGATTTCTCATCACTGGCCAAAGTATAGTTTTTTTTTTTTTTGAAAGCTAATCCAAAACACTTAATCACATATAATTAAAGGAATTAAAATCAGGTTGAATAATGAAAAGGGTAGTCCAAGCAATAGGGAGAGACCAAATTTGTCTACCCCGTGACCTTTAGAATCATCCCCTAATGATTCTACCTTCATGATGGACTCTGCTAATCTGCTCAGTTTCCACTGCTCATGCTGATTAAATTTAGATCACATGATCAACTCAACCTTTGATTTTTTTTTCTTTTTTTTTTCTTTTTTTTTTCTTTTGCCCTTCTTGCCCCTAGTGCCAATTACGGTTTTCACTAGGGTTGGCCTCTGTATTCCGTCATCACCAATCTTACTCTGAAAGTTGAATGAATATACTAAAATCACCGAGGGCTTAATAATGGGACGAAACAAAGGCTAGGCTCGGTTAATGAAAGAAAAGGTATTAAAAGCTCAAAATTTTCTAAGTGTAAAAAAAATGGGTCAACTGGACTTACAGTCATGATGAACTCGGTCCCATTCTTCTTCTTTTATATTTGGCTTTTATTTGCCCCTATTTTTTTTTTTTTCAATTTTTTTCTTTTTGCCCCTATTGGCCTTGCCTTTATTGGCTTTGCCCCAGTATAAGGCTGTAAGTCCAGTTTGGGTTTAACAAAAAAAATGAACAGGCTCAAATTGGTTTGACTAGGGATTCAAATTTTGGGATATAAGGAACAATGGCCTCAGATCATTTCCTAGTAGTATTCATTCATGGAAAATATCTCTTTACTGCATCAGAGTTAATTGGCTCAGGAAAATCTTTCCCATCCATTTCTGTTAAGATGAGAGCACCCCCTGATAGGACTTTCTTGACCATATAAGGCCCTTCCCAATTTGGTTTGAACTTTCCACGAGGATCTTCCAAAAAGGGTAAAATCTTCTTTAATACCAAATTTCCTTCTTGGAAAGTTCTGGGCTTTACCTTCTTATTGTAAGCCCTGGCCATTCTTTTCTGATATAATTGACCATGACTAAGCGCCTTCAAACGCTTTTCTTCTATTAAGTTGAGTTGATCATGCCTAGACTGTATCCATTCAGCTTCCATTAGCACTCTTAGTGAAGGTATTTCCACTTCCACTGGTAAAACTGCTTCCATTCCATAGACTAAGGAGTATGGGGTTGCCCCTGTAGAAGTCCGGATTGAGGTTCTGTAAGCATGTAGAGCAAGTGGCAGCATTTCATGCCAATCTTTAAAACTCACTACCATTTTCTGAATAATCTTCTTTATATTCTTATTCACTGCTTCCACTGCCCCATTCATCTTTGGTCTGTAAGGCGCTGACTTGTGGTGGGTAATCTGGAATTGTTCACACATCTTCCTCATGTCTTTGTTCTTAAGGTTTGAAGCATTGTCTGTTACTATGGCACTTGGCAAACCATAGCGACAAATGATGTTGTGCTTTAAAAACTTAAGAACATGGCTACTTGTAATGTTTGCATATGAAGCTGCCTCTACCCACTTGGTGAAGTAATCAATTGCTACAAGTATAAACCTGTGTCCATTTGATGCCTTTGGAGAGATCATTCCAATGACGTCTATACCCCACATAGAAAAAGGCCACGGGGATGTCATACTGTGTAATTCACTTGGGGGTGCATTCTTGTTATCTGCGTACACTTGGCATAAATGACACCTTTTAACGTGCATATAGCAATCATGCTCCATAGTCGACCAGTAATATCCCAATCGCAGAATCTTCTTGGCAAGCATATGCCCATTCATATGGGGTCCACACACTCCTCCATGTACCGTTTCAACTATCCTTTCTGACTCAGTCTTTGCAACACATCTAAGTAGTATATCATTGTGTGATCTTTTGTACAACTGACCACCACTTAGTAAGAACTGTCCTGCCAGCCTCTGTATTGTTCTTTTCTCTGTAGAGGTGACATTTTCTGGTAAACTTCGATCATTTAGGAAATTCTTAATGTCTTGAAACCATGGTACTTCTTCTTCTGGGGTTTCTTCTAGAACAAGGCAGTAAGCTGGTTCATCTCTGACTTCAATTTCCAATGGTCTAATATCAACACCTTCTGGCATACTGACCATTGAAGCCAATGTTGCTAGAGCATCTGCAAATTGATTTTTGGCCCTTGGCATATAATTGAAGGAAATTCGAGTAAACTGGGTGCTTATTTCTTCCAAATACTGGTGATAGGGGATCAATTTATGATCCTTGGTTTTCCATTCACCAGTTGTTTGGAAGATGATAAGACTCGAATCCCCATATACGTCAAGTTCCTCTACTTCATGGTCTAAGGCTGCTTGCAACCCTATTATGCATGATTCATACTCTGCTATATTGTTTGTGCATTGGACCCTTAACTTCACTGCGATTGGGATATGTGCCCCATCTGGCTTGATCAAAACAGCCCCTATTCCATTTCCATTCATATTGGCGGCCCCATCAAAAAACATTTGCCATGAGCTTTCACTTTCTTCTTCTTCAGTAAACAGGATTGCCTCATCAGGGAAATTAGTCTTCAAAGGTTGGTATTCTGGTAAAGGGTGTGCAGCTAAGTGATCTGCAATGGCTTGACCCTTAATGGCCTTCTGTGTGATATAGGTGAGGTCAAATTCAGAGAGTAACAACTGCCACTTTGCTGTTCTGCCAGTTAAAGCCGGTTTCTCAAATAGATACTTCAAAGGGTCCATACGGGATATCAGTAAGGTGGAATGACTAAGGAAATAATGCCTCAGTCTCTGAGTTGCCCACACTAAAGCACAACAAGTCTTTTCTAGAGGGGAATATTTTGCTTCATACTCTGTAAATTTCTTACTCAGGTAGTAAATCGCCCTCTCCTTTCTGCCTGTATCGTCATGCTGTCCTAAGACACACCCCATTGATGTTTCCAGAACTGACAAGTATAAAATCAATGGTCTTCCTGGAGTGGGTGGTACTAGCACAGGTGGGTTCAATAAATACTCCTTTATTGTGTCAAAGGCTTCTTGGCACTCATCATTCCAGACTGTCGGGTTATTCTTTCTTAGAAGTTTGAAAATTGGTTCACAGATAGCGGTGAGCTGTGCTATGAACCGGCTTATGTACTGAATCCTTCCAAGAAAACCCCGAACTTCCCTCTCGGTTCTAGGTGATGGCATTTCAATGATGGCTTTAGCTTTAGCTGGGTCAATCTCAATTCCCCTTCTGCTTACTATAAAACCCAACAATTTTCCTAATGTAGCCCCAAAGACACATTTTGCCGAGTTAAGCCTTAGACTGTATTTCCTAAGCCGGTCAAATACCTTCTTCAAGTTGATCAAGTGGTCTTCTTCTTCACATGATTTGGCTATCATATCATCCACATAAACTTCCATCTCCTTATGGATCATATCGTGGAATAAGGCTGTCATGGCCCTCTGGTAGGTTGCCCCAGCGTTTTTAAGTCCAAATGGCATGACAGTGTAGTGGAAGGTACCCCAAGGGGTGATAAAGACTGTCTTCTCTTGGTCTTCCTTAGCCATCTTGATCTGGTTATAACCAGAAAAGCCGTCCATGAATGAGAACAAGCTATGTACAACAGTGTTGTCCACTAAAATGTCTATGTGTGGAAGTGGAAAGTCATCCTTTGGACTTGCCTTATTCAAATCTCTATAATCTACGCACATTCTGACTTTTCCATCCTTCTTTGGCACTGGCACTATATTTGCAAGCCATTCGGGGTATGTGGAAACTGCTAAGAATCCGGCTTGGAATTGTTTAACCACTTCATCTTTGACCTTTAGCGTTCATTCAGGTTTTAACCTTCTCAGTTTCTGCTTAACTGGCTTGGCATCTGGTAGAATGGGTAGCCTGTGCACCACCATATCTGTGTCTAACCCCGGCATATCCCGATACGACCATGCAAACACATCTTCATAATCAGCCAAAAATCGTATCATTTCATCCCGCTGTACCTCAGATAGACATACCCCAATCTTCACTATTTTTGGGTCATCTTCAGTCCCTAGGTTGATTGATATGGTCTCTTCAATATTGGGTTGGACCCCCTTTTCATGACACTCTAATTGATAGGTGATTTCTTTTGGAACGTCGTCTTCTTCGTCCTCGGTCTCTTCTTCAACCCCCATTAGGTCAAAGTCGAGCTCAAAGTCGAAGTCATACTCATCCTGATCCAATTCCGTTTGCTTATATGGTTCATAAATGGTTTGGACCTTTTTGAAAACTTTATCTTTTCTAGAAAAAACTGAAAAATCTTTTTATGTTATTTGAGAGCCTTACAAAATCTTTCCCTGAAGACGAAGGCTCATTAAAACCTTCAGGAAAAGGGCATTCCACTAATGGAGTTTTTTTTTGGAAGCCATGTCTGTTTGCCAAACAAACGCGGCTTCAAAAGTAAGAGGAGTTTCCTCCCAATTATTCAGAATGAAAGAATCTGGGGCAGGGATACAAGCCTGCTCCTCAAGCTCAGGGTCTGCATCAGAGATCACCAGTACTGAGTGAGTTGCATTGCCTGTTTCTTTTGTAGGGCCAGTTCCAGATGGAACTTCTACTGCAGCCCAATCAATAAAAGGTAGCTCCTCTGCTACTTTTTCTTGGTTGCCTTCTGTCATGGCAAAGAATGCCCCTACGTCCTCAGAAAAATCCTGCTTTTGTTCGGCCTGTGGCCCAGGCCCACCGGATGCTTGTGGAGGTGGAGGTGGAACATATGGTTGTATTGTGGAGGGTTTGGGTTTCTGGAATGGGTTGACATTGTAGTATGGTGGTTTGGCCTGATCCTCAGGAGGAGACAGCTGAATCATGTGAGACAGCTTAGGAAAAGTTTCCCTGATGTGCGGGAATTTCATAGCTTCTATCTGCCCCTGTTTTCTCCACTTCCTTGGCTTGGACCCCAATCCTGCTCTGTGAACCATCTTCTTAATCTGTACCGGTTCTATCCTTCCTTGTAAGTTAACCCCCAGACCTTTTCCAGGGTGAAAATGGTACTTTTCTAGCACATTCTTGACCATTCTCTCCGCACAGGTCAACTTTCCTTCTTTTTCCTGATGCCCTCCAGGTATATAATTCACAGCTTCAAATTGAAAAGAGTGAAATGTCAACTTGTCTGCAGTCATTTCCATGTTAATACAGGGTACATCAGGGGACCACATGGGGGGAACCAAATTTTCAGCCAGGACGGTAATCACCTTTTGCCCTCTAATGTATTTGACTCTTTGGTGGAGGGTAGATGGTATGGCCCTAGCTGTATGAATCCACGGCCTTCCTAGGAGTAGGTTGAAGGCTGCAGGTATATCCATCACTTCAAATGTGATGTTGAAAATATACGGTCCAATGGTGACCGGCAGTTCAACCTCCCCTATGGAGTGTGTTTTAGAGCTGTCAAATGCTCTTATAATTCTTCCATTTTGCTTTATTTTGTTTCGCTCCAAGTTGAGCTTAACAAAGGTTATCAATGGGCAGACATTGAGGGCCGACCCATTGTCAATCAAGACCCGGGCTATCATACAACCCTTACTGAGCACAACAATGTGCAAAGGATCCACATGATGGTATCCTGCTGGACTAATTTCAGTTTCAGAAAAGGTTATGACATTATGAGATAAAATTTGACCAACCATCCGGCCTAGTTGGTCTGGTTCAATATTTTTGGGCACATGGGCCCCCTGGAGTATCCTTAACAAGGATTCCCTATGTTTTTCAGAATTCAACAATAATCCCAGAATTGAGATCTGGGCAGGGACTTTATTTAATTGCTCAACAACATTGAATTCACTCTTTTTTATGACCTTAATGAGGTCAGCAGCCTCACTGTCAACTACCTGAGGGGTATCTTCCCCTACCTTGGCCTTTCCTTTATTTTTTTCTTCTTCTTTCTTTTCTTTCTCTGTCTCTTTTTGTTTTTCTTCCACCCCTACACATTTTCCTGACCTCATCATGAGGTTTACTTCTTCCTTGCTTTCAACTGCAGGGCATGTAGTGGTAAATGCTTCACTATAGTTCCATGGTACAGCCGATTCAATGTAGGAAGGCTTAGGGACATTCACCACCAATGGGGGAAGTTTGGACTTGGCGATGGAAGTCTGAGTAATAGGAACATTAACAACCAATGGAGGAAGTTGTTTTGGTTGGGGGTTTGCAGAAGTGACTGACGCACTAAGGGGGTCACAATTTATGACCAATGGTGGCTTAGACTGAATGGGCGGAGTAAAAGTGAATGGATTGTAATTAATGACCAAAGGTGGCTTGGCGATGTTCATCTGGGCCATGAGGGATGAGACCCGGTCCAAAGACGAGCTAATGTTCTTTGCAGCACCCTCATTTCCCTTTGAAATCATATTTATTTCTTTGCCTTCACTTCTCCTGTCAAAATATACTTTGACCGTTGTCCCTATGGGAGCAATTAATTGAGATGGGTCAAAGGTTATTTTGTCAGAAGAGATGACCCCTATGACATTAGATGGACCTGCCCCGTGATGCTGGGGCAGTGGGTTTTGTCCAATATCGGTTCTTGGAGGATTGGGAGCCCCTGTATTGAAAGACAGGGTATTCTGGTCCAGTAAATCTTGAATGGCATGTTTCAAAGGCCAGCACTTATCTGTAGGGTGCCCAGGTGCACCCATATGGTAATCACAAGTGGTGGAGGGGTCAAAATTTCTCCCCTTGGATGCATTAGGATTAGGTTCTCTTAAGGTGATATACCCTCCTTGCAATAAAGTGGGCAGCAATTGAGAGGGAGTCATTGGAATAGGGGTGAAAACCCTATTTCTCCTTGCTGCAAAATAGGCATCCTTTTCTTCTTTGGTAAAAACCCTTTTTTGGTCTGAAGGTGCTGCTGGAACATTAACCCTCATGGGGGCCTGGGATGACGCTGGTGGGGTAGGAAAATGTGCAGGTACGTTGATTTGTATGGGCTTGTTAGGGCCAGATGGTGGCTGTACCATGTTTACCTCACCCTCCTTCTTGTTTCCATTCTTTTTTATCTCGCTTCCTTTCTTCTGATTAGGGTCTTGCTGACTAACCATGGCAGAGTGGTCAATTATTTTACCTGATCTTATTCCGTCCTCAATTCGGTCGGCCACTTGAACCAAAGCTGCAAAATTAGTGGTGGTCTGACCCACCAAGTGGCTGTAGAATGGTTGACCCAGAGTGCTTATGAAAGTAGAAATCATTTCATGTTCTAGCATGGGTGGCCTGACCTGAGAGGCTGTCTCCCTCCACCTCTTGGCAGATTGCCTTACAGTCTCTTCCCTTCCTTTGCTCATTCTCATGACGTCGTACCTATCTGGAATGATTTCTGAATTGAACCGGTATTGAGCCAGGAAGGCATCGGCTAGGTCCTTCCATCTTTTGATCTTTCCATGGTCCAAAGTGGCAAACCATCTTAATGCGGTTCCGGTTAGGCTCATTTGGAAAAGTTGGATCAAGATACCCTCATCCTGCCCGAACTGGCATAGGGCACCGCAATACAACTTTAGGTGGCTCATGGGGCATCCAGTGCCATCATACTTGTCCAAGTCTGGGCACTTAAACTTAGCCGGCAGGTTAACATTGGGGTATAGGCACAGGTCTTCAAAATTGGTGCCTCCAAAGTTGTTTACCCCTTTGACTTCCCTTAGTTCATCTTGGATCATTTCTAGCTTATGCATGAACTTTCTTTCAACCTCTTCCCTTATCCTTTCCTTTTCCTTAGCCTTGTTTGATTCAGCTGTCTCATCCCTGGTCAGTATAGGTTCAGGGGTGGGTTCATAGACGGGTTCAGGAGTTGGTTGCACTGGAGGTGGAATATTGACTGGGGGTGGAGGTGCAGGGTTGGATGTGGATGCCTGGTTCTGGGCCTGCATTTGTTGGGCCTGCACTTGTTGGGCCTGTACTGACAGTATGTTCTCTAGCATTCGGGCTAGTCCTGCCACTTGTTCTTGGAGTAGAACAACATCTGAATGAGGAGCATCAACTTCATCTTCAGCGGGATTCATGGCTCGAGCTCTTGATCTGGTTACAGGAGCTATGATTGCAAATGTATTAGTACCTGGTCACAAAACAAAGGAGAAAATATCAGTGCCCAATTAATTTCATTCTCATGCCTAGGAATGCCTATGAGCAAGCTGGGTGAACACGAGTTTGGATTTTTCTTTATTTGCTTCTTTTTTCTTTTTCTTTTTATATTTTTTTTATTTTATTTTTATTTTATTTTTCTTTTATTTTCTTTTATTTTTTTTGATTGAATTGTTGGAATATTCTAGGGCTTCCAACAGGTCCCACAAAAGAGAGAAAGATCTGAAATTCAAAGGCTTTCAGAGGCCCGGGATTTTTGATGAAAGTCTGAAATTCAAAGGCTTTCAGAGGCCCAGGGATATTTTGAAAAAAGGTCTGAAATTCAAAGGCTTTCAGAGGCCCAAAAGTTCTGAAATTCAAAGGCTTTCAGAGGCCCAAAAGGAAAAGGTCTGAAATTCAAAGGCTTTCAGAGACCCAGAAGTTCTGAAATTCAAAGGCTTTCAGAGGCCCAAAAGATAAAGGTCTGAAATTCAAAGGCTTTCAGAGGCCCAAAAGTTCTGAAATTCAAAGGCTTTCAGAGGCCCAAGGATTCTGAAATTCAAAGGCTTTCAGAGGCCCAGGATTTTTTTGAAAAATCTGAAATTCAAAGGCTTTCAGAGGCCCAAGAGTTTTTTGAAAAAGGTCTGAAATTCAAAGGCTTTCAGAGGCCCAAAAGTTCTGAAATTCAAAGGCTTTCAGAGGCCCAAGAGTTTTTTTATGAAAAAGTCTGAAATTCAAAGGCTTTCAAAGGCCCGAGGAATTTTTTGAAAAATCTGAAATTCAAAGGCTTCCAGAGGCCCGAGGAATTTTTTGAAAAATCTGAAATTCAAAGGCTTCCAGAGGCCTAGGATTTTTTTGAAAAATCTGAAATTCAAAGGCTTTCAGAGGCCCAAGAGTTTTTTGAAAAAGTCTGAAATTCAAAGGCTTTCAGAAGCCCAAGGAACCTTTCTCTATTTTTTTTTTCTCAATTATTATTTTATTTTATTTTATTTTATTATTTTTTTTGAAGCATTTTATTCAAACTTGTTTCCCTTTATCATTATTTAAAGGTTAAAGAAAGATTTTAATGAGAAAAACTGATTAAGGTTGAATATTCCGAGAAAACCGTATACACAGTACGGTCCAGCCCTGCCCGTATTCAAATTACGAGCAAGCCGTGACCGTATGTAATTCACGGGCGAGCCTAGCCCGTATAACCAATACGGGCAAGCCCAGCCCGTGTACTAAATGCGGTTTTACGGAACCTTGTTATATTTTTTCAGTTTTTACATGATTTGGTCACTTTCATGGTTCATCCAAACGTACGGTTCACCCATTGCAGAGCTTCTAAACTGTCCCAAAGTGGACCTTGGCCTTTATGCTAAAACACATGCTTAGGAAGGCACATGCACCCTCCAAATTGACACCATACTCAAGAATTTGGTACCCTTTTGTAGACTCTTGCATGAACATTGGGTAGGATTGATTCTAAACAGAGTTAGAAACTCCTCCTATGGGCTACACCAATTTTAAAAACATGTAAATTTTGGGACCAATTTTATCCCGAACCAATGGGCACCTTGACACCCCTATGACATGAAAATAATGCAAAACCATAGGATTACCTTGTTACCTTGTTTACCTTCAATATGGCATCCGCATTATGCCCTGGTTTGTAAGCCATGCACACGGCCTTCCCACAATCATACAACCCCATATTCCCCCGTAATTGTGTACTTTAGCCAAAAACGTGTAACTCCACCTTCAAGCGTAGGGGTTTTGGGTTTTGGCTTAATGGCAACTTAGCACTCAAGCCTAGTGATGACCAGAATCCCAGATCCACGTTATCATCACATCATTAGCTCAAAGTTCTAAGGTGAATGTTTTCACTTTCGCTTTCCGAAGTATCAACCTCGTTGCACCAAGCTACACACATTCAGGTTCAACTTCCTATAGGTTAAAGGTAGGCCGTGTAAAAACAAAAGGTGCACAGTGCATTGTAAAAATAGGGTGCATTCACAACGTCCCAAACCCTTGCCACTCTTTTCGCAGCCATGCATAAACAAACCAAGGCATAATAGGAAAGCATATTTAAAATAAACAAGTAAATAAAGCAATCCTATAGCACCTAAAACATGCTCATAAAAAAAATTATCTAATCATGCAAACATATGATCATGTTATTCACCCAAAATCATCATGGAGATCATGCTAAAAATTAAAACATGCTATTATAAAAATATAGCAAAAAACAAGCATGGTTCAGCAAAACGGACCTCCCTTACGCATGTTTGTAGAAACAATCCTATCAATTAGAATTAAGCATGTTTCTACCCCCATGAATTCTTAAGCAATAAATCAGATTTAAAATATACTCAACATGCTTAAGAACACCAAATAGCAAGCAAATAAAAAAAAATCAAAAACATGAACAAACACCAAAAGGCTCAAATCCACAAGTCCCCAGCAGAGTCGCCAGTTGTGAGACATGGGAAAAAATCAATCTACTGATTTCCTCTATCATCACACGGGATTATATTAAACAAAGAGTTGCCACCATTCAATCTAGGTGTGAATGGACACCAAAATATTAAATAAGCACAAAAGGCAAATTTTAGGGCAAAATATCCCTCCGAAAAAAAACAACCAGAGATGGATAAGGGGATTAAGTTATGAACAGGGGAAGGTGTTAGGCACCCCTATTCATCCACACAAGGTGGTTGCCAGGCATTGTTCATGTTTAAAATAAAGGAAAAAGCTTGCTATAAAAATCAGGAAAATCACAAAAAAGGCAAAAATATATGGTTTTTTTTATGTGAATAGTCTGATTGATCCAGAACTTTCAAATATGATCATACCATTCCTAGGGTTTCATGATCAAAACAAAATTGAGATAAAATCAAATAAAATCAATTTAAAGTGAAAAATCCAAAAATCTGGCTTCAAGTCAAAATTCTAGAAATCTAGAAAAATATGATTTTTATGAAATATTTCAAAATTGAACTTGAACAGTCCAGGACATAGGTATAGCCCAAATTTCACATTAAATCTGAAAATCAAAACCAAAAATATCCACGTTGATGAAAAACACCAAAAGGGGAGAATTTAGACCGTAGGGTCTTATCTCAATAATGAAAAATAATTTAAAAACCATATCATGAAACCCTAATATTTACTTTTAGGCTTTTGGATTCAGATCTATCATATTGATCATGATAAATCCAGGATCCTAGCCTAAAACCACAAAAATCACGAAAACAGTGCTGTAGGTGCAAAAGTGGCAAAAATCCAAATTTTGGAAAATAGTGGGGATCTCATGCTATAAACATCATGGATTCATGTTATTCATTCAGATATATCATAAAAAGCATTAAAACATTATCAAGATATTCAAAATAGCCACATCTCACAAATTAGAGCACATGGGGGTCTACCCTACGGATCCACCTGTTCTCTTTTCCCCTAGTTCTCTCTTCACGTTTTACGGCTAGAGAGACTCTTGAGGTACTTGGAGATAGGTTTGGTTACACAAACACAATCACAGGCTTTATTCTAAAGGAAAAAGAAAAAACAGATATGGGGTTCTATTCTAGGGATCCACCTGTTCCCCTTTCCCCTAGTTCTCTCTTCACGTTTTACGGCTAGAGAGACCCTTGAGGTACTTAGAGACAAGTTTAGGAATACACAAACAGATATGGCCTTATTCTACTGCAATATAGATGATCCTATTACTTCTAGAATTGAAGACAGAAAATAAAAAGGATAGGGGACTTACCTGGATTGAGCAGGCAGAGCAGCAGGGATTCCTTTCCTTCTCTTGGAGCTTTTGAATTCCTTGGACTCAAAATTTCGTGGCCTTTAGCTAGAGGAATGAGCCTCTATTTATAGACACACCCAGGGGCATGGTTGGTCCAAAAGGATATAGCCTGGTCTTTAGGATAGAGTGAAATACAAAGATAATGCACATCCATAGCCAACCAAGGTGACTTGAGCGAATAAAAGACATAATTCGCTCGTTTAAAGATATATTGGACTTCAAATAAAGCTCGGAAATCGAGAGAAGGACAAAACTTGCACGTGTCTTTAATGCCCGTAAATGATTTACGGTCCAACGGTGACCGTATTGGTACTACGGGCGTGCCTGCCCGTAGATATTTTGCGGGCGAGATCGGCCCGTGAAGAAAATACGGGCAAAGCCTGTTAATTCTATTTTTAGGCTTTTTTGACCTGTTTTAAGCTCTAATTACAGGTTTTTATTATTTTCTCATTTGGCAGTGCAATTTGGGGTGTCTACACCAAGTGAACTGCACAACATGACATCTCCATGGCCCTTCTCCATGTGGGATATAGACGTCATAGGAATGATCTCTCCAAAGGCATCAAATGGACACAGGTTTATACTTGTAGCAATTGATTACTTCACCAAGTGGGTAAAGGCAGCTTCATATGCAAACATTATAAGTAGCCACGTTTGAAATTCTTGAAGCACAATATCATTTGTCGCTACGGTTTGCCAAGTGCCATAGTATCAGACAATGCTTCAAACCTTAAGAACAAAGACATGAGAAAGATGTGTGAACAATTTCACATCACCCACCACAAGTTAGCTCCGTATAGACCAAAGATGAATGGGGCAGTGGAAGCAGCAAATAAGAATATAAAGAAGATCATTCAGAAGATGGTAGTGAGTTTCAAAGATTGGCATGAAATGCTGCCACTTGCTCTACATGCTTACAGAACCTCGATTCGAACTTCTACAGGGGCAACCCCGTATTCCTTAGTATATGGAATGGAAGCAGTTTTACCAGTGGAAGTGGAAATACCTTCATTAAGAGTACTAATGGAAGCTAAATTAGAAGAAGCTAAATGGATACAGTTAAGACATGATCAACTCAACCTAATAGAGGAAAAGTGCTTGAAGGCGCTTTGTCATGGCCAATTGTATCAGAAGAGAATGGCCAGGGCTTACAATAAGAAGGTGAAGCCCAGAACTTTCCAAGAAGGAAATTTAGTATTGAAGAAAATTTTACCCTTCTTGGAAGACCCTCGTGGAAAGTTCAAACCAAATTAGGAAGGACCTTATGTGGTTAAGAAGGTCCTATCAGGGGGTGCTCTCATCTTAACAGAGATGGATGGGAAGGATTTTCTTGAGCCAATTAACTCTGATGCAGTAAAGAGATATTTTCCTTGAATGAATATTACTAGGAAATGATCTGGGGCCATTTTTCCTTATATCCCCAAATTTTCATCCCTAGCCAAGCCAATTTAAGCTTGTTCGTCTTCTTTGATAAACCTAAACTGGACTTACGGTCTTATACTGGGGCGAAGCCAATAAGGGCAAGACCAATAGGGGCAAAAAGAGAAAAAAAAGAGAGAAGAGAAAAAATAGGGGCAAATGAAAATCGAATACAAAAAAAGGGGAACGGGATTGAATTCATCATGATTGTAAGTCCGGTTGACCTATTTTCACACTTAGAAAATTTTGAGCCTTTAATACCTTTTCTTTCATAAACCGAGCTTAGCCTTTGTTTCATCCTATTCTTAAGCCCTCGGTGATTTTAGTATATTCATTCAACTTTCAGAGTAAGATTGGTGATGATGGAATACAGAGGCCGGCCCTAATGAAAACCGTAATTAGCACTAGGGGCAATAGGGGCAAAAGAATAAAAAATAAAAAATAAAAAGTAAAAAAAAAAAGAAGAGAAAAAAATCAAGGGTTGAGTTGATCATGTGGTCCAAATTTAATCAGCATGAGCACTAGAAACTGAGCAGATTAGCAAGGTCAGTCATGAAGGAAAGGCCACTTGGGGGATGACTATAAAGGTCGCGGGGTAGACAGATTTGGTCTCTCCCTATTGCTTGGACTACCCTTTTCATTATTCAACCTGATTTTAATTCCTTTGATTATATGTGATTAAGTGTTTTGGATCAGCTTTAAAAAAAAAAACTATACTTTGGCCAGTGATGAGAAATCAAATACTTTTTCATAAAACTCCTGTTTTTACAAGCATCTGAGAATTCTGAGGCCAATAATATAAAACCTATTTTTGAATTAAAGCTATCATCTTTCTACTAATGGAGTTTGCTTTTGTATAAAAGTATGAAAAAAAAGAAAAAAAAGAGATAAAAGAATCTAATCCCTACTCCCCAACTGCTCCTCAAGCTCCCTAATCCTAGCTGCCTGAGTTGCAATGATTCCAGAAGCTCCCTCTGCATCAGGATCACTCAAAAAGGAGATGATCTCATCTGAAAAAGAATGCTTGATCTTCAACGCCCTAAGGTCAGCCAGAGAATCTTGATATTTCTTCCGCATCGCTCGGACTTCAAAGCGACGAGCCTGCCTTTGTTCTTCAAGTTTCTTCTCCATGGCAATGCAGCCAGATTTCTACTCTTCAAGTTTCCTCTCCAAATCAATGACTTTTATCCTAAGCTCTTGTGCTTCTCGTACCCATATTTGTTGAAGCCGCTTGTGGGTTGCCCTTTCAGACTCCAGAATGTCCTCATAGGTAGGGGGAAGAACTGCAGGAGGATCCTCTGGTACTGGGGCATGACTCTGCACCTGCTCTTTGATCCAGAAGTGATAGTCCTTCACATGGGACTCAGAAAAGACAGGACCCCGTAGAAAGCGAACATAGGACCACTCATTCATTAATTGAGCATTTAGCCCCATGGTGGCTGATGTAAGTGGCCCTACAAGGCTCTCATAGCCAGTTGGGATCATAATTCCCTGGGTCGCTCCAAACTGCCGAAGAACCCTCAAGGGAAGATAGAGAACAGCAGATTTCAAGCCTGCTAGGACCAGAAAGTTCCTATCTCTGAAGCTGATCACTGTCTCTGGATTGGGCTGATAAGTGTCAGGCCATCTCACTTGATCATCCTGGAGAGTACCCAAGAAAGTGAACCATCCCTGCTTGCCGCCTTGGATATTAGGACAACCCCTGTGGCTCATAAGAACAGGAACTTTCAACCTTGGAAAGAAGCGGCGAGTTATTTCTTCAACTTGGCTCAAGTGGTCAAGCAACCAAAGCTGCAAAAAAGGAGAGAATTTCAACAAAAAAAGAAGAAGAAAGAAAAAAGAAAGAAAAAAGAAGAAAATAAAAAAAAGAAAAAAAGAGAGAAAAGAAAAAAGAAGGAAAAGAAAAAGAGAAGAAAAAAAATTATTTCTTTTTTTTACCTGTAGGATAGGGGCGCAGGCAAGGAAGCGTTTCTTCTTTCTGAAATAACAGTCAGTTAAAGCCTGGTATATCTCTGCTAAGATCATAGGGGCCAACCTCTCACGTTCCCTAACCTGACAGATAACTGAGATGAGAGCCAAGTCAACCTGGTCATTACCCCGTGGAAAGAGCAATTGATTGACCACTACCAAAGTCAAAGCATTAAACCTGGCATCCTTGTCCCCACTCCTTAGAAGTTTTTCAGTCAAAAAGGTCTTGGACAAGGTCAATAGGGTATCAGAATTCCCTAAGTCTTTCTTCCCTATACCCAAGAATGTAGAAGCCTCCTTTTTGTAACTAGGCTTTAGGGGCGAGTTCACAACTTTTTCAGAAAATTTTAAGCCAAGGATGGTTTCAATTTCTTCTATGGTAGGAGTCATCTCTTTGTCATCAAAACAGAAGAGATTCAGTTCAGGAACCCAGTGTCCAATCAAAGCTTCAATGATTTCCCACTTAAAGGGAATTTTAGGGATGTGTAGGATATGCCCTAAGTGGATAGAATCCCAGCGAATTTCTTCATCAAGGGTCATGGAGTTGACCCACCTGTCATAGAAGGAGTCCACAATGTTATACCTGGTGAGATTAGGAGGTTTTGATCTAACAGGTTGTCTTGCAGGAGGAGATTCAACGACAGAAGAGAACGGTGCAGGGGAAGCCATGGAAGCGCCAAAGAAGCCAAGGAAAGCGAGAAAAGACATGCTCAGGGAGTTTTCAAACTATTAAAAGTGTCACAATGACGTTCCCCATGAGTTTATATAGAAAAAATCGTTAAGGCAGTAAAATCCGTAATTATAATACGAGCATAGCACGCCCGTATAGAAAATACGGACATACTTGACCGTGAAAACTTCATGGGCACAGTGCGCCCGTGTTAACATTACGGGCACGGCTTGCTCGTAGTCTACGTACGGTTATTTCGGAAAAATGCAAAAGAATGGGAAATTTTAATTTTTTTGTTTCCCTAAGCTTCACCTGTCCCTGCTTTAACATTCATCATGTAATAAAAATTGAAAAGAAAGAACGAAAGAGCACAAATGAATGAAAATCAAACTTCTTTTATATATATGAGAATGTGTATATCATTTTTGTCAAAAATACAAAGTACATAAAGGAATCCTAATCTACTGTCTATGCAGGTCCACCCCTACGGCCACGGCCTCGTCCTCTGCCTCGACCACGGCCTGAAGATCGCCTGTGCTCAAAGACATGCCGCACAATATTGCAGGTTGTGCTACAGGTCATCCTGCTCAAAATAGACTGAATATCATGCCACATATATAAAGGCACAAGGCCAGCAGTGGGATGATCAGGAGGAACGTACCCCGAAGTATCTACATATCTCGTAGACTCGGTGTTAGAATCAGTACGGGAAGACTCCGTCACAGGATCAGTGGCAGCAGGCGTCTCCTCTGTAGGCTCCATGGTAGGACCAGCAGGAGTGGATGTCCCAGGCACATCAGCAGGCTCCACCTCAGGCTCTACAGGATCAGCTGAAGCCTCCTCTATCACCATAGCCTCCACGGTAGACTCCACCACCGCAGCATCTCTAGCCGACTCCATATCCACATCTGCGGATGCATCAAGAGTAGTCTCAGGTATTGGGGCAGACTCTGGCACATCCTTAGCAACAGGTACAATATCAGCCTCGATCTCAGGCTCTGCTGCAGGCGCCTCTACCGGACTGGGAGAAGTCACGAACTCCACCCGTGCCACAGAAAAAATCTCACCACGAAGATGCATGGGCACAGGTGAGGCAGGTGAAGAAGGGCTGGCTGTATCCTCCTGAAAATAAGAGAAGAAATTTCAGTCAGAACAGGACAAACTAACACAAGAGTAGGAATGGATATAAGTAAAAGAATTAACCTGAGTATGAGAAGGACCCGCCTGGTCCTGTGCACCAGAAGGACCCGCCTAGCCCTGTGCTCTGGCTAGCTGCCCCCGGAGGTCTGAGATCGTAATATAGAGGGCATCCCGCTCGGTGATAACAGTATCTCGCTGGCGCTCTATATCAGCATACCGAGATCGAATCTCTGCCAACTGAGCCTCCTGAAATAGAAGAGAAGGTATCAGAAAATGCCAAGTTCAAATAAAATAAAGAATAGAAGATACAAAAAAGAGAAGGCATACCGTCATGTCATAAGCTCTAATCACTACCCCTCCTATCTCCGTGACTCCACCACGGACAAGCATGGGTGGCATAAGGCACCCGACTAGAGCTCGCCTGAACCAGGCATCATAGTCACCATCCTCTAATAAAGTATCTGCCTCAGTCCAATCTAGGAACTGGGCGGGATCAACAGGCATAGGAGGAAAGGAGGGGGTAGTCTCTGGAGGAATGGCAGGAATCCGAGGCTCTCCCACATGCTGATAGAAGAAGCGCTCGCCGCAGTACCAGATGCTGCCCATCTGACCAATAAAGAACTGATATTTCTGTCGTCTCTGGTCAGGAACAAAAGCATCGTCTCTGGCCGCATGCAAGGCTAGCACCTCATGAATGTCCTCCATCCTGGGGACAAATAGCTGGAAAATAGAAAAGAATATTAGACATGTGATTCATGAAGAAAAAGAAAGAAAAAAGAAGAGGAATTAAAGTAGATTACCTCAGACCGGTATAGTCTGTCCAGGTGGGCACGGGCGGACCTAGGACGACTCTTTTCAGAGTCGTGCTCCACATAACACCATCTACGTGCCATAGGATATGTATCCTCAGGCATCGTAGAGGTAGGGCGGAAATAGGGTATATAAACCCTAGCAAAAAACTACAGAAAGAAGAAAGAGAGTCAGAAGAATAGAACAAGAGAAAGAGAGAAAGAAAGAGAAGGGAAAAAAATGATTCACCTGCAGGAAGGGCCAGAAGAATCTGCACCCAACTCCAGCTCCTCTGGAAGTAGAGAGGCCGCTCACTGATCGGCGAAGGCCGGCCAAAATAGTACCAAAAATGAACGGGCCCCAGGAGTACCTTCTCGCTCGATGCAGATCCCCCAGTAAGCTCAGAAAATGAGGACTAACCGAAGTCGTGTCCTCTGGGAAGAAGCAAGATCCCATCATGTACAGGAAAAGAAATCGAAAGGCATACGGGAAAGCTGGATCACCAGCGGCAAGCTGGCCAAACTGCCTCACCCGGAAAGTCTCTCTCAACCAAGTCAGAGATAGTATCGCTCTCCCTCTATCCCATGCCTCAGAAGGCAGCACAATATATCCAAGATAGGAGGCGATCTCATCAGCATCTGGCATCACCATCTCAGGGATAATATCACCGATCATCCTAATCCCGGTGATGAGCGTGAAGTCTGACGGCCTCAACATCTGGGAAGTGGAAGCTCAACGTCTTTAGGAAGAATCTCTCGAGCAGTGCAGCAATAAGGGCCCGATCCAGGCGCACATCCGGAATGGTAATGAATAGGCCAAAGCCATATAAGCCTAGCTCCCGGCGATAGGCTAAACTACAAGCTCCAATAAACTTGATGAAGCTGGCCCAGCTCCCTCTGTAATGAGACATGGGATACTCCAAAGGGATATCCACTCTAATGCACGTTGAGGGATGAGTCCTCAAGCCATGCAAAAGATCAGTATCCCTGATCTGGGCAGCAATCGCCTCAGGGACCTCAACTCTGGTCCGGGCCTCATCTCTGCCACGGCCTCCTCTACGGCCCTCATCCTGGCCTCCATCTTTGCCCCCACCTCGGCGCCTGCTACGGCTCCTGTCTCATCCTGAAGCCTCAGCTGCCGGCTAAGAAAATAATTGAAAGAAAGAAAGGATCAAGAGGATATATTTTGTGAAAGAATATTGAATTCAGAAGAGTTAGAATATACCTCTAGGGTTGCCTCACGCGAATCCCCAGAAGGAAGATCTGGGATATCTGAATCAGAATGCCTCTCGGCCCTCGAAGACGAGGCCACATCCGCATGATCTCGCCTAACCCTCGAGGAAGAAGGCTCATCTACAGGATCTCTGGAAGCTGATCTAAGGCGGGCCATCTATGGTCCAAATCAGGGAGATGTTCATTATTCTTGTTAAAATTTCATTTGATTTTCATGTTTACCAAGTTTACAGGAAAAAGGAAAATGGAAAAAATGATTCAGAAATTCCTGACTAAATCAGGAATTGATCAAAGAAAATTATCCTTTTGATTTCAAGAAATTTTTAGGAAGTTCAATCATCTTATAATGGCTTATTTAGTTGCTTATGCTTAACCATCTCTTAGGACAGTCAAGTCAGGAACGAGAGTCCAAGCCTATTGTGGTAATAGGGAAAATGCCTAACAAATCCGGGTTTGTTCAAAGAATCAGTTCATACCAGGCTATACAAGTGTCCAACTCAAGCTAAGGTGTGAACAACATGCTAAGTGAAATTGAGTCACTCAAGAACAAATCAAATTAGGCAAAGCATGATGCATACCCATTTCTGAATTAAAATTAGCAGAAGCAAGAGCCAGAGAATTAAAATACAGGCAATTGGCATCAGCAAAACAAGCAAATTTCCTAAATTACAGCATTGTTCAGATTATTACTTGAGTGTGGAAACAGAAGTCAAAATCAAGATAACAGTAATTGCAAAACAATGATGATTTCGGCCACTCAAGAAGCCAATCACAGAAATGGCAAAGCAAAAAGGCAGAAAAATGAAGTCAAACAGGAATTGAGAATTTTTCATAAATTTGGCAGCAGAGGAGCACTCCTGGTTGTATAGATACAGATAAAATTCTCAAACAGTAAATGAGAAATCCTAAACAGCAAGTAGAAATTCGTGCATGAACCACATTCGTCTAGCATAAACTGAAGATGCAGAAATTGGGCATGAGTCGAACATGAATTGGATTCATTCTTATAGAAAAAAAAAATCAAAATCAGTCTAAGCAAGACCCCAAATTGAAGATTCGTACAAGCATGGAATGCAGGAGAATTACAAATCATGAACAAAGAATCAGTATTTGCAAATCAAACATGACAAGTTCTCTGATCGAATATAGGTGGAACAGCAAGGAAAAAACAAGGTTCGGCCACACCTGTTTATCCGAAATGGGGATTGTTGCAGAGAGTCAAGGATTAGTCTCACCCGAGCTTCCAATTTGTTCACCCACAGAAGAAGTTCGAAGTAACTTGAAATGCCGGAGAAGATGATTGTTGCCGGAGAAAGATGAAGCCGTCACCGGAAGTCGTATGTCATCGGAAGACAAGTGCGGACGAAGATTGAGAAGGAAGAACCGTAAGAGAGAATACGGGCACAGAGAAATTAGGTTGAAATGCAAGCAGAGGAGGAAAGGTCGCGGTCGCGGTATTAAGAAGAGAACAAAATCCGTAAAAACAGTACGGGCAACGGGCGACCGTGAAGGTAATACGGTCCCGTTTAACCGTGATCAAAATACGGGCTAACCTGTCCGTAATGAAAATACGGGCGAAGCCAAAAATTGCATATTTTATTATTTTCTCCACACTTTTCAAAAGATCAATGTCTATATTAGTTATAAGTTGCAAGGATTGCCACCATACTCACTTTTTTTTTAAATTTTGTCTCAAATCTCACTTCATAGCTACGAGTGCTTGATGAGAGGAGAGAGGAGGATTTGGCCCTTAAGCTGAGGGACTTTTTAGCAGATCTTCCAAAATAAATTCTTTTTTATAAAATCATCCATTTAATCCTTGCAAAGTGCAATTGGTTAGACAAAAGTCTCAAAAAGTGCAATTGGTGGGTCTTTTTGCTCTCTGCTTGTAATTGGTTCCAATTACCAGCAAAGAGGGGGCAGCAGTAGACACCCCAAATTGCACTACAGAATGAGAAAATAGTAAAAACATGTAATTAGAGCTTAAAACAGGTCAAAAATGCATAAAAACTGACAAGACATGCTTTGCCCGTATTTTATTCACGGGCCGGTCGCGCCCGAAATATCTCTACGGTCCGGCGCGCCCGTATTGGTAATACGGGTACCATTGGACCATAAATCATTTACGGTCACTAAAGACTCGTGCGAGTTTTATTCTTCTCTCGATTTCCGAGCTTTATCTTTAGTCCAATATCCCTTTAAATGAGCGAATTATGTCTTTTATTCGCTGAAGCCACCTTGGTTGGCTATGGATGGGCATTATCTTTGTTTTTGACTCTATCCTGAGGATCAGGATATATCCTTCTGGACCAGCCTTGCCCCTGTGCTTGCCTATAAATAGAGGTGAGATTCTCAAGCTAAGGGCCACGAAATTTGGAAGTCTAAGAAGCTCCAAGAGAAGAAGAGGAACCCCGGCTGCTCTGCTTGCTCAATCCAGGTAAGTCCCTTTTCCCTTTTATTTTCTGTCTTCAATTCTAGAAGTAATAGGATCTTCTCTATTGCTGTAGAATAAGGCCATCTTTTGTATCTAGTATTCCCAAACTTGCCTCCAAGTACCTCAAGAATCTCTCTAGCCGTAAAACGTGAAGAGAGAGCTAGGGGAAAGGGGAACAGGTGGATCCCTAGAATAGAACCCCATATCTGTTTTTCTCCTTTTTTCTAGAATAAAGCCTGTGATTGTGTTTGTGTAACCAAACCTATCTCCAAGTACCTCAAGAATCCTCTCTAGCCGTAAAACGTGAAGAGAGAGCTAGGGGAAAAAATAACAGGTGGATCCGTAGGGTAGACCCCTATATGCTCTAATTTGTGAGATGTGGCTGCTTTGGATATCTTGATCATGTTTTAATGCTTTTTATGATGAATCTGAATGAATCACATGAATCTATAATGTTGATAGCATGAGATCCCTACCTTTTTCTAAAATTTGGATTTTTCACATATTTGCACCTACAGCACTCTTTTCGTGATTTTTGTGATTTTAGGCTAAGATCTTGGATTTATCATGATCAATATGGTAGATCTGAATCCAGAAGCCTGAAAATAAATTCTAGGGTTTCATGAAGTGGTTTTTAAATTGTTTTTCATTATTGAGAGAAGACCTACGGTCTAAGTTCTCCCCTTTTGATGTTTTTCATCAATGTGGGTATTTTTGGTTTTGATTTCTGGATTTAATGTGAAATTTGAGCTATACCTATGTCCTGGACTATTTAAGTTTAATTTTGAAATATTTTATAAAAATCATATTTTTCTAGATTTCTAGAATTTGACTTGAAGCCAGATTTTTTGATTTTTCACTTTAAATTGATTTTATTTGATTTTATCTTAATTTTGTTTTGATCATGAAACCCAAGGAATGGTATGATCATGTTTGAAAGTTCTGGATCAATCAGACTATTCATATGAAAAAACCATATATTTTTGTCTTTTTGTGATTTTTCATAGCAAGCCTTTCTTCTTTGAAAAACATGAACAATACCTGGCAACCACCTTGTGTAGATGAATAGGGGTGCCTAACACCTTCCCCTGTTCATAACCTAATCCCCTTACCCATCTCTGGTTGTTTTTAGGAGGGTTATTTTTACCCTAAAAATTTGCCTTTTGTGCTTATTTAATATTTTTGTGTCCATTCACACCTAAACAGAATGGTGGCGATTCTTTGTTTTATTTAATCCCGTGTGATGATTGAGGAAGTCATTGGATTTTGATTTTTTCCATGTCTCACAGTCTCACAGAAGCGTTAGGGATGTTGGGCCAGCGTCTAGCATCCTGTTATGGTATAAAGAAATAAATTTGCACTTTAACCAATAACTTAAGTTATTAGTGTAGTGGTAAGCGCTTGGTCTTAACAATTGGTATCATGCGCTGCTATAGCAAGGATTGGCCAAGTCCTGGGTTGACAGGTGTTGGCTTGCGGTTGTAGGTGCTGGAAAGAGGGATTGTTGGGGATGCTGGGCCAAGGTCCAGCATCCTGCTACAGAATAAGAAAATAAAATTGCGCTCTAACCAATAACTTAAGTTATTGGTCTAGTTGTAAGTGCTTGATCCTAATAGGAAGTTTCGAAGAGAAGATAGATATCTATAGCTTTGGTACTTTTTGTATGTTCTTTTTACTGCACGAAAGCCAGTTGATTATAACCCTGGTGATGGATCATTGATTAATTGTGTGAAGAAGAGCTTGGAAAATGATTGCATCGATCAAATTATGGATCTTGTTCTAAGAGACGGAGGAATGGATGAGCTCAAGTAACGGCAATTGTCAATGGCTTTTGAACTTGCTATGAGATGTAAGAAGAGGAGATAAGACCAGCAATGATGGATGTGGCAAAAGAGATAAGGCTGATAGAGAAGTTGGTGTGATACTAGTTGATTGAGGACAAGAAAATTATAATGTTGGCGTAATACCGTTCTTGTTGATGAAAATTGTAGAAAAATCAACTAAAAACTTAATACCAACCTAAGTCGACCCTGATCATAAACTTAGACCCATTTCTAGTTTGACTCCCCATCTCCTAGCCATTTCCAAGTTGACTCCACAACCTTGGGTAGAGACATTTGGCACATAGTCGAGTAGGGAAAAGAGGCAAGGTTTGGTGGGTCCCATGTAGCATGCAGGGATGGCAACATTTCAGTTCGATTAAATCAGAAAATTGAACCACACAAACACCCGTAGCCTTAGAATCTTGGTCGTCCCCATTCCGGGGAAAGTGGCATTGTGGAAAAGCAGATCATTTGGTTCCTTTTCCAGGAACTTTCTCATTTGCGTTTCTCCGTTGCTTTTTTTTGGTTAAAATCTTCTACAATGTTTACCTGAATTGGTCCTTGTTATTGCCGTGAGATGGTGGCATGTGGAGTATCTCACTGGTGTTTCTTTTTTTTTTTTTTCATGTGGGCCCCACATAAAAAAACGTTGAAAAAACACTGACCGTGAGATACTCCATATGACAGAATCACACGGCCACAATAGGGACTATAAACATTGCAAGAAAGACATCAGATTTTGTGCCCAATTCAGCATTTGATGCCATCATCAGAATTTGTCCCCATTCTATTGGGTTGGGGGACTTTTCCCATTTTCTCATTTGGACAAGTGTAGACACCCCAAAATTGCATGATTTTGAAGGAGAGAAATATTTTATTGGAATTTTCAATTCTTAGCATTGGGTTTGAGATCCTTAACCCATTTGAATCCAAAACCACAAAGGAAAAGGCCCAAATTCAATCTTTTGCGCAAAGTCAAACTTTTCCGATTGAAGTTTGTTGACTTTTGACCCCAAAAATGAAATATTTTTTTAGGCAAGATTTTAAGATAATTTTTCCCGGTAATCAGGTTTTAGCAATGTGATTGCATAAATGAATTTTTTGAGCCTTTAAATCTTGACAAATACCTTGGTATTAACATATTGAATCTTTTTACGGGACCTGAAACACCGGAATTTAGCCTTGAACTGGAAAGTTGACTTTTTATTCACTTGGAATTTGGGTCTGGAACTATTTTTAATGGATTCAAATGGGGGGGGGGTGTTTGCTTATTTACATGTAATATCTTAAGTAAATGGAGATTAAAAAATACGAGGACATTTACTTAAATGATATTACATATAAATAAGTATGGCCTGTGCAGGTAAGGGTCAAAACTATTGAAAATTGGTCAAACCTGTGCTGCCCGCATTAAGTATGTGGATTTGCCTTGACCGCGTTTGATCTGCGGTTTATACTTGACCGCATAGAGTATGCGGTCTAGGCATGACTGCAATATATATGCGATCACGTGCAATTTTGTGCGAATTTGCAAAGGCTCAATTTCTGAGCCTTATTTACCGCTCATACCTCTCTCTAGGAGATGTGATCTTCCCTTCTTACCCTCCGTTGTTTTTAGATTTACTCTGACTCATGTTTTGAAACTGAGTTGGAACATTCTAGAAACCTAATTTGGCATACCCTTGTGACCAACCATGCCCCTGGGTTTGCCTATAAATAGAGGGTCTCTCCTCAAGCAAATGGCTGAGAATTGAAGCTAAAAGAGCTCCAAGTGAAGAAGGGAACCCCCGCCTCTCTGCTTTCTCAAACCCAGGTAAGCCTCTCTCACTTTTACTTTTCTATTTTTAAATTCTAGGGTAGTCTGATCTTCTCCCTTTTTGTAGAATAAGACCTACTTTGTGTTTGTAACTCCATACCTAACTCCAAGTACCTCAAGCATTCTCTCTAACCGTAAAACGTGAAGAGAGAGCTAGGGGAAAGGAGAATAGGGATAGATCCTTAGGATAGAACCCTATGTTCTGATCTTCACTTTTTTTGTAGAATAAGGCCTTTTTGTGTTTGTAACCCCATGCCTAATCCTGAGCACCTCAAGCATCTTCTCTAGCCGTAAAACATGAAGAAGAGCTAGGGGAAATGAGGACAGGAATGGATCCGTAGGAAACACTCCTATGTGTTATAATCTTTGATATGTGTCTTTTAATACTTTGTTTATGTTATGTCATTGCTTATTTCTGAATATAGAGGAATATCATGGATCTATGTTGTTCATAGCATTAGATCTCCTTTTCCTCTTAAAGATTTTGGTTTTCTACACAACTACACCCACATCACAATTTTTCTCTTTCCTTTTTGTTATATTAGGCTAGGATTCTGGATCTACCATGATTAATATGGTAGATTTGAAATCAAAAGCCTTAAAGTAACCTCTAGGGTTTCATGAGGTAATGTTTTCAGTTGTTTTAATCTTTGAGAGAGGATCCTATGGTCTAAACTCTCCCTTTTTGATGTTTTTCATCAACATGGGTTGATTGGGTTTCTATCTCTCAACTAATATGAGATCCAGACCTGATTTGAACCCTAAAAAGCTTTATATTCTTCAATGTTTTAGTCAAGAGATTTCAACTTGATTTTTCAACATTTTAATGATTTAACCTAAAACTGATTTTTCAGGTTTTCCTTTAGGATTGTTTTCTTTAATGTTGATTCTGATTTTTTTTATCATGAAACCCTAGATATGGTGTGTTCATATGAAGGGTCCAGAATTAATTGGATCATTCATATGGAAGAACCATATATTCTTTTATTACTTTTTCTTTACTTTATATTAAGTTTTTCTTTCAAGCTTTTTTTCTACCATGAACAACACTTGGCAATCACCTTGTGTGGATTAATAGGGGTGCCTAACACTTTCCCCTATTCATAACCTAGTTTCCTTACCCATCTCTAGTTTTTTATTTTTAAGTAGAGTTATTTATTTATTCCTTTTTGGTATTTTATTTGATTATTTTGGTGTCCATTCACACCTAAAAGGAATGGTGGCGACTCCTTGATTTTTTTTTAATCCCGGGTGATGATTACGAAGTCATTGAATTGATTTTTTATGTCTCACAACTGGCGACTCCGCCGGGGATTGTAGATTTAAGCCATGTTTTGTGTATTTGTTAATGTTTTGTTTTTATTTTGAATGCTTGCTGTTTTGTTTATTTTATTTGGGCATGTTTGATGTATTTTAAATCTGATTTGTATGATTAGAAACTCATAAGGATAAGGGCATGTATGTATTGCTTGGTTGTGTCTAGAATCATGTTTAGGGGCTTTATCTTGTCACACATGCTTACTTGCTGTATTTTTTATGATAACATGCTTTGCTTTGGGTGTTTAATGCTATGTTTTAATCATGAAAATTATGAGCATGAAATCAGGGAGTTTAGTGGGTATTTTGAATTTTTCAAGCATGTTTTCTATGATTAATTGTTTCTTGTGCAACATGATAACATGATTATGTGATTTTTCTTGGTATATAATAATTATGAACATGTTTAGGTGTCTTTGTTACTGTAAGCACCTCATTTTTGCGCCCCCGAAAGTACCATAATGCAAACCCTAGACAGAAAGTCAAACCCTAAGGGGTAAAAGGTTGAATTTTTGATCAAGTGATAATTGGCCACCTTGCTTTATCTCAATGGATAGAGAATCTTGACACGGTTCCAATGCAACTGAATTTGCTGGAATCGGAGTCCGGATGAAGGATCTATGGGCCGGTCAAACTTGAGGGGGAGCCGAAAGTTGACTTTCTGCTAAACCCCGAATCAACTGCTTAACCCTACGTCAATGGATAGAGGACTCCAATACGGTTCTAATGCAATTGAGTTCGCCCAAATCGGAGTCCAGATGAAGAAGATGTGAGCAATTGAAGTTTCCGAGCAACATTGCCGGAAAACTGCACACATGGCAAAAGACTGCACATGTGGCAAGCAGCAGAGCAAAAAGGTCTCAGGGATTAAATCTGTAAGTACCCAAATCAATGAAAATATATCAAGGGCGAATCTGCAGATATCCAAGGGTATCAGGGACTAGATCCATAAATATCCAAAGTTTATAAAATATCTCAGGGACCAATCTGTAAATATCCAAAAGTATCAGAGACTAAATATGTAAATATCTAAAGTATCATGGACTAAATCTATAAATGTCCAAAAGTATTAGGGACTAAATCTGTAAATATCCAAAGTATCAGGGACCAATCCACAAATATCAAGATTTGCTCATGATTGATGTCTCCTATGGGCATGCATGGGCATTATAGACACCTGATTTTTGCACCCCCAAAATAAAGAAAAATGAAAAGTCAAACTAAAAGTCAAACCTTGAGGGGGTCAAAATATTGACTTTTTGATTCAAGTAAATTTGGCCATCAAACTTCATCTCATTGAAAAGAGCATTTCGACACGGTTCCAACGCAACTGAATTTGCTGGAATCGGAGTCCAGATGAGAAAGATATGAGCTGGTCAAACTTTTGGGGAGCGAAAAGTTGACTTTTTGCTCGACCCCAATTCAGCTGCCAAACTTGATCCCAGTGGACAGGTGGTTCCGAGCCGGTTCCAACAACACTAAGTTTGCTGAAATCGGACACCGGATGAAGAAGTTATGAGCAGTTGAAGTTTCAGAAAAACTGCCCATGTAGCAAAAAGGCAACAAAAATGGAATAAACCAACAAAATAAATAAAATAAATGTGTTTAATAATATTTTAATAAAGAGAATCTCGCTTTTTAATAAAATAATCGGGAAAATCGAATAAAAATCTTGCAAAAAACCAAATTGTATAAAGGTTTGAAATCCAAACATTTTAAAAACGTGCTGGACCGTATTTCAATTACGGGCAGGGCATGCCCGTATTTGAAATACGAGCAAGCTTTTGGAAGAAGACACGTGTCACTGTACGGCGGGACACGCGTCCCGTACGGCTGATTCGCGAGATTTTCAAATGTGCGTTTTTTGCCCGTATTTGAATTACGGGCAAGGCATGCCCGTACTTCAAGTACGGGCAAGGTACGCCCGTACTTCAAATACGGGCACGCCCCTTTTTGCCTATAAATAGAGAGGCCCCCCCCCCCCCCCCATTTCAACAAGCCGAGCCTCCAGGCCTCCACCCCTTCTCTCCCTTGCTGTTACCACGGCCAAACCCTGCCAAATTGCTTCCACCCTTAAACCCAAACCCATTTAATACCCAAAATGCCCTTATTATCCTTAAAACCATGCCTAAACCTCCAAAAGCCTCTTCTTAAACCCAACCAACCATCAAGGCTCTTTTAAATTCAACCTAGAAAATCCCGGAGGATGCGGAAGCGCTGCCGAAGTTGCTCCAATTCAGAGGAACCATTAAAACTAGTCATAAACTGCGTTGTAAGTATTTTTCACCCATTCAAATACAATATGATAAGTTTTCATTTCTCTTCAAGTTATTGTACATTATACATTTTCCACTAACCTTTTGCTGTTTTCTTTTAAGTCATGGCAAGCTAAGTTTATAAAGGAGTTGATCATATATAAAGGAAAGAAAGAAAGAAAGTGTTCAAAGGACACTTTGATCAAACTAATTTAATGATCCTCCTTGTTCTATGATATGACTTGCTTAAGGTTACTCAATTCTCTGTAAATATCCCATATTCCATTCTTAAAATTGGAGGTAAACAAATCAAGAGGATGTCTTGTTGCTTCAAGAAGAACAAAAGGAAGAAGAAAAGTGGCATTTTAAGCCAAATGAAACAAGTATAGAATCTGGAGAAGATGGAAACTTCAACAGTTATTGCAGAAAGCTCCCAAGAGGTCACGGAACAGATCCCAAGAAGAATCGGCAGCAAAAGATCAGAATAAGCTGCGCTCGTAAACTCAGAGCAGTCCAGTCAGGACCGTGTTTGCTTCACGGGCAAGGCAAACCGGATTTCGTCTACGGGCGACGATGGACCGTATAGAAAATACGGGGCTAATGTAAAAGTAATATAAAAAATGTAATTTTTCGACCCGGTTGGATCTATTCCGGCCTGAACCGGCCCCTTAAACAATTTGGGATATCTTAAGCCCATTTTTGGACCATGGGCCCACCAAGACCTCCTTTTGGTCCACGTGAGTGGTCCACCTTAGACCGGCCCAAACCAAGCCCGTTTTCAATAAACAGGCCCAGGCCCCTTGACCCTTGGCTAATGGGCCCATTCCAAGCCCGTTAAGCCCAAATGAATTGTAAATAAATAAAGCTTCAATAAATAACCAAATGGGTTACCCAATAACCCAATTGGGCCCAAGGCCCAACCATGGCAACCCACGGGTCTTCCAACGGGACCCGGGTCCGGCCCACTTCACTTAAATAAATAAAAAGATAAAGTCAAACTAAAAGGGACCCACACCTCCAGAGGGCCCCGATAGACCTAACAAAGCAGCATGCTGGTCTAGGAAAAGGGTGAAATTGACTCAAAAAACCAGGGAGACCCGAGGGACCCGTTAAACCGATGGGGTGGGCCGCGGTGTCTTAGGGCTTCCCCGGACGTAACTGAGGACTTAGCTAGAACTCTGAAAAAGCCGCAGACCAGACTTAGACCCGATTAGGGCAAAACCGTGTCTGCCTGCACCTCTCAGGCAGTGGCGACTCCAAATGTCCCGAGGCACGCACGGAACGTGCAATCTAGGATCCAGGTTTTAGGTGCGCACAGCTTGGCGACTCTGCTGGGGACTCTCAACCCAGTCGGACCCTGGTTATCAAATGAGTCAATTAGGTGGATATAAGCAGATTTAGGAAGTACTTCTTGTCCAACTTTAGTGGTTTGTGGAACTTATGCAATTACATGGTATTGGGGGATCCTGTCATAAGGATGAGATAATTGCGTAAGGAAAGTGGAATTTAAGCGGTTCCCTGTGACCCTCCACTTACCTGGGGATCCACCCAAACATTGTATTGCATACTGTTCTGTATTCTCACTATAAAAGTGACATGAAGAAACCCTTAATCAGCCTATTATCCAAGAATCACTCGATCAGACACAGCACTTGGCTCCACTGCACATACAAGCACCTCACTACACCGTGAATGAATTTTTTAACTGCATGGGGTGACATGCACGAGGGAGTCTGCATGAATGATCCGAAATGAATGTCTGCACCATGGGAATGCTCTTCTTAACCAAAAACCTAGATCTCTCTAGCAGCCACCCTTCTTCAATCGAGAGACTTACTTTTGGGATGGTATTAGCCCTACGCTCCCGTGGCTTGCCAGGGAAAGCAGGGTAAACCCATCTCCCCAGGTTTCTGGATTCTTCAAGCGCCATTGGTTTCTTGCCATGGTACGCGAAGGGTCTAGTACTTGGCTCAGACCCTTGAAGGCAGGTGCCTTGGGCTGGGTATCCTTCCCCACCTATTACTTCTGATAAACCCTGATGTGAGCATGAACATGAATGAACAAATAGGGGTAAAATCAATCTGGGGCATTAACCCCCGCCTTTGTTGGTCTTAACCATAAATTAGCATTCAAGTCGGTCTTGATTCAGTTGAAAGTCGGCCAGATCAGACAAAAATGGGTCAGAACAGAGGCAAAAAAAACCCTAAAGATAGGATTTCAGCCCACCTGTTGAGTAACAAATTTATACCCTCCTTTTGGGTTCTCAACAACCCTAAAGGTGATTCTCTTTCCAGATTTATTTTTGTAAATTTCGCCCTCGAAGGCAAGTTGTAAATATTGTTTTTAGTCCAACACTAGGGGCAGATGAAAGAGCAGATGAAAGAGTAGATGAAAGGACAGATGAAAGAAAAGGCCGGTTAAGACCTGAATGCGTTTTCCAAATATTTAAAGGACATAACCCTTAAGACCCCATAACTTGAGTGCTTGGATTTGATTCTTGTGATTAATAATTGCATAAACTGCTTAGGCATTGATTTAATTTTTGCATATCCTGTTGCATGCCTTAGACTAATTTAGAGTTTTTTGTGGAAAACCCTAAATCGACTTGGAATTTCAATCGGATAGTCGGCATGGCATCTTCATCCTCAACTGAGAGAGTTCGCTTCCCCAGGATAGAGAAGTGTGCCTTTGATACCCCTCGGATCCGTTCTTGGACAAGGCAATTGCAAGGAGATGAACAAATTAAATGGGAACAGAAATACCACATGGGACAAACTCTGTCCCTGTTAAATGTGCCCATTAATTGGGACATGATTCAGGTGGCCCTACCTTTCTGGGATCCCCAACTTTCACTCTTTAGGTTTGGAGTTAATGAGTTGACTCCCACAATTGAGGAATTCGAACTATTCCTTCAATTCTGTGACCATGGAGAACCAGCTAGGCCAAACCTCAAAGATAGCTACAAGAATGAAGCTTGTACTTTCTTTGGCCTACCCAGAGGAGAATTCCAGACTTTAGGAGGTGACCAAGCATTCACGCGGGTCTCTAAAACCTTCCTTGCTGAAAAGATAAGGGACAAAAAGCAGGAAAGACCCCGTGTTTGGTGGGACACCTTCACCCTCGTGGTTTTGTCACAGCTCTTCTTTCCTACTGGGGGAGACACCATTAATTTGGCCCTCATGGAAATTGTAGACCAACTCCAAGTGAAATTCCGAATTGCACCATTAATCCTTGCTCAGCTATACCATGCCTTGACCATGACCAAGAATGGAACTAGGAGGTTTCAGGGATGCGCTCCTCTCCTACACATTTGGCTTCAAGATCACCTGATGGTTGCCGAACCTGTCAGCCCACGTTATGGGTACGTCCGTGACAATGTCACATTGATGGCCCGAAGAGAGATTAGGCCAAACTTACCCTCCAGAGAGGACTGGTTTGACCACTTTCTCCAACTGAAAGGAGAAACGGATATAAGATGGGGAAGCATATTTGACCAGACATATACCCCCATCATAGCTTTCAGGAAAAAACATTGCCTAGCCTTGATAGGCTTGACTCATGCCATGCCATACTATCCGGTTCGAATTCTGAGACAATTTGGGAAGTCTCAGGGAATACCAATCAAGGATGAGGCGGAAGGATTAACTGGCCCACTTACATGGGAATTGAAGAAAAAATTGGTGAAGGAATGGCAACATGTGCACATACTCCAAGAGGACATTTTCACTGCATCCGACGTTCATAATTACGAACAATGGATTACTCGAGAAACTGGCCTAGACAGCCCACCTCCTCTCCATATTGTCACCTCTGACGATATCCCAGTTCCGCCCCTGACACATACAGGGATAGGGTGGCCGAACTGCGGGAATCTCATTCTCGAATCCACCGTGCACACGTGGATTCCGAGCGTAAAAACAAGCAGGCCAATGAGGCCCTTCAGCAACAGCTTGACACCATGCGCAGACACGCAAAAGAGGACCGACGTCTGCGGAATAAACTTCTGCGTGCCTTGAAAAGGCGAGACGTGTCCTCTCATTATGATGATGACCAACCTAGCGAGACTCTGGGTTTGTTTGTTTTTTTTAATCATGTAATTGCTTGTTCTGAATTTTGGCATTGTACTTCTTTTTTCATGAAGAATTTTGTGCTAGATTTAATAAAGTCAATTAAGACATCCTCAAATTCCTTTTTCAAACAATCTGGCCCCAATCCATCAACTTCAAAACTTTCAGGCGATCTGAATAAAGAACTCGCCAAATATTTTTAATCTTTGAACCCATGGGTTCTGAATAAAGAACACCCAATTCCTACCCAACTTTCAAATCTTCAGACATTATCAATTCTGAATTTAAATCTTAAATCTTTAAGGGTTCTGAATAAAGAACACCCAATTCTTGCCAACCTCCCTATCTTCAGAAATTATCAATTTCAAATTTGAGTCCTAAATCTTTAAGGGTTCGAAATAAAGAACACCCAATTTTCAGGCGATCTGAGTAAGGATCTCGCCAAATTCTTTTAAATCTTTGAATTTAATGGTTCTACATAAAGAACACCCCATTTTTACCATCAACTCTAAAAATTTCAGGCAATCTGAATAAAGAACTTGCCAAAAGAATCTTTAAATCCAGGAGTTCTGAATAAAGAACACCCCATCCCCATCAGCTCTCAAACTTTCAAATTTCAAGTTTAAGTCTTAAAACCCCAGGGTTTTGAATAAAGAACACCCAATCCCCTGAGCTCAGATCACACCCGTCTGATTTACAAGATCACATGGTCAGCCTATAGGGCACTGATGCCACTGGTGTCTAAACCAGAAAATTGGCAGAGGATCGTCCTGGCATAGCATACTCCGTTGTGTGGCACCAAGGTTAAGCAACTAAGCTAACGACTAAGGTACACTCGGGTATCCCAAGCCGAACTTTTAGGGCACTGAAGCCACTGGTGTTTAAACCAAAAAATTGGCAGAGGATCGTCCTGGCATAGCATACCCCGTTGTATGGCACCAAGGTCAAGCAACTAAGCTAACGACTAAGGTACGCTTGGGTATCCCTAGCCGAATTTTAGGGCACTGAAGCCACTGGTAATTAAACCAAAAAATTGGCGGAAGATCGTCCTGGCATAGCCTTCCCCATTGTGAGGCATTAAAGTCAATGGTCATTAAACCAACGACTAGCTAAGACACGCCCGGGAACTACTAGCCGAAGTTAGGTGCTAAAACCATCAGAGATTAAACTGAAAATTGGTTAAGGTACACGTGGATTTTGCTGTTTAGCTCATCCCCTGTGGAGACTTAACATAGTCCAACCTCGTGATACTGAGATCAAACCAACCTTTTAAATTCCGGGTTCTCTTTCCCAGCCGTTTGGCTAAAACAGACCAGTCTAAATCGGGTTCTCTCTCCCAGCCGCTTGGCTAAAATAGACCAGTCTAAATCGGGTTCTCTCTCCCAGCCACTTGGCTAAAACAGACCAGTCTAAACCGGGTTCTCTTTCCCAGCCGTTTGGCTAAAATAGACCAGTCTAAATCGAGTTCTCTCTCCCAGCAGTTTGGCTAAAACAGACCAGTCTAAATCGGGTTCTCTCCCCTAGCCGCTTGGTTAAAACAGACCAGTCTAAACCGGGTTCTCTTTCCCAGCCGTTCGGCTAAAATAGATCAAGCTTAGGAGTCCCTATCATTTTCAGAATAATTCAAACAAATTAATCCTTGATCCTTCTTTACAATTAAATAATCATGCATATAAGTTGTACTAATATCCGCTGGTTGCCCTTCCCAGGTACCAAAATTGCTTCTCGAAGCCTTTACCTGTTAAGATCCAGAAAAAGACTTGAGATGGAGCAGCCAAGGGAACAGACCTCGTCAGGACAAGACCAGGCAGAGTCCAGCCAGACACAGACGGTGACTGATCTACAACAGAGAATTGACAGTATGGGGACTATTATTCAAGAGTTAATGACAGAATTGAGAGAACTCAGGATGACTCCCCCAGCTGCACCAGTGACCCTGCAGTAACCAATTGTTCCACCGCAGATGGATGCTCCACCACCATACCCTGTGTACTCAGCACCGTTGGTACCACCTCCACCTCCGCAAACTGTGCCTCTTCCACAGATTATTGCACCTGCCCAACTGGGGCAAGAAGAGGAAGATTGGTATAGAACACAGCAAGCCCAATTTGATGAAAAGATGGCAGCCACTAAGTCAGAGGTAGATGCTTTGCATGAAGAGCTGAAAAGCCTACGACCCAGTGCGGTCCCCATGGAGGCTACTTTAGACAGCCTCTACTTCTTCTCCGATGTTCAACTTCCACCGAAATTCAAATGCCCTGACTTGCATCAGTTTGATGGCACCGGGTGCCCGTTAAACCACCTAAGGTCATACTTTGGGGATATGTGTCAATATACCAAAGATGAAAAAATTATGATACAGTTCTTTCAGAGGTCGCTGACAGGAGCAGCATACAATTGGTTTCTGGGTTTAGAAAAGACTAAGATCAAGAGTTGGAATGATTTGGCTGCCAAGTTCATCCAGCAATACCGTTTGAACAGTCAGATAGTTCAGACCAGGGCAGAGTTACAAAGGCTCTCCAAGAAGAATCAAGAGTCAGTACGAGAATATGCCAAGAGGTGGAAAGAATTGGCGACCCTAGTCCAGCCCCCACTACTTGAACAGGAGATGACCTTCTTGTTCATTGCGTCACTTGGACAGTCATTCTTTTCCCTGCTACTGGGGCAAAGTACTTCCAATTTCAATGACCTGATTCTGACGGCAAACATGATTGAAGATGCTGTCAGGGCTGGAAAGATAGATGGAAGTGGTCAGGGCCCTACACAGAGGAGGCCTGCAACCAGACAGAGTGGCAGAAATCAGGGGCAAGAGCCTAGGAGGCAGGAAACCCAGGCAGTTAATTATGTACAGCCAACACAGCCCTATCACATTGTCCAGAGGAATGAAAGTCAAGGGCAGCCTTTGAGAAGGACGAGAGAAGAAGCAGAGGCAAGGATGAAGAGGGTTTTTACCCCGCTGCCTTATGCACCTGCAGAATTATTGGCTACACTGCTGAAGAAGGGGTACCTTCAAATCAAGCCTCCCAATCCCAGAATGATCAACTCACGAAATTATAATGCAGCAGAGAGATGCGAGTATTATTCTGGAGCTCCCGGGCATTCAACAAATCAATGCTGGGATTTGAGGCATGATATACAGGATCTGATAGACAGTAAGAAGATCTCTGTAGATCCCCCAGCACCAGCAGCACCTACTCCCCCTACTGGTACAGCCACTAACCCTCTCCCAGACCATAATAAGGCTTCTGGCAACGGAACAGTACATCAGATCACCAGTGATCAAGGCGGTGAACTACAGGTTGACCCATCCTTATTGATCGGACGACCAGGGCAAGTCGTCAGGGTTCATCTCCAAGAAAGGGCGGTTTATCAACAGATACATGTCATTAATGAAGAGGAGAATGAAGAAACCTTCATGGGGTTCCCTCTGGTGCATTTCAACTTTCCCGAACCAAAGCCTTTCTATTCTCCACCTGTCCCAAACTCACCCCCATTGAACATCTTCGACATGATGAACCCATTCAATGAGCCTATGGACTTCCTACTGGAACCACCCACCCTCAACTTACACCAACTTCACCTTGACCCAACCTACTCCGCTGTGCCTCCACCTTACCAATTCCTACCCATGTACCATAATTCTACCATCACTTCCACGGAAAGAGAAGTTGGTCGGATCACCCGTTTTGGTCGATATATAAACTCTAACCCTCCACCTGCACCAGAGGGAGAGACTAGTGAAGAAAGAACAAGGAAAGAAAAAGGGAAGGATGTGGCCGCTGAAGTGCCACAGACCCATAAGAAGAAAGGGAAGGCCCCAGAAGAAGAGATTGAAAAACTCCACTATAGTGCCTTCACTCCGGAGTATGATCTAGTGCAGCAGTTGAATAAGACACCAGCCCTGATATCCATTATGCGTCTCTTGTTGGATTCAGACAAACATAAAGATGTACTTATGAAAATACTGGGTGATACTCATGTGCCTGACGATATCAGCCCTGAGCAGCTGGAGACAGTAATGTCTATAATTGCTAAACCAGAAGCAATCTCTTTTTCCTCAGTAGACTTGCCCCCTGAAAGGTCATAATCACACGGAGCCTCTGTTTATCACTGTAAGGTGCTCCGACTTAATAGTGAGACGGGTCATGATCGATAACGGGTCAGCTCTGAATATCTGCCCAGTCAGGACCTTCCACAATCTGCAGCTGAATGCTGATTTAATTAAACCTAGCTCCAACAATGTCCGTGAGTTTGACAATACCAAGAAGGATTCCCTTGGGGAAGTTAATCTGGAAATTACAATTGCTGAGAGGGCCTTCTTCATTACCTTTGAGTTGATGGACATCAATGCCTCCTTTAATTTGCTGATTGGAAGACCTTGGTTACATCAAGCAGGGGCAGTCCCGTCCACCTTACATCGAATGATCCGATTTATCTCGGGAAATCAATTGATCACGGTTCATGCAGAAAATCACAAAGAATTTGAACAAGGAGGTGTACCTGTGGTTGATTATGAACTGCCTACTTCCCTGAACTTTCAAGCCATTGAAATGGTGCAAGTAAACCGCATTCCTACTCCTCTGCAATCAGACTTGTCCTGCAGAAGGAAAAGGAAAAGCATGTTCGGTGCTGCTGAATGCGCCGACTGGGGCCTCCGAGTAGGAGATGGTTTGGGCAAATACAAGCAAGGCATCAAGTCTGCAATCCAGCCATGTGACAAATCTGTGGGCTTTGGATTGGGATTTGTTCCTGAACTTGAAGACTATGCCAGGTTATTTGGCATGAAAGCTGAACAGAAGAAGGCACGAGCAGAAGGAAGGGACCCACATTGGCCCATCTGTATGCATGGCCAGTTATACCATCACTTTACCAATATGGAGAGGGAAGCCGCACAAGCCATTCAGAACATAGTTCCCCAGGGATGGGGTGATGAATTCAATGATCCAGCTGAGCAAGCGGAAGCTAATTATCTGCAAAGGTTATGGGACGAACCTCCCTTACCCCAGGAGACAGTTACAGAAGAAAACTCAGAAGCCCTCAGTGGGTTGATGGAAGAATTGTCTGCTTTATTCTCTTGGCAGTCAGTTGACACCGAAAAACCAGCTATCCCGGAAGAGGCGTTTGCCTACCCATCAGATGATGTCGAGGTACCGCCAACTGAGGCTGAAGAAGAAGAGCCAGCTCAGTACATCTACATGATGGAAAGCCAGGATAGTTCAGGAGAACCCACTCCAAGGCAAAGGTCTCCCCCACCTCCCATCTGCATTATACACCCAAATACCAGGGATGGCCTGGGTCAGATGTTCCAGAATATGCCCCAAGTACTGGGACTACCTACTGAGCTGGCTTATCATGAAACTTATGGTAACTGGGCTCCTGACGAACATTCTTCCAGCAGGAGGGATGAATCATCAGGAAAATCTGTAACCAAGGCATTGCCTAAGGTGGAACCACCCAACGAAGTCACTGTTCGGGTACCAGGGACTGTCATCCGCCACAGGGTATGGATCAGTGTATCATCAAAAGATTCAAGTCAGAATCAACCAAAGAAGGGCACAGCTAATGACCCCATCTGCATCTCCTCTGACAGCAACATCAGCATGATACAAACCGGGAAGGTGAATGCGGTGACCGCTGTAACCAAGGACAAGCACGCATTGCAGAACTGGAGTTCGACGCCACTTGCCACTCGCAAAGCCGAACTACCACAGGGAGTTTCTTCCACTACTGAAATTCCCCCTGTAGATATTGCTGCACTTTTTAATAAATGCGTGAAGTCTTTTGATTATTTTTCTGCTTCTGTGAATAATTCTGCAAATAAGCAAACCCAAAATCGCAACCTTAGTATCAATCTCGACATACACCCGAAAAATTTGGAGCACGAGATAGATAATCAGGCTGCCAAAATCAAACAAAAACAAAAAGGTCAAAAAGAACAAAAAGAAACCCATAGTGTCGAGCAGGAATCAGATGGTGACACTCACTCATCACAACCCGATGATTCAGAAATTATCCCTAGTGTTCGTTTTGAACTTGAGGATAATGATGAATCATGGGAGACCCCACCTGAAATCCAGTTCGCCTTGGACAGGCATGAAAAAGGTCTCCAGGCTAATATTGAGGAAACTGAACCTATCAACATAGGTGAAACAGCACAACAAAAGATTCTTCAAGTTGGTAAAAAGCTGACATTATTACAGAAAACACAGATAACTAATTTTCTAAAATCCTACACTGATGTGTTTGCATGGTCATATGAGGATATGCCTGGGTTAGACACGGATTTAGTTATGCATCGGTTACCTATAAAGTCTGAGGCCACACCAGTGAAGCAAAAACTCAGACGCATGAAACCAGAATGGGCCCTAAAGATCAAGGAAGAAGTTGCCAAGCAGTTAAAATCTGGGTTCTTGAAAGTTACAGATTACCCAGAGTGGTTAGCAAACATCGTGCCAGTCCCCAAGAAAGATGGAAGGGTCAGGATGTGTGTTGACTACAGAGACCTAAACAAGGCAAGCCCAAAAGATGACTTCCCGTTGCCACACATTGATATATTGGTTGATAATACTGCAACTCATTCCATGTTCTCCTTTATGGATGGATTCTCTGGGTACAATCAAATACGAATGGCACCTGAAGACATGGAGAAGACTTCCTTCATCACACATTGGGGCACATACTGCTACAAAGTGATGCCATTCGGGTTGAAGAATGCAGGCGCCACATACCAGCGAGCCATGACTTTGTTATTCCACGATCTGATGCACAAGGAAATGGAAGTATACGTGGATGACATGATTGCAAAATCAAAAGAAGAGGAAAGTCATTTAGTGAACCTTGGAAAGGTGTTTGACAGACTCAGGGAATGCAAGCTCAGGCTGAACCCGAATAAGTGTGTATTCGGCGTTACCTCAGGGAAGCTGCTCGGATTCATCGTTGGAAAACGAGGAATTGAGGTTGACCCTGTCAAAGTTAAGGCAATTTTGGAGATGCCACCCCCATCTACAGAGAAAGAAGTAAGAGGTTTCCTTGGCAGATTATAGTACATTAGTCAGTTCATAGCACAGATGACTCCCGTGTGCGAACCAATATTCAAATTGCTAAAGAAGGATAACCCAGTGGTCTGGAATGAAGATTGCCAAGAAGCGTTTGACAAAATCAAGGCCTATTTGATGAGTCCACCAACTTTGGTTCCCCCTGTACCAGGACGACCTCTAATCATGTACTTGTCAGTCACAGAAATAGTAGCCGGATGTGTTTTAGGGCAACATGATGATACAGGAAGAAAGGAACAAGCAATTTATTATCTGAGCAAGAAATTTACCAATTATGAAGTAAGATACACGTTGCTTGAAAAGACCTGCGGCGCATTGGTATGGGCAGCTCAGAAGCTCCGGCACTATCCCCTCAGTCATACTGTTCTTTTGATCTCAGATACGGATCCCCTGAAGTACATTTTTGAAAAGACGATCTCCACTGGAAGGATAGCCAAGTGGCAGGTTATCTTATCTCAGTATGACATTGTCTACACTACAAGAAAGGCAATAAAGGGACAGGCAGTAGCAGATCACCTGGCAGAACACCCTGTGCCCGACTATCAACCACTTCTCACCGGGTTGCCGAATGATGAAATAATGTATGCTGAGTTAGCAGGAAAGGAAACCGGATGGCAAATGTTCTTTGATGGGGCCGTCAACATCAATGGGAAAGGGATTGGAGCAGTAATCATTTCCCCAGAAGGAATCCATCATCCAATAGCAGCAAAACTCTTGTTCGATTGCACTAACAACATGGCAGAATACGAAGCATGTGCATTAGGCTTGCGAGCTGCAATCGAAATGAATATACAATAGTTGAAAGTTTATAGTGATTCCTGTCTAATCATCTACCAAGTAATGGGGGATTGGTGGACTAAGGATCCAAAGTTGGTGCCATATCAAGAACTGATTAAGGAATTGGAAGGACAGTTCAAAAGCGTGACATTTGATTATATGCCACGCGACAGGAATCAGTTTGCAGATGCCCTGGCAACACTGGCATCTATGGCAACCATCACTGGTGATACTTGGGTACAACCATTGGAGATAGAAGTGCGGCATTCTCATATCTACTGTTTTAATGTTGAGAAGAGCACGCCAAAAGGGGAACCCTGGTATGCAGACATAATGAGGTACCTGAGAGACAGGACTTTGCTAGAGAATGCCACAGCATCTGAGAAGCGCACGATTCAGAAGCTGGCAGGACAGTTTTTCCTCAGTGGGGGCAAGCTATACAAGAAGTCCTACAATGATTCATTGCTGCTATGTGTAACAGAAGAAGAGGCACAACAGCTGGTTGATGAAGTCCACGGGGGACAATGTGGTGCACATATGAGCGAGCACATGCTAGCCAGAAAAATCTTGAGAATGGGTTATTACTGGTTAACTATGGAACATGATTGTCACATCTATGTAAGGAAGTGCCGGTTATGCCAAGTTTATGCTGACAACATTCATGCACCGCCCAACACTTTGTACTCAATGACTTCTCCTTGGCCCTTCGCCATCTGGGGAATTGACATGATTGGAGAAATCCATCCGAAGGCATCAAATGGGCATCGATTCATCTTGGTTGCAATAGACTATTTTACCAAGTGGGTAGAGGTCATGTCCTTTGCAGATGTCAAAGGGTCCCATGTACTGAAATTCATTAGAAATAATATTGTCTGTCGCTATGGTGTGCCTGAAGCACTCATCACAGACAATGCCAAGAATTTGAATAACAAGGACATGGACAAAATGTGTGGCAATTTGAAAATTAGACATCTAAATTCTACAGCATATCGGCCCAAGATGAATGGAGCAGTAGAGGCTGCCAACAAAAATCTGAAGAAGATATTGGAGAAAATGGTAGTCACCTACAGAGACTGGCATGAGAAGCTGCCATATGCTTTGCATGCATACCGAACCTCGATCAGGGTCTCAACCGGAGCAACTCCTTTCTCTCTTGTATATGGAATGGAGGCAGTCCTTCCCGTGGAAGTGCAGATCCCTTCACTCAGAATCCTGAAGGAAGCAGAGGTTGATGACATTGAATGGGAAGAATCAAGGTTTGACCAGTTGCAGTTGCTTGATGAAAAAAGAATCAAAGCTCTGTGCCATGGACAACTCTATCAGCAAAGAATAGCACGAGCTTACAACAAGAAAATGATACCGCGACACTTCAAGGTGGGAAACATTGTTATAAAAAAGATATTCCCCCACCAAGAAGACTATAAAGGGAAATTCAAGCCAAACTATGAAGGACCATTCATAGTACACAAAGTCCTGTCCAGAGGAGCACTAATCCTACAAGAGATGGACGGAACTATTTTTCCTGAACCAATAAATGCAGATGCAGTTAAACTGTATTACCCTTGAGATCATTCCAATTGGGAAATGAAGAAAGGCCATCCTTGACTCTCCCCAAGCCTATAAATCCTCCCAAGAACCCTAAAAAGTTTCCCCTAGTTAGACACTTTTGGGCTTGACAATTTCTTTTCTAACCTAGTACAGGTGTTCCTTCACACCAAAAAGGGCATTCCTAGCCCTATCCCAAAAAAAGGGGGGGGGGGGGCAATTGCGAAGAAAATCAAGAAAAAGAAGAAAAAAAAGTTGTGAAAAACAAGATCAAAGCATAAAAATAAGCCAGGATGTAAGCCCTAAAAGGAGCACTGTACAAACCCATAAGTTAAAACCTTTTGAGCCACTTATCTTTCTTTCAAAGCCCCAGCCTAGCCTACATTTCGTCCTATCTCGAAGACCTCTCGGATCTAAAGTGAATGATCTCAAGCAAAACAGTCAAATCCGCATTTTCTGGTAATGACGGAATTGGATTCTCCCTAAAAGGACCAGACATAGTGAAAACCCAAAAAGGGCGCTATGTGCAAAAAGGGTCAGTCGTGGTGAAAAAAAAGAGAGAGAGAGAGAGAGAGAGAGAGCTGGTCATGCCTTAATTAGAAAGGGAAATGCAGCAAAAACAGAAACAGGATGAACAATGCATTGAGTGGGGACAGCCAAGCGACCTGAAGGGCCCAAGTTGGCAGATTGTGTTTGGGACAACGCTTCACAAAGGCCTATGATGACAAGGCTAAAAATAACAAGCACTCTATCTATGTCTGATTTAAGGATTGACTTTTATGATAATTGCAGGCACAAGAACACACTAACATGTCTGTGTTTGTCTGTAATTATTCTGCTTAACTACCCTTGGAATTTCCCCAGCTGTGCTGCTAACCCGTGAAGAAGGGTTCATAGCCTTAATCAATAGCCATTTTTGATTGAGATCAGTAAAAGGCTTAGAATAAACCGGCCCCTGCATATCCCCAACAGATCAAACACTGATGTTGTGTTCCTTGTACAGGTTCAAAGAAGGAAAAAAGATGTAAGATGAACATGAGAAGGATATATTGATCCTTCATTCCCAGCGAGGCTCAGAAGAAAGAAGATCGTCGGGATCCTCGAACTCTCCAACAAAACTTCAAAAGCAAAGAGAGACATCACAATAATCCCCAGTGAGTCATCTAGACAGATCATACTCCCACCAGATCCCCAGTGGAGTAACTCTTGAATGGAAAAGAAGCTCTAATGTCTCGACAAGAGAAAGAACCTGGCAAGGAGAAGCAACAAGGAAGAGCAATAATGGGCCAATTCACCCCTTCTTGTAAATTTTGATTCTCACTTTTGTAAGTAGCATAGGCTAGAGTAGATATGTGGTCTCCGAGATGATGGACAGCAGCGCGAAAGCTTCCTCCCATCCTCCCACCTGCACTACCAAACCCATACCTTGGCCTATTTCAAAAAAAAAAAAAAATCTAAGTTGAAGTCACTAAAAACTTTAACAAAACAAACAAGAAGAAAATAACATTGTTAAGTGCCTTGAATCAACGCCGAAACAGGCTGATGAGCTCAGATTTAATCCTATCTTTCTTTTTAAACAAGGAACTAAGGAAAAGCCCTATTCAAACCCGAAAGAGGGTATAGGGATTCCAAAGTCAAGAAGTGATAACAGACATCTGACACTTCCCTTTCACTAAAAACAATTCAATGATTGAGCTTGTCGACCATGTCGACAGGAATGCAAGGTGCAAAAATAAGGTTCTTTTTCTTCTTTGCCGTTCATCCCCTAAGGTGACTTCGGCAAAGAGGGGCAGCTGTAGACACCTGATTTTTGCACCCCCAAAATAAAGAAAAATGAAAAGTCAAACTAAAAGTCAAACCCTGAGGGGGTCAAAAAATTGACTTTTTGATTCAAATAAATTTGGCCATCAAACTTCATCTCATTGAAAAGATCATTTCAACACGGTTCCAATTTCAAATACGGGCACTCCCCTTTTTGCCTATAAATAGAGAGCCCCCCCCCCCCCCCCCCCCCCCATTTCAACAAGCCAAGCCTCCAGGCCTCCACCCCCTCTCTCCCTTGCTGTTACCACGGCCAAACCCTGCCAAATTGCTTCCACCCTTAAACCCAAACCCATTTAATACCCAAAATGCCCTTATTATCCTAAAAACCATGCCTAAACCTCCAAAAGCCTCTTCTTAAACCCAACCAACCATCAAGGCTCTTTTAAATTCAACCTAGAAAATCCCGGAGGATGCGGAAGCGCTGCCGAAGTTGCTCCAATTCAGAGGAACCATTAAAACTAGTCATAAACTGCGTTGTAAGTATTTTTCACCCATTCAAATACAATATGATAAGTTTTCATTTCTCTTCAAGTTATTGTACATTATACATTTTCCACTAACCTTTTGTTGTTTTCTTTTAAGTCATGGCAAGCTAAGTTTATAAAGGAGTTGATCATATATAAAGGAAAGAAAGAAAGAAAGTGTTCAAAGGACACTTTGATCAAACTAATTTAATGATCCTCCTTGTTCTATGATATGACTTGCTTAAGGTTACTCAATTCTCTGTAAATATCCCATATTCCATTCTTAAAATTGGAGGTAAACAAATCAAAAGGATGTCTTGTTGCTTCAAGAAGAACAAAAGGAAGAAGAAAAGTGGCATTTTAAGCCAAATGAAACAAGTATAGAATCTGGAGAAGATGGAAACTTCAATAGTTATTGCAGAAAGCTCCCAAGAGGTCACGGAACAGATCCCAAGAAGAATCGGCAGCAAAAGCGTAGAATAAGCTGCGCCCGTAAACTCAGAGCAATCCAGTCAGAACTGTGTTTGCTTCACGGGCAAGGCAAACCGGATTTCATCTACGGGCGACGGTAGACCGTATAGAAAATACGGGCTAATGTAAAAGTAATATAAAAAATGTAATTTTTCGGCCCGGTTGGATCTATTCCGGCCTGAACCGGCCCCTTAAATAATTTGGGCTATCTTAAGCCCATTTTTGGACCATGGGCCCACCAAGACCTCCTTTTGGCCCACATGAGTGGTCCACCTTAGACCGGCCCAAACCAAGCCTGTTTTCAATAAACAGGCCCAAGCCCCTTGACCCTTGGCTAATGGGCCCATTCCAAGCCCGTTAAGCCCAAATGAATTGTAAATAAATAAAGCTTCAATAAATAACCAAATGGGTTACCCAATAACCCAATTGGGCCCAAGGCCCAACCATGGCAACCCACGGGTCTTCCAACGGGACCCAGGTCCGACCCACTTCACTTAAATAAATAAAAAGATAAAATAAAACTAAAAGGGACCCACACCTCCAGAGGGCCCCGACAGACCTAACAAAGCAGCATGCTGGTCTAGGAAAAGGGTGAAATTGACTCAAAAAACCAGGGAGACCCGAGGGACCCGTCAAACCGACGGGGCGGGCCGGGGTGTCTTAGGGCTTCCCCGGACGTAACCGAGGACTTAGCTAGAACTCTGAAAAAGCTGCAGACCAGACTTAGACCCGATTAGGGCAAAACCGTGTCTGCCTGCACCTCTCAGGCAATGGCAACTCCAAATGTCCCGAGGCACGCACGGAACATGCGCCCGGTGTGTGATCTAGGATCTAGGTTTTAGGTGCGCACAGGCATCATCCATGCATGCATCTCTCTCTCTCTCTCTCCCACTCTCTCCCACATGGGCATCACCACCATCATACATGCATGCATCATGCATACTCTTTCTCTCTCTCCCTCTAATGATTAATCCCCCCCATGCATCATGCATCATCCATGCATGCATATCTATCTCTTGCTCTCTCCCCCCATGAGCATCCATCCTTCATGCATGCACCATGCAAGCATCTCATCTCTCTCTCTCTCTCTCTCTCTCTCTCTCTCTCTCTCCCCCCCCCCCCATGCATGCATGCATATCACATGCATTACCCCATTATAAAGCCCCCATCCCACACCATACGTAGGGTTGGAGCTCATTTTGTTGTTCTCCCATTCTCTCCAAGCTCTCTCCCCTCTCTCCCAAACCCATCTCTCCCACCCCTCTCCAAGCTTCCACCCTTCTTCCCCAAGGAGAAAACCCTCTTCCCTTGCACCCTTCTTTGCCTCTACAATCTCACCACACCACCCTAAGATCATCCAACCACTTTTTCCCTTCTTCTTCTTCTTGATCATCCAAGTGAAAGGAGGGGTTGCTGCTGTTGGTGCAAGAAGAAGGAAGCTCCAGCCCTTGCCTTCCTTCAAGAAGAAGCTTATACACCACAAGAGAGCCCTAAGACCATCAGGTATGGTTCCTTGACACATCTAATTCTATATGTGTGAAAGTAAGGATATTATGAGCATATGTACATGGTTTGTTCCACTTTGCTGTAACACATGCCTTGCACACTTTTTCTTCTTCATTTACACTACATGGGAGCCTCCAAGGTAAGAGATGGTATTCTTAGGGTTTCATGGGAGGGTGAGAGATTGTGTCATTTCAAGTAAGTCCTTGAGGTTGCTGTTTTAGGATTCTTGTTAGCCATTGGAGAAGGGAGCATGATCCCTCATGTTAATGATCTCTTGTATCCCCATGTAACCCCCTTCTCTTCCCTTCGCCAAGTGGCTTTGCTGTCTTATTTATGTTTGCTCGAAGGTGTCACTATGTTGTGATGAATGCATGTTTAGGTGTAGGCCTCATTGGATATATGTTTTGAAGTTGCATGTCTTTCCAAAGCTTTGTTTTAATGTCTTTCTTTGTTCCTGCTAGAAATGTCATGCATGCTCCTCACCCCCTGTTATCTCATGCCTACACCCCATTAGCATGTATATGTACAAGAGCTCACACATCATGAGCCATCCCCTCCTTTTTCTCGCTATTTTAGGCCTTCGTACCGCGATCTCTCTTCCCAACAGTTGCTATTCTGAGATTGTGGAAATGCCTCCATGTTTACCCCCTTGTTTGTTTACTGTTTTGTGTCAATAAGCATGCTCCCTTACCCCCCACAGCCCCCCTTAGCATGTTGCTGTTTTTTTACCACCAACAGCCCTCCTTTGCCCTTTTCACTTCTGTTTTTTTTTTTATTTTTTTTTTATGTGCATTAATGTGCCCTCCCTGTTATGTTACTGTTATGCCTCCAACCCCCTTTAGGAGTTGCTGTCCCAGCAGGTTTACCCACCTGGTTATACACCTAGGGCAGCCCATTAACCCCTTTTGCATGAAGGTCTTTTGTTCTTGCATTTTGTATTATGATTCCCCCATTAGCATGCTTAATTCTTATTTAAATCCCCACCTTTAGTTGCTGTCTCTGTCTCTCCACAGCATGTTTTTTATTTCTTTTCTCTACTTTTTGAACACATGGCATGTGTCCTTGTTATACCATTTCGTAGGCATGCATGTATGAATGTAAATCCACCACCATGCTCCCCCTTGGTCCCCTTTGGTAGCTGCTGTTCCCAGCAGATTTATCCTCCACTAAAGCCCCCCTCCTAGGTTCCCCATGCAGCCCTTTAAGCACCTTGTGTGAAGGTAGCCTCTCCCCCCAACCCCCAGGCACTTCCCACTCTCATTAGCACATGTGAACCTCACTCAATGGTTGCTGTCCCCTGTACCTACAGCAAGTGTTCTCTCCATATGGCCTTGGGTGGCATGTTTGCCATCAACCATTAGTACTATGCATGAAGGCCCCTCTCCCGCCCCGTCTTCATGTCATTTCTAGGCCTTTAACCATGTCTTTTCCCCCCTTATTAGTTGTTGTTTTGTATCTCTGCAGCATGTTTATTGTTCATTGCTAACATACCTGCATGACATGCCTCTCCACTTGCACACACCGAGAGCACAAACATGCTCACAGCTTAGTGACATGCTAGGTAGCTCTCCCCCATCTCCAGCACCATGGTGGGCCCACACAGGGGCCCACACAACTTCATTGGACCACTCAGGAGCCCAAGGAAACCATCCCATTTGCAAAACCCAAATAATAGCATGTAAGGAGCTCTGATCCGACAACACAGGTCGGATCAGCTAAGCACTGTGTGTAGCCGACCTTTTTGGTCGGCTACACTGTATTGTAAAACCCCGTCCCGGATTTTACCTTAATTATTAAGCTTAATTATCTAAAGTGTGATTATTAGACTAATTAAGAAATTGTGTTATGAAGATGGGGTAAGTATGGATTATACCTAAAGAGTTAGGGGAATCGAATTGAAGTTATTAAAGAAAATCTTAGTTAGTGTTATGTCTTAGTTACAATTAGCTAAGATATCTTCCAATTAGATCTAGCGAATTAGAAATCAAATTCGGAAAAATTGGAGTTAAGTGTACCACAAATCATCTCCCGAGTATACATAAAGTACCTTCTGAGTGTACCCAAATCTTCATCTAAGTGTACCCAAGGTACCTCTCACATGTACCTCAAGTAACTCCTAATATTACCTAAAGAACCTTGTTTAGCTAAGGTACATTCCCTTATACAGCTAAGGTACCCCCTTTATATCCCTAAAGTACCTCCAACATACCTAAGGTACATCCCTTATATTACCTAGGGTACACCCCTTGTATTTCCTAGAGGTACTCCTCTCATATAATTAAGGTACCCCCACTGTTTTACCTAGGGTACACCCCCTATATAGCCAAAGTACCCCATTTGTCTAACTAAAGTAACCCCTATATAAGTAAGGTAACCCCCCTGTTTTCCCTAAGGTATAGCCCTTTGTATAACTAAGGTACCTATCTCATACAACTAAGGTACATCCCTTCTATAGCTAAGGTACCCCCACTGTTTTAGCTAATGTACCCCTTGAATACCTAAGGTACACCCCCCTTATACAGCTAGGGGACCCCCTTTTGTATAATTAGAGTACCCTCTTATATTACTAAGGTACACCCATTCCATAACCTAGGGTATACCTCCTTGTATTACCTAAAGGTACACCCCTGTATAACTAAAGTACACCTTGCAATAACCAAGGTACCCCCCTCTTGTATAACTATGGTACCCTTCAAGTTTACCTAAAGTATCACCTCTTGAGTAACTAATGCAAATCCCCCTTGAAACACTAAGGTATTCCTCAAATAACACTAAGGTACCCTCAACTTAACACCAAGGTACCCCCTTGAATAACACTAAGGTACCCCCTGGTATGCCTTAAGTACACCCTAAGGGTTTTAGTTGAATAAAAGCCTTGTTTAGGGGCAGAGTTGAAAGACCAAAAGTTTGGGTGTAACGCCTCGGATCCGTGTTGTTCAATAAAGATATAACACGTCTCACGGAGGTTAGGTAAGGATCGTTAATGGTTTATGATCGCTGGATAATCATCTAACTATAACCTGTCAGAGTGCACAATTTCATTAATTCAAGAATGTAACATTTAGAACTTAACTAGAAATCATATGGTTCAACCCCAATAGACTTTAATACACCTCAACATTCAAATTACTCAAATTCGAAACAAGATAACCTACAATTCTAAGGTAGGTAATAGTGGTCTTCCTCCCTATAAGCCTCAGACGGATCTACCCCAATAGTCGCCTCACCACAAGTATCTGAAAACAAAACAAAAACAACAGAGTGAGATACGAATATCTCAGCGAGTAGCACATGCATGCAGAAATAGTTAACCACAGTTCAAAACTATGCATCGATAAACATTCCGTACGATTAAACAATTAACATCAATTTCAAGTTCAGACCAAAACCAATTTCATCAATCAATTCACATCTCAGTTAAGTACGGCAACACATCGATTGGTCAATGTCATTACTATTGTTTAGTTGATAAATTAAACATGCCAAGTAGACACTCCACACCTCCATGTACACAGTTCCGGCCTACTCAGGGTTTCGTCATCCAATGCAGGCCTACTCCCCGGGTTTCTGAATTGACAACCAGGCCTACTCAGGGTCTCTGGTTGCTCTACACCGGTCGTGGCAACACACAAGGCCATGCAATTTCAACAACCAACAATAACATTACATTACTAAGCTTAAGCATCTGGATCCAGGACAAGCTAAACCAAAACAGTAAATCATCGTATAATCGCAATTCCGACATCAAAATAAAATCATTCATTCCGCATCATGTATAACTCATTACAGTTCATCACCTGTCCCTCTGGACCAAGCAGTATCTCAAGTACTTTCAGTATTTTCTCATTTCCGCAACACATGCCATTTGAACACAAAACTCAGTTATTCATACCAAGAAAACCTTACAATACATTCAGAATTTTCCAAACAAGTGAAACCATAAGTTAATAATTTTTTAATCAAAACAGTGTATAAATTCAAGGGAAAACTAGCTAGGAACTTCTATTGTTTTGGTATCCAGCACAACAAATACAAATAACCTAAACTCAACCTTAGAAGCCTTTAAGAATTGCCACTAGATTTTCCTCTAGTAATTGAATAGGTAATGCAGGTTCCAAGGTTCCCAAACAAGTGATTGGTTAAGTGGTATAACCCTCAAGTCATCAAAATCCCCTTGTTCAGTCAAAATCAATTTCGACAAGTATAATTGGGTATGCGCTCACCTCCTGAAGTGAGCGCCAAGTGAGCGCAAGTTGGCGGATAGGAGTTTGGTAAAAATATGACTATGCGCTCACTTGATACTAAGTGAGCGCGAGGTGGGCAGGAAGTGGGCGCGAGCTCGGCGCCAGCTTCGCGCGAGATTTGCGCATGCTTTTTAAGTGAGCGTGAGCTGAGCGCCAAGTGGGCGCCAGCTCGGCGGATAGTGTGATTTTAACGGGCGTCTACTTCCTAAGTGAGCACAAGTGAGCGCCAAGTCGGCGGATACTACTGCGATTTTTGACTCTTTGTTATTTCGAGATCTCCATCTCTGGCCGATCTTTTTCGGTCTGTACTTGTTCCAATAGATGGCCGATATTTTTCAGTCTGTACTTGTTCCAATACACTTCTAATATTCCCAGAATACTTCCCAACCAGTTTTGGATTTAATCTAAACACATTTTATTTCAAGTTGTAATTCCCTCTCATGCTTGGACTCATGATATTTCAGAAAACCAGAAAACTCAGAATACAACCATGCAATCAGAATACTATCACGAATAAACTAAAACCTCAATTGTAAATCAATGCTACTCACCCTTATACGCTTATCCCAGAATAACAGCTTATTCCACAACCACGCCCGATCACGACTCCGGCTGCGCGCGTGGATGCGAAGGTAGCCGAACTGATCCCCTGTTCGCGAGAGGAATAACCCACTGAAATCGGTATCTCCGACTCCACTAATCCGGTCGTAGCTCTTGCAGTTCTCTTTCCTTCTCAGCAAAACCCTAATCGCCACACCAGTAGCCGCGAATCGCCAAATCGCCCCAAGTTCTTCAGCTAACGAAAGTATTGCCAAAAGTATTGCTACGAGTATTCTAAAAACCAAAGACCTAAATTTCCCTTTTTGTATATTTACCTTCGTACGCTCCCATACGTATTGCCACTCGACAACCTTTTAAAGTCCTTGATCCTGTGCATGCTCGCCCATTGGAAACCCTACATATTCCCGCATCCACTTAAGTTAACAAGCACACAAACTATATTTTAATAATAAAAGAAAAACCTTACCAAAAAATCAGGGTCTTACATTGGGCATATAAAAGGATGCCCAAATTTCTATTTTAAGTATTTTTAGAACACTCCCTCTTGTCTTGGACGTATAGAACAAGAGAGAAAGTGTGGGAGCTTGCTTGAAGCTTCAAAAGGAAGAAGAAGAAGGAGAGAAAAGCTTGAAGGGAAGGTTGCTTCTCCATTAACAAGTAAGTAGCAAACCCTTCAACTAAAATGAATTTATTGGATTTTCGTATTTCTCTATCCTAGGGTTTTGATAAACTGAAGAATCATTTGCATGTAGGGTTTTGCTTCTAAAATTCATAGGGTTTGGTTTATCTAACTATCTTGTTTAGTTTTCTACCGATTTGCCATGGATTTGCAACCTCTATTGATTATATTTCTGGTTAGGGTTTGAGATGGGTATATTGAATGATACTTTATATGTTGGATTTATGTTCATGGGGATTTGGGATGGATTTCTATGTTGGGAGGTTTTCTTGAGCATGATTGGAAGTTATAGAATCATCCCATTTGGTAATAGAAAGGTTGGGTGTGGTTTGTATAGGTTTGGTGTTGGGAAATAGCCAAAATTTTGTAAGAACCCGAGCCGATGATTAATCTTGAGGATTGGCGATTAATCCTGAGTGAGAACCCCCAAAAAATGAGTTTCTGTTAAGTCAGGACTAACTCCACGATTAATCGTGGGGTTAATCACGAGCTCTAGCGCGCGAACGTTAAACCTTACCGCGCGCGCGTCAACTAGTGTATAGCCTTAACGCGCGAACGTTAAACCTTACCGCGCGCCTCGCTGAACCTGTTTAAGGCATGGGCGCTCCCAAACAACCCAAGCCTCTCGCATAGCACCGTTATTACATGAAAGACATTTAAGTAAATGTCATGTGTATTTATTGCTCCATTTACTTAAGTCTTTACATGTAAATAAGGTTTTACCCCCCATTTGGAACCAATAAAAATACTCTCGCGGCCCAATTCCCAACCAATAAAAAGTCAACTTTTCAGTTTGTGCCTAACTTTCCAGTTTTCTCGATTTTCAAAAAAGGCCACTTTTTGAGTTTGATATCCAAACGAGTGATTCAGAAGCCCAGAAAATTCTAGATGATTTTTATACCCTTCAATAGACTACAACCAGAAATTGAGCCCGAAACTCCTTGTAGATTTGTCTAGAAAAATTATACACTGAAAAGTCAACGTTTTTATCCAGACTTAGAATATTTTTGAGGTCCAAAACTTTTTGTCTCGGAATCTGTTGATTTTTGGTATGGTGACTTATATGGGATTCCTAAGATCATCCCACCCATCGAAAATGTGTTTTGAGGATTTTATGACCTTCATTTTGATTGGTTTGGATTTATGAAAGCGATGTCGAAAAACTCTCATATGATTTGACAAGGCTTTGGCCTATGGTTTATTGGCAGTGGATGGGGAATTCCACTTGGTCTCGATTGATGTGATAGTGGATGGGGAATTCCACTTGGCAATCAACGGTGGGCGAGTAGTCCCACTTGACACATGGTATTCAATAGTGGACGAGTAGTCCCACTTGACACTTGGTTGTTCATTGCGTATTATACCTTGGGTGGTGGAACGTGACATTGGTTCTAATAACTACTGAGTAAGGTTTGTCCTACCTCGTGAGTTCCACAGGTTTGTTTTACATTATCAGTTCTACTAGGTTTGTTAGCTAATCTCTATATGTTATATTATTGAGATGCTGTGACTTGGGAATATATATTGCCTAAACTGCTTTTACTCATGATGTTATATGTATTGCATCAACTGCTTCCATTCATACATGTTTGCTACTTACTGGGACTTTAAGTCTCACGCGTGTTTTGTTTTACCGGATTTGTTTTCAGATCCGCTTGGTGAGCCACGTACTGGGGCAGCTATTGAGGGTGAGTCTGAGCGCAGGCCCGAGGACTTTTACTATCCGTATTAGGGGTTCTTTTTATGTTATTGTATTTAGTTCCTAGAAACTAGCAAGGGGAATGTAGTTATTCTTTTTGGGATTTGTAAACTTGGGAGTTATCTTTAGATTATTATTTTTGTGTATGAATGCTCATGTGAGAGCCAGTGATGGAGAGATCTTAGTTGCCCTTTTGTGTACCTAAGTGTTGTATTTTGGAGTTATTATACAGATGCCCTTTTATTATATGGAAAATTTTAAATTCCATGCTTCTTTATCTTATGCACTCTGATGATTACATTGTAATTGCCCACATCAATTATGCTTATCAGGTTCTTTTGGGCCCATAAGTAGGTCTTAGGTATGGGTTGGTGCCGTGATAGGGCAGACCCGGATCTGGGGCGCTACCGTATGGTGTATGTAGCCGGCCTTCATGGCTGGCTACCTTTTGGCTTGTGTGTAGCCGACCAGCAAGGTTGGCTACATGGCAAAGGATGCTACTTTGATGCTTGTCTTAGTTGTGTGTTATTTCATTGTTGTTTTAATCAAACCTAATATGCCAATAGGGTTTCCGGGTCACCCGGAAACCCAACATGGGACATACCCGGAAACCCAACATGGGACATGGACCGCCGGTCCAAATAGATACACTATGGGCCTTCCAACGGGGCCCACCAAGCCCAATAAACTTCTTTTGCATGTAAATAAACAGGATAAGCTAATTAACCAACCAAGTCGGGCTTGCAAAACCCAATGCGGCCCACCCGAACTTAATGTAGCATGATAAGTGAGTAGCATGGTTTGGCTGAGACCCAGGGCAAGGGCCTACCGGGCCCACCAAAGCCCACTAACCAAACCAAGTAAGGGTGCAAACTCTAAACTTCAAGGAACTTGGGCTTTCAAGCCCAAATCTGGACTACGGGCCCCAAGCCCAATGTCCAACTAACTTTGGCGAATTTAAATAAAGATAATCTAAAACAATTTTGGCAACCATCATGGGGGCCCACCCCGTCCCGCAAACCAATGCAGCACCACCTTTTGCATGGAAATCACTTAATTTTCAAATCTGAACCTTAAAGTAAAATCAAAACACTTAACCAAAGCCCAAAGGGCCTCCCAGGCTTATACTGAGGCCCACCACGGAACATGTGGGCTTAACTAAGCCCACCAAGGAATCTGTGGGCCTTCCAATGGGGCCCACCCATTCAGACTCAGATCACTTAAATTAAGCAATATGAAAGCAATTAAAGGGACCTACACCACTCGGGTGGTTCCACCAGACTTAACCAAACTGCATGCCAGAATAGGAATAAGGTGAGAAATCAGCGAGTTGACTCAAACTAGGAGGAACCCACGGGACCCGTCATCCGACGGGGTGGTCTGAGGTGTCTACGGACTTCCCCAGACTGCAACTGAGACCTTTCTCAAAATCTCAAGCCGCAGACCAGATCAATAGACAAGATTAGGCACTCAGGTGTCCGCTTGCACCCCATCAGGCGGTGGCGACTCCAAATTTTCCCGTGCGGCGTTTCTGACGTGGGCACAGCCTGGCGACTCCGCTGGGGAGCATTTCAGCCTAATAGAACCCCTGGTTAGAATGAGTCAACCCAAGAGGGATTTAGTTGGTTAGGGTTGTCACTATTTCGTTTAGTAAAATGTAGAATACATATAACTACGCATTCTGGGGAGTCCTGTCAAAGGGACGCGATAATTGCCCAAGGTAAGTGGAATTTAAGCAGTCCTGTGACCCTCCACTTACCTGGGGACTCTCCTGGAACCTCGTATTACGTGCCAATTCTACACCTTACTATACGAGACAGTGAAAATTTCTTTATCAACAAAATCCAGATAAAACTCACCTGATTAAACACAGCACGCAGCCCAATTGCACACACGGGCACACCACCACACCGTGGATGGATTTAATTTCCAGTTGCTTGTGATAAGCTGCGTGGGGTGACACACAAAAGGGAGGCTGCGTGGATGATCCGACCCTGAATGTATGAGTGCGGATATTGCTTCTTCTTCTCCAAGACTTAGACCTCTCTAGCAGCCACCCTTCTGATTCCTATGAACTGATTTTTGGGATGGTATTAGCACCTACGCTCCCGTGGCTTGCCGGGGAAAGTAGGGTAAACCCATCCCCCCAGTTTTCTGGAGTCTATTAGTGCCACAGGTTTCTTGCTGTGGTACGCGAGGATCCAGTACTGGTCCGGACCCTTGTAGGCTTATGTCTTGGGCTGGGTATCCTTTCCCACCTAACGTTTCTGAACAAACCACGCTTCGTTATTGCGAGGGTGATGTGAATGATGAATACAAGAGGAGTAAAATTGCAATAAAACCCAAGAATCCATTAGGGGCAGCAACCCCCGCTTTTTGCATCAAATTGAGTAAGCATTGGATCAGAGGCTACCTTAGCCCTAATTTAGGAAGCCAACCTAACTTCGATCAAGGGAACCACCCCAGATCCATGCATTGAGTCCTATGAAACTATGGGTCTCGACCCATTAGAGTCCGCTGGGAGCACTTTAAGTCTGGATTGGCCTTTTGAGCAGATGAAAGCTAGCCAAATCAGACCATCAGATGAAAGCAGGCCAGATCAGAACAAGGGCATGAAACCCTAAATCTATGAATTTTAGCTTACCCGCCTTAGAAGCAACTTGTACCCTTCTTTTGGGCTCCCGACAGCTCTAAAGATGAACTCTTTGCAGCCTTTGAAAATATTGTGTAAATTTCGCCCTCGCTGGCAAGTTGTAAGTTTCGCTGTGGTCCGACACCAACAAGCAGATGAAAGAACAGATGAAAGACAAAAGGCTGATTCGGACTTAGATGTGCTTCCTTACACAAGTATGTCTAGGAGTCGTGCCTTGATAGGCACCAACCTTTTTAGGACTGTGCACACACTTTTGGGTGTTTTTACGATTGTTTGCTAACATAGATTTTCTTGATGGTAATAGTATTTGAGTTCGCTTTACTTATGTATATGCCTGTTTATATATTGAGTGCACGCACTTCGAGATCATTTGCACAAATGCTTTTGGCCAAACCACTTTCAAAGATGCACAAAAAAAATTTCCAAAACCCAAATTGCCTTCAGGCATACATCAAATCGCCTCCGGGCTTACATCAAATCGCCTTCGAGCATACATCAAATCGCCTCTAGGCGTACATCAAAGTTGCTTTTTCAAAGCACACAATAAAGTGGCCTCCAGGCCTACATTGAGTTATCTTCCACAACATAAACATCGTCTCTTGTGATGAGCAATAAACTGTCATTTGTGGTTATATTGAGCTAGCCATATAGACGAAAATTAAATCACCCATCTTGAGGCATACATTCCCCATGCCATTCATGGCACGGTGCGAGTTGCCCAGAATGCGTTTCCTGATTCTTATAATTCACTTGCCGCTGCACGATTTCAAAGGATTTTTACAATCGCTGCCTATCAGGGCATGGATTTTAAGGTTCCATGCTCGCAATAGATTTTTCAAGGATTTCTACTCATAAAGCACACATTGCACAATTTTTGAAAATCGTCAAATACAGCATGGTCTCCAGAGTTTCAGATCTCTGAAAGACCATTTTACAAGGTTTTAAAAACTTCAAAAGTCTTAGGAGCTTTTTGGTCAACCAGGGAACTGTCACACTCTCTTTGTAGTGTTGTTATGTCAGGTCATGATTTTCATGCATGAACCGCCTTGTATTTGTTTTTGTCAATCATGGCACAAGAGCACCACTCACGGTGTAATGATCTCGTTACACACGACACTTCGTTCATAATTAGAGAAGGGATTGATCAAAATTTTTGATAAAAAGGTACAGTTCGGATATTTCACATTTAGAGCACCATTCATAACTCTGCCTTCACAGTGAGAGAGACTACAATGGATTCTTCTGAGGCCCCAATTCCATCATCATCACAGCAAAGGGCCGAAGAGCAGCTAGTCATAACAAATTTGAGCCAACAAGTGGCCATGATGCATGCCACGGAGATTCAAGTGCCAGAAATCCAGCAGGGGCAACCACCTCAGCCAGCACCCAGGGCGGCACATCCGCCACCACAGATATTGTAGAACTCATGAGGAAAAGAAGGCCTTTTAAAGACACTCATTGTTTACTATACCAACATGCGATTTGTTGTACAAAAACTCGTATATCGTTAAACAAGATGGCATTGCCTTATAAATCAATTCTACAAGTTTTCCAAACCAATACAAATAGTCTTTTCTCAGAACAATTCATCATGTTATTCATGTCCTTTTAATATTTCTTTTCAAAACCGTTCTTGTCAAAACATGGCTAAACCAATTAATCAATCTTTTTCCTTTTAAAAGAAATCACGTCATTCATAATTAATAATCAATTCTCACCATCTGATGGTAGCATACCTCTATTGCAGGATGTAAACATGTAGTACCTACATCTCCCCTGCAGGAGATAGCTCACCTCACCCTCAGATGGTAATTCACACACTCATCTCTCATGTAGGATGCAATCACGTAATAATCACATCTCCCCCACATGAGGTATTTCCCCCATAGGATGCAATCCCATCGGAACTACATCTCCTCCATAGGAGGTCACATCTCACCTGCAAGTAGTAACTCACATATCTCCCCTATAGGATGCAATCAAATCATGATTACATCTCCCCCATAGGAGGTCACATCTCACCCACAAGTAGTAACTCACATATCTCCTATGTAGGAAGCAATCATATCATGATTACATCTCCCCCACTGGAGGCCTCTCCCCTGTAGAATGCAATCCAATTTGGACTATATCTCCCCCACAAGAGGTTACATCTCACCCGTAGGTGGTAATTAAATCTCATCCGTAGATGGTAAACAATTCTCACATTGCCATCATGACATTTAATTCATTCTATGATTCATGGAAGAGCATAAATTCACAATCCAAATCTCATATATAAAGCAGTTTGTTCATGTTCAATCGATAATCCAAAACCTATATATTGCCAATACTCATTATATTTCAAAACATAGGCTCGATGTTTACAAATTTGTTATAAAAGCATTTTGATTAATTCCAGGACTTGAATCATGTCTAAAACAATGTTTTACAAGTGTATAAGTCAACCAAATCAATTTTATTCTAATTCTTGAACAAGAGCTTTCTTTTCAAATCAAAATAAGACCCATTCCTATAGAACATACCCAAAATCTTTATTAAATTATTTCTAATCAAACGATCAGTGAAAACAATTTGTAAACACCTAATATTTGTTTGTACATAGGTTTAGTTCCTTTAAAAATCATTTCAATAGGTAGATTTTCTCAAAATTCAGAAATTCGGAGTTCTGTGTTGATTGCTAGACCCACGCGCTTGAGTGACATGGTTGGGCGGTCTCGGTATTATAGTTTTTGATCAGAAAAATATACTAGCGCTCAACAAGGGCGCTCAAGCGGTCATGTTTGGCCACCTAATCATCTAATGAACTTGAACTAGCGCTTAACCTTTATCGCCCAAGCAATGTGTTGAGGGATGGTTCATAGGGGATTTACAGGCGAGGCGCTTAACAGGATCGCTGAAGCAATCATGCTCGTCTAATAGTGGCTATTTTCTGGAAATCCGAAAACGTATTTTCTTTACAATATACCTTATTCTATCCATAAAAATCATCTCTAGTGCATCCAAAAACATGAATATATCATTCCAAAACATGCTATTCGATCTAAACACAATAAATCAACGATAAATCGGTGTGCTACCTACCTCTTGTTCACTCAAACCTCCTATTCATTCCTTCTATTTCCTCTCAAGCACGTGATCAGGTCCTTCTTCCACCATTGTTTAGAAGCCTTCTAGAGGGTCGAAATCTCTCCAAGTTGCTCTTCCTGGAAAGAGTACGACTGATGCTCTCGGCTCTCTCTTCTCTTCTCCCTTCAGCTGCCAAGACGCTAATACAAGACAATACGATTCATTCTTATGCATAAAACCCTATTTATTAACAATGATTCCATACTTCTCACCTATTCCGTCTATTATACATCATTCCAATAAGATTTCGAATATCACATTAAATAATGCTTACCTTGTATATCAAGATCCAACGGTCGGATTTGCCTCATTTTTTGGATCTCCTTCCATGTGATCACCTATATAACCCAATCATAGATTTAACAAAAATCACATTAAGTTTTAGTTTTTTAATTAATTAATAATTTTGGACATTTCGGGGTCTTACATGACACTTGTCACAATCTGAGGCTTTAGGAATGTTCTCATTTTTATATTGGATTTGATCTCATAAATGTCTATGTTCATAATAAGAACAAAACAAGAGATAATGACGATAAAAAACAGAGATCTCTAATTGGTACACTGGGTCCCACATGTCAGGATGTGGAATTATAAATCACTAGATGTCTTGGTCATTCAAGGTCGACGTGCCAAGACTCGTCATTGGCTGTCGACGATTCCCACACCCATGTCCGCCACGCCTTAAGGACCACCAGAAACCCCCACTAAGTGCGCTTTTGCCTAAGATGGAGATCTCCACTCCCATATGCCAAATACAAATAAACCATGTCACATTTAATTATTGTTTCTGTCAGGTAACAAATAACCCATGACATATAATTATATAGGTGACGTGTCAAGTATATAGAAACGGTCATTTACAAAGGTCTTAAAGATATAAAGAAGAGCTCTATTAAAGATCACTAAAATAAAGGATCATGCACCATTCCGTAAGTAAATTTAGGTCAATTGGTAATTATTATCCTCAAGAAAAGGTGAAAGAAAGTTTATTTTTGAACTATTTATGAAGTATCTATTATAGGATAATGGATAGTTTAAAAAATTCTAGTCACTCTTTGGTAGATAACAAATAACACACAGAGCTAAGCAAGCAAGCAATATGTAATATTTATCAATTCTATAACGCATATTACCCTTTTCTCTCTCTTCTTTTTAAATAATTATTTAACCTTTTTTTGCTCATATACCATCATATATAGTTGATATCCTCGTAAAAATCAATAATATCTAATTTTTCTATATTATGAATATAGTTGGACGCACACCTATTGGAGACTTTGAAAAATCAAATGGGGCAAAGAGGTAAGAATAGACATGCATTATCTTTTCCTTTTCTATTTTTTATTGCCATCTTTCTAAGATGAAGATTTTGCTAGCTAGGAGCAATTTAACATGGAAAGGTGCAATCTTGTCATAATTATATTTTCCATCACTACTTTTGTTTTCCCAATATTGTTGATGGGAATTTGTTAGAAAGTCAAGAGCATGAGTTCTTATTCTTTTCTTTTTTTTTTGTTATGTTATTTTTCAAATAACCAAGACAAAGACTACCAGTTTTTGAAGAATGGAAGTATGCTATTTGAAGCACTAATAGCTTCTACTGATGGTAAATATAAGAACCTCATTCGTGTCTTCTCATGCAAACAACTTATGGAGGCAACCAACAACTATGATCCCAATCGGATAATCCTTAATGGCGGATTATACAAACTATACAAGGGAAATCTTGAAAGCCGAAGTATTATTGTTAAGAAATTAATATCTAGAGAAATGGAGGCAGTTAGGCATTCTATAATTGACACTGTGAACGCTTCTCAGATGATCAAGCACAAGAACGTGGTGAAACTCTTGGGTTGTTGTCTAGAGACTAGTATTCCGATACTGGTTCATGAATTCATGCCAAATGGCAGTCTTGGTGATCATCTTTTTGGTAATCTTTCTTTATGAAATCGTTTGCTACTCTTATTTGAAACTAGATTAAAGATTGCAGCAGATATAGCTAATGCAGTAACGTATCTCCACACAGCATTTGAGAGGCCCATCATCCTCAGGGATTTAAAGATTGAAACTATTTTATTGGATCAACATTGCATCACAAAACTTCAAGATTTCACACTTTCAATCTCAATTCCTAAAAATGAACCTCGCGTAGAAGATGGTCTAGCTGGGACAATCGGATGGTTGGCTCCTGAACGTATGTTAGGAAGTTTCACAGAGAAGGTTGATGTTTATAGCTTTGGTGTTTTTCTGTCTATGCTTTTTAGTGGACAAAAGCCAATCGGTTTAGTTAAAAGGGTGAAAAACAGGATAGAAAATAGTTGCTCCAATGAGATGGTGGATCCTCTTTGAAAATAACATTGCAGCCTCATTATCACAATAGATCTTTGATGTGGGAAATTATTTAACACATCTTCTTAGTCATATTTTGTGATTTTAGAGTATTTTGTAGGTTTATTAGGACATTAAATTAGAATTTTTTGTGTCTTTTACATTTACTTAATTTCTAGGAATTCCTGGTATTTTACAGGTCTTTAAATAATGATTCAAGCAAAATTTGGGCAGAGGAAAAAGGTTAAATTCGAGCTAGTGCCATGAGCAAAAACTCAGCTGGGTTGACCCAATCAATATAGAGTATTGCTAAGTGTTAGGCTATAACAGGAGCTACAGACCTCGGTTTTAGATGCTCTTTGGCTTGTTGGAAAGCTAAGACAAAGGTCTACAACTTTCATGAAGAGCCCAAGACCCAGTTCTGCCATCTTGAATGTTTAAAATTAGTAAGAATAGAGAGGTCTGAATCTGCCCAGAAAACAATTGCGACCCAGAGCCGTTTTGGTATTTGACCCATATCTGGAGTTGTAGAGCTTGAAAAATAGCAAGCTTTTGTGTTTTGGAAAGCTAAGAAGTTTTCCTAAAACTTTTGTGGAGGGCCCCACTTCAATTGAGCTGTTTTATATGCTCTAAATTCAATTATAAACTACATGAAGGAACTTTTTAATTTAGTGGATCTCAAGAGAAGAAAAATAGAAAGTGCCTTGATTTGAGGATTTAGCCTTATGGAAAGAAGTAAAAAGGGGGTAGGCACGTTTTTTGGAGGGGGGGTTGGACTTTGGAGAGGAGGAGACTGGAGCACAAGGATTTTGGAGAGAAGCAAGAAGAAGGGCGATTTCTGCAGCAAGGATCGACTTCTACAGACAAGAGTTCTTCATCTTCTTCTTATTTTTTTCCTTTTATTGTTTTGATATTTGGATTGTAAAACTCTGATGTTGGATTTTTATTTTAATGGTTATTGGATTATTTTGTTAGACATGAGTGACTAGTTTTCTTATTCTAGGGTTTGGATGTAATCATTGGATTTATGATTTTAATTTGCATATGAAATTGTGATATATTCTTTGTTAATTAAATTTGATGGATTCAGATTTTATTCTTGTAATTAATTGGCCATTGCTTGCATTTCGAAGGTGTTGAATGATGGAGCGAAAGTGGAAATTCAACATTAGTTGGTGAATTCATCAAACCTGGGTAGTGTAGTTTAGAAATAATCACACACTCTTGTTACTTTCATTTCAGATTTCCACTGATCTTATTGAACTTATTTTAATTCCTATGATCACAAAAGTAGACATATGATTAATATAGGTATGGATGTTATACCTTGAAAGAGGATAACACATGCACATGGGAATTCGGTCATTTTAATTAACATCAATGTGTTTGCTACAACTTCCACTCTTATTGTTCTTTGAAAAGAACATTGCAGCCGCATTATCACAATAGATCTTCAGTGGTTTACTTATGGTGTCCATTATTTTAAGGCCACTAACGAAGTTCCGCAACCATGACGCTTGAGTAGTTGCTTCATAGCATGCAACAAACTCTGCTTCCATTATTGAGGAAGTGGTGAGGGTCTGTTTGGTGCTTTTCCATGAAATAGCACCACCCACCAACATAAAAATGTACCCTATAGTAGACTTCCTCAAATCAATGCAACCAGCAAAGTCTGAATAGCATACCCAATCAAATCCAGATGATCTGACTGTTTGTAGGTAAGCATGTGATTTTTAGTACCCTGAAGATACCGCATCACCTTCTTTGTAGCTCTCCAATGTTCCATGCCAAGATTACTTTGGTATCTCCCCAACATTCTCACTACAAATCCAATGTTTGGTCTTGTGCAGACCTCAAAATACATTAGATTGCTAACTGCAGATGCATATGGGATATTCTTCATACCCTCTATTTTAAGGGAATTTTTAGGAATTGAGATAAACTAAATTTGTTGCCCCTGACAATGGGAGCTACGGTTGGCAAGCAATTTTCCATATTAAACCGTTCCAGAACTTTATTAATATAGGCTTTCTGAAATAACCCCAAGATCCGTTTGCTGGATCTATCTCTATGGATCTCTATTCCTAGAACATAAGAAGCCTCTCCTATATCTTTCATATCAAAGTTCTGAGCTAAAAACTGTTTCGTCTCTTGTATCATTCCCAAACTGTTACTAGCCAGTAAAATATCATCAACATAAAGAACTAGAAATGCATAATGGCTCCCACTAACCTGAAGGTATATGCACTGGTCCATAGCATTTTCAACAAATCCAAATGAACTGATAACATTATGGAATTTCATATACCATTGACGAGAAGCCTGTCTTAGTCCATATATTAACTTCTTGAGTTTACATACTAAGTGACTTCCATTCTCAGAAATGAAGCCTTTAGGCTACATGTATACCTTCTAGATCTCCATTTTAAAAGGTTGTTTTCATATCCATTTGATGTAGCTCTAAATCAAAATGAACTACAAAAGCCATAATGATCCTCAAGGAATCCTTCTTTGAAATTGGAGAGAAAGTATCATGAAAATCAATACCTTCTCTCTGTAGGAAACCTTTGGCTACAAGTTGTGCTTTATATCTTTATACATTATTGAAGAGTATGTCTTGGTTTTGTAAACCCATTTACAACCAACAGCTTTGGCTCCTTCTGGTAACTCAACAAGATCCCAAACTTGATTATCTACCATAGAGGTCATTTCATCTTTCATGGCATTGTACCATTTTGAAGAGTCCTCTCTACTCATTGCTTGGGAAAATTTAACTGGATCTTCAACAAGACCAACCCAATGGTCAGTTTTTTCTAGGTATACATAATAGTCAGAAGGTATAGCCGGTCTCTTAATTCTTGAGGATCTTTTAAGCTCTGTCTCTACCACTAGTGGTGGTTCTTGTATGGCTGGTTTTGAAACCTCAGCCTGTACCACTGATGGTGGTTCCTATATGGCTAGTTGTGGAATCTCCTGTATGGTAGGTTCCATGACAACATCTTTATGGATTGGTATTGGCTGAATAGGGTTTTGTGTAATCATAGTAGATATGAGACCACAATGATCAAAATCCTCACCCTCAGGTGTAGATACATCAGGTTACAATTGTACTTCTTCCAAATCATTCCTATGAGAAGAACTCCCACTGTTGTCAATATCCTCAAGAAAATGGGCACTTCTCGGTTTGACTATCTTAAGAGTGTGCGATGGATAGTAAAATATGTATCCCTTATACTTTTTAGCATATCCAATGAAATATCCACTGATAGTCCTTGGGTCTAATTTCCTCTCATGTGGGTTGTACACCCTGACCTCTACTTGACAACCCCATATGTGTACACGTTTTAAGTTGAGTTTCCATCAATTCCATAATTCAAAGGGTGTTTTTAGAATGGCTTTAGATGGAACTCTATTTAGAATATACACGGATGTTTTCAAGGCCTCACTCCACATGTTTGATGGAAGAGTGGAGTTAGAAACCGTACTTCTTACCATGTCCATTAGCGTACGATTCCTTCTTTCAGCTATACCATTCTGTTGCGGTGAGCCAGGCATCGTATATTGAGATACAATGCCATGTTCCTCCAAGAACTTGGCAAATGGACTAGGTATCTGTTCAGATTTTGTGAACCGTCCATAATACTCTCCACCCCTATCTGATTGTACGATTTTGGTATATTTACCATATTGTTTCTATACCTCTGCTTTATAGATTTTAAAGGCACCTAGTGTCTCAGCTTTACCCTTTAAGAGATAGAGATACATAAATTTCGTATGATCATCTATAAAGGTAATAAAATACCTTTGACCATTAAAACATAGGGTATTGAATGGTCCATATAAATCAGTGTGTATGATCTTTAGTTTATCATCAGTCCTCGTGGCTCCTTATTTAGACTTATTGGTGTGATTTCCCTTTATGCACTCCAAACAAGTACCAAAATCAGTAAAATCAAGTGCCTGCAAGACACCATCATTTACTAATCGCTTTAAATGCTCAATGGAGATATGACCTAATTTCCTATGCCATAGCCGAGAGGATTGTTTGATAATAGGATTTTTAATATCTATGTCATACACAGTCAATAATGACTGCACATAGGTAAGACCTAAAGACAAACGATATAAAGCATCTATAATTAAACCACAACCAATGGTAACTGAATTTTTAATTATCAGTAAAGATGAGTCTTTAAACTGAAAATTAAAATCAAAAGTGCTAGCTTAGATATAGAAATCAAGTTTTTAGAAAAACTAGGAATATAGAATGTCTTTTCCAGATCCAAGGTGTAACCTATTTGGAGAATTAGCCTATATGTTCCCATTCCTTCTACCTTCGATGCTATCTTGTTTCTAGGATAGATGCACCGCTCATTCTCAGTCGGTTTCCATAGGTTTAGGAGCCCTTGTATGATAGTAGAAACATAGATTGAAGAACCAAAGTCAATCCACCAACTATTATCAACTTTATATGAATCAACATGATAAGATTCATAACACACAAAAGAAATAAGATTACCTATTTCTTTCTTCTTGAGCCAGTTCATGTATTTGTGGTAGTCTTTCTTCACATGTCCCTTCTTCTTGCAAAAAAAGCATTTGATAATACTTTTGTCTCATTTCTGTTTCATGGAAACACTTTTCTGTAGAAGGCTTCTTGCCACTTTTGAACTATCCCTTCCTGTGAGAGACTAGATGGGCACTTTCTATTTTCTCATTGTAAGCACCTCATTTTTGCACTCCCGGAAAAGCCGGAAATGCAAACCCTAGACAAAAAGTTAAACCCTGAGGGTCAAATGTTGACTTTTTGATCAAGTGATAATTGACCACCTTGCTTTATCTCAATGGATATAGAATCCCGATGCGGCTCCAACGCAACTGAGTTTGCTGGAATCGGAGTCCGGATGAAGGATCTGCAGGTCGGTCAAACTTGAGGGGAGCCAAAAGTTAACTTTCTGCTAAACCTCGATCCGGATGCTTACCCCTACGCCATTGGATAGAGGGCTCTGATATGGTTCTAACGCATCTGAGTTTGCCCAGATTGGAGTTCGGATGGGGAAGATATGAGCTGTTGAAGTTTCCAAACAGCAAAACTGGAAAACTTCACATGTGGCAAAGAGCGGCACACGTGGCAAGAAACGCAAGGAAAATATCTCGGGGATCAAATCCATGAATATCCAAACATACGAAATATCCCAGGGATTAAATCAAAAATATTCAGGGACCAAATCAGTAAATATCCCAGAATATCGGATTAAATAAAAAATATATAGGGACTAAATCCGAAAAAACTCGATTTCCCGACCATTTAGCGGCCGCATTAAATTTCTGGAATGATGGTGCCTCGCTCGCACGAGCAAGGCGAGCGTGAAAAGCACTCGGTGCCAGCTCGGCGCCAACCCGGCGAACCATTTTTCCTTTGTCTATAAAAGCCGCACCACACTTCATTGCCGAGGGTTGGGGATTTTTTGGGTTGGGATTTTTGGGGTTTTTCTTTGGTTGGCCTTGCTTCTGTTTCCCTTCCCTCCCTCGTCCGAGCTCCCTCTCTCGCAGCCTCCCTTACCCCATAAGCCCCGATCACCTCACCTTGATTTTCGGGCTCTCACTTTCGTTCCCTGTTCTTCTCCATTTCCACCCAAACAAGTGAAGGCCTTGCTGTTGGTGGTGCAAAAGGAGAGCTCCCAGCCTTGTCTTGCCGCAAGGAGTGACCCCACACGCCATAAGGAGAGCTCAGAACACTAAGGTAAGGTTCCCTACCCCCTTTCATCGTGTATATATTAAAATGAGGATTTTTTCTAAAGAATCTGCTAGGCTTGCTTTCTTCCCCGTATAAGTCTGTTTCCATGTTAGTTCGGAATGTATTATCCTCTCCTTTTCACCGTAGGAGAGTTTCTAAGTAAGGGAGACCCTACGTTTGGTTCTATAAGGAAGTGGGGGGAAGTCCACATCAGGTTGGGTATTTCTAAGTTGCTGTTCGGAGTGTATTTGGGCTATCTCAAGAGGAGCCTATTCCTCTCCGGTTTGATCTCTTGTACCCCGATGTAAACCCCCCTCTTCTCTTCCTTTTCTCTGAATTTTCGTGAGATTGAAGCACGGATCCTGAGCCCCGATTTTGTTAGGAGTCGTAGATGATATTGGCTAATTCATGGTTGTACTGGTGATGTTCTCGTGCGGATATGGTTTGCTTCTCCCACCTTTGCATGCATGTGTTCTAGTTGTGGGTTTATCTGTGTTCTCGCTGTGGGTTTATCTTGAATGATTCGTGTATATTTCTTGAGTGTAGTAAGCACACACACCCTCTAAGTAGGAAATAGTACATCGAAGTGTGTCGACCTTGTTTTGTTAGCATGCTTGAGTTTGTAGTAGATTAATTTCAATGTGTGTTTGAAGGTCTTCTGGGAGTTTGAGGAACATCGGGAAGGTGTTACAGAGACTGGAAATCAAGCCAGTCTCTGAGTTTCAAAAAAGGCAGAGGATCGTGTTTCGTCAAAGGCATGCGCTGAGCTCGCGCCGGGCGATTTTGCGTTCGCCGAGCTCACGCTGAGCTCGCGCCTAGCATCTCTTTTTGTTGTTTTCGGTTCCGTTGAGCTCGCGCTGAGCACCTGAGGTCAGCGCACCCACTTAATTGCCGAATTGCTTGCGGCCGACCCAACCTAGCTCCATTTTGCTTCTTCGAGGCTTCAACCTCTTAGCTCAGGACCTAATTAGGAGTACCCTTTACCATGCCGCGGGGGGCTTCGCCCCCCGCACCCCCTAACCCCGTTTTTCACTGCACATCCAACCCGTTCCTTAGCGCGAGGAGGGACCTCGCCCCGTGTGCTCCGCTACGCTCTGCCTAGAAGGGCCCCAAGTCCCTCCCCTTGGACCTAGAATATGACCCATCATTAAGTGAGCCGATCTCCCTTAATAAATGTCAGTTTTGTATATTCTCTATGATGTATATTTTGTGATTTTTGCTGGATGTGGATGGCATTTTCTAACCAAACCAAATGAACCAATAGGGTTTCCGGGCCACCTGGAAACCCAACATGGGACTTGGACCCCCGGTCCAATTTGATTTCCAGTGGACCTTCCAACTGGGCCCACTAAGCCCAATGAACACAATGGAATGTATGCATGTGACCTAAGCAAGATAAATGAATTTATTGATCAATCTAGGTGGGCCAAACCCAAAGCGGCCCACCCGAACTTGTTTTGTGCAATATGATAGGTTCAAAATGTGTGGTTTGGCCAAGACCAAGGGCAAGGGCCTATCGGGCCCGCCAAAGCCCACCAACCGAACCAAGGAAGGGTGCAAACCCTAACTTCACGTAACTTGGGTTTTCAAGCCCGAATCAGGACTACGGGCCCCAAGCCCAATGTCCAACTCATTTTCTGGAAAACTTAACAAAGATAAGCTAAAACGTTTTTTTGGCAACCAACGTGGGGGCCCGCACGCCACTGCCGACCCGCTTTTTCATGAAAGATACTTAAACCTTCAAATTGAACCATTATATAAAATCAATTCACTTGAACCAAACCCCAAGGGCCTTTCAGGCTTAGACAGAGGCCCACAAGGGTACATGGGCTTGATTAAGCCCACCAAGGACACCGAGGGCCTTCCAACGGGACCCACCCAACCAGACTCAGATTACCTAATTAATCAAGATAAAAGCAATTAAAGGGACCCACACCACTCAGGTGGTCCGGCCAGACTTAAAACCAAATTGCATGATGGACTACGAATCGGGAGAGAAAATAAGTGAGTTGACTCAAACCAAGATAAACCTAGGGGACCCGTCACCCGACGGGGTGGACCGAGGTGCCTATGGACTTCCCCGGACCACAACCGAGACCCTACTTAGAATCTCAAACCGCAGACCAAGCCTTAATAGACAAGATTAGGCACCCAAGTGTCCGCCTGCACCTCATCAGGCGGTGGCGACTCCGAATTTTCCTGTGTGGTGTTTTCGATGCGCGCACACTCATGCTTTAGTTTCCCTTCCTTTTGCACATACATAGTCAATAATTCATTCATTGACCATTTATCCTTATGTGTGTTATAGCCAATCTTGCATGGTCCAAATTCAGAAGGAAGTGAGTTCAAAATAAAGTGAACTAGGAAGGCCTTAGAGAACTCAACTTCTAAGACCTTAAGTTGAGTGTCAATATCTCTCATTTGCATGATGTATTAACGCACACTCATGTTGCTTGTTAGCTTCATGGAGGTAAACTTCCCAATCAAGGTGCTAGCCAGTGCCTTATCGGAGCTAACAAAGCAAGAAGGGATTGAACCCCTTATGCTTTGACTTATGTAGGCCTTGATATACATCATGCTCAAACGATTTGAGTGTTTCCACTTTTCATAGGCAGCCTGGTTATTTGGCAAACTTTCCTCTGTAGGAATCGATGGTTCATCTATACGAAGTGCCAAATCAAGGTCCATGCACCCTAATGTCAAAAGTACTTTGTCCCTCCAAACTATATGATTGTCAATAGACAACATAGGGACATAATGTTGAGTTGGGTCAATAGTAGATAATGCTGCAAATTTAAAATACATAAAATAAATGAGACAACTAAACTTTATATGATATCAACCAATGTTAATAATTATATGTAAAATCCAATCTTCCTTCGAGTAGAGATTACAAACAGCATATGATTTTACCAACTATATTAATATGGGTAGAAAATTGTACATTAAGATAAACCAAAATTCCACACCTTTGGGTATAGGAATTTATAAATCTTTATGCATAATTTTCAACCATATTCCAATTGTGCCATAAAAATTAATCACCTCCCTGTGGGGCAAAGTGATCAAATTCTAGATCTCAATTGCAATGATAATGCAACATATATAGGTTCACTATACCCAAATAGTACATAACAACAGAATCACTCATCAAAAGTATGTTGGGATGCTTTGGTTATTCCCAAGATGCTTTTATGAGTATAAGTTATGTTGCAAAGACTATCAAATAAATACATAAAATAGCATGCATCTATAAGCAATAAAAGAAATGTCAATGGGCCTAGAAACAAATGAGTTATTATTGATCAATCTATGATCCTCCAAGAGGCAAACTTATTGTAATTTGAAAACTTATTGCAATAAGGGATTCACTTAATGAGAGACTCACATAATGAGAATAACTTTAATTACCTTAAGTGAGTGCACAAACAATCACCTAATACAAGTTAATTACCTTATTTAATGGTTAATATGGAAAATTCGTCCAAAACAGGACTTGAATTGCACATTAACCAGCTCTAATGTGGTCTGAAAGCTCCAAAATATCCAAAAATGGGCTTTTAATGTGCATTTGAGCCCAAGAACTAGATTAGGTCGCACAAGATCCGGCCAAACCCACCTGTGACCCGTGCGCCTGGAATTCTGGCAGTCCAGGCCTGCGCGCCCAGGAGAGGACCTGCGCGGGTTGATCAAGGCCCACACAAGGCTCGCATGGGTAGCGCAGACTTGCGCGCCCAATAACATTGATTTTTTTTTGTTTTTTCGTTTATCAACAAGTGACGTTTGGGAATATTACCAAAAAAAGTGACGTTTGGGAAACAATATACACGATTTTATGCATTTTGGACGCTAGAAAAGTGGTTTTTAGCAGTTATAACCACTTACAACTCCCTTAACGAATTAAAACTTTATGTCTACGAATCCCAATGCATCTCAAGTTACAGAGAACGACAGAACTAACATGCAGAAAAAATTCATTCTAATCTCATCTCATCAATGAATCAAATCAACACATGAGAACATAATCTCTACGAAATAAACTAAATGGGAAAAGCAGAACCTTATATCGTCCGATCTCACCCTCAACAAGCATTATCATTATCATCAAGCATGGATAATAGAGATAATATATTAAAATTCATGCTTTAATCTTTATCCTAGCCCATTGATGATAGATAAGACTAAATACACCAATCACATGGCAGAAAGGATTGCTCTGATATCAAGTGTTGGAAGTTTTCAGAATTCATGATCTCTATCCTAAACATGAGATCTCAAAATAAATGCGGAAGCAAGGGAACATACCTCTTGTCGTCATTGTGATCAAGTGATAAGATTGAAGAAGAATATCTATCCAGTCTCCGGTCTTTTTCTCTGTTTTGCAGAACCTGTAGAAACTCTCGGATGACATGTGCTTTTGGTTTGTTCTTTAAGAGAAATGCCAAAAAGTGTCTTAATGATGGATAAGGCACCTATATGTGTTTTTGGTTTGTTGACTTTAAGATGTTTTTGGTTTGTTGACTTTAAGAGAAATGCCAAAAGGTGTCTCAAAAGGTGTCTTAATGATGGATAACACACCTATATGTATCCCAAAAGTAGGACACATTTTCACTTTATGATCTCAATCATTAGATCTTCCATCAGAAGATCAAATCAACAGTTGAGATCAATTACTCAATTAAGTCACGTGAAATTACATTCATGCCCTCAAAACTTTATCCAAATACCCATTATTTAGAAAAACTAATAAACATGTGCCATGTGTGCACTGGGCCACATTAAGACCCAAAAAGGACGTGTCAAACAAGTTCAAAAAAAAAACTTTATTTGCTTAGAATCTAGAAAATCTACAAATAATATTTTATTATAGACATAATAAAAAATGACGAGTTTAAAAGGTATAAAAATTAGCTTTTATATCACAATAGAATTTTATCTTTCTTTTTTGCTTTTTTTTTCAATCGGAACCTAAAGTAAGAGATGCAATTTTGACAATAGTGCATGGTTTTATATTGAAAAGTAATATTTTATCTTTCCATAGAGCTTTAAAATTTAGATTATTCATAAAAATTTATATAGAATTTTTAGTAGATATATAGATTTTATTTAAAAGCTTGGAGGTCTTTTATTTTTTATTTTAATATATTGATATTACTTAGGATCCTTTTTAACACGGTTACAAATTTCAGAAGAGAATTTATAAATGTTTCAATTTGGCCCCAATCAAAAGTAACGAATTTACAAAATTTACTACTTATTGTTAACAAAAGCTAAAAGTAGTTATTTTACCATAATATAATTTCCCATTTTATTCTCCTCCAGATTTTTTCAAATTGACCTGAGACACTCATATGAGAAGAAATTTGCGAATATTTAGTACATTTATGATGTAAAGTGTTATTTTTCATTTTAGCTTTTAAAAATAAAAAAGAGTTTTATTGTACCATGGATTCTTAGAATCAGAATTATTCATTAAAATTTATTTCAAAATTTAGTGGACTTATTACTCAAGTTTTCGTGATGAAGATGTTTCATATTTTTTTAGGTAATATGTTAAAACCATTATACTTTGTTACTTTCTTGAGACTGATTTTTATGATAATAAAAGAATTTTATATTGCAAGAGAATTTTAAATTTAAGATTATTTAAGAAAAATCTTATATGGTATATCTATAGATTTTTAATTGTTATTTTAAAAGGTATTTTGATTTTTTTATTACTTCTAAGCCATTTCTATATATGGGTATTGGTTAAGGTCCTATTTATGTTTTAATGACATGAAAATAAACATATATTAATGCTGCAGAATGAGAATAGTAAAAAGAAAAAAATTAAAAAATGATGAATTTTATATTCAGTTTTTATTAGAAAAATAAAAATAATTATTTGATCCCACTATATAGGACTCCTTTTGTTCCCTTAAGGATTTGCCTCTATAACTTGAATCTTTGAGTTGTGGTTTTGAATGAAAATTTTAAAGAAGGGCATTTTGGGCATGTAAAATAAAAACATTTAAGGTAGTTTGTGCTTTTGTTAATAGTTATTAGTATTCTTTTATTTTATGCTGATAGTTGAAGAGGTACGTACATGTGTTGGATACTTTGCAAAATTAAATGGAGCAAAAAGGCAAGAGATCAGCTTTACCTTTTCCTTTATATTTTTAATGTTTAAGATAAACAAGATGTAATTTTGTCATAATTAATTTTTTTTTTCAAATAAAAAAAACAAGATAAAGAGCAACCGTTCTTTAGTAATGGAAGTTGCACTAATAGCTTCTACTAATGGCAAATACAAGAACCCAATTCATCTCTTCTCAAGCAAAGAACTAATGAAGACAACCAACAACTATGATCCGAATTGAAGAATCCTTTGCGACATCTCTTCTCATGAATTCATGCCTAATAGCAGTCTTAGCGATCATCTTTTCGATAATCCTTCTTTACGATCATTTGCAAATCTCATTTGAAAATGCTAATTAAGTTTAGATAGCTAGATAGAGCCTTGTATTATTGATACCTGAACCAAATAGGGAATAGGCACTTTGAGGAAGTTGTGAATTGTAACATTCATGCTTCCCAAAGGCCTCCTCGCATTAAATATAGTATAGATTTTGAAATGAACGCATCGCCCATACATCATATCGAGTGTAGGAATTTAAATTTGCATGTAGACTATTTACATCAGTCTTAATCGCATGTGTACCGTGAGGATTAGGTTCTAAAAAATATTTAAAAACAGTGAATGTTTAGTTTTGCAATTGTCATTGGAATTTAATAGTGAATTAGTTAGTTTGATTGGAGTAAAAATTGAATCTGTAAGAATGCACTCAGTTTGAATTCTTTTAATAGAAATATGACTAATTGTTAATTATTTCAAAAACATTTACTTCAATAAAGTATAACTAAATCTTAATTTTGCAACCAATTGGTCCATCCCTGCGAATTGATTGATAACCCCATCCAGGTTTTGATCACTCCCTTCGTCGTTGATTTTGACCCAACGTGAGTCGGACAACGATATTATCATCGCTAGCTCGGCTACTTGGTTTAACACCCAATAGCGGTTTGATCACGCTCTTTACCGTGCGAACTAGCCTAACATCGAAAGTGACCGGTGCAAACAGAAAAGTAGACTTTGTAAGTCAAGTTGTTGTCAAACTACCCCGTCTATGAAGCAAACTTTCTAAACAATTTACACAGACTTTGGGGTAGAAAAGTAGACTTTCACATATGAAGAAAATATGGTCCATCAAATTATCAGAACCACACTGAGTCATGCATCCTCGACCATCCTCCCTTGAAGCTAAATGAGAAACTACAGTCTATGAAGTAGACGAGAGGATACAATTGTACTTGAGTAAGTAAAATCTTTCCTTTTATGCTAATGGCTGTGTCAGAACATAGTATGTATGTTGATCAAATTGTGGATATGCGACCAAAGAATATGTTTCTTAATAAATTATTGCTCTTTTGCCTCATCTTCCCTTCGTGTACTTGTAATGATACCTTAACTCCGTCCAAATCATTTACCGATGGAGACGTCCTCGTATCTTCCAGAACGAACTTTGCTTTGGGATTCTTTAGCCCCGGCAATTCCAACTACCGTTACCTCGGAATTTGGTTTAACAAAATCCCAAAACAAAAAGTAGTATGGGTTGCAAACAGAGACAATCCAATTAAGAATAATTCATCTGGTGTCCTTAAGATCAATTCACAGGGAAATATAGTTCTTTTGGACAAAGAGATGAACACTACTGTTTGGTCTACTAATTTGACGATCACCACGAGAAATAGCAATTCGATCGCTAAGCTCTTGGATTCGGGAAATCTGGTTTTGACTCGCAACGACAGTAAAAATTTTGTATGGCAAAGCTTCGATCATCCTACAGATACCTTGCTTTCAGGCCAAAGATTGGGTTCGAACCGGTCCGTAACATCTTGGAAATCAAGAAACGACCCTGGCAATGGGAAGTACTCCGCTAAGATAGAGTTGCAAGGCTCACCTCAGTTCTTCCTTTATGGGGGTTCCGACCGACTTTGGCGAAGTGGTCCGTGGAACGGTAAACGATTCAGCCACATGGCAGAAATAATACACCCAGAAGTATTCAATTGTCAATTTGTCAATAATCTAGATGAGACTTACTTCATGTTTGTGGCCACCAATAACTCCAACTTCGCTACAATATTTTTGAATGACAATGGTTCAATGGCAGTACAAGTATGGAATGAAGAAAACCGTCGATGGAATAACCTCTGGTTATCATCGAGAGACCAGTGCGAAACTTATGAGGTTTGTGGCGCATATGGCTGCTGTGGCAATAATTATTGGCCAACCCCGTGTAAGTGTCTCCCAGGATTTGTACCCAAATTTCCTCAAGCCTGGAACTCGGGAAATGGATCAGGCGGGTGCATCAAAAAGAGACCAGCTCAGTACTGTGGGAAAGGTGAAGGGTTCTTGAAGAAGTCGAATGTGAAGGTACCCGATACCTCAGTTGCTCAAGTTCACATGAGTTTGAGTCTCCCTGAATGCCAGCAGGAATGCTTGAGAAACTGCAATTGCATGGCCTACACTACTGCGGATATTCGTGGAGAGGGAACAGGGTGCTTGGCTTGGTACGGAGATCTGGTAGATATAATGGAATTTCCAAATGGCGGACAAGATTTATTCTTTCGCGTGGATGCGACTGAGTTAGGTAACCTTGTATACAGTTGGAGAAAAACGATGTCGCATCTAGCTATATGATTTGCAAATAAAATTTTCTTGATTTCTTCCTTCTTTCCTACCTTTCTAATGATATAATTTAACTTTAACTCTTTATATTTGTATTTCAGCTGCAAACACAAGAAAAGATTTGAAAGGTTTTCATGGTAAAAAGAAGAAGCTTATAATTTTGTTACCGTTTCTTCTTGGAGGATTGTTTCTTTTAGTCATATGTGGATGTTGCTTTGTTAGAAAAAGGATAAAAGGCAAAGGTAATGATTCATTTGTTCTTTGTTTGTTATTTTATTACCTATTTTTGTCTATTATGATTTTTATGTTGCTTTATTGTTGTAGGTGAAAGAGGAGGAGCACAACATGGAGTATCATTGTATAATTTTCCCTCTAATACTACAAGATTCTATGACCCTGCAAGTGCAATGGAGCTAGAGGAAACAACAACTAGTCCAGAATTACCAATCTTTGGTTTAAACATAATAATAGCAGCTACAGATAACTTTTCTCCTACAAATAAGCTTGGACAAGGTGGTTTTGGACCTGTTTATAAGGTAATTTTAGAGGGTAACTGAACTTCTAGACCCTTATCCTTTTCAATTTTTTGGATTTAACTTACCTATGTTGACTGAAGGAAACAATGAACTGTTTGATTTAAGTACAAACTGCAAATCTCTAGGGTCAATTATCCAATGGCCAGGAGATTGCCATCAAAAGACTGTCAAAATCCTCTGGACAAGGAATAGAAGAATTCAAAAATGAAGTCATGCTGATTACCAAACTTCAACATCGGAATCTCGTTAAGATTTCAGGTTGTTGCATCCACAATGAAGAAAAGATGTTAATTTATGAATACATGCCGAACAAAAGCCTTGATTATTTTATTTTCGGTATGACTTCCTTTGTTTAAACTTCTATTTGCCTGCTTTCTCTTTGATTTTTACTAATGAGATAGTTAGTTATTTTGTCTAGAATATTATGAATTTTAATAGCTTTGGATGCATTAACTTTGATGAGTAATGTGTGTAGATAAAACTAGAAGGGCATTGTTAGACTGGAATAAACGTGCCAAGATTATAGTTGGGATTGCTCGAGGGGTTCTATATCTTCATCAAGATTCTAGGCTACAAATTATTCATCGGGATTTGAAACCCAGCAATATTTTACTAGATGCCAATATGAATCCAAAAATTTCTGATTTTGGCATTGCTAGAATATTTGGAGGGGACCACGCTCAACAAAATACTGGGAGAGTTGTTGGAACATAGTAAGTATTTTTTTCAAAAAAAAAAAAAAAGAAGAAGAATTCATAGATAGCTTAAAATTTTCAATCACACCCTAATAATGCTATCATGGGAATGCAGTGGTTACATGTCTCCAGAGTATGCAATTGATGGGCTATTCTCAGTGAAGTCTGATGTATTTAGCTTTGGCGTCTTACTTTTAGAAATCATTACCGGAAAGAGGAGCAGTGGCTGCTATCTTGAGGATACTGATATAAATTTGATAGCATATGTAAGTCCTACTTATATTGACATCGTACATGACAAGTTCCTAAGGTATTTGTCCTAATCTTTAAAGAGTTGGAATGATGGCTTCTTAATGATTTTAGGTATGGCGCCTTTGGATTGAAGACATTGCCTTGGATATAGTTGACCCATGTCTTGGTGATGCATATCCGCCACGTGAAATTCTAAGGTGCATCCAAGTTGGACTCTTGTGTGTCCAGGAAAGCCCAAGTGGTAGACCAACAATGTCAAATGTTATATTCATGTTAGTCAATGAAACAAATCTATCACTTCCAAAACGACCTGCATTTGTGGTTTATAGAACTTGTGATGATGCAAGCTCTTCTGCAGCAGGAACAGGAATAGCATCTGGTTCTATAAATGATGTGACAATAACTACTACTGAAGCTCGATAGAGAATCAAAGATCCCAAGTGATTTCAATGTAAGTTGTTAATACGTAGTTGCATTGCACAAAAATGCACTGTTAAAGCATGACCATATAGCAACAAATAACTTTAATCTTATTATAAGTTTGTGGATACTATTATTAATCCTAACAGCAAGTAGATGTATTATAATTTTTCTTTTTGTGTAACAACATTTATTATATTTCATTTTTCACGGTCTTTTGCTAGCTACATGTTCCAAAGTGATTGCTGGAAAATTATTGGACCATATACACCTACAACCTAAGCTAAGACCAGATTAGCTATTAAATCAACTGTCCTCTCTAACTATATGTCTTGGAACAAATGAGACCTTTTTTCTTTTTAATGGCCACTTCCCCAAAACAGGGAAATGCAAGCTCTCTATCAACAGAGAAGGAGGTTAAGGCATGACCTCCAAACCTATAGATTGATCAAATCAAACATGGGGAGAACCCCTTACAACCCAAAATAACAAGATTTCTTATCTTAGATAACAAATCCCACAACTGTCTATTGTAAGGCATCCACGTGCCTACTGTGGCAGATCGCTTTTAACTGAGTATGACGTATCCAATTGAGTTTTGATGGCCTCTTGTGCCAATGCATCCGCTACTTGGTTGCCTTGGCGAAGAATATGGAACAAACAAGACCTTAAAATCTTTTAACTCCAAAAATATTTGGACAACTTCTTGAAAAACTGTTTATGCTTGACATGGTACGAACTTGCCCTGATTGACTAATGGCATTGATTAATTTGTTTTGAATCTTCTTCAATCCGCACTGTCTTCGTTTCTTTGCTATAAGCCAAAACAATGGATGCATTTCCCTTACTGCAAGCAGTTCGTTTACCATAAGATTATTTAAAAACTTCCAACAAGGATATCCCTCCTAGTTCCTAAAAAAAATTACCCCCCCAGCTGTGCGCGCGTGGGAAACGCGGCACGGGGTGATTCGGAGTCGCCACTGCCTGATGGGGTGCAGGCGGACACCTGGGTGCCTAATCTTGCCTATTAGGGCTTTTTGGTCTGCGGCTTGAGATTCTAAGTCTGTTCTCGGTTGTGGTTCGGGGAAGTCCGTAGACACCCCGGTCCACCCCGTCGGATGACGGGTCCCGTGGGTTCCCTGGTTTGAGTCAGCTTACATTGGTCTCACCTGATTCCTAACCCGATATGCAATTTGGTTAAGTCTTGCGGGACCACCTGAGTGGTGTGGGTCCCTTTAGTTGCTTTTATCTTGATTACTTAGGTGATCTGAGCCTGGTTGGGTGGGCCCCGTTGGAAGGCCCACGGTATCCTTGGTGGGCTTAATCAAGCCCGTGTACCCTTGTGGACCTCAGTCTAGCCTAAGAGGTCCTTTGGGCTTTGGTTAGTTCAACAGATTTTACTTTAAGTTAAGCTTCGAAGATTAAGTGTTTTTAATGCACAAGTGGGCCGGACTGGTTTGTGGGCCCCTAAGGCGGGCCCACATGGTGGCCAAGTATTTTTATTAGATTTATCTTTTTAATCTGCCAAAGTGAGCTAGACACTGGGCTTGGGGCCCGTAGTCCAAATCTGGGCTTGTAAGCCCAAGTTACCAGAAATTAGGGTTTGCACCCTTCCTTGGTTCGGTTGGTGGGCTTTGGCGGGCCCGGTAGGCCCTTGCCCTTGGTCTCGGCCAAACCACGCAATTCATGCATCAATTTCACATAACAAGGCTCGGGTGGGCCGCATTGGGTTTGGCTCGCCCGGTTCAAATTGTTCATTTTACTTAAGTTATTTAATGGCATGCTTTGGTGTTTATTGGGCTGGGTGGGCCCCGTTGGAAGGCCCACTGGAAGTCAAGTTGGACCGGGGTCCAAGTCCCACATTGGGTTTCCGGGTGACCCAAAAACCCTATTGGTTTATTCGGTTCGGTTCGGAAATGGCATTCACGTCTAGCAATAATTACAGAAAAAAACACAAGATGGACACTTTTCAGAAAAAAAAAAACTGGCTCATTGTGCTGGGTCCAAGGGGAGGTACCCGGGGGGTATTGTGAGTTTTCTGGTTTTCTGGAATATCATGAGTCTGAGCAGCGAACCCCCCACCCCTTGGATGCACAGCGAACCAAGGGGTGGGGGGTGCGGGGGGCAAAGCCCCCCGCGGTATGGTAAAGGGTATTTTTGGAATTTTCAAAAAAAAACTAACAATTCGGCCTATTTTGGACCTGGCGCTCACCTCCTGAGGTGAGCGCCAGATGGGCGCCAGAACCCGGGCGAAATTTTGACCTGGCGCTCACCCGATACCAGGTGAGCGCGAGCTGGGCGGGAGGTGAGCGCGAGATGGGCAGGAGGTGAGCGCGAGATGGGCGCGAGAATTTCACTTGGTTTTAGGTGGGCGCAAGCTGAGCGCCAGGTGGGCGCCAGCTCGGCGGGAAGTGAGGTGAAAGGGGCGCCCACCTCCTAGGTGAGCGCCAGATGGGCGGCAGGTCACTGCAATTTTAAACTCTCTGTTTTTTTGAGATCTCCATCTCTGGCCGATTTTTTTCAGTCTGTAACTGTTCCACTAGCCTCCTAACATGCTCAGAACACCTCCCCACTAATTTTGGATTTAATCTAACTACATTTTATTTCAAGTTATAAATCACTTTCCTGCTCGGACTCATGATATTCCAGAAAACCAGAAAACTCACAATACCACCCTGCAATCAAAATACATCAAGAATAATATACCCAGAACACTTCCCCGGACTCCGACCACCCCCAGAGGGCACTTAAACTCGTATTGAAATTAACCTAAGCTAACATATCGCAAACCGAACCTCAAAATCACACATCAACAAATTAACAGTGAAGGGACAAGGGGGTTTATAATGGGGTACACAAGATGAAATGACCACGGGGAACATGCTCCCCTTCGAATCACACAAGCAGTATTAGTAAACAAGATTGTAGAATGTAAAACATCATGACATGCTATGCTCGAAATGAACTTATATTCAAAAAAAAAAAGAATGGTCGGGAACATTACCTGGGTGTCGGAACACCCTTCTGAAGTGAGCAGGTAGGCTCCCCCTTTTGAAGCTCAAGCAGCGGCTGGACTCTCCTCCTTTAGGCTCACCCGGCAAGCTCCTCCTTCTCCTTTGGGTTTGATGAGGAAGAAGAGGAAGAGAGGAATGGGGAAGAAAGGTCCGAGAAAGGTGGGGGAAGAAGTGTCTGGTTTGTTCTTTGGGGAAGATGGTGGTCAAGACCACCTATGCCCGACGAAGAAGGAGCTCAAAATCTCCAAAAGAAGCTCCCAACCCGAAAACAGCCAACCAAAAAATCCAACCTCTTAGCTTTTTTTCGAAATCTTCCAACCCCCTGCGCGAAAAGTCGCGCGGGTTATATAGACCAAGAAAAAAAAGGTGCCGCCCACCTTGGCGCCCAGCTCAAGGTGGGCGCAAGCCCGCTCGCCACGTCCGCGCGAGCGGCATAATGATGAAAATCATTTAATGCCGCCGCTCGCCGGACGTAAAAATCTAAAAAATTTGGATTTAGTCCCTGGCAATTTCTGATTTAATCCGATATTCTCGGATTTTCACGGATTTAGTCCCTGGGATATTTCGTATGTTTGGATATTTACGGATTTAATCCCCGAGATATTTTCCTGCGCAACCCGCCACGTGTGCAGCTTTTTGCCACGTGCGCAGATTGCCGGTTTTGCTGCTCGGGAATTTCGTCAGCTCATATTTCCTTCATCCGGACTCCGATCTGGGCAAACTTAGTTTCATTAGAATCGTATCGGAGCCCTCCATCCCATGACCTAGGGGTAGGCCTCCGGATCGGATTTTAGCAGAAAGTCAACTTTTGGCTCTGCTCAAGTTTGACCGCCCGCAGAACCTTCATCCGGACCCCGATTCCAGCAAACTCAGTTGCGTTGGAACCGTGTCGAGATTCTCTATCCAATGGTATAAAGCTAGGTACTTGGCACGGAATTCGAAGAAAAGTCAACTCTTGGCTTTTCCTTAAGTTTGACCGCCCGCAGAACCTTCATCCGGACTCCGATTCCTGCAAACTCAGTTGCGTTGGAACCGTGTCGAGATTCTCTATCCAATGACCTAGGGGTAGGCCTCTGGATCGGATTTTAGCAGAAAGTCAACTTTTGGCTCTGCTTAGGTTTGACCGCCCGCAGAACCTTCATCCGGACCCCGATTCCTGCAAACTCAGTTGCGTTGGAACCGTGTCGAGATTCTCTATCCAATGGCATAAAGCGAGGTGGCCAATTTTCACTTGATCAAAAAGTCAAATTTTCACCCCTTAGGGTTTGACTTTCTGTCCAGGGTTTGCATTTTTTGGTTTTTTCGGGGAGCGCAAAAATGAGGTGCTTACACCAGCCTTATCATTCTTTTACAGAGTTTGAACCATGCAGACTCTGGAGTACGCCAGGCCACCAATACAGTTACTTTTCAGTTTCTGTTGCTTGCCTATACTAATTTCCTTACCTGCACTTTCAAGCAGCAAGTAGATCGATTTTATTCTCTTACCTTCAAAATCTAATCCATTGGAGCACACTTGCGAACATAATACTGAATTACTAGTTGTTTCCCTTCCAATGTAAGCAAACAACTTGTTACCACGACAAGTTTATGTTCATATGGGTAAAATTTTTTTACAATTATACTTTTTGAAAATAATTCAAATTTAGTCATCCGGCCAATTAGTCATTCAAACTTGCAATTTTGGATAATTGGGCATTAGTGATATTATTTCAAGATATTTGAAAACAATTATCATTTTATATTTCGTAAACAACAATGCCCTCAATGTGTATCTTTTACAAGTTCCCCGTATTGGATTTACAAGTCTAATAACATGGCTTACAAATTTGTAAACTAGATTTACAAGTTTCTTTGTTGGCTTTACAAGTCTATTAAAAGGTTTACGAGTCTATAAAATGGATTTATAAGTTTCTAAAATGGGTTTACAATTGTCCCTAAATGGAATTTACAAGTCTACAAATGGATTTACAAGTTAGTAAAGTAATTTTACAAGTAGTTGAAGTTGATTTAAAGATCTATCAATGGAGTTTATAAGTCCCTAATAGATACGCCATTAACATTGTAGTCCATGAACAATACAACGACACTCATGTTCTGAAATCAACCATAAACATCATATCAAGTCTAGGAATTTGAATTCGGGTGTAGACTATTTGCATCACTCTTTATGGCATGTGGACCGTGACGGCGTGAGGATTGGGGTATTTGATGATGACTAGCTGATTACTCTTGCCTGAAAATTTTTATTTGATTTGTGTTTACAAAAATAAGAAAAAAAGGGAAATATTTAAAATTGATTCCTACTTCTAAAAAATATTTAGAAAAAAGTGATTGTTTAGTTTTGCAATTGTAAATGGAATTTTATAGTGAATTATTTAACTTGGTTAGAGTAAGAATTGTATCCATAAGAAGGCACTTATGTAACGCCCCAAACCCGGGTCAGTGCAAACCGGCACCCGACCCGAACCCGGTTCGCTACTGTAACAACTCGAATTCAGTTCAACAACCAAATCCGAGGTGTTACTGGCCCATATCAAATACATCATCAATAATATACTAGACAATAGAATTTAAATAATCCATTCACTTTATTATACTATCAGAGTACAGAAACAAGTATGTGCGGAAGTGTAGTCTAAAATCCTCAAATAAACATTAAAGTTAATCATCAATCATTAATATCAAAGCCTGGTAAAATAAAATGGTTACTATCTCTCTCATCTCTCTAGTACATCAAATCCAAATGAATCATAGTCTATCAAATATGACCAAGTCTAAACAATCCTCCACCTCAAACAAGATCTGGATAAAAGTAATCCTCCGGTGTATACTCAGCTACCTCTCCCTGGAAATCACTATGATCCCCCTCTCGCGTATCAGCTGAAAAATGAAATAAAAGTAGGGTGAGATACGAATATCTCAGTAGGTAACACATGCATGATTAAACAGTTAACATAAGTAAAGTAACAGTTCATGCACGATTAAGAAATATCGACTAATCAGGCTCATATAATCATTCATTCATTCATGAATACAAAACAGTATGATAAACAGTTCTCAAGATGAATTTCAGCAAGTTCTATTATAAGAATCCAATATCAAAATCAATGACATAATTCATACTTTGTTAGGATGCACTAAACAGTCACATCCGATTAACATCTCAATCACATGCCTCCAGCATGTATACAATAATAATAACAAGTGTTTGTGATTTCAATGTCATTGTAGGACTCACAAAGATAAATAAACCTTTTGAGATGATTATCAACCAATTGCTATACCACCGTGCGTCTTAGGAGCAATGCTACTAATGATACTCAAGTCCTATGCAGCGCAGCTTAGACAAGAGCCGTAATCATTGACTTATTGCACACGTATCTATCAGAGTTGGCATATACCACCAGCATGCAGCATTAGAATCAATACATGGAGATGGTTGCTTATCCACATGTACAGGGAATCACCAGCGGCTCACCGGAGTGTCCCTCCAGACATAGGACCTTCCCAGACAAACTAACTTGCAAAGGAAGCGCGTCGCATATAGGAGTAACTCAACCCAAATGAAATATCCCTCAGCTATCTAGCAACAACTATGGATCCATAACCAGCTATGCTCACTGGACTCTAAAATTCCCTAAAATATAATATTTCTATAAAGGTTGGTGTCTAGCGGCATATAAAGGTTAAATCTTTCAATTACTTCAATATTCAGTCATCCGAGTTCTGAATTCTCTTTTTAAAGTTTTCTGGTTTATAGTGTCATTTAGAGTTGTTTTGATAATCAAATAATAGTTAGGTTTTCCAAAAACTAGATTTCTCAATTACTTTCAAAGTTTTGCAACTAATGTCCTAAATATCTTCCTAATTTATTTTGGTCTTAAAACATCTTATTTAATCATTAAAATTGTCTAAAAATAGTTTGGAATTGAATCAGGGTTTGAAATTTCAAAAACCTGCAAATTCTGAACAGAGCGCCTAGGATCGCTTAGGATCACCCCGGCGGTCTGTGGTCGGCAGTAGTTCAAATCAGAACGCCGACAATACGTCTTCCAGCGGTCTGAGTTTTATAACTAACGCCGAGGATCGCCGAGTACAGTCGAAGTCGGCGGTCATACGAAAACGAACAAAAACAGTTTTAAATCGTGATTTTTCTCGTTCAATCTCATTCTATCATACATATAACATTGATACTAAACTAAATACATCAATAGATCATATAAAAACATGCTTTTGCGATTAAATGAACGTAAATACCAAAAACGAACGTAAAATAGTGTCACCTACCTCTTGAACGTGCGTGCTTCTCCTTCTTCTCCAACAAACTACACTCACAGACGTGAGATAACCCTTGGATGATGAAGAACACCAAAACCCAGGCCTTTCTTCCTCCTTCTTCTTCCACAGTTGTTTGGTCGTTCAAGCTTGGTTTGTCGCTTGTGGCTGAAGCATACAAACGAAAATACAATCGTATGTGTTTTAGGTTATTAAACTAATATTTATACTCATTGATCCCATGTAGTGCACATGCAATCTTTCCTATACACACTACCCAATCAGAACACATACCTCGATATCTCATGATCGGACGGTCAGATCTACGTCCAACTCTGGATTTCCACTAATTATATCATCCCCTACAATATTAAAATATTTCCATCAATTATAATTCTCAAGAATATTATTTATTAATTTATTTTATTATTTAAGGAAAATTCGGGGTTTTACAACTTAGTTTAAATTTTTTATAGGATATGACTAATTGTTAATTATGTTAATACCTTATGGCAATTAATTTTATTAATTATAACTAAATCTTAATTTTGCAACCGGTCTAACTATCAATGGAGGATTGGATTATTTGATTATGACTAGCTTTTCACTTTACTAAAACCTTTGAAAAAGTTGAGAAAAAAACACCAAAAAAAAAATGTAGTATGAGTACTAGGTACTTGTACCTTGTGATATTAGAGCTTTATCTTTTAATTTTATAGTTTGTATGCTATGATCTTAACACTTTTAATGTGTGATTTTCTGAAACCTTTAAAATTTGCATCATTTACATTGGGTATGGTCATTGAAACTCAAGCTGTAAAATTACACAATAATAAGGAAAAAATACAAAAATTATAAAAATCAAACAATAAAATTACAAGATATAAACCGTAAACTTACACGTACAAACTTTAACATCAGCACAAGCACCTCTCTCTTGGTGCATTGTATTTGTTTAAATTTTTTTTGTGTGAAATTGGGTTTTAGTGGTGCTTTTTACAAATAACCCTGATTCAGTCCTGGAAATTGAAAATTAGTGATACTTTAAATTTTTTTGTAAATAATTGAGTACGAGTGTTGTTTTAATGTTCTTAAATGACTTCCTTCAAAAATGCCCTCAAAACACTTCTTAATGACATTAAAAATATGAAAACAAACACATTTTTTACAAGTTACTGTTGGGGGCATTTTTAGAATAAATCCTCTATCTAGAGTAAATAGATGCTAATTCTCAATTTAATTAAAAATGTCTCACTAATTTTCAATTTCGAAGAATTATGCGATTGAATCAGGTTTATTTTTAAAAATAATCACTAAAATTTGATTTCTTTAAGGTTTTAAAATGGTTGATGCCCGTTCGGTTGTGCATGGCTATTGATTTGCTATGCTTCAGAAGCAGGAGCCTCTCGTTGAAAATCAAACTTAAGCTTTCTCAATCATGGCGACGATTGTCAATATTTCCTTTCACAACGCTATAATCTTCTTAAGAAAGTATGGTCCTATAAAATGATCGGAACCACACTGAATCATGCATCCTCAGCCGTCCATTGAAGTTAATGAGAAACTGCCGTCCATGAAGCAAAGAAGAGGATACAATTGTACTCCGTGTAAGTAAAATCTTTCCTTTTATGCCTAATGTATTTGGTTGTATCCAACATAGTACGTATGCTGATCAAACTGTAGATTTTCGGCCAAAAAATATGTTTCTGAATATTTTATTGCACCTTTGCCTCATCTTTCCCTTGTGCACTTGTACTGATACCTTAACTCCGTCCAAATCATTTACCGATGGAGACGTCCTCGTATCTTCCAGGAAGAACTTTGCTTTGGGATTCTTTAGCCCTGGCAATTCCACCTACCGCTACCTTGGAATTTGGTTTAATAAAATCCAAGAACAAAACGTAGTATGGGTTGCGAACAAAAATAGTCCAATTAAGAACAATTCGTCTGCTGTCCTTAAAATCAATTCACAGGGAAATATGGTTATCCTCGACAAAGAGACGACGCTGCTGTCTGGTCTACTAATTTCCCGATCACCACGGGAAATAGCAATTCAATTGCTAAGCTCTTGGATTCGGGAAATCTAATTTTAACTTGAAATGATAGTAAAAATTTTGTATGGCAAAGCTTCGATTATCTTGCAGATAGCTTTCTTTCAAAAAAGAAACTCGGACTACGCCCAAGATTGGGTTTGAACTGGTCCCTAACATCTTGGAAATCAAGCAACGACCTTGGCAATGGAAATTACTCCCTTGTGCTAGAGTCGCAAGGCACACCTCAGTTCTTCTTGTACGAGGGCTCAGACAAGCTTTGGCGAAGTGGTCCGTGGAACAGCCTGCGACCGAGCACTATGCCAAAACAACCACTCCAAGAACTATTCACTTATCAATTTTTCAATACTCTAGATCAGATTTACTTCATGTTTGTGGTCGCCAATAACTCCATCTTCTCTAGATTATTTTTGAACGACACTGGTTCAATTCAACGACAAGTATGGAATGAAGAAAAACCATCGATGGAATAACTTTTGGTCATCATCAAGAGACCGGTGCAAAAGTTATGCGAGTTGTGGCGCATATGGCAGCTGTGGCAATAATTATCCAATCCAGTGTACATGTCTCCCGGTATTTGAACCTAGATTTTCCCAAGACTAGAACTTGGGAACTGGATTAAGCGGATGTGTCAGAAAGAGACCAACTCAATACTGTGGAAAAGGTGATGGGTTCCTGAAGAAGTCAAATGTGAAGGTACCCGATACCTCAGTTGCTCAAGTTGACATGAGTTTGAGCCTTGAGGAATGCCTAAGGAACTGCAATTGCACGGCCTATACTGCTGCGGATATTCGTGGAGAGGGAAGTGGGTGCTTGGCTTGGTATGGAGATCTGATAGATATAATGGAATTTTCAATTGGCGGACAAGATTTATCATTTTGCGTGGATGCGACTGAGTTAGGTAACCTTGTATACAGTTTGAGAAACATGATGTCGCATCTAACTATATGATTTGAAAATAAAATTTTCTCGATTTCTTCCTTCATTTCTACCTTTCTAACGATATAATTTAACTTTAACTCTTTATATTTGTATTTCAGCTGCAAACGCAAGAAAAGATTCGAAAGTTTTTCATGGTAAAAAGAAGACGCTTATAATTGTGTTACCATTTCTTCTTGGAGGATTGTTTCTTTTAGTCATAAGTGGATGTTGCTTTGTTAGAAAAAGGAGAAAAGGAAAAGGTAATGATTCATTTGTTCTTTGTTTGTTATTTTATTACCTGTTTTTGTCTATTATGATTTTTATGTTGTATTAATTGTTGTAGGTGAAAGAGGAGGAGCACAAAATGGTGTATTATTGCTTAATTTACCCTCTAATATTACAAGATTATATGACCCTATAAGTGCAAATGGATCTGGAGGAAACAACTAGTCCAGAATTACCATTCTTTGGTCTAAACATTATAATAGGTGATACAGATAACTTTTCTCCTGCAAATAAACTTGGACAAGGTTGTTTTGGACCTGTTTATAAGGTAATTTTAAAGGGTAACTGAACTTCTAGACTCCTTATCCTTTTAATTTTTTTGGATTTGAGTTACCTCTGTTGACTGAAGGAAACAATGAATTGTTTGATTTAAGTACAAATTGCAAATCTCTAGGGTCAACTATCCAATGGCCAAGAGATTGCAGTCAAAAGATTGTCAAAATCCTTTTTATAATGGCGAATACAAGAATCCCATTCATCTCTTCTCAAGCGAAGAACTAATGAAGGCAACCAACAACTATGATCCAAATTGAAGAATCCTTTGCAACAGATACTATGAACTTTACAAGGGTTATCTTGAGGATTGTAGTATTATTGTAAAGAGAATCCGTAGAGAAAAGCTTAAGGGAGAACATGACGGGATTAGGAAATTCATAAGGGATGCTCTGAATGCTTCTCGGATGAACGTGGTGAACCTCTTGGGTTGTTGTCTGGAGACTAGTGTTCCTATTAGTTCACGAATTCATGCCTAATGGCAGTCTTAGTGATCATCTTTTCGATAATCCTTCTTTATGAAATCGTTTGCAAATCTCATTTGAAAGTAGATTAAAGATTGTAGTAGAGATAGCTAATGCAGTAACATATCTCCACATTGCTTTTCTAAGGCTTGTAATACTTAGGGACTTGAAGGTGAATAATGTTTTATTGGATTGAAACTGTGTTGCAAAGCTTCAAGACTTTTTGTGGTGATTCCTATGGATGTTCCTGTATGCAAGATTTTCCAACTGGAACATTTGGGTAGTTGGCCCCTGAAAGCATGCGGGGAAGTGTTATGGATGTTGGGCCAGCGTCTAGCATCCTATTACGGTATAAGGAAATAAATTTTCACTTTAACCAATAACTTAAGTTATTAGTCTAGTGGTAAGCGCTTGGTCCTAACAATTGGTATCGCGCGCTTCTATAGCAAGGATTGGCCAAGTCCTGGGTTGACAGGTGTTGGCTTGCAGTTGTAGGTGCTGGAAAGAGGGATTGTTGGGGATGTTGGGCGAAGGTCCAGCATCCTGCTACAGAATAAGAAAATAAAATTGTGCTCTAACCAATAACTTAATTTATTTGTCTAGTTGTAAGTGCTTGATCCTAACAAGAAGTTTCGAAGAGAAGATAGATATCTATAGCTTTGGTACTTTTTGTATGTTCTTTTTACTGCACGAAAGCCAATTGATTATAACCCTGGTGATGGATCGTTGATTAATTGTGTGAAGAAGAGCTTGGAAAATGATTGCATCAATCAAATTATGGATCTTGTTCTAAGAGACGGAGGAATGGATGAGCTCAAGCAACGACAATTGTCAATGGCTTTTGAACTTGCTATGAGATGTAAGAAGAGGCGATAAGACCAGCAATGATGGATGTGGCAAAAGAGATAAGGCTGATAGAGAAGTTGGCGTGATACTAGCTCATTGAGGACAAGAAAATTATAATGTTGGCGTAATACTGTTCTTGTTGATGAAAATTGTAGATAAATCAGCTACAAACTTAATACCAACCTAAGCCGACCCTGATCATAAACTTGGACCCATTTCCTGTTTGACTCCCCATCTCCGAGCCATTTCCAAGTTGACTCCACAACCTTGGGTAGAGACATTTGGCACATAGTCGAGTAGGGAAAAGAGGCAAGGTTTGGTGGGTCCCATGTAGCATGCAGGGATGGCAACGTTTCAATTCGATTAGATCAGAAAATTGAACCACACAAACACCCGTAGTCTTAGAATCTTGGGCGTCCCCATTCCGGGGAAAGTGGCATTGTGGAAAAGCAGATCATTTGGTTCCATTTCCAGGAACTTTCTCATTTGCGTTTCTCCGTTGCTTATTTTTTGGTTGAAATCTTCTACAATGTTTACCTGAATTGGTCCCTGTTATTACCGTGAGATGTTGGCATGTGGAGTATCTCACTGGTGTTTCTTTTTTTTTCCATGTGGGCCACACATAAAAAAACGTTGAAAAAACACTGACCGTGAGATACTCCATATGACAGCATCACACAGCCACAACAGGGACTGTAAACATTGCAAGAAAGACAACATCAGATTTTGTCCCCAATTCAGCATTTGATGCCAGCATCAGAATTTGTCCCCATTCTATTGGGTCGGGGGATTTTTCCCATTTTCTCATTTGGAAAAGTGTAGACACCCCAAAATTGCACGATTTTGAAGGAGAGAAATATTTTATTAGAATTTTCAATTCTTAGCATTGGGTTTGAGATCCTTAACCCATTTGAATCCAAAACCACAAAGGAAAATGCCCAAATTCAATCTTTTGCGCAGAGTCAAACTTTTTCGGTTGAATTTTGACCCCAAAAAATGAAATATTTTTTTAGGCAAGATTTCAAGATAATTTTTCCCGGTAATTAGGTTTTTAGCAATGTTATTGCATAAATGAATTTTTTGAGCCTTTAAATTTTGACAAATACCTTGGTATTAACATGTTGAATCTTTTTACCGGACCTGAAAAACCGGAATTTAGCCTTGAACTGGAAAGTTTACTTTTTATTCACTTGGAATTTGGGTTTGGAACTATTTTTAATGGATTCAAATTTGGGGGGGGGGGGGGGGGGGTTTGCTTATTTACATGTAATATCTCAAGTAAACGGATATTAAAAAATACGAGGACATTTACTTAAATGATATTACATGTAAATAAGTATTGCCTATACAGGTAAGGGTCAAAACTATTGAAAATTGGTCAAACCTGTGCTGCCCGCATTAAGTATGCAGATTTGCCTTGACCACATTTGATCTGCGCTTTATACATATATGCGGTCATGTGCAATTTTGTGTGAATTTGCAAAGGCTTGATTTCTGAGCCTTATTTACCGCTCATACTTCTCTCAAGGAGATGTGACCTTCCCTTTTTACCCTCCATTGGCTTTCATATTTACTCCAACTCATGTTTTGAAACTGAGTTGGAACATTCTAGAACCCTAATTTGGCATACCCTTGTGACCAACCATGCCCCTAGGTTTGCCTATAAATAGAGGGTCTCTCCTCAAGCAAATGGCTGAGAATTGAAGCTAGAAGAGCTCCAAGTGAAGAAAGGAACCCTTGCTTGTCCACTTTCTCAAACCCAGGTAAGCCTTTCTCCCTTTTACTTTTCTGTTTTTAAATTCTAGGGTAGTCTGATCTTCTCCCTTTTGTAGAATAAGGCCTACTTTGTGTTTATAACTCCATACCTAACTCCAAGTACCTCAAGCATCCTCTCTAACCGTAAAACATGAAGAGAGAGCTAGGGGAAAGGAGAATAGGGATGGATCCTTAGGATAGAATCCTATGTTATGATCTTATCTTTTTTTTTTTTTTTTTTGTGTGTAGAATAAGGCCTTTTTGTGTTTGTAACCCCATGCCTAATCCTGAGTACCTCAAGCATCTTCTCTAGCCGTAAAACATGAAGAGAGAGCTAGGGGAAAAGAGGATAGGAATGGATCTGTAGGAAAGACTCCTATGTGTTATAATCTTTGATATGTGTCTTTTAATACTCTGTTTATGTTATGTGATTGTTTATTTTTGAATATGGAGGAATATCATGGATCTATGTTGTTCATAGCATTAGATCTCCTTTTCCTCCTAAAGATTTTGGTTTTCTACACAACTACACCAACATCACAATTTTTCTCTTTCCTTTTTGTTATATTAGGCTAGGATTATGGATCTACCATGATCAATATGGTAGATCTGAAATCAAAAGCCTTAAAGTAACCTCTAGGGTTTCAAGAGGTAATTTTTTCAGTTGTTTTAATCTTTGAGAGAGGATCCTATGGTCTAAACTCTCCCTTTTTGATGTTTTTCATCAATATGGGTTGATTGGGTTTCTATCTCTCAACTAATGAGAGATCCGGACCAGATTTGCACCCTAAAAAGCTTTATTCTTCAATGTTTTAGTCAAGAGATTTCAACTTGATTTTTCAACATTTTAATGATTTAACCTAAAGTTGATTTTTCAGGTTTTCCTTTAGGATTGTTTTCTTTAATGTTGATTCTGATTTTTTTTATCATGAAACCCTAGATATGGTGTGTTCATATGAAGGGTCCAGAATTAATTGGATCATTCATATGGAAGAACCATATATTCTTTTATTACTTTTTCTTTACTTTATATTAAGTTTTTCTTTCAAGCTTTCTTTCTACCATGAACAACACTTGGCAATCACCTTGTGTGGATTAATAGGGGTGCCTAACACTTTCCCCTATTCATAACCTAATTTCCTTACCCATCTCTAGTTTTTTATTTTTAAGTAGAGTTATTTATTTATTCCTTTTTGGTATTTTATTTGATTATTTTGGTGTCCATTCACACCTAAAAGGAATGGTGGCGACTCCTTGATTTTTTTTTAATCCTGGGTGATGATTACGAAGTCATTGAATTGATTTTCCATGTCTCACAACTGACGACTCCGCCGGGGATTGTAGATTTAAGCCATGTTTTGTGTATTTGTTAATGTTTTGTTTTTATTTTGAATGCTTGCTGTTTTGTTTATTTTATTTGGGCATGTTTGATGTATTTTAAATCTGATTTGTATGGTTAGAAACTCATAAGGATAAGGGCATGTATTTATTGCTTGGTTGTGTCTAGAATCATGTTTAGGGGATTTATCTTGTCACACATGCTTACTTGCTGTATTTTTTATGATAACATGCTTTGCTTTGAGTGTTTAATGCTATGTTTTGATCATGAAAATTATAACCATGAAATCAGGGAGTTTAATGGGTATTTCGAATTTTTCAAGCATGTTTTCTATGATTAATTGTTTCTTGTGCAACATGATAACATGCTTATGTGATTTTTCTTGGTATATAATAATCTTGAACATGTTTAGGTGTCTTTGTTACCTTGTTTATTTGTGCTTATTTGTTTTCAATATGATCTCCATATATGCCTTGGTGAATGTAAATATGCTTGGCTATGAAAAAGAGTGGCAGGGGGGCATTAGTTTAATGTTTCCTACTCTTTCAAATGCACTGTGCTTTTTTTTACACAGCTACCCATTACCTATAGATAGTTGAACCCGAATGTGTGTAGCTTAGTGCAACGAGGTCGTTACTTTAGAAAGCGAAAGTGAAAACATTCACCTTAGAACTTTGAGCCAATGATGTGATGACATGGTGGATCTTTTATTCTGGTCATCACTAGGCTTGAGATCTAAGTTGCCATTAAGCCAAAACCCAAAACCCCTACGCTTGAAGGTGGAGAAACACTTTTCAGCCAAGAAAACAATTACAATGGGGAAACGGGTTTGTAATTGAGGGACGGCCGTTTGCATGGTTCACAGGTGAAGGTATGATATGAATACCATATTGAAGGTAAAACAAGCTAACAAGGTAATATCACTTTTTTAGAATTACCTTCATATCATGTAAAGTAAGTGCCATGGTGTCCATATGTTTGGCGATGGAATTTTTCCCAATGAGGTCTATATCCTAAGATTGGTGTAGCCTATAGAAAGAGTTTTTAACTCTTCTCAGAAGTCATCCTACCCAAAATCCATATAGGAGGCAACCAAAAGTACAAAATCCATTAATATGGTGTCTAATTTTGGAGGGAACATGTAACCTCATAAGCATTCATGTATTTTTGCAAATAGGGTCAAAATCCACTTTGGGATAGTCTAGAAGCCTTTCAATGGTGAACCGTATGTTTGGATGAGCAATCAAGTTAATCAAATCGTTTGGAAAACAAAAAATTTGAAATCTGTCTGTAATTCACACTTAATATGCGGATGTAGCCTGACCACATTTTATCTGCGGACAAAGCTTGACTGCAATGTATATGCGGTCACGGCTAAACCGCACTGAGTATGCAAATTACGGATTTAAGTCAATTCCAGCAACTTTGGCATACAGATTTGGTTCCTTTAATCTTTAAGTGATAAAAACAGATAATAAACAATTCAATAAGGGTAAAGGGCATCCAAATTCTTCTAAACTTACTTAAATCAAAGGGTAGCTCACTTTAGGAAATTTTACCTTATTTGAACATGTAACTTAACTCAATGAATGGAAGTGAAAATGGAAAAATGAGTTTGAATCAAAAAATACTTCAATTGAACCTGAAACTACATCAATGTTGAAAAACATATTCTTGAAGTGCAATCTAATGGGAGAATGAGGAAAGAAAATTTCAAATCATTCTAATCTCCAAGGTTTGATAAGAACAATCCAATTTAAAAATCTGTTCTTTAATAAGAAATTTCCAAACATAAAAAAAAAAAAAAAACTTTTCTTAAAGAACAATGTGATTGTCAAACCATAGGTATCTCAGGAACCTTGGAATCTCAAATGGCACACTTGGAAGCCATTAAATTCCAAGCAAAAAATTTTTTTTAAAATCAACTTCCATAATGCAACTTGAGTTTCTTTTCAACTCAAAAGTCTTAAAGAAGATTCAAAATTTCCATGGGCCTCTGAAAGCTTTTGAATTTCAGATTTTCTTCAAAATTTCCATGGGCCTCTGAAAGCCTTTGAATTTCAGACTTTCTTCAAAATTTTCATGGGCCTCTGAAAGCCTTTGAATTTTAGATTTTCTTCAAAATTTCAATGGGCCTCTGAAAGCCTTTGAATTTCAGACTTTCTTCAAAACTTCCATGGGCCTCTGAAAGCCTTTGAATTTCAGATTTTTAACTTCATAGGCCCTTGGAAGCCTAAGTAATTCCATCTAATCCTTTATAGGCTCCTGAAAGCCTGTGTAATTTCAAGGGTCTTTGGAAGCCTTGATTCCAATTCATATCTTGTGGGAAATGTTGGAAGCCCTAGAATATTCCAACAAATTCTTTGGATAGTCTTTTTTGTACCAACCAATTCATAAGCCCTTGGAAGCTTGAGTAATTTCAAGACACTCTGTGATGTGCTTAAAAGCTTTTATTTTAGGCATTTCATATCTTGTGGGACATGTTGGAAACCCTAAAATATTTCAACAAACTCTTTGGATGGTCTTTTTTGTACCAACCAATTCATAAGCCCTTGGAAGCTTGAGTAATTCCAAGACACTCTGTGATTTGTCTAAAAGCTTTATTTTAGGCATTTCATATCTTGTGGGACATGTGGGAAGCCCTAAAATATTCCAACAACTCTCTGGATGGTCTTTTTCGTACCAACCAATTCATAGGCCTCTAGAAGCCGAAGTAATTTGAGAAACCTTTTTGGGCCGTCTAAAAGCCTTTGAATTTTAGACACAACCTTTTTGGATCGTCTAAAAGCCTTTGAATTTTAGACACATATCTTTGGGCCATCTATAAGCCTTTGAATTATAGACACATATCCTTTAGGCCGTCTAAAAGCTTCTGAATTTTAGACACAACCTTTTTGGGCGGTCTAAAAGCCTTTGAATTTTAGACACATATCTTTGGGCCATCTATAAGCCTTTGAATTATAGACACCTATTTTGAGCTGTCTAAAAGCCTCTGAATTTTAGACACAACCTTTTTGGGGCGTTTGAAAGCCTCTGAATTTCAAACATCAATTCTTTAGGCCGTCTAACAGCCTTTGAATTTTAGACACCTACATAAGCCTCTAGAAGCTTGCGTGATTCTAGAACCCACTCATAGGACTTTTGAAAGCTTTAAATTTCAGAACTCAAGTTGGGCCGTCTATAAGCCTTTGAATTATAGACACATTTCTTTGGGCCATCTAAAAGCCTTTGAATTTTAGACACCTCATAAGCCTTCTAAAGCCTGAATTTAGAAAATCATAGGACTTTTGAAAGCTTTAAATTTTAGAACTCAAATTGGGTCGTCTATAAGCCTCTAAATTATAGACACATTTCTTTGGGCTATCTAAAAGCCTTTGAATTTTAGACACCTCATAGGCCTTCTAAAGCCTGAATTTAGAAAATCATAGGACTTTTGAAAGCCTTTAAATTTCAGAACTCATCATAGGCCTTCTTATATAATGGTGAACGTGCGTTGCACATTGTGAATTATTCTCAAAAGTTTACAATTTTATTTCACAAATGAACAAACACCTATGAGAGCAAAATAATAAGAAATGAAAGTGAATTTGTGAAACCTATACAAGGAACACCTTTCCTACTAATTTATGAATGGTTTTGCTATTATTATTTTCATTTTATATTCTTTAATTCATCATATATAAGAAGATATTCAAATGAATCCCATTAGAATACATCATATCCATTCATTTATTTGCAAATACTATTACCATAACAAATGTGTTGTATTCAATGTAATTAAACCAATTGACTTCATCAATGCAATCATAAGCAATCAAAATGAATAATTTTGAACATCCATTTGATATGTATAATATTCAAACCGTAAAAGGATCTAGTTAACACAACTCAAGAGAAAACGCCTACATGGAGTTGGCATATATATAACTAGCGGTGGCATGTGCATAGTGCACGTCCTCACCCTTAACTGTAACATATAAGTATGGATTTAAATTCGAATGTGAAAAGAGTAGTGGGGTGATTATAGTTTTGGATTATTTTAGTTGGGAAGGGCAATAGTTGGAAAAAAAAAGGAGGCCAGAATCTATGGCAATATTCCCCCCTCTTCGTTTACTAATAGTATAGATATGGAAGCAATTTAATGAAGATAAAACTTTATAAACACAAAAGAATGCAACCAACATTACATGTGATAAATCCATCATATCAAACCATAAATTTTTAAGTAAGAATAGTTTACGATTTGTGTATCCATGAAAGGGCAATATTTGAAAACATCCATTTCAATCACTAGGCTTGAGCCTCTTTATGAATTAAAATGGCCCAAACTATCAAGAGGATGGAGTACATAAAAAAATTTCCTATTTAATCATCAATTTCTATCTTTAGTACATAGTCAACTAGCTCAAATATCCATGAAAAAGAAGAGGAAGGAAGTGGGCCTTACAGAGTTGGGGAGCAACATCGAACTGGGGAGTCCTAGAGAATGCAGGTGTTGGTAGTTCTTCTATTGTTTTTAAGCACTTGGGTAGACTATCAAAACATGCCAGAAGTAAACCATTATTAAATTGTACTGTATGAATATTAAATTGCACTATATGAATGTATGTAATAGTTTACACACATTAATAAAACTAAACAATATATTGCAAAAGTACCAATGTTAATGAAGAGGAAAAAATATGATTATGTTCAAAAAGAGAAAAACATATAAAAAAAAGGATAAAAGAGTGGTCCTAGTTAAATCATGTCATTAGTAGTTAAAAAAGATATGAGAATCTATTGGTATTTGAGAAGAATTGCATACACTCAGTAATTGTCATAGTTAAATCATGTCATTCATTAGTAGAATTATTTTTGTTTTTTGATTTTAAAAAAAGGTATCTTTGAAGTTAGAATTCATACTTAGTTGGAATTTTATTTACCTAAATTCTTTAATAAAATTCATATATCTGCTAATTAAGTCATGACATTAATTAAAAAAAGCCTAACTTTACAGTATCAAACTTCATATTTTAATCTTATTAATTAGATTTTTTCATAATTTTTCTTTTTAATTGTATTGTAACCTAATATATGAAACAAAACCATGCACAGTGGCACAGCATCCAATACCCCACCAGTAAGCTCCATCAAGAAAGTGATGCAAGAGTGCAGATACAGAATGGATATATCAGTAAGACAACACAAAAGTAAAGTCATATTATAGGCAAAGTTCCAAATAAACAAAAACTTTAAGTAGATACAAATTTGCAAAATACAAGATAAGATACCCAGATAACAAAAGAATGAGAAAGAAACATGGTATGACCAATTTTTTCAATCCAATTGCAATCTTAAGCAATCAGAGACCAGCAAACATAACAGGATCGACAAGACTATGTCAACAAATACAAGGGAAGAACCACAGCAGAATAATGTGTGAAAACATCAGAAATTTTCAGAACATACCACCAATAGAAATGTAAATAAGAATAAAAACTACATTTCCCAGTAATCTAATTGTGACTTTGTTCTTACAAATTTTCACTACTACAGTTCAATATGAGTTCAATAAAGCTAACAACAGTAATGACTCCAAAGATAACACAATAGTTGAACTTTTAAGAATAAATTGACTGCAAAAGATAATGCCAATTGCCTCTGTGAAAAATAAATGCCCATAGCAAGGACAGATGATACAAAATATTAGGCGATCACCAGTTTTGTTAGTAACTAAAATTCTCCAGGTACCATTTGTAGGTATCAACAAGTCCATCTCGGAGAGAGATCTTCAAGATCCAACCTAATCCCGCAAGCTTAGAGCCATCCATGAGCTTCCTTGGGGTTCCATCTGGCTTTGTAGAGTCCCGTACGAGCTCTCACTTGAACCCAACCACCTGCTTTACTAATTCTGCAAGGACCTTTATTGTCACCTCTATCCCACTCCCCACATTAACGTGCCCCAAACCACTGTAGTTTTCCAACAGGAAAACTACAGCATTTGCCAAATCATCATGGAGAAACTCCCACAGTGGTGATCCAGTGCCCCATGCTACCTCCTTTAGCTCCCGAAACCTTGGCCTCATGGAATCTTCTAATCAAAGTTGGAAGCACATGAGAATTCTATCATTTGGTCCATATAAATTAGTAGGCATCCAAATAACTCCATCCCAACCATATTGCAGCCAACATGCTTGGCACATCTTGATCCCAGCAATCTTTGCCATGGCATACCACTCATTTGTTTGCTCTAGAGGTCCAGTGAACAATTAATCTTCTGTCATTGGCTGTTGGGCAAACTTAGGGTAAATACAAGATGTTCCAAGGAACAGAAGTTTTTTGACACCATTTTTATATGAAGCATCAATCACATTGGTCTGAATCTGGAGATTTACAGATATAAAATCAGCAGGATAGGTGTTGTTAGCATGAATCCCACCAACTTTAGCGGCACAAAGGATAATGTTACGTGTTTTTTCTTGGGCAAAGAAAGATTCAACATCAGACTGTCTTGTAAGGTCAAGCTCACTATGTGTTCTGAGGACAGGGTTAGTGAATCCAATATGAAGAAGTTTCTTGACGACAGCAGAGCCAACAAGCCCATGGTGGCCAGCACCAAAGACTTCTGCAGATTTATCTGCAATAAAGGAATCAATTACAGATTCTGCGACTTAAAAAAGATGGCAAATTAGTTTAGGTTTACAATTATATAAACCAGTAACTTAGGGACATATACAGAGTACCATTTGTGGTGCTTCCCATTTCAGAGGTAAAGTAATTTTGTAACATTCCAGGAAGGAGATTATTTGTCCATGCTCCAACTGTCTAACAAATCAATTACCTCAATTTATTATTGTTGGCCTCTTCAAGGAATTCTATGGATCAGCATATCCATCATAGATATACATGTTTAGGCATGAATTATTTAGAGATGTTGATGACATGAATCTATGTGGTTATGCTTGTTTAAAAGGGCTAGATATATTTGCCTACACCAATCAGCTGTGTAAGCATTTTTGGAAGAATCTCATATCAAACCCGAAATACATTTCAAGTATTTCTTACAATGATCAGTCGATAACAAAACAACAATGCATGCATTTTTCAGAGTTCTTTCAATTGAAAAAAAAATCAAATTCGACTAGTACTTTTAACAAAATTGTTGCTAAAATTCTATCATATTTAAACAGAGATTCTAATCCTCTATGAACACCCAAAAACATCTAGTTCATAATTTAACAACTGAAATGAATCATCATAGGAATCCTAATAGTAATTCGGAAAACTTCCAAATGATATCACTTCCTTGCTTGCCTCGACTGCTGACCTGAAAATATTAAGTGTAGGAATGAGCACCAATGCCCAGTAAGGAAATTTTTATCAGTTTCTACACATCTCATGGTGGGTGCACACTCTGTGGGTCATGCTGGTTTAGTTCTCCAATCCTATTTATTTTGTAAGTGCCTTGTACACAATACCCACATGTATATTAAAAATCCTATCTCAATAACATGCTCACAATCATGAACAATAGAATGATATATTACAGCATGTGTAGGAAGATAAGCAGTTTGAATCAAACCATCTTGATTCTTGTCTCTAATCAAGTGACAATTGAGTTCAATGTGTTTAGTGCGCTCATGAAAAACAGGGTTCGCAGCAATGTGAAGAGCAGATTTATTATCACAGTGAAGAATAGCCGCTTGAGGGTGATCAATGAGCAGGTCAGTAAGAATATATTAAAGCCAAGTAAGCTCGCAACATGTATTGGCCATGGCTCTGTAGTCGGCTTCAGCTGAGGAGCGAGAAACAACAGTTTGTTTCTTTGATTTCCAAGAGACGAGAGACTGGCTGAGTTTAATACAATAACCAGTGACAGATCGACGTGTATCAAGACATGAAGCCCAATCTGAATCACAGTATGCTTGTAAAGATAAAGATGATGTACTAGGAAATAGCAAACCTTGGCCAGGAGTTCCCCGTATATATTTCAAAACCTTGAAGGCAGCAGAGAGGTGAACATCACTCGGTCTGTCCATGAATTGGCTAAGTGATTGAAGACTGTAGCTAAGATCTGGTCGAGTGATTGTAAGATAGAGGAGTCGACCAATTAACTTACGATAGTAGGATCAGCCAAAGGAGTGCCTGTCTCCTTACTTAATTTGACATTCTGTTCCATAGGAAGTGTGCTATGTTGAGAACCAATATTTCCAGTATCTGCAAGTATGTCCAAGGCATAGTTTCGTTGAGAAATGTAGATGCCATCAGTATTCCAAGCCACTTCAATACCAAGGAAATACCTTAATGAGCCAAGATCTTTAATCTTGAATTGTTGATGTAAGAAATCCTTTAGTGCAGCAACTGAAGTCATAGAGTCACTCGCAACTATAATATCATCAACATAAATAAATTAAGGCTATAAAGGAGGTGGCAGTCTTCATAGTAAATAAACTGTAGTCGGCCTTGGATTGTTCAAAACCATAGGCGAGTAAATATGAAGAGAATTTCTAGTACCATTGGCGAGAGGCCTGCTTAAGACCATACAAGCTTTTCAACAGCTTGCATACTTGATGTGGGCCACCTTTGTTGTACCCTAGGGGTTTGAGCATGTAGATTTCTTCTTGTAAGTCACCATGCAAAAATGCATTGTTAACATCGAATTGCTGTAGAAGCCAACCCCGAATAGAAGCAATGGCCAATAACATTCTCACAGTAACCAATTTAGCAACTGGAGAGAAAGTTTCAGTGTAATCAATCCCTTCTTGTTGTGTGAACCCTTTTGCCACTAAGCGTGCTTTGTACCTCTCCACACTACCATCCGAGAGATATTTGATCTTATAGACATATTTGCAACCTATGGCTTTCTTCCCAGGAGGCAAATCAGTAACAATCCAAGTATTGTTTGATTCCAAGGCTTGTAGCTCGGTATCCATTGCTTGACACCATTTCGGGTCTAGGACTGCCTCCGTATAGCTGCTAGGCTCAACACATACAGAAATGGAAGTGGAAAAAGCACGGAAAACAGGGGAAAGTTTTTGGTAAGAAAAGGAAGCAACTAGAGGAAAAGGGTTACCTGAAGTACAAATTGTCATCTGGGGTAGCAATTGGTTTGAGGAAGTTAGCTGTGCCTGCTGGAAATGGAAATCATGGAGATATTTCGGAGCTTGTTTAGGTCTGATTGATCTACGCAATGGTGGTGGTTCAAGAGGTGAGGAGGTGCTATTTTCTGAAATGGTGGGGGAGGGATCTGCATTACAATAGTGAAGTGTTCTGAGGTGGAAATATCTTCTTGGTGAGGTGAAGAAGCTGAAGGTGAAGTAGGAGGTGAGTTAAGATCATGTGAGGGCTGATCTGCATCAACAGTGATTGAGTGTTCTGAGGTGAAAACATCTTCTTGGTGAGGTGAAGAAGTTGTAGGTGAAGTAGAAATATCAACATGATCAGAAATGATCCAACTAGACGGGTTGATAGATTCATTGGAGAAATGATTTTGTGAATATTGGTGAAAAGGGAAAGAGATTCATGGAAAATAACATCTCTTGACACGAAAACAGTGGAAGTGTCAAGGTCTAGCAGCTTATAACCTTTAACACCGAAGGGATATCCAAGAAACACACATTTTCTGCCTCTAGCATCAAACTTTCTCCTACCTTGTGATAGAGTAGCAGCAAAACAAACCCGAAGACTCTAAGATGTTTATAGCATGGGGCAACCTGAAATAAAATCTCATAAGGTGTCTTGTTTCCCAACAAGGGTGTAGGTGTTCTGTTTATCAAGTATGCAGCTGTCAACACACAAGTATTCCAATATTTGATTGAAATTTCAGAGCCCGAGCAATGTTTAGGAGATTTTGGTGTTTTCGTTCTACAATCCCATTTTGCTGTGGAGTTTCAACACAAGACTTCTGATGTATTATGCCCTTGCTAGTAAAGAAAGTTCTCATTTTAAATTCTGCTCCATTGTCACTTCTAAGAGCCTTGATTTTAACTCCAAATTGAGTCTCCACTAAGTTGTAGAAGGACTCTATGCACGGTCTAGTTTCAGCTTTGGTTTTAAGAAGGTACACCCAAGTACTTTGGGAAAAATCATCAACAATAGTCAAGAAGAACCTTGAACCATCATAGGCTATGGTAGGGTTGGGTCCCAAAATATCACAGTGAACTAATTCAAAAATTGAAGAAACTTTATGCTCACTATGACCAAAAGGAAGTCTATGAAATTTAGCAATTGGAAAAACAGAGCAAGGAATATTACTAGAAGCAGAAATATTGTTTGTTACAATGGGATCATTGATTAACTGTAACCTGGAGTCAGAAACATGTCCTAAACGGTAATGCCAAATGCTAGAAGATGGCATACTGTTAGTGACAGTTACAGCAGTAAGAAAATTCAAAGGCAACAATCTTGAAAGTTTATTTGACAAAGCGGAAGGAGGGACAATCGTCTTGACAAGTTGATAGAGCCCATGCTTAACTTCACCCATGCCAATCATTGTCCATGATGCAAGGTCCTGGATATAGCAGGAATCAGAAAAACAAACAACACAAGAAGACAATGATTTTGTAACTCTCTTGGCTGACAACAAGTTAAAAGTGAAGGAAGGTACACAAAGGACATTTTGAAGGATCAAGGTTTTTGAAATCTGCACAACACCAACATGGGTTACAAGGACATTACTACCATCTGGTAATTTCACAGAGTATGACACTTGTGCCGTTATGGTGGTGAAGTAAGAGGTGCAACAAATCATGTGATCTGTTGCTCTTGTATCAATGATCCAGGGAACATCAACAGCAATAAGAGTTTTATGGTTATGAACAGATAAGCAAGTAGAGATACCAGATATCTTGGTGCAATCTGAAGGATCTGCATCTGGTTTGAAGAGACTTTGAGCATGGTTGACAGAGTGGATAGCAGGTGCAGATTCCTTGGGCTGAAGAAGGCTCAAATGGTTCAATAGTTGCTCATATTGTTCCTTTGACAGGCCCATTCTTCCATTCAAATTCTCTTGGTCAATACTGACTGCATTGGCATTGATTGTTGTGGTCTTAGATCTATTGTGAAATTTATGTCCAAGGGGATACCCGTGGAGCTTGTAACACTTCTCAACAAGATGTTTAGTCATGTGGCAATGGCTGCAAATACGTGGTTCTGCATTGCCTACTTTAAAACAAGCTTCAAGAGTGTGTCCTGAGATCTTGCAATGAGTGCAATAAGGATGGTTTTGCTTAGAATTGTTGTTAGGTTTGGTGGCAGGTTTAGAGTTAGGAAGAAATTTTCGGCTAAAAAGGGCCATGGGATCTGATATGGAGGTTTGAGACAGCATCTGATGACGTCTCTCCTGTTGTTGAATTAAGGCAAACACCTTGTTTACAGGAGGCAATGGATCAAGAAGCATGATCTGGTCTCTCACATTACAATATTCATCATTCAATCCCATCAGAAATTGGATCACGCAGTCCCTTTGGTATCGATCCAATAGGATTTTCAACTTGCCACAGTCACATCCTGGAATGGGATCATACATCAGCATCTCATCCCACAAACTTTTGAGCTTACCATAGTAGACACCTACTGAATCTTGCTCTTGCATAAGGCCGGCCTAGTCTTCTTCAATTGAAAAATTCTGGGACCATTTTGCTGCGTATATCTGTCCTGGAGTTCTGTCCACAACTCCTTCGCATCATCCACAAAAATGAGGGTGGATTTTACTGAGGAGCTAATTGAATTCTGAATCCATGAAACGATGAGGTCATTTCAGCGTTCCCAGGCATCAAGAACAGGGTCGTTAGGGTCAGAAGGTCTTGGAAACTCACCATTGATAAACCCTAGTTTGTTCTTGGCTCTGAGTGCTCTGCGGACATCTCTGGACCAAGAAAGATAGTTTTTAGGGGTCAATGGTTCAGTTACTAGAGAAAAAGCAGGGTTATCACTGTTGTCCAATCGATAGGGATTGGTAACATCAGTGAAGTTTAGAAAACGTGAATAGGTTTCAGATTTATGTGAAGAGGAAGAAGAATCATCGTTGCTTGTCTTGCTTCCCATGGCTCTCAAATCGTAGCCAGCTCTGATACCATGTAAGAATCAACGTAACAGTGAAAGGTTGAAGAAGAAGGAGAACAGGGGAGACCGAAGACCTAAGTTGCAGAAAACAGAAGATCTGTTTGTTCCTTTTGATTGCTCAAAGAATACATATAAGTAAGTGATAACAAACTACAAGTTGTACATGCGACAGCTCAGCAAACTAACTGTACATAACAACTAACTGTACAAAACAAACAAACTAACAAGTTGTGTATAACAGCTCAGCAAAACGTAACCAACTAGCTGCCCTCTTCTGACTTGTCTCTGAATGTGCTTGTTCTCTATTTAGATTGCTCAGCATGCTGTAATATGATATACCTCAAGAGAACCTACAATATCCAATGCAATACAATTTATCATAAAATGCAATGTATCCCAAATAAGTCAAGTCCCAATGTGAGTCAACTGTTGCTGGCTCATGTGCTATCAGATCGTAGACCAATTATGGTTAATAGGGAGCAAGTGCATAGGTGGGGGCCGACACCTTTCCACTTTGCCAATATTTGGCTGGGAGACAAATCTTTTCAACAATCATCCAAGTCATGGTGGGATGAATCAAAGGAAAATGTGAATGGTTGGGCTGGTTTCCGATTTATGCAAACTCTCAAGAATTTGAAACAGAAAATTAAACAGTGGAATAGGGAGGTTTTCGGAAGAGTAGAAAGTCGTAAAAAGGATATAAAGTATACAATTGAATTGTTTGACAGATTGGAACAAAGTAGGGACTTAAATGAGGAGGAAAGGAAAATTAGAAAAGAGAGCTTTGGTAATATGGAGAAGGTTTTAAGAGAGGAAGAAGCTCTATGGAAGCAAAGATCAAGAATCCAATGGCTTAAGGAAGGGGATGGCAATACAAAAATTTTCAGAAAGTGGCAAATGGTAGAAGGAAAAACGAAATTAGGAGTCTAGAGGTAGAGGGGGAGAATATTGAGGATGAGGAAGTTATGGTGGCAGAGTAAACTAATTTTTATTCAAAGCAGTATGAACCAGAACCAACCATCTTCTGTTGCTTAGAAAAAGTAAAGGGTTCAAAATTAGATGCACATCAGATATCATGGTTAGAAAGGGTGTTTGAGGAATCCAAAATAAGGAGAGCTGTAATGGAATTGAGTTGTGACAAAAGCCCTGGTCCGCATGGTTTTACATTAGCATTTTTTCAGGATTGTGGTGATGTAATTAGATAGGATATTATGGAGGTGTTTTAAGGAGTTTATACATATGGAGTTATTAATAAAATCGCAAATGCCACTTTTGTGTGCTTGATCCCAAAAATCCATGGGGCTGTAAAATTTAAAGAATTTAGACGAATTAGTCTCATGACAAGTTTGTACAAGATCATATTTAAAGGACTATCATTGAGGTTAAAGGAAGTTGGAGAGTATAATATCATTAAACCATATTGGATGACTTCTTGGAGTGTAATAAGTTTTCAGATTTTGGGGGCGGCTAAGTAGTTTGAATTTTCCTTTTGGGGCTAGTGTTATCCAGGTCCCTTCTTTAATTTAGTACACAATTTGTGTACTATGTAATCTCCTCTTTCCCTTTCTCTTTTATATATATAATTTCACTTCATTACCAATCAAAAAAAAACTTCTGAATTGTTTATTGGTTGCAAATGAGTGTATATTGCTAAGAGGGAATGGATGTGTCTCCCAAGCTTATTGTGGAAAGTGGATATGGAGAAGGCATACGACAAGGTGGAATGGTGTTTTTTGGAAGAGGTTTGGAGAACGGTGATGTGTTTGGATTAAGGGATGTTTGCACAACATTAATTTCTCTTTTCGTAGGGTAACTAGCCACTTTATCCTCTATAGGTCTAAGGCAAGGTGATCCATAGTCACCTTTTCTCTTTATTTTGGGGAGTGATTTTTTTCAGCATGATGATGGATGTAGGGGCAACTATGGGTGTAATGAAATGCTTCAAGGTTGGTAAAAATGTTGTTCACATATCTCATCTACAATTTGCAGATGACACCATACCATTTATAGAAAATTGCTAATGACACTGTGTTTTGGATTAGATGCATCATTAGGTGTTTTGAAGCCTTAAGGTGAATAATCAGAAAAAGTAGCATCTCGGATATCCATATGGGGGATGATGAGTTGAATAGTATTTTGGTCAGATAGGTTGTAAGTACGAAGGGTGGCCCATTACCTACCTGGGCCTTCCACTAGGCAGAAAAGACTGTAGGATTTTGGGAGCCAGTGATTGCAAAAATGATGAAAAAGCTGGCTATGTGACAGCAGATGCAATACTTATCTTTGGGAGGGAAAATTATGTTAATTAAAGCCTCTTTATCTAACCTTCTAGTATATTATATATCATTGTTTAGAGCCCCACCCAAAGTAGTGCATGCAATTGAAAAAATTCAAAGAGATTTTCTATGGGAAGGGGGAGGCTTTGAAAAGAAGGTTCATTTAGTAAAGTGGAAACATGTCTCTAGGGATTGAAGTTAGGGAGGACTCTCTCATGGAAATGTGCACTTGAAGAACTCTGTGATTCTTGGAAAATGGCTCTGGAGGTTTGGCCAAGAACAGGGGACGCTATGGCATCAGTTAATTAGGAATAAGTATGGCATTCACATAAATGGGCAGGAAGTCAATCATAACGCTAGGATACACTATGAGTGCCCATGGAAGTCTATCCCAGACCCAGCTCATACTTTTTTGCCTCTTGTGTCTACCAAGCTTTGTATGGGGGACACCAAAAAGTTTTGGTCTAATGTTTGGTGGGGCGACTCTTCTCTTGCTTCTTGATTGCTGCATGTTTTTTTGTATTCGTACTCTTAGGGACCATTTTGTTTGTGAAATTCTTTCTTGGTCCTCCAATGGGTTACAATGGAAGCTTCAATTTCGTAGGGACTTACGTGACCTTGAATTGGAACAGATGGGAGCGTTGTTTGAATCTCTCAAAGAGGTTATTACTCAACCAATGGTCCCTGATGTTAGGCTTTGGCAACCTGATCCTCACGGTGTGTTTTCATGTAAGTCTTGGGTGTCTAATTTTGGGAAGGACACATCTCTTTTTCCGTGCTTTCCCACATTCTTTTTATGGTCAGCCAAAATCCCCCTCAAGGTCAAAGCCTTTGGATGGACTGTTCTCCTGAATCAATACTTCAGATATTCTTCAGCATTGTCGAAAATCTTGGGCGACCTCACCACACATTTGTATGCTTTGTTTGAGGGATGGGGAGTCAGCTGATCACCTATTTGTGCATTGCGATTTTGTGGGTTTTGTTTGGGGGAGATTGCTCTCTTTGGCAAGTGTTCAGTGGGTACTACCACGAACTATATGTCATATGGCTGAATAATGAGTCTTTCCACATACATCAAAAGCATGGAAGAAGGCTATATTCTGGGGCGTTTTTGCTACTCTATGCGTAGTATGGATGAATTGGAACAGGAAAATTTTTGAAGATAGGAACAAAGGAAAAACGTCAACCCTTGACGCAGTTATGGCCCTTGTAGCTTTTTGGAATTCAATTGGTCCAGAGTTCTCTGGACTTGGGGTGGGAGAAACTGTAGGAAGTTGGGAAGGTATAGTAAAGTATAAATTTTCTTTCTATGTTTCAAGCCTGGTAGTAATTGTTTAGGTTGTTTCTTGTTGGTTTTCTGATTACATTCCATTTCTCATGGAATGCTTTCGCTTCTTTTATGTCTCTCTTTCAGTTTATTAATCCATGCTCTATTACTTATCAGAAAAAATGTGCTAATAACCAGAGATTAGGTTTTATGACTGCAGATCTGAACATGTAAAACAGTAGTTCCCCAACAACTTCTCCATATGCTCTTAGATACAAATATCTTTTATAAAGTTCTCTATATCTCTCCTAATCACATTCAAAAAAGCAAATAGGTCCTCTCCATGGTCGTATTCATCACACATGGAGATGAGAAAATGATAAAATTTAAAAAGGAAAAGACTCACCAAATTTCCGATCTTATGGCGTAAGCAAGTTCTGCAAGTCTCATTGCCCGTCAGTGCGGAGCGCAGTTAGTTGTCAGTATATACCGGCTACAAAGTGAGTGTAGTGTGGTATGGATTGGATTTTTGTCTATTGTGAGAGGCACCAAGGAGGACTGCCTTACCTTGAGTAATTATACATGTGATCTAGGTGCGGTTGTGGTGAACCAAGAGGCAAATAAGGAGATTGTTAGAACAAATTCATAGGAATACTGGCTTACATAAGGACATGGCAATCTCTTGTATTGCCTGGAAGAATCACTCGCAGGCCATGAGAATCTACCAAGAGGTTTTGTGAGGAGATAAGATGGAATGAGGAATCCCACTTGCACACCGAGCAAAAACATTTTATTTATGTGCATGTAAGATGAGTAAACATTATTCTATTTATCTATACATAAAATCATAACTATAAAAACTCAATACTTTTTTTCTTTTTACTTTCATTTCGGTAATTTCTATAATGATTAAATAGAAAAAAGAAAATTACATTAAACTACATAAAGGGGAAATCACTGATCAGAGAGGTAAGATAATAGTGATAACAAAAAATTCTGAAGCTGAAGGGAAAATATAATCAAGTAGGTTCAAAGGGCATTCTTGAATCTAGATGCCAGCTAGTTACCATAAAAAAATCTGTCATTTCCTAAAAATTAATAATGCATATGAGTGGTAACCTGGACAGCAACCTATTCAATCTAGTGATCAGTAGCATGAATAAGTAATCAATTAACTGGAAAATGAGTAATAATCACTAATCATAAATATCAACCTACATGAATAGCAGAATAGCAACAAGGCAATCATAAACACACGAATTATAACCTGTACAAATACCTAATTACATAAAAAGTTAACATGTACCATAGAAACAGTACATACACACCTAAATCAAAACAAGAAAAGCCTAAATAAATAATAGATTAAACAATGGCATGAGAGATTAGAAAACTTCTTATGAACACCCTACACAGACTCAGAATCTAATTCTAAGAAGAACTAAAAACCACCCAAGAAACAGTACCAAAAACAAAAATAAAAAGAAAATAAAAGCTGAGAAAAAGCATGATTAAATACCTGCATAAACTAAGAAGCATCAACCAAAAAATCTAAAAATATTAGAATGAAAATTTATACAATACAATTTGATAACACATGGATTTGAAAGACACATTAATAAGAAACTGCGTAGGTTAGAATCTGCAAATTATACGAGACGAACATTAGAGGAAGTAATGAAGAACAAGCCATATCAGGAACAACCAATAACTTGATTTGAGAAGAAGACAAATAAAACGCAAATAAACACCCACACAACAACGAAGCCAGCAGCATTATGGAAATCGATAGAAAGAAAACAGAGAACATTCAAATTGGCATCCCATGTAATGTGGAAATGACTAAGAAGGAGAATAGCATGAGGATCTCAGTAACCGTATCGGCACACACAGAGATGAAGGAGATAATCAATGCAAATAGAAACCATTGACAAGGATAGAAGCACCGATCGAAGAGGTAAAGATGAGGGCAATATGGTGGAAACCAACCTATGTTCACTTGAGCTGGAATTTGGTAGAGTCGATTGCTCCAAGCAGTGATGATATAACCAGAAAATGAAGAAGTGGGAGGTAAGACAGAATGGAAATCCTGTTCAGTGGAAACCCGATCACTCCATCTCGTCCAGCAGGTGCCCTGATCTCTTCTCTCTCTCTCAATCGCCTCCTCTTTTAATCAGGGGAAAGGCACGTGCTATGCTGCACCTTACAATGTGTGAGGCTTTGTTGTTAAGCAGTGTTGTTGTTAAGCAGTGTGGGGTGTTTCCTCCGTCTATTGTGCATATCATCTGGTCTGGAGGGCTGAGCCGAGCGGCATCTATACCTGACTGAGTCGTTTGGATGGAACTCACTGCCGAGGCTGAAGACGACGAAGACGAAGATGAGGCAGATGCCGACGAAGGAGTTGGTCGGCGACGGACTGGTCTTGGATGGACCGGCGATTTCTGTCGGCCAATCGTCTGTTCTCCGCCTCTGCGCTTCGTCTACGCTGTTCGGTGCTTTTGGAAGGGGGGTTCTCTTCGTGTTATAGTTGTTGTTTTTCAGTTAGGCAATCGTTTCTTGTTGATAATTGTTTTATGGTTTGGCTGTCTCTCGGCAGCGTTCAAGGCCGATGGCCTTATTTTGTCTGTTTTGGTGATACCCGGAGATAGGTTTCAGGGTACTTCCCTGACAATGTGCTGGTATTTGTGCCTTTTCTCGGTAAGGATCGATGTCCTGATCCTACCCTGTTCCGTCGCAACTCTGTTAGCGACTTTGTCCCTTTTGTGGACTCCTATAATCCGCCGGTTAGCGGACCCTTCTTCAGGCGTCTCTGATGGTCATCCATCAGGTCTTTCGGCTTTTGCCGTTTGCCTGGAATCTCCTTTGTTGGGTGCAAATACTAACATGTCAGTTGGTGGTGGTTTCTCTGGCTTTCTAGCCCCTGCTATTCAATCTCTTTAGTGGTTTCCTTCGTGTTTAATGATGTATGGTATTTTGAATGTTGTACTGCTACTTTTTGTTAATGAAATCGCCTAGTTTGGCTTTCTACCAAAAAAAAACCTTACAATGCCTCCTCAAAGTGCAAGAAACAATACAGTACTAGCAGAATTGGAAATACATTTAATACTGAGAAAAAATTTATAAATATTAAGAAATATAGGAAAAGCAATTATTAACATTGACATTTGTATAAATTTTTTTTAATTTTCTAAAAAAATTAGGATTTTTATAAGTTGTAAATATTTTTGTCTACCACATTTCTAAGTTATAAATATTTTTGTATCAATATATTTGTGCATGGGCATTCGCACACAGAGTTCAATATATTGTAAAGTTTTTAAGTTATTATTAATTCTTTTTTAAGGGCTTGAACTAGAGAAAAGAAAAAACAAAAATTTTATTTTAAATGTATAAAGTAGCTTTTGTTTTTTTGCTTTTCTCATTTCGGTATTTCTTATTTTAAAAATATACTAAATATTATATTGGATAATAATATCACAAGCATATAATAATATGATTATTTATTATTTATTAATAATAAATAGTAAGAGATGACTTTGGCCCTTCGGATCAGGATTTGATAATAAATTTGGAGAGATTGATAATAAATTTGAAGAGAGTGAGAGAATTTGGAAAAGATGAACTATTTAAAAACCTTTTCAAAAACTCCAATAGCTTACGCGTGTATGATAATATGTTATATTCAAGTTCGACAAAAAGTACCAAATCATCTGGCACACCAAAAGATTGCTCGATGCCGAATCAAATATATTGGGTTTATATGAAGAGATAATTATTATGTAGAGATTAACTACATATATTTAAAAATAGATAAGTATATTAAATTCTCATAAATAGATAATTATTTTCTCAATCTATCTATAATTATATTTCGTTAGATATAGCAAAATTATTTTTTAAAATATAATGAAATTATTTTCTATGGAATTAAAAATTAAATTTTTTTTATCCAAGGTGCTTTGTTTTATCAAGTCATGTTATCCACAAAATAATAATAAATAATTAAAATTTTCCTTTTTATTTTAACTTTTGTTTAACACGCGCTACCATTCTGTTAGAATAAACAATAATTAAAAATATCACCGAAAGTTAATTTTTCTTTTGCATATCTGAATAAATCTGAAATATGTTAAAAAAATAACAGCAAGACTAACTTTTCTTTTTTCTCAGTATACCGGCCGATTAAATGCGTTTTGGCGCATTAAATGCGTTTCTTAACTAAAATTAAAAATTTATTACTGAAATTTTTAAAGAATAATAACTAAATCTGAAATTTTTAAAAATTATTACCGAAATTTTTAAAGAATAATAACTAAATCTAAATTTTTTAAAAATTATCACCGAAATTTTTAAAGAATAATAACTTTTAAAATTTTTTTTTCGTATTTTTTTTGATGAAAAGCCTTAACTAGGCTATTTCATTAACAGAAAGCAGAACATTACACATACCAGTATCCACCATTGAGTACATGAACAAACAACAGAAAACTGTGAAACCTGGGGTTACATAACCAAAGAGACATCCACCAACAGAATTAGGAGGCTTTGCACCGATCAAAAGGGAATTCAAGCAGACGCCCACAGCTGAGAAACCTAATGGAACACCATCAGAAACGCCTGATAAAGGGTCCGCTATCATGCGGATTTGAAGAGCCCTCAAAGGGGACAGAGTCGCAAACGAAGTTGTGACGAAACATGGAAAGAACGGGACACCAATCCTTACCAGAAAGAGGCACAAAGACCACCCTACTGTTAGGGAAGCATCCTGGCATCTAACACCAAGCATCACCTTGATCGACAAAATATGGGCAACGGCATTAGTCGGAGCCAAGAGCCGATCAAACCTAAAACCAACTAGAACCAAAAAAACTTTTTTTCTGGTATCTTTTTTTTGTTTTAAACATATTTTAGATTTAATCAGCAAATGCATTTAATGCGCCAGAACGCATTTAATGCGCTTCGTTTAAAAGTTATTGTTTACCAAAAAAAAAAAATAAAAGTTTAAAAGTTATTATCGACGTCACTCACTGGTTGTCTTCCTGCGGAAGCTTTCTGTGAGACTGATGGCGGTGCAACCTTCTTGCTTATTGTGGTCCTAGCATGGCTCTCTTCTCTCCTTCTACCTTCTAGATCGCTGTCTTCTGCAACCTTCTTGCTCATTGTACGCTCTCCAGTGTTGTATTGCACTAGATCGGCGGTGGCTTGTTTTCGACTCCGTGTGCTCCTTGTTTTACTTCCTCTCCAGTATAGCTGAAATCAGATCTCCCTTACAGTCAATCGCATCAAGTTCTAGCAGTTATCAGTTCCTTGACTTTCTGTTCGTCAGTTATTCCACCCGAGTTGGGTTATCTCATCTTTCCTTCTCCTTCGTGCTTTGTCATTTCTTCGTGTATTCTTCTTTCGTGCTTTGTCTCTTCCTCTTCTACGTGCTCTATCTCTTCCCCTTTCCGTTCTCTCTCTTCTTCATTTTCTATCTCTTCCCCTTTCCGTTTTCTCTCTTCTCCGTATTCTATCTCTTCCCCTTCCATCGTGTTCTGTCTCTTATCTTTCCTGCCTTAGTCTTCCTAGGGTTCTGTACTGAAGTTCGTATCTGTTGTTTGTATATCTGGTTGTTCCATCTACTGTAGTCTCTAGAAATCCCAAACCGTCCTAATCCTTTTTCTGACTTTCTCTCAAGTTCCAAAAGATGAAAATCCTATTTTGGAACTGCCGTGGGTTGGGGAGGCCCGAGACGCAAAACCACCTAGCCGACCAGATCTCCCGATTTTCTCCACAGGTTATACTTTTGTCTGAAACCTTGATGTCTTATCCCAAAGCTCAGAAGCTTGCTAAGAAGTATAGATACCGTAATTTTTTTGCACAACCCCCCCTTGGTCGACGTGAGGGCTTCCTCATTATGTGGATGGAGTCTGTATTTTTAACTGTTCTCTTCAACACAACATGGCTTATTGAGATGCAACTATCTGTGCAAGGCCGAACTTGTCAAATTATTTTTATTCATGCAAGCTCCAACTCCTCTGTACAAAGGAATCAATGGTCTCTCATTCAAAACCTATGCTCAGCTCATCATGGGGCGACCTTGGTGATAGGTGATTTTAATGCAATGCTACACGAGGAAGATAAAAGAGGAGGAATCCCTTTGCACAAGACACAAGTTGAAGCCTTTCGACAATTTATAGATGATTGCCAGTTATGTGAACTTCCGCTCAAAGGACCCCAATTTACTTGGTCAAATGGCCAACAAGGTCTTAATCGCATATCGGAAAGGACTGACCGAGGCTTTGTTAATGCGGATTTCTTTGAATTATTTCCAACTCCTCTCTTACTCTCTCAACCTATCATCTCATCTGATCACTGCACTATGCTTATTGACTTTTTCCATGAGAACAGGATACGAAGACGCCCTTTCAGATTTGAGGCATTTTGGATGGAGGAACCCTCTTGTCTCTCAGTCATAGAGAACGCCTGGCATGCCACTAATTCTTCATCTTTACTGTGAAGATTAAAACGAGTGGCAGGGGAATTGAAAAAATGGAATAGAAACACCATTGGCAACATCCACAGTAAACTAAACAATTTGAAGGAACAGCTGGCGGTTATGCAACAACAGATTGCCTGTAATGGGGACACTGCTCTAATGGCTCAGGAGCAGAATCTACAAAGGGAGTATTCTAAACTATTGTCTCAACAGCAACTCTTCTGGTTTCAAAAATCGCGTGTAAAATGGTTGATACATGGGGATCTTAACACTCGATTTTTTCATAAAACCACTCTATTCAGGAGGCAAAAGAACTTTATTTACTCTCTGAGGACTGAAAATAACACTGAGCTTGTGGAGCACAAACAGCTTGCTGATCACATAATCTCTTATTTTCAGGATCTATACAAAGCAAACCCCTTTGAATCAGAGAAACAATTACCAGGCTTGATCACCCCACAGCTAAATGACTTGCACAACCAAGTCATTAGTCAAATTCCTTCAGCTACCAAGATATGGTCTGTTGTCAAAGGAATGAATCCCTATAAGGCACCTGGGCCGGATGGGTTTCCGGCCTTGTTTTATCAGAAATCCTGGGACATTATCGGAAGCAAGGTCATAACTGAAGTGCAGGACTTCTTCCGATCTGGTATTCTGCAGGGAACAAACTAACCGCACTTTTATAGTTCTGATTCCAAAGAATTCTCATCCGAGAGAGCTTGGTCAGTATCGACCAATTAGCCTGTGCAATGTTTTTTACAAAATTATTTCAAAAATTTTAGTAAACAGAATTCGACCTCTTCTTCCAAAATTAATAGATCCTACACAAGCGGCTTTTGTCCCAGGTCGACAACTGAGAGACAATATTTTCATCCATCATGAAATGATGCATTTCTTTAACAAAAAGAAGAAAAATCAAAAGTCATCGGGTGGCAGGTGCAACCTAAAGGGCCTATTTGCTTTAAAGATAGATTATGCCAAGGCCTATGATAAAATGAGCTGGTCTTTCTTACGTACTGTTCTCTTAGCCAATGGATTTAATGCACATAACACTGATCTTATAATGCAGTGTGTTTCTTCAGCCACTTTCAGTGTTCTATTGAATGGCTCTCCAGTTGGTGATTTCAAAGCATCTAGAGGACTGCGGCAAGGTGATCCGCTATCACCATACTTGTTCATATTGTGCCAATAGGTCCTGAGTCTGGCTATAGCTCGTGCGGAAGCTAATAATCGATATACAGGCATACGGATTCGAAGAAATTGTCCTTCTATCTCCAATCTTATGTTCGCGGATGACGTTATCTTCTATGGCCACTCGAACCACAAAGAAGAAAATTGCCTTGGCAGAATCTTACACAGGTATTGTATGGAGTCTGGGCAAGATATTAACTTTCATAAATCCGCAATCCTGTTTAGCAAGAACACACCACGCCAGAACCACATGCAGGTCAGGCAATGTTTAAATATTTCCAATACTGTTAAATTTGATAAATATCTCGGTCTTCCTGTGCTAAGGAAAAGACTAGGTCTAAAAGATTGCAAGGAACTGGTAAATAAAGTTGCGGACTACTTAGCAACATGGAAATCAGGTTTACTATCCCAAATGGGACGTACAACCTTGATTCAATCCGTTTCATCCGCCATGCCACAGCACTTCATGCAATGTTACCTTTTACCACAAGTTGTTCTTTACAGATTGAATCAGCTCAATCGATCCTTCTTCTGGCAGCACAGTGAACATAGGAAAGCGATGGTCACAATCTGTTGGGATGGAGTATCCTTACCGTGGAGAAATGGTGGTCTAAATTTAAGGAAAGCAGGATGCATGAACAAAGTGTTACTATTAAAAGCAGCGTGGTAGTTGCATACAAATCAGATGAGTATATTGTAAAACCCCGTCCCGGATTATACCTTAATTATTAAGCTTAATTATCTAAAGTGTGATTATTAGACTAATTAAGACATTGTGTTATGAAGATGGGGTAAGTAGGGATTATACCTAAAGAGTTAGGGGAATCGAATTGAAGTTGTTAAAGAAAAGCTTAGTTAGTGTTATGTCTTAGTTACAATTGGCTAAGATATCTTTCAATTAGATCTAGTGAATTGGAAATCAAATTCGGAAAAAACTGGAGTTAAGTGTACCACAAATCATCTCCCGAGTATACTTAAAGTACCTTCCGAGTGTACCCAAGGTACCTCTCACTTGTACCTCAAGTAACTCCTAAGAGTACCTAAAGAACCTCCTAAGGGTACCCAAGGTACCCTCCCAAATACCACTAAAGTATCTCGTGTATTACCTAAGGTACTCCCATCGTATACCCAAAGTACATCCATGTACTACTCAAGGTACCATCTAAGAATACCTATAGTACACCAAAGTATTACCTAAAGTACCACTCAAATATGCCTAGGGTACACCCATGTATTACCCAAAGTACCCGAAGGTATTACTCAAATTATATCCAAGTGTTACCCAAGGTACCACTCAAGTATACCTAAAGTATCCCCTAATTATCCCTAAGGTACCCTCATATATTGCTCAAGGTACCTCACTCACATTGCCTAAGGTACCCCATTTATATCCCAAAGGTACCCTCTTATCTTGCCCAAAGTACCTCTCAAGTGTACCTTAAGTATCTCCCAAGAACACCCAATTAACCTCTCAAGTATACCCCAGGTACCCTACTTCTATACCCAAGGTACACCCAAGTATTTCCCAAGGTACCATCCAAGTGTTACTTAAAGTACCCCTCAATTATACCTAAGGTACCCCACTTGTATCCCTAAGGTACCCTACTTTAATTGCCTAAGGTACCCCTGTGTTTACCTAAGGTATCCCCTTGCATTTACCTAGGGTACCCCTGTGTTTGCCTAAGGTATCCCCTTGTATTACCCAAGGCACTTCACTCATATTGGTTAAGGTACTCCGCTATTTTGCCCAAGGTACCCCATTCGAATACTTAAAGTATCCCCTAACTATACCTAAGATACCTCATTTGTATTGCCTAAGGTATCTCTTTGTTTTAACTAAGGTACCCTACTATCTTACTTGAAGTACCCCTTGTTTAGCTAAGGTACATTCCCTTATACAGCTAGAGGTACCCCCTTTATATAACTAGAGTACCTCCAATATACCTAAGGTACATCCCCTATATTACCTGGGGTACACCCCTTGAATTTCCTAGAGGTACTCCACTCACATAAGTAAGGTACCCCCACTGTTTTACCTAGGGTACACCCCCCTATATAGCCAAAGTACCCCCTTTGTCTCACTAAAGTAACCCCTATATAAGTAAGGTAACCCCCCACTATTTTCCCTAAGGTATAACCCCTTATATAGCTAAGGTACTCCCTCTTATAGCTAAGGTACACCCATTCTATAACTCAAGTAACCCTTTTAGATTATTAAGGTACACCCCTCATGTTACCAAGGGTACACCTCCTTATATTTCCAAAAGGTACCCCCTGTATAACTAAAGTACACCCCTCAAATAACTAGAGTACCCCTCATATAACTGAGGTACCCTTCTGTGTTAACTGAGGTACACCTCCCAAGCATCCCTAAAGCATGCCTTTTGAAGTGGCTAAGGCAAACACCCCATTTAACACTAAGGTACCCTACTTAATACCAAGGTACCCCACTCGAATAACACTAAGGTACCCCTGGTATGCCTTAGGTACACCCTAGGGTTTTAGTTGAACAAAAGCCTTGTTTAGGGGCAGATTTGAAAGACCCAAAACTTGGGCATATAAAAGGATGCCCTAATTTCTAATTAAGGGTTTTGAAAACCCATTTCTCTTGTCTTGGACGTATAGAACAAGAGAGAAAGTGTGGGAGCTTGCTTGAAGCTTCAAGAGGAAGAAGAAGGAGAGAAAAGCTTGAAGGGAAGGTTGCTTCTCCATTAACAAGTAAGTAGCAAACCCTTTAAACAAAAATGAATTTAATGGATTTTCGTATCTCTCTTTCCTAGGGTTTTGATAAACTGGAGAATCACTTACATGTAGGGTTTTGTTTCTAAAATTCGTAGGGTTTGGTATATCTAATTATCTTGTTCAGTTTTCTATCGATTTGCCATGGATTTGCAACCTCTAATGATTATATTTCTGGTTAGGGTTTGAGATGGGTATATTGAATGATACTTTATATGTTGGATTCATGTTCATGAGGGTTTTGTATGGATTCCTATGTTGGGAAGAGTTTTTGAGTATGTTGGGATGTTTTGGAATCATCACATTTGGTATTGAGAAGGTTGGATAGGGTTGGTACGAGTTTTGAGTTGAAAATAGTCAAAAATGGTAGAAACCCCGAGGTGGCGATTAATCCTGCAACTTGGCGATTAATCCTGAGCCAAGACCCCCAAAAATCAGGTTCTGTTAAAATAAATCGCGAAATAGGATTAATCGCCCAGGGCTAATCGCGACCTTAGCGCGCGAACGTTAAACCTTACCGCGCGCGCGCTGAACCTGTTTTAAACCTGGGCGCGCGAACCTTTAGCCTTAACGCCCGAACATTGAGCTAATCGCCTCTGGGCGATTAATCCACGACCTAATCGTGGACCCTGTTTCATGATTTGTTTAGCCTTTTTCTCTCAAACCCTTTCCCAACCAAGCCAAGGCTCTCGCATAGCACCCTTATTACATGAAAGACATTTAAGTAAATGTCCTGTGTATTTATTGCTCCATTTACTTAAGTCTTTACATGTAAATAAGGTTTTACCCCCCATTTGGAGCCAATAAAAATACTCCCAGGGCCCAATTCCCAACCAATAAAAAGTCAACTTTTCAGTTTGTGCCTAAATTTCCAGTTTTCCCGATTTTCAAAAATGGCCACTTTTTGAGTTTGATATCCAAATGAGTGATTCTGAAGCCCAGAAAAATTCTAGAAGATTTGTATACCCTTCAATAGACTACAACCAGAATTTGAACCCTAAATTCCTTGTAAATTTGTCTAGAAAAATTATACACCGAAAAGTCAACGTTTTACCCAGACTTAGAATATTTTTAGGTCCGAAACTTTTTATCTTAAAATCCGTTGATTTCTGGCATGGTGTTCTTATTAGGGATCCTAAGACTATCCTACTTCTCAAATACGTAATTTGTGGATTTTATGGTGTATGTACTCTACTGTGATTTGGTTTTGGATGTAAAGTGCTTATTAGTTATTTCTTGCGCATTGTGAATATTATTTGACAATTGGTATTCAATAGTGGACGAGTAGTCCCACTTAGCATTCACCATTGGACGAGTAGTCCCACTTAGCATTCATCCGTGGACGAGTAGTCCCACTTAGCCTTTATCCGTGGACGAGTAGTCCCACATGACACATGACACTTGACACTTGGGTTGCTCATTGCGTATTATATCTTGGGTGGTGGAACGTGACATTGGTTCTAATAACTACTGAGCAAGGTTTGTCCTACCTCGTGAGTTCCACAGGTTTGTTTTACATTATCAGTCCTACCAGGTTTGTTAGCTAGTTTGTATGGATTATATTATTTAGATGCTTGACTCGAGAATATGAATCGCATAAACTGCCTCTACTCATGATGTTATATAAATTGCCTAAACTGCTCCAATCGTGATATTATGTGAATTGTATTAACTGCTTCCATTCATGCATGTTTGCTACTTGCTGGGACTTTAAGTCTCACGCGTTTTGTTTTACCGGATTTGTTTTCAGATCCGTCTGGTGAGCCACGTACTGGGGCAGCTATTGAGGGTGAGTCTGAGCGCAAGCCCGAGGACTTTTACTATCCGTATTAGGGGTTCTCTTTATGTTATTGTATTTAGTTCCTAGAAACTATCAAGGGGAATGTAGTTATTCTTTTTGGGATTTGTAAACTTGGGAGTTATCTTTAGATTATTATTTTTGTTTATGAATGCTCATGTGAGAGACAGCGATGGAGAGATCTTAGTTGCCTTTTTGTGTACCTAAATGTTGTATTTTGGAGTTATTATACAGATGCCATTTTATTATATGGAAAATTTTAAATTCCATGCTTCTTTATCTTATGCACTCTGATGATTACATTGCAATTGCCCACATCAATTATGCTTATCAGGTTCTTTTGGGCCCATAAGTAGGTCTCGGGTACGGGTTGGTGCCGTGATAGGGCAAACCCGGATCTGGGGCGCTACAATATGGTCTACTCTAATGAAATGTTTATATTTCTCAGGCACTTCCTTTATTGAAGCAAAAGCCAAGAATCATCACTCCTGGGTGTGGAGACAGCTTCAAGGTTTAAAAGAACTCATCCGAAGAGGCTGTCATTGGCTAGTTGCAACAGGCGAAGGGATAAAGTTGTTCTCTGACCAATGGTTGAGCTCAAGAGACATGCTGCCTCAACCGAATGTATCCCTCCCAAATTGTCAGATTACTAAGGTAAGCCAACTCATTGATCCCTTATCAAACTCCTGGAACTATAATTTGCTATCATCCTTGTGGCCACAATTAGTGGTGGATATAATAGTTCAAACGCCAGTTTCTCCTTTACTCCAAATAGATAAACCCATTTGGAGACTCACTTCCAAGGGTCAGTTCTCCGTGGCATCAGCGTATAGACTAATTCTTGAGCCAATAAGGCTCTGTTTGGTAACGCTTTTGCTTTCTTGCTTTCAAAAGCGAGAAAGCAAAAAAGTAATTTTCTGCTTTTAAAAAGATCTTTTGTTGAAGCAAAGTTGTTTGGTAAACTTTTGCTTTGCTGCTAAAAAGCACAAAAACATGTTTGGTAACTACAGTAGCATATAAATTGCTTTTATACTATCATATAAAACTACCGTAAATAGTTGATGCATTTTACTTAAAAATATACTCGACATATATTGAAACGGGTTGAGCAATAATCGGATCGGTTCAAATTGAATCTATTTATTAGCGGGTTGGGAAAACCCAAAACCAAACCCAACTCGCCAATAATCGAGTTCAACCCACCAACCCGATTAAAATTTTTTATTTTTTAATTATAAAAATACACCAATAGAAAAATAACATGAATTAGTGATACAATTTAGGGTTAAACGGGTCATTATCAAGTTAAATGGGCCATTTTTTGAGTTAAACGAGTCATTATCAGGTTAAACGGATCATTATTGAGTTAAGCGGGTCATTATCGGGTTAAACGAACCATTACCGTGTTAAACAAGCTATTATTGGGTTGAACGGATCATTATTGGGTTAAGCGGGTCATTATCGGGTTAAACGGGGTCATTATCGGGTTGAGCGGGTCATTATCGGGTTGAGCGGGTCATTAACGGGTTAAACATGTCATTATCGGGTTGAATGGATCATTATCGAGTTCAGCGGGTCATTATTGGGTTAAACAGGTCATTATCGGGTTGAACAGATCATTGTCGGGTTAAGCGGGTCATTATCGGGTTGAACGAATAATTATCGGGTTAAGCGGGTCATTATCGAGTTGAATGGCTCATTATCGAGTTAAGCTGGTCATTATTGGGTTAAACGAGTCATTGGACATGGTGGGTCAATTTTTTCCCGGTTTAGTTTTGTGTCATAGGTTTTAGAAGCAAAAAAGCAAATTTATGATTAAAGTGAAAAGCAACATTTCTATGCTTCTTTTGAAAAGCAATGAAATTGCTTTTTTGCTTCTTATAAATTGCTTCATGTGTACATAACCAAATAGTACTTTTGCTTCCGAAAGCAATTTTTTGCTTTCAAAAGCAAAAAAACACTTCTGAAAAGCGTTACCAAATGGTACCTAAATCTTCAGGAGGATATGATGTGGCTATGGGTATGGCATCTCAAATGCCCTGCTAAAATCCGATTATTTTTTTGGAAGAGTTTGCAAGGTGCGCTCCCTACTTCACAATTATTAGCCTCCAGAATTTCTCACATATCAAATATCTGTCCTCTATGTAAGGAGCAGCCTGAAACTACGGAACATTTATGGTTGGAATGCCACTTTGCAAGGGCGGCATGGTTAGGGACTATTGGAGGAACTACCCAACAAACGGGTCCTACTCAATCTCTTCGGCAATGGTTCACTCATGTTCTCACTGATAGTTTACGCAGCGAAAATCTCACCACACAAGCAACCCAAACGTGTTGCCTCCCAAGGTATCCACGTCTCAAAGCCTTCCTCTTTTTCTTAGGGGCTTCTTCTCTTTAGAGTTCTAATGGTCAACCTTTTTTCCAAAATTGCTATATATATATATATAGCCTCTTTAAAACCCCAGGCAATGATATGACGTGGGATCCTTAGGGATCTCAATTCTCGGCCGTAGGATCAAAACTGAAAAACTATTTTTCATTCTTTTATTCAGAATTTTGGGCTTCTACTAATTGCAATCATGCCCATTAACATATTGCAATTGACCCCCGAGAATAGGAGATTAATTTTGTGAAATCCCTTTTGCTTACAATTATTTTCTTGTTCATCCTTCCACCATATTATATTCCACATGAGCCAATAGGATTGGAATAATATCACTGAAAAGGTCCCTAGCTCATATAATTCTTAATTCTTAATCTGTAATTCAGTTGGACTCCAAAACTTTTCTAAAGTATTTTCACAAATAAATATATATATACTTATATGTATATATTTTTGAAAAACAAATCTTTCATAAAACCGACTGGCCAGTTTTTCTTTTTCTTTCAAGTCCAACTATATACAAATATCTTGAATATACTATCTCACTTAGAGATTGGTGGATTCTTTATTGAACATATATACAACTTTATTAATCATGCACAAGACCCAACATTGTCTGAATATTTGATCTTCAAAGACCATAATCAATTGATTCAGTCAAAGCACATGTGCATAATAAACAAATTGCATAAATTTCTCAGGTCTAAGGATGTCTAAGCTAATTGTGCTGAATAACCTTTTCAACATCAGTGATCGCTTCCAAAAGTTATTCATATATGATCCAATTCAGTACATGTACTCTTACAGTGCACCCACTTGTTTGCTTAAGGTCACCACCTCAATGACAGAGTTCATCACCCTATCTTATAGCAACACAACAAGTGTAGACCTTTTTCACATATTAAATATGTACCTTGGTCTAGAACAATGAGCAATACAAAGAACCGAAAAATCATAACTCCCTGCCTCTGATTCCTTAATCATTGGCATGATTTTTCTACAATATTACTCAAATTTATTCTTTTCTTTGTAACATCACATATTACAATCAAATACCCATGTAAATAAATATGTGCTATATATATGGAGAAACAATAGAAATGCAATAACTATCAAATAATTATTCACAAAGGGTTTTTGAGGGCATATTTTTCTAACAATCTCTCACTTGCACTCAAAACCATTCATACATGTATTTAATGCCCATAGGCTCAAGATGTTTCTCAAACACTTTCTGAGATAGGGGTTTGGTGAAAGGATCTGCAACGTTCTCAGAAGATGCAATCTTTGTCATCACCACATCACCCCTATTCACGATATCACGTATGAGATGAAATCTCCTTTCTATGTGCTTCGTCCTCCTATGAGCCCTAGGTTCCACAGCTTGTGCTATTGCACCATTATTGTCACAATAAATGGTGACCGGGGACTCAATGGTTGGGATGACTTCAAGTTCCATAATGAACTTACGAATCCACACAACTTCCTTTGCAGCTTCACTTGCAGCTATGTACTCTGCCTCACTGGTAGAGTCTGCAGTGGTATCTTACTTAAAGCTCCTCCAACTTATAGCTCCCTTTCCCAATGTGAACACAAATCCAAATGTTGACTTTCTATCATCAATATCTGATTGAAAATCTAAATCTTTGTATCCTTGGACAGTAAGCAAATTCTCACCACCAAACACCAAGAAATAGTGCTTAGTTCTTTTCAAATATTTAAGGATATGCTTCACAGCTATCCAATGCTCAGGGCCTGGGTTGGATTGATATCTACTCACTATAATCACAGCATGACAGATATTTGGCCTAGTACAAAGCATTGCATACATGAGGTTTCCAACAGCCGAAGCATAAGGACAATTCCTCATCTTATCTCTCTCTTCCTGTGTCTTAGGAGACATCTTTTTAGAGAGATGCATATTATGCCTAAAGGGTAGAAACCTTTTCTTGGCATCCTGCATGCTAAATTTAGCCAATATCCTGTCAATGTAGTTGACTTGTGAAAGTCCCAAAAACCTCTTCTTTCGGTCTCTAAACAATTTGATCCCGAGAATATAGGATGCTTCCCCGAGGTCTTTGATAGAAAATTGGTTTAATAACCAAATTTTCACCGATGACATTGCTCCAATATCATTCCCTATGAGTAAGATATCATCCACATAAAGGATTAGGAATAACACTATACCCTCACTGATTTTTTTGTAGACACAAGGTTCATCCATGTTTTGTGAGAAACCAAACGTTTTGATTAACTCATCAAACCTGATGTTCCAACGACGTGATGCTTGTTTCAGTCCATAAATGGATTTGATTAACTTGCACACTTTGGATTCATTACGAGGAGACATGAAACCCTCTGGTTGTTCCATATAAATTTCCTCTTGGATGTACCCATTCAAAAATGCAGTTTTAACATCCATCTGCCATATCTCAGAATCATAATGAGCGGCTATTGACAATAAAATTCTTATGGACTTTAGCATAACTACTGGTGAAAAAGTTTCCTCATAGTCAATACCAGCCTTTTGAGTATAACCCTTTGCTACCAGTCTAGCTTTAAAGGTCTCCACCTTTCCAGTAGGTCCTCTTTTCCTTTTGTATACCCATTTACAACCAATAGGCTTAATGCCTTCTGGTCGATCAACTAAGGTCCAGACCTCATTGGAATACATAGAGTCCATTTCTGATTCCATTGCCACTTTCCCGTGTATAGCATCTTTGTCGTTTATTGCCTCATCATGGTTAAATGGATCATCATCCATTTCCTCTGATTCCATCTGATAAATCTCATCTAGCAGTGTAATTCTTGATGGAGATCTTATAGTTCTCTTGCTATGTCGAGGTTCTTGAGTTCTGAACGATTCAGACTCATCAGTGGGTTTAGTGCTTTGTTCCTCATTGTTCTCAATTGCCTTAGTTATTGGCTTAGTTGATTGCTCATCAAGAACAATCTTACTATTGTCTTCACCTAGGCTGTACTCTTCTTCAAGAAAAGTAACATTCCTGCTGACAAACACTTTGTTTTGATTTGGATTATAAAAGTAAAATCTAGTGGACATTTTGGGGTAACCTACAAAGAAACACTTTTCAGTCCTTGATTCTTGCTTTTCCACATCAAACTTTTTAACATGAGCTAGACAACCCCATATCTTAAAATGTTTCATACTTGGCTTTTTACCAGTCCATAATTCATATGGAGTCTTTGGAACTGACTTCGTAGGTATCTTGTTTAGAATATAAACAGCTGTCTCTAAGGCATAACCCCAAAAGGATACAGGTAATTTTGACATGCTCATCATTGATCGAACCATATCTAATAGGGTTCGGTTTCTTCTTTCTGCAACACCATTGTGTTGTGGTGTGCCAGGGGGAGTAAACTGAGGTATGATGCCCTTATCTCTGAGGTGAGTTTGAAACTCATTTGATAGGTATTCACCTCCTCTGTCAGAGTGGAGTATCTTGATACTTCTTTCTAGTTGGTTCTCAACTTCAATTTGAAATTCTTTGAACTTTTCAAAGGATTCAGATTTATATTTCATTAGGTATATATAACCATACCTAGAATAATCATCAATAAAGGTGATGAAATATGAGAACCCACCTCTAGCAACGTGGTTAAAAGGACCACGTACATCAGTGTGCACTAACTCTAATAATCCTGTGGCTCTTATTCCCTTTCCTTTAAAGGGTTTCTTGGTCATCTTGCCCTCCAAGCAAGGCTCACATATTGGGTAGGGCTCAACCTTCAAAAGGTTCAAAGGCCCATCCCTTACTAATCTGTTAATTCTATCCAGATTAGCATGACCAAGTCTTAAATGCCACATATATGTAGGATTTACATCCCTCTTCCTTTTTAGAGATTGCACACCGGTATCAACATCGTTCTCAACATTATAAACAGAGTCTACTACAAAATTCAATATATAGAGACCATCAATAATTGTACCAGAAGCAAAGAACTTATCATTAAATTTAATAACAAGTTTTGAACTAAAAAACAAGGAATATCCATATAATCCAAGATTTGAAACTAAAATCAAATTTCTACGAACTTCTGGAACATAAAGATAATCCTCTAAAATTAAAGTTCTATTGTTCTGTAGACTCAAATAAAAAATTCCAATGGCAGTGGCTGCAACACTTGCACCCGTTCCCATCTTCAAGATGACTTCCCCTTCAATTAGTCTTCAGGTTTCCTCGAACCCCTGCAACATATTGCAGATATGTGAGGTTGAGCCTGAATCAACACACCATGAATTAAATGGACCATCCATTAAATTTAATTCAATGACAAGCATACCTTCAGAAGATTTTTGTTTATTTAGAGAAGCAAGGTAAATTATGCAATTTCTCTTCCAGTGGCCTGGTTTCCCATAGTGGAAACAATTTCCTTTTGCCTTTTTCTCTGAACTACTTTTGCCCTCATTCTTGGCTTGAAACTTAGCCTGAAATCCTTTCTTCTTTTTGAATTTGTTGCCCTTGGGCTTAATTCCAGAAGAATTAGCTGATTTGTCCACCAGCATTAGAGAACCCTTCTCTTTCTTGATAAGATCCTCTGCTGCTTTCAACATATTGAGCAGCTCTGACATTGTTGAATTCATCCTATTCATATTGAAATTCAATATGAACTGATTGAAAGAGTCACGTAAAGATGACAGGATCGCATCAATCTTGGTCTCACCATCCATTTCTGCACCAAGCACATCCAGTTCGTTGATGAAAGAAATCATCTTCAAGACATGATCTCGAACTGGTGTACCTTCCACCATTTTGGTGGTCATCAACATTTTCATTGTTTGTTGACGTGCAGATCTACTCTGCTCTCCAAACATCTCCTGAAGATGTAAGAGCATATCCCCTGCTATAGCCATGCCTTCACATTGCTTTTGCAATACATTGGTCATAGAGGCCAACATATAGCATCTAGCCAGTTCATTTGCCTCATGCCATTTGTCATAAGCAACCTTTTGCTCTTTAGTGGCATTAACAGGAAGAATTTCAGGAACTTCACCTTTGAGGACATAAGCAATTTTGTCAGCAGTAAGAACAATCATCAAGTTCCTTTTCCAATCAATAAAGTTGGGCCCAGTTAAACGATTATCATCCAAAATCTTGGATAAGGGATTAAAGTTAGGCATGATAAATCTGCAAAAAATTTCACATATATATATATATATATATATATAGACATTAGTTCAGGTTTTTGAACATATAATGGTACCTCCCACTAAGACAAATAGAAGTTAAGCATTCAATCAATCAAATATTGAAATAACAAGAATATAACATTTATATTCACAGTCTATAGTGGGTATCAAGAACTTTTACCCTATGTGGCAAAATCTAATTTTTTGTAATCATGTCACAATTTGTAAAAGCAAATAGAAACTATTTATCATGATTTCATCTCATGTCATATATTTAAGATATATAATCATCTATGACTCTTGATTTTCTTTTGGCCACCAAATCAAACACAATTTTTACTATTTTAGCATATGTGTTTATTTCGTTAAGTGCAAACCATTGTTTAAATGACATGTAATTTTATAGTAGGTTAGTGCTACTATTTTAATAACACTCCCACTACTCATACACACTCATTTATCTTCCTAAGAAATAAATTAAGAAAATCAAACGACCAATAGTGGCTTTAACTATTTTAGCTTCAACCAATATCAATCAAATAAAAATTCTAATTTATCAACAATGGAGGGCCATAGGAATTAATTACATGAAATAACTCTATTTTGCACTTATATTATTTTTATCAAGAAAACACTTTTCTTTTACTTAATTTAATATAATAATACATCCAAAAAAATATTATTATATTATCTGGGTTATTTTAGTCAAACTTGGTAAAACCCAAACCCACAAGTCAATCCCGCATTGGCAATATCCATAAGGTCATAGGTCTTAATGTATTGAACCAAAAATTGGTTGACCCAAGACCTACCAAACCACAACCGAGTCAAATCGGGTTAATCACAAACCCCAAATGTGGAACCAAGAAAGTCATCCAAACAAACCCCTTAGGCTTTTGTCTTTGTATCCAAACAAGCCAAAAAAAATTCAAACCGATTCTCCCTTTTCAATTAAACATATGAGGATGACATCATCATCCACAAAAAAGTGATGATGTCATCGTCTTTCCTCTTCCTTGTTCGTGATAACGAACAGGGGTTTCGTTTTCTGCAGGTTACGGAAACGGAAAGGCGGTTTCTGCCAGTTACGGGATTTTTGGGTTTGCCTTTGCCGAGGATAGATTTTTCCGGCGACTTCCAGTGTCTACGTCACAACGTTATCTGGCCGGAGGCATCTCTTGATTTCCGTCACCTCACTGATTTGATCAGTCAACAAGGGTTTGGTTTTAAAGGTTTTCATTGCCAATGGCTGTTTAAACAGCAACTAAACGGCATTCTCTCTCTCTCTCTGAGAGCCGTCTGATCTAAGGTTTTTAGGCATCAGCCACCAATCCATTGATCAAAGAATATCTCTGTTTGGTTTTTCGCAGACACGTTCCCATACGAAGAAGACAACCCGAAGTGTCTACTTGATAATGTAAATAATTAAAGAATACATATTCAATCAAGGAACTTACTGCAATCAATAACGAAAAACACAAACAGCAAGAAAAACAACAGGTCAAGGAGACAATGACACGGGCATATCATGTGAAACATATTTTAATGATTAAAATAGGTGAGAAAGAACCTGGCTTTGATAACACGGCCGAGAATTGAGATCCCTAAGGATCCCACGTCATATCATTGCCTGGGGTTTTAAAGAGGCTATATATATATATATAGCAATTTTGGAAAAAAGGGTTGACCATAAGAACTCTAAAGAGAAGAAACCCCTAAGAAAAAGATGAAGGCTTTGAGACGTGGATACCTTGGGAGGCAACATGTTTGGGTTGCTTGTGTGGTGAGATTTTGACTGCGCAAACTATCAGTGGTGTAAGCACCTCATTTTTGCGCTCCCCAAAAGAGCCGGAAATGCAAAACCCGACTAAAAAGTCAAACCCTGAGGGGTCAAAATTTGACCTTTTGATCAAATGGTGATTGGCCACCTTGCTTTATCCCATTGGATAGAGCATCCCGACACGAGTCCAACGCAACTGAGTTTGCTGGAATCGGAGCCCGGATGAAGGTTCTGTGGTCCGGTCAACTTGAGGGAGAGCCGAAAGTTGACTTTTCCTTGAACCCCGTGCCAAGTGCTTAGCCCTATGTCATTGAATAAAGGGCTCCAATACGAGTCTAACGCAATTAAGTTTGCTCAAATCGGAGTCCGGATGAAGGAGATTTGAGCTGTCGAAGTTTCCGCGTAGCAAAACCAGAAACTGCGCATGTGGTGCAGGAATTGCACACGTGGCAGCCAACGCAGCAAAATATCTCAGGGACTAAATCTTAAATATCTAAAATTTGCAGGGATCAATCCGTAGATATCCAAAAGTGTCAAATCGGTCGAATCGGTCAAATCGGTCAAGTCGAAGGGCAAATCCGTAATTTTTTGATTTGTATCCGGTCAAATATACCGGATATACATACCCTTGTGTTTATCCGGACTCCAATACCGGATACAAAAAGATTTTCGCGCAAGATTCGCGCTGATCGCCAGACAAATTCGCGGCGGCATTTAAATTTCAAATGATTATGTTTTGTATCCGGCATTGAAGGCGGGATACAAAGGAGTGCCTGTGTATCCGGCTATGAAGGCCGGATAAGGAGAAGCCTTAGTGTATCCGGCCTGAGTTTCCGGATACATTAAGTTTGTCTATAAATAGGAAACAGCAGCTCATTTCCGGGGGTTGGCTTTTCTAGCTTGTTTTCAACTTCTGTATCCCAGTTTCCTCCCCTCGAATACCTCCTTCTTCAGCTCCTCTTGCCCTCCACCACCTCTCTACACCACCCCAAGGCACTACACCTCCCCCCCCCCCCCCCCCCCCCCCCCCATCGTCCTCCTCGTCACTTGCACCCCCACATAAGAAGGAGCTACTGTGGTTGCTGTCAAGAGGGAGAGATTCCAGCAGTTGTCCTGCCTCCAGGAGGTGCATCCACACTGCCTAAACACTCAAGCACCATCAGGTGAGGTTCCTAGTAGCCTTGTGTTGTATATATATTAAAATAAGAATTTTCTAAAATCATTTCCAAGCGTAGTTTCATTTCTTGCATGAGTTCTTCTCTAAGGTGATATGAGCATGTGTTAGTGTCTCTTTCATGGCATGGGGATCACCACAGGTAAGGGGTCCACGTAAAATTTTTTAGGGAGTATGGGAACTCATCTTTTGCATGTTTTGGTACCTGTTAGTTGCTGATTCATGGGCATATCCTAGGCTTTGTATTAGGAGGAGCATGTTCCTCCTTTCTCCATCCAGTGTACCCCATATAAGCCCCCCTTCTCCTCCCCTTTCTCTGATTTTCGTGAGATTCAAGCATGAGTGTTGGGTTTAGATACTAGTACAAGGTGTAGAGAATGCATGCTAAGCCATGGGCTTGCCTATTGATTTTATCTTTTCCTTTACAAGCATGACTCTATGGTTCCGATAGCTACGCCCTTAGTGTTTCATTAAATCATGCATGCTATAGATTAGGCTTGCCAATGGGGGCTTTGTCATGTGCTGTTTTCAGTGCATCTGTATGAAAGGATGATTCCCTTTCCCCCCTTTCCTTTTTATATTCCCTTTGTCCCTGCTGGAAGCCATGAAAGAAACCAAATGAGGCTTCTCCATCAAATCTGAACCAATGTGGGCCTGCCCAAAGGCCCACATGACTAGTAGAAGACCTTTAGGAACCCCTGGAAGTCACCCCCAATGGCAGAACTCCCAAAAAGGCCATTTCGGTGTGATCCGGCAACTCAGGCCGGATCACCTGTGGCCTAGGTGTATCCGGCCACTCAGGCCGGATCACCTTTGGCCTATGTGTATCCGGCAACTAAGGCCGGATACACACAGAAGTGCTATTTTGTTGTATTTTCTTGATCCTTGCCGAATTTCCATGCTATTTTCAATAAAACCAAAGGAACCAGCCGGGTTTCCGGGTCACCCAGAAACCCAACTTGGGACCTGGGCCACCGGTCCAACTTGGTACATCCGTGGGCCTTCCAACAGGGCCCACCAAGTCCGATAAACCCAAAAGCCTGCAATTAAACAACTTAAATAAAATAAACCAATTGAATCGGGTGGGCCAAACTCAATGCGGCCCACCTAAACCTTGATCTGTGGAATAATGCATGAATTGCGTGGTTTGGCCGAGACCACGGGCATGGGCCTATCGGCCCCCCCAAAGCCCACTAATCAACCAGAGTTAGGGTGCAAACCCCAAACTTCAAGGAACCGAGCTTCAAGCCCACAGCCGGATCATGGGCCCAAAGCCCAGTGACCAGCCCACTTTGGCAAACTAAGAAAGATAAACAAAATACTTTGGCAACCACTGTAAGCACCTCATTTTTGCACTCCCAGAAAAACCAAAAATGCAAACCCTGGACAGAAAGTCAAATCCTGAGGGGTCAAAAGTTGACTTTTCGATCAAGTAAAATTTGGCCACCTTACTTTATACCATTGGATAGAGAATCTCGACACGGTTCCAACGCAACTGAGTTTGCAGGAATCAGGGTCCGGATGAAGGTTCTGCAGGTGGTCAAACTTGAGCAGAGCCAAAAGTTGATTTTCTGCTAAAATCCGATCCAGATTCCTACCCCTAGGTCACTGGATAAAGAATCTCGACACGGTTCCAACGCAACTAAGTTTGCAGGAATCGAGGTCCGGATGAAGGTTCTGCGGGCGGTCAAACTTGAGCAGAGCAAAAAATTGACTTTCTGCTAAAATCCGATCCAGAGGCCAACCCCTAGGTCATTGGATAGAGAATCTCGACACGGTTCCAACGCAACTGAGTTTGTAGGAATCGGGGTCCAGATAAAGGTTCTGCGGGCGGTCAAACTTGAGTAGAGCCAAAAGTTGACTTTCTGATAAAATCCGATCCAGAGGCCTTCCCCTAGGTCATTGGATAGAGAATCTCGACACGGTTCCAACGCAACTGAGTTTGCAGGAATCAGGGTCCGGATGAAGGTTCTGCGGGTGGTCAAACTTGAGCAGAGCCAAAAGTTGATTTTCTGCTAAAATCAGATCCAGATGCCTACCCCTAGGTCATTGGATAAAGAATCTCGACACGGTTCCAACGCAACAGAGTTTGCAGGAATCGAGGTCCGGATGAAGGTTCTGCGGGCGGTCAAACTTGAGCAGAGCAAAAAATTGACTTTCTGCTAAAATCCGATCCAGATGCCTACCCCTAGGTCATTGGATAGAGAATCTTGACACGGTTCCAACGCAACTGACTTTGCAGGAATCGGGGTCCGGATGAAGGTTCTGCTGGCGGTCAAACTTCAGCAGAGCCAAAAGTTGACTTTCTGCTCAAATCCGATCCAAAGGCCTTCCCCTAGGTCATTGGATAGAGACTCTCGACACGGTTTCAACGCAACTGAGTTTTCAGGAATCGGGGTCCGGATGAAGGTTCTGCGGGCGGTCAAACTTGAGCAAAACCAAAAATTGACTTTCTGCTAAAATCTGATCCAGAGGCCTACCCCTAGGTCATTGGATAGAGAATCTCGACACGGTTCCAACGCAACTGAGTTTGCAGGAATCGGGGTCCGGATGAAGGTTCTGCTGGCAGTCAAACTTGAGCAGAGCCAAAAGTTGACTTTCTGATAAAATCCGATCCAAAGGCCTTCCCCTAGGTCATTGGATAGAGAATCTTGACACGGTTCCAACGCAATTGAGTTTGCAGGAATCGGGGTCCGGATAAAGGTTCTGCGGGCGGTCAAACTTGAGCAGAGCCAAAAGTTGACTTTCTGCTAAAATCCGATCCAGAGGCCTACCCCTAGGTCATTGGATAGAGAATCTCGACACGGTTCCAACGCAACTGAGTTTGCAGGAATCGGGGTTCGGATGAAGGTTCTGCTGGCGGTCAAACTTGAGCAGAGCCAAAAGTTGACTTTCTGCTAAAATCCGATCCAAAGGCCTTCCCCTAGGTCATTGGATAGAGAATCTTGACACGGTTCCAACGCAATTGAGTTTGCAGGAATCGGGGTCCGGATAAAGGTTCTGCGGGCGGTCAAACTTGAGCAGAGCCAAAAGTTGACTTTCTGCTAAAATCCGATCCAGAGGCCTACCCCTAGGTCATTGGATAGAGAATCTCGACACGGTTCCAACGCAACTGAGTTTGCAGGAATCGGGGTCCGGATGAAGGTTCTGCGGGCGGTCAAACTTAAGCAGAGCCAAAAGTTGACTTTCTGCTAAAATCCGATCCAAAGGCCTTCCCCTAGGTCATTGGATAGAGAATCTCGACACGGTTCCAACGCAACTGCGTTTGCAGGAATCGAGGTCCGGATGAAGGTTCTGCGGGCGGTCAAACTTGAGCAGAGCAAAAAATTGACTTTCTGCTAAAATCCGATCCAGATGCCTACCCCTAGGTCATTGGATAGAGAATCTTGACACGGTTCCAACGCAACTGACTTTGCAGGAATCGGGGTCCGGATGAAGGTTCTGCTGGCGGTCAAACTTGAGCAGAGCCAAAAGTTGACTTTCTGCTAAAATCCGATCCAAAGGCCTTCCCCTAGGTCATTGGATAGAGAATCTCGACACGGTTCCAACGCAACTGAGTTTGCAGGAATCGGGGTCCGGATTAAGGTTCTGCGGGCGGTCAAACTTGAGCAGAGCCAAAAATTGACTTTCTGCTAAAATCCGAGCCAGATGCCTACCCCTAGGTCATTGGATAAATAATCTCGACATGGTTCCAACGCAACTGAGTTTGCAGGAATCGGGGTCCGGATGAAGGTTCTGCGGGCGGTCAAACTTGAGCAGAGCCAAAAGTTGACTTTCTGCTAAAATCCGATCCAGAGGCCTACCCCTAGGTCATTGGATAGAGAATCTAGACACGATTCTAACGCAACTAAGTTTGCAGGAATCGGGGTCCGGATAAAGGTTCTGCGGGCGGTCAAACTTGAGCAGAGCCAAAAGTTGACTTTCTGCTAAAATCCGATCCAGAGGCCTACCCCTAGGTCATTGGATAGAGAATCTTGACACGGTTCCAACGCAACTGAGTTTGGAGGAATCGGGGTCCGGATGAAGGTTCTGCAGGCAGTCAAACTTAAGCAGAGCCAAAAGTTGACTTTCTGCTAAAATCCGATCCAAAGGCATACCCCTAGGTCATTGGATAGAGAATCTCGACACGGTTCCAACGCAACTGAGTTTGCAAGAATCGGGGTCCGAATGAAAGTTCTGTGGGCGGTCAAACTTGAGCAGAGCAAAAAGTTGACTTTCTGCTAAAATCCGATCCAGAGGCCTACCCCTAGGTCATTGGATAGAGAATCTCGACACGATTCTAACGCAACTGAGTTTGCAGAAATCGGGGTCCGGATAAAGGTTCTGCGGGCGGTCAAACTTGAGTAGAGCCAAAAGTTGACTTTCTGCTAAAATCCGATCCGGAGGCCTACCCTTAGGTCATCGGATAGAGGGCTCCGATACGATTCTAACACAACTGAGTTTGCCCCGATCAGAGTCCGGATGGGGAAAATATAAGCTGACAAAATTCCCCGTGCAGCAAAAACCGGCAAACTGCGCACGTGGCAAAAAGCTGCACACGTGGCGAGTTGCGCAGGAAAATATCTCAGGGATCAAATCCATAAATATCCAAATATACGAAATATCCCACGGTCTAAATCTGTAAAAATCCACGAATATTGGATTAAATTGAAATTGGCCAGGGACTAAATCTGAATTTTTCAGATTTTCCAACCGGCGAGCGGCGGCATTAAATGATTTCTCATCATTTTGCCGCTCGCGCGGACGTGGCAAGCGAGTATCCGCTTAGCGCAAGCTGAGTGGATCCCCTTTCTTTAGCTCGGCGGATACCCCCTGTATTCGTCTATAAAAGCCGAGGCAACATTCATTTGTAGGGGTTGGATCATTTTTTAGGGTTCGGAAAAAAAAGGTTTAAGGTTCGATGACTTTCAGGTTGGCTTCTGGTTTATGTTGGCTCGCCCCCCTCTTTCCTTCTTCCCTCACTCACCCGAACCTCTTCTCTTGATACGGCCTTGACTTCCTAGCACCCCAAACACCCCACCTGCCATTCTCGACCCCTTCCCCCTTTGTCTTCTCCACTGTCGCACGAAGCCACAAAAAAAAGAAAGAAAGGAAGGTTGCTGTTGAGGATTCGAAGGAGGACCCAGCTACTGCCCGTGTCTCCACCCAGCACTAGTGCTTGAGCACTCTCCGGTATTACTCTTTACTACCTTTTATTCCTCATATATGAAAGTGGAGTTTTTTTAAGCAAGTTACTGGATGCGTTTTTTTCTCTTGTTATAAACCTGTTTAAATGCTTCGGTGGCATGAATCCGTCCCCTATCCCACTTCATAAAGACTATCAGGTAAAGAAAGGATTAGGTGTCGGTTTCATAAAAGTGAGAGTTAGTCCACCCTAGTCCCCTTGTGGTTCGGATCACTGTTTTTTTTTTTTGTTTGTTGTTGTTATATTGGTATGATTTGAAGGAGGAGAATGTTCCTCCCTTCCCCAGCTAATGTATCCCTGTAAACCCCCCTTCGACTTCCCTTATTCGGATGTTTTGGTGTGCATGCACGGAGGTCCGGTCAGGCATAGGTAAAAATATCTCTCACTCATGCAATATCTGCATGTCATTGTTCTTTTTTTTCTTCTTCTTTGTATATGTGCTTGACTTGCCGACCTGCTCCCCCAACCCCCTGCCTGAGTGTCTGCAAGTATGGTCCCTTCCCCATTACCCTGTAGTGGTGTGTCTGTGTTGTTTTTTTTCGGGATAATCAGGTTTGTTTTTTTTCTTTTTTAAGAGATTTGGAGTCATGGTTCAAAGCATGTTTAGATTAATTTCAATGCATGATTAAGGTCTCTTGGGAGTCGGGGAACACCTGGGAGGGCTTACAGAGTTTAAAAAACGATCAGAAATGGAGTTTGAGCAAAAAACCAGAATATCGGGTTTTTTAAGGGGTATGCGCCGAGCTCTGCGAGCTCAGCGCACCCAAAAAAGGGTGAGCGGATCATTTTTTTTAGCATCCGCCCACTTCTTAAATTTGGATGCGCTCAGCTCGCGCTCACTTAAATTTGGATGCACTCAGCTCGCGCTCACTTAAATTTGAATGCGCTCAGCTCGCGCTCACTTGATTTTTGGGTGCGCCCACTTCATTTTTACCTTAAAAAAATCCCGAAAATGCCCTTTACCTTAAAAAATCCCGAAAGTGCCCTTTGCCTTAAAAAAATCCCGAAAATAAAGTGCCATTTACCTTAAAAAATCCCGAAAATAGCCTTTACCTTAAAAAAATCCCGAAAATGCCCTTTACCTAAAAAAATCCCGAAAATGCCCTTTACCTGAAAAAATCCCGAAAATGCCCTTTACCTTAAAATCCTGAAAATACCCTTTACCTTAAAAAAATCCCGAAAATGCCTTGACCTTAAAAAAAATCCCGAAAATGCCCTTTACCTTAAAAAAAATCCCGAAAGTGCCCTTTACCTTGAAAAAATCCAGAAAATGCTCTTTACCTTAGAAAATCCCGAAAATGCCCTTGACCTAAAAAAAAAATCCCGAAAATGCCCTTTACCTTAAAAAATCCCGAAAATGCCCTTTACCTTGATAAATCCCGAAAATGCCCTTTACCTTAAAAAAATCCCGAAAATGCCCTTTACCTTGAAAAAATCCTGAAAATGCCATTTACTTTAAAAAATCCCGAAAATGCCCTTTACCTTGAAAAAATCCCGAAAATGCCCTTTACCTTGAAAAATCCCAAAAAATCCCTCCCCTTGGACCCAGTATAATGAGCCAGTCTTTCCTTGATAAATATCAATTTTGATCTTTTTCTGTGATGTATATTTTGTAACTTTTGCTAGACATGGGTGGCATTCCTAAATCAAGCCAAATGAGCCAAAAGGGTTTTCGGGTCACCCGAAAACCCAATATGGGACTTGGACCCCCGGTCCAACTAGATTTCCAGTGGGCCTTCCAACAGGGCCCACCTGGCCCAATAAACACAATGAAAGGTATGCATGCAACTTAATCAAGATAAATTAACTGATCAAACCGGACAGGCCAAACCTAAGGCGGTCCACCCGAACCAGATTAGTGAATTGATGCATGAAATGCGTGGTTTGGCCGAGACCAAGGGCAAGGGCCTACCGGGCCCGCCAAAGCCCACCAACCGAACCAAGGAAGGGTGCAAACCCTAACTTCTGGTAACTTGGGCTTACAAGCCCAGGTTTGGACTACGGGCTCCAAGCCCAGTATCCAACTCATTTTGGCAGATTAAAAAAATAAATCCAATAAAACTACTAGGCCACCAGGTGGGCCCACCTAAGGGGCCCACAAACCAATCCGGCCCACCTTTACATGGAAAACACTTAAACTTCAAATCTGAACTTAAAGTAAAATCAATTGAACTAACCAAAGCCCAAAGGGCCTCTCAGGCTAGACTAAGGCCCACAAGGGTACATGGGTTTGGCTAAGCCCACCAAGGACACCGTGGGCCTTCCAACGGGGACCACCCAACCAGACTCAGATTACCTAATTAATCAAGATAAAAGCAATTAAAGGGACCCACACCACTCAGGTGGTCCCGCCAGACTTAACCAAACTGCATATCGGATTAGGAATCGGGTGAGACCAAAGTAAGCTGACTCAAACCAGGATAAACCTAAGGGACCCGTCACCCGACGGAGTGGACCAGGGTGTCTACGGACTTCCCCGGACCGCAATCGAGAACAGACGTAGAATCTCAAGCCGCAGACCAAAAGCCCTAATAGACAAGATTAGGCACCCAGGTGTGCACCCCATCAGGCAGTGGCGACTCCGAATTCCCCGTGCCGCGTTTCCCACACCCGCACAACCACCATGGGGCCTCCCTAAGGGCCCGCAAACCGAGGCCGACCCACCTTTGCATGAAAATCACCTAAAATGCCAATTTAAAACAATTAAGTAAACTCAACTCACTAACCTAAACCCAAAGGGCCTCCTAGGGCTAGACAGAGGTCCACCAAGGGTACATGGGCTTAACCAAGCCCGCCAAGGACACCGTGGGCCTTCCAACGGGGCCCACCCAATCAAGCTCAGACAACTTAAGTAAAACAAGATAAAATCAACTAAAGGGACCCACACCACTCAGGTGGTCCCGCCAAGATTTAACTAAATTGCATGCTGGATTAGGAATCGGGTGAGAACCAACTAGAAAGCTGACTCAAACCAGGGAACCCACGGGACCCGTCATCCGACGGGGTGGACTGGGGTGTCTACGGACTTCCCTAGACCACAACCGAGACCCCGACTTAGAATCTCAAGCCGCAGACCCAAGCCCAAAATAGACTAACTTAGGCACCCAGGTGTCCGCCTGCACCCCATCAGGCGGTGGCGACTCCGAATTTCCCCATGCCGCGTTTCTCACGCGTGCACAAGTGGTATCGGAGCCAGGTTCTTTCTTACCTATTTTAATCATTAAAATATGTTTCACATGATATGCCCGTGTCATTGTCTCCTTGACCTGTCATTTTTCTTGCTATTTGTGTTTTCGTTATTGATTGCAGTAAGTTCCTTGATTAAATATGTATTGTTTAATTATTTACATTATCAAGTAGACACTTCGGGTTGTCTTCTTCGTATGGGAACGTCTCTACGAAAAACCAAACAGAGATATTCTTTGATCAATGGATTGGTGGCTGATGCCTAAAAACCTTAGATCAGACGGCTCTCAGAGAGAGAGAGAGAATGCCGTTTAGTTGCTGTTTAAACAGCCATTGGCAATGAAAACCTTTAAAACCAAACCCTTGTTGACTGATCAGATCAGTGAGGTGACGGAAATCAAGAGATGCCTCTGGCCAGATAACGTTGTGACGTAGACACTGGAAGTCGCCAGAAAAATCTATTCTCGGCGAAGGCAAACCCAAAAATCCCGTAACTGGCAGAAACCGCCCTTCCGTTTCTGTAACCGGCGGAAAACGAAACCCCTGTTCGTTATCACGAACAGGGAAGAGGAAAGATGATGACATCATCACTTTTTTGTGGATGATGATGTCATCCTCATATGTTTAATTGAAAAGGGAGAATCGGTTTGAATTTTTTTTTGGCTTGTTTGGATACAAAGACAAAAGCCTAAGGGGTTTGTTTGGATGACTTTCTTGGTTCCACATTTGGGGTTTGGGATTAACCCGATTTGACTCGGTTGTGGTTTGGTAGGTCTTGGGTCAACCAATTGTTGGTTCAATACATTAAGACCTATGACCTTGTAACGCCCCGGATCCGAGTCACATGGAAAACCCGTAACTCGTATCCAGAGGTTATTATAATTAACAGGATCAAACTACCAGAGTAAAGAAAACATGAAACTAAATATTTCTATGCAATAGAGTGCGCTAAACAAATCCCAACATAATAACTCACATGGCCCCGAACTAACCCGCAAGTACCTGCGCTCCAACGCATCTGAAAAACAAACCATAACGAGGGGATGAGATACGAATATCTCAGCGAGTGACACATGCATGCTCAAATACAATTTACCATTGAAATTATGAATCGAATAACCACACGACAAGTAAACAGGGCTTCGATGAAACCGATAAAAGAAAACCCTAATGCTACCACAATCCTCCGAATCGCGTAAAGTAGCAGAACACGGGAGCTAGGGAGAGAAGAAAAGTGAGAAACAGGCCAAAGATCTGTAAAAACAATCCTCGATAGGATAGCGACGTCGGCAGAGAATCCCGCAGTATAGAGAGGACCCACCCTAGTATACTCTGTCGGCTGGCCAATAAGAAATGTGGCAATCGCCGAGTAGTCGGGCATGGTCCCACTGGAATAGGGATATACCGGGTGATCCGTCCTAAGAACCCGAAGGCTGGCCGCTATGAAATCGGGAGAAATCTGAAACCGGGTACCTCGGATATGAACATAGAAGGAGGTACGGTCAGGAGAGATATCATGGATATTACTATAGAACTCCCGAACTAGCTCCTCGCAAGTGGGAGTGAATCCACTGAACACGGGTAACCAACCGCGGACTCTGAAGACATCCTCTATGGAAGAGTCAAAATCCTCAAATCTAACCTCTCTCTCTACTAGGATGGCACGATGCTGCAGATACCTATCGTATACCTTCCTCTCCTGGTCTGAAAGGAACCTAACATCTCTAGGCTCAGCCCTAGCCCTCTTAGAGGGATTCCCGAAAGAGGTCCTAGTCATCTAAGATTTAGAACCAATCGGATTGGGATTAGAAAATAAACAAGTATAAACGAAACCCACAATTAGTAAGCAATAATAGCAAAATTTGATGCAAATAAAGGAAAAATTTTCTTCTATATTGCAATAGGTCGAAGCAGGTGAGAATAAACAAAAAAATGGGCAGCACAACCTCAGGATAAAAATGAGTGAAAAAAATATATATATAATAAATAACAACCAGTTATAAACATAACACTGGGTGCCAATGTGAACCGAGTGCCGCTCAGTTCAGTGACTAAGTGCAGGGTCGGCCATGGTTAGAAGACTTGGGATTTGCATGCCGAGTGAAAAATTGTGAGGTTATCAACAAGTTAAACCCTTAAATACAATCTAGAAATGTCTGGGAAATAAGATCAACACACAGCAACAAAGAAAAGGCAAATAAATAAATAAATCATCTGCTAGCGCTCAAAGGCCGCACAAAACTTGCATTTCACAAAAAAGGGAAATTTGGGGCTTCCATTGGTTGTCCAGTCAAATGCGGAAAAACAGAAGGAAGTTTTCGAAGTCAAAACCAAAATCAGTAAATGGTTAGTGTGATCGGAAAGAAAAAAAAAAAAAAAACAAGCCCTAACCTTGCGGGAAAGGAACGGTTCGGTGTTAAGCCCTAACCGCATGAAGGAGGAAAACTTTTGTAAGGGTAAGAGGGAAATCGGATGTGCGAATACCTTGGGCGAATCGACGAGATGTGAGTTAGCGCCAAGTGAAACAAGTCGCCGCCGAATGAATAGAGCTCGGTGGAAGAAGAAATGGCCGAGCGTAGTTGCGTCGAGAGGAAAAAGGAGGAAAGGGGAAAAGGGTTTGGGGCGAGAAAATAGAAAGAAAGGGCATGGGTCGAGGGTTTTCTTAGGGTTTGTTTTCTTACGGGGACCCAATGGGTTGGTGGACCGGTCGGGCGTTTTGAAGGGTCGGGTCTTAAACCCCAGACCTCGAAAGAAATTTTTTAGCGCCGGTTTTGATCCTTCGAAGATGTAGCAAAATTTTTAGGGTTAAGGTGCTTAGGGTATTTGCTAGGTCTAACCCACTGTTAGGTAAAGTTTTAAAATTTTATTAGCTTAGCAGTACAAAAAAAAAAAAAAAAAGGAAGAAAGAGATAAGGTAAACTATGCAAGTGTATATTAAAGAATTGAGGATGAGAGAGATACTAAATTTTTGTTGTTGAATGATATCTGATGTCTTTATTACTACTAAACGCTATCTGATGATTGTTGAGCCATTTGGGTAGGCAACGTATCGAAGTGTGGTGAAGCAGGGTACCATGCAGAACTATGCCGAGTGCGAAACCTATGCAATTGGGATATGTATTAGTACAAATAGGAAAGTGTATGAATGCATAAAGCAGATACTGTTATAAATATATTCAAGTTAACAACTACTAGGAATTGCAAATTTCCGACTCAAAATTTTCATATAGGCGGACGCGTTTATATGGAAAGATTGAGAATAGAAGGTTTGCAGATTCTTCTGCAGTATTTTAAGTTAAGAAATTTTCGGCTTGATAATCAAATCATGAAATGAAATCTGACTGCGAAAGTTGGCATGGGGTTGTGTTAAATTTGGAGGACGAAATTTTTGTAGGGGGAAAGAATGTAAAACCCCAGTTTTGAGTAGAAACAAAATAAAATAATAATACTAGAATAAACTAAATTAACAGTCACAGTAAGGAAAATAAACAAATAATAACAGTAGATGAAAAATATATATATATATATATATATATATATGCACATATAGATGTAGGTGCAGGTTAAATCAAATTTTATTATTGCTAGGGACTTGTGGTCATCAGGGTTAACAAAAAAAAAAAAAATTGGAAATATTCGGACCCGTAAATAAATAAGAATTGGTCAATAAGAATTGGTCAATAGTTAAAATCCGGGAAAATCCCTACATTAATGAGGGGTAGAAAAGGGATTCGAGGGATAAGAGCGGGTTAGGTCAAACCCTGGCAGTGTCTATAAATACGAAGCTCCTATAAAATTTTCGGGGATTTTTGGAGAAAAGGTGGCCGCTCTAGAGAAAGTTAGGGCAGCAGTCCAGCGGGTTAGGTCTCGAAATGGAATCCACCCAGGATGGCCGGAAGCTTGAAGAAGGTCTTCAATACTAGGTGAGTGGCATTGTTTTACAACCGAGGTTTCGGATTTATTCGTGTATTGGTTGAATGATTGCATGGTGTTGATTTGGATTGATTGAGGTTTTCTCGGTGTTCTGGGCAATAACAGTTACGGAGGGTTTTGTACAGTGAAATTGGGGATAACTGGAAATCATGTAGATTAAATCCAAATTAGGTTTGGATGTGTCCTGGGAGTATTAGGAGGCTATATAAGTGGTTACAGACTGAAAAATTCCAGCTAGAGTTGGATTTCTGGGATTAACAGAGACCTGGGAATCGAAGTGGGCTACCGCCCACTTGGCGCCTACCTGGCGCCCACTTAGGAAGTGAGCGCCAAGAAAAGAAGACCCGGCGCCGAGCTAGCGCCCACCCCGCGCTCAGCTCGCGCCTACCTCAAATTCGAGCGCCTTTCTCCCGCTCTTCTCGCGCCCGTCTGGCGCCTAGCTCGTGCCCACTCGACCACGAGTGAGCGCCAGCTTCAGATTAACGAACGGACTTACCGCCCACTTGGTGCCTACCTGGCGCCCACCTCAGGGAAGTGAGCGCCCAGTTGTTTTTTGTGCAGAATCCTATAATTTCGTAAAAGCAAGGGGGTTCTGGATACTAGAGGGTCTTCAACCACTTACCCAACTAATTGATTACGACATTAGAGGTAACAATTTTGCTGGTGAGAACATTTGAGATAGATCCTAGTTTTAGTAAAAGCTTATGAAGTAGGTGTGGAGAAATAATTCGAGGATGCTCGGGATGTTCACATACTAGGGCTTTATTTTAGTCCTCTTGAAATATGCATTGTTTGGTACCTGATTTGATTTATTGAACCCCGTTTTGATGGCAAGTTTTGAATGAGGTTGTAATTATTATTTATTTGATTACTTGTGTGAGTTGATGTTCTGGTTGGAACACTTGTGTGAGTTGATGTTCTGGTTGGAATACTTGTGTGAGTTGATGTTATGGTTGGAACACTGGTGTGAGTTGATGTTCTGGTTGGAACACTGGTGTGAGTTGATGTTCTGGTTGGAACAATGGTGTGAGTTTATGTTCTGGTTGGAACACTGGTATGAGTTGATGTTCTGGTTGGAACAATGGTGTGAGTTTATGTTCTGGTTGGAACACTGGTGTGAGTTGATGTTCTGGTTGGAACAATGGTGTGAGTTTATGTTCTGGTTGGAACACTGGTGTGAGTTTATGTTCTGGTTGGAACACCTGTGAGTTTCTGTTCTGGTTGGAACAATTTGTGATGTGCATGTCGACTGCGGTGTTTTATCGGCGATTTATCGGTTTTAAACTTGATTTATCCTGAATCCAGAATTTAAGTCCGAAATGTGATGCCTTTGTCTATTGGGGAAATGGCATGGCCAGGAAGCGTTGCCACTACCCATGTAGAGCAGCCCGATACCGTGGGTAGTACTGGTTGTCAGTGTCGATACCCGGAGTAGGCCGGCACTGGATGACGAACCCTGGGTGGTTCGTCATTTCAGAGTATCCGAAACCCTGAGAGGGCCCGAACTGTGTACATGAGGTTGGGAGGTAGCTCTGGCATGTGGATTAACCAATCACACAATCGCATAACATTGACCAGGGTAGGAGCTCTGTGATATCCGGCTTGATATATATATATATATATATACACATCTTGATGGATTGTGGTAGCATTAGGGTTTTCTTTTATCGGTTTCATTGAAGCCCTGTTTACTTGTCGTGTGGTTATTCGATTCATAATTTCAATGGTAAATTGTATTTGAGCATGCATGTGTCACTCGCTGAGATATTCGTATCTCATCCCCTCGTTATGGTTTGTTTTTCAGATGCGTTGGAGCGCAGGTACTTGCAGGTTAGTTCGGGGCCATGTGAGTTATTATGTTGGGATTTGTTTAGCGCACTCTATTGCATAGAAATATTTAGTTTCATGTTTTCTTTACTCTGGTAGTTTGATCCTGTTAATTATAATAACCTCTGGATACGAGTTACGGGTTTTCCATGTGACTCGGATCCGGGGCGTTACAGACCTTATGGATATTGCCAATGCGGGTCTGACTTGTGGGTTTGGGTTTTACCAAGTTTGACTAAAATAACCCAGATAATATAATAATATTTTTTTTGGATGTATTATTATATTAAATTAAGTAAAAGAAAAGTGTTTTCTTGATAAAAATAATATTAGTGCAAAATAGAGTTATTTCATGTAATTAATTCCTATGGCCCTCCATTGTTGATAAATTAGAATTTTTATTTGATTGATATTGGTTGAAGCTAAAATAGTTAAAGCCACTATTGGTCGTTTGATTTTCTTAATTTATTTCTTAGGAAGATAAATGAGTGTGTATGAGTAGTGGGAGTGTTATTAAAATAGTAGCACTAACCTACTATAAAATTACATGTCATTTAAACAATGGTTTGCACTTAACCAAATAAACACATATGATAAAATAGTAAAAATTGTGTTTGATTTGGTGGCCAAAAGAAAATCAAGAGTCATAGATGATTATATATCTTAAATATATGACATGAGATGAAATCATGATAAATAGTTTCTATTTGCTTTTACAAGTTGTGACATGATTACAAAAAATTGGATTTTGCCACATAGGGTAAAAGTTCTTGATACCCACTATAGACTGTGAATATAAATGTTATATTCTTGTTATTTCAATATTTGATTGATTGAATGCTTAACTTCTATTTGTCTTAGTGGGAGGTACCATTATATGTTCAAAAACCTGAACTAATGTGTATATATATATATATATATATGTGAAATTTTTTGCAGATTTATCATGCCTAACTTTAATCCCTTATCCAAGATTTTGGATGATAATCGTTTAACTGGGCCCAACTTTATTGATTGGAAAAGGAACTTGATGATTGTTCTTACTGCTGACAAAATTGCTTATGTCCTCAAAGGTGAAGTTCCTGAAATTCTTCCTGCTAATGCCACTAAAGAGCAAAAGGTTGCTTATGACAAATGGCATGAGGCAAATGAACTGGCTAGATGCTATATGTTGGCCTCTATGACCAATGTATTGCAAAAGCAATGTGAAGGCATGGCTATAGCAGGGGATATGCTCTTACATCTTCAGGAGATGTTTGGAGAGCAGAGTAGATCTGCACGTCAACAAACAATGAAAATGTTGATGACCACCAAAATGGTGGAAGGTACACCAGTTCGAGATCATGTCTTGAAGATGATTTCTTTCATCAACGAACTGGATGTGCTTGGTGCAGAAATGGATGGTGAGACCAAGATTGATGCGATCCTGTCATCTTTACGTGACTCTTTCAATCAGTTCATATTGAATTTCAATATGAATAAGATGAATTCAACAATGTCAGAGCTGCTCAATATGTTGAAAGCAGCAGAGGATCTTATCAAGAAAGAGAAGGGTTCTCTAATGCTGGTGGACAAATCAGCTAATTCTTCTGGAATTAAGCCCAAGGGCAACAAATTCAAAAAGAAGAAAGGATTTCAGGTTAAGTTTCAAGCCAAGAATGAGGGCAAAAGTAGTTCAGAGAAAAAGGCAAAAGGAAATTGTTTCCACTGTGGGAAACCAGGCCACTGGAAGAGAAATTGCATAATTTACCTTGCTTCTCTAAATAAACAAAAATCTTCTGAAGGTATGCTTGTCATTGAATTAAATTTAATGGATGGTCCATTTAATTCATAGTGTGTTGATTCAGGCTCAACCTCACATATCTGCAATATGTTGCAGGGGTTCAAGGAAACCCGAAGACTAATTGAAGGGGAAGTCATCTTGAAGATGGGAACGGGTGCAAGTGTTGCAGCCACTACCATTGGAATTTTTTATTTGAGTCTACAGAACAATAGAACTTTAATTTTAGAGGATTATCTTTATGTTCCAGAAGTTCGTAGAAATTTGATTTCAGTTTCAGAACTTGGATTATATGGATATTCCTTGTTTTTTAGTTCAAAACTTGTTATTAAATTTAATGATAAGTTCTTTGCTTCTGGTACAATTATTGATGGTCTCTATATATTGAATTTTGTAGTAGACTCTGTTTATAATGTTGAGAACGATGTTGATACCGGTGTGCAATCTCTAAAAAGGAAGAGGGATGTAAATCCTACATATATGTGGCATTTAAGACTTGGTCATGCTAATCTGGATAGAATTAACAAATTAGTAAGGGATGGGCCTTTGACCCTTTTGAAGGTTGAGCCCTACCCAATATTTGAGCCTTGCTTGCAGGGCAAGATGACCAAGAAACCCTTTAAAGGAAAGGGAATAAGAGCCACAGGATTATTAGAGTTAGTGCACACTGATGTATGTGGTCCTTTTAACCACGTTGCTAGAGGTGGGTTCTCATATTTCATCACCTTTATTGATGATTATTCTAGGTATGGTTATATATACCTAATGAAATATAAATCTGAATCCTTTGAAAAGTTCAAAGAATTTCAAATTGAAGTTGAGAACCAACTAGAAAGAAGTATCAAGATACTCCACTCTGACAGAGGAGGTGAATACCTATCAAATGAGTTTCAAACTCACCTCAGAGATAAGGGCATCATACCTCAGTTTACTCCCCCTGGCACACCACAACACATTGGTGTTGCAGAAAGAAGAAACCGAACCCTATTAGATATGGTTCGATCAATGATGAGCATGTCAGAATTACCTGTATCCTTTGGGGGTTATGCCTTAGAGACAGCTATTTATATTCTAAACAGGATACCTACGAAGTCAGTTCCAAAGACTCCATATGAATTATGGACTGGTAAAAAGCCAAGTATGAAACATTTTAAGATATGGGGTTGTCTAGCTCATGTTAAAAAGTTTGATGTGGAAAAGCTAGAATCAAGGACTGAAAAGTGTTTCTTTGTAGGTTACCCCAAAATGTCCACTGGATTTTACTTTTATAATCCAAATCAAAACAAAGTGTTTGTCAGCAGGAATGTTACTTTTTTTGAAGAAGAGTACAGCCTAGGTGAAGGCAATAGTAAGATTGTTCTTGATGAGCAATCAACTAAGCCAATAACTAAGGCAATTGAGAACAATGAGGAACAAAGCACTAAACCCACTGATGAGTCTGAATCGTTCAGAACTCAAGAACCTCGACATAGCAAGAGAACTATAAGACCTCCATCAAGATTTACACTGCTAGATGAGATTTATCAGATAGAATCAGAGGAAATGGATGATGATCCATTTAACTATGATGAGACAATAAATGACAAAGATGCTACACACTGGAAAGTGGCAATGGAATCAGAAATGGACTCTATGTATTCCAATGAGGTCTGGACCTTAGTCGATCGACCAGAAGGCATTAAGCCTATTGGTTGTAAATGGGTATACAAAAGGAAAAGAGGACCTACTGGAAAGGTGGAGACCTTTAAAGCTAGACTGGTAGCAAAGGGTTATACTCAAAAGGCTGGTATTGACTATGAGGAAACTTTTTCACCAGTAGTTATGCTAAAGTCCATAAGAATTTTATTGTCAATAGCCGCTCATTATGATTCTGAGATATGGCAGATGGATGTTAAAACTGCATTTTTGAATGGGTACATCCAAGAAGAAATTTATATGGAACAACCAGAGGGTTTCATGTCTCCTGGTAATGAATCCAAAGTGTACAAGTTAATCAAATCCATTTATGGACTGAAACAAGCATCACGTCGTTGGAACATCAGGTTTGATGAGTTAATCAAAACGTTTGGTTTCTCACAAAACATGGATGAACCTTGTGTCTACAAGAAAATCAGTGAGGGTATAGTGTTATTCCTAATCCTTTATGTGGATGATATCTTACTCATAGGGAATGATATTGGAGCAATGTCATTGGTGAAAATTTGGTTATTAAACCAATTTTCTATCAAAGACCTCGGGGAAGCATCCTATATTCTCGGGATCAAATTGTTTAGAGACCGAAAGAAGAGGTTTTTGGGACTTTCACAAGTCAACTACATTGACAGGATATTGGCTAAATTTAACATGCAGGATGCCAAGAAAGGGTTTCTACCCTTTAGGCATAATATGCATCTCTCTAAAAAGATGTCTCCTAAGACACAGGAAGAGAGAGATAAGATGAGGAATTGTCCTTATGCTTCGGCTGTGGGAAGCCTCATGTATGCAATGCTTTGTACTAGGCCAGATATCTGTCATGCTGTGAGTATAGTGAGTAGATATCAATCCAAACCAGGCCCTGAGCATTGGATAGCTGTGAAGCATATCCTTAAATATTTAAAAAGAACTAAGCACTATTTCTTGGTGTTTGGTGGTGAGGATTTGCTTACTGTCCAAGGATACACAGATTCAGATTTTCAATCAGATATTGATGATAGAAAATCAATATCTAGATTTGTGTTCACATTGGCAAAGGGAGCTATAAGTTTGAGGAGCTTTAAGCAAGATACCACTGTAGACTCTACCACTGAGGCAGAGTACATAGCCGCAAGTGAAGCTGCAAAGGAAGCTGTGTGGATTCGTAAGTTCATTATGGAACTTGAAGCCGTCCCAACCATTGAATCCCCGGTCACCATTTATTGTGACAATAATGGTGCAATAGCACAAGCTGTGGAACCTAGGGCTCATAGGAGGACAAAGCACATAGAAAGGAGATTTCATCTCATACGTGATATCGTGAATAGGGGTGATGTGGTGATGACAAAGATTGCATCTTCTGAGAACGTTGCAGATCCTTTCACCAAACCCCTACCTCAGAAAGTGTTTGAGAAACATCTTGAGCCTATGGGCATTAAATACATGTATGAATGGTTTTGAGTGCAAGTGGGAGATTGTTAGACAAATATGCCCTCAAAAACCCTTTGTGAATAATTATTTGATAGTTATTGCATTTCTATTGTTTCTCCATATATATAGCACATATTTATTTACATGGGTATTTGATTGTAATATGTGATGTTACAAAGAAAAGAATAAATTTGAGTAACATTGTAGAAAAATCATGCCAATGATTAAGGAATTAGAGGCAGGGAGTTATGATTTTTCGGTTCTTTGTATTGCTCATTGTTTTAGACCAAGGTACATATTTAATATGTGAAAAAGGTCTACACTTGTTGTGTTGCTATAAGATAGGGTGATGAACTCTGTCACTGAGGTGGTGACCTTAAGCAAACAAGTGGGTGCACTGTAAGAGTACATGTACTGAATTGGATCATATATGAATAACTTTTGGAAGTGATCACTGATGTTGAAAAGGTTATTCAGCACAATTAGCTTAGACATCCTTAGAGCTGAGAAATTTATGCATTTTGTTTATTATGCACATGTGCTTTGACTGAATCAATTGATGATGGTCTTTGAAGATCAAATATTCAGATAATGTTGGGTCTTGTGCATGATTAATAAAGTTGTATATATGTTCAATAAGGAATCCACCAATCTCTAAGTGAGATAGTATATTCAAGATATCTGTATATAGTTGGACTTGAAAGAAAAAGAAAAACTGGCCTGTAGGTTTTATGAAAGATTTGTTTTTCAAAAATATATACATATAAGTATATATATATTTATTTGTGAAAATACTTTAGAAAGGTTTTGGAGTCCAACTGAATTACAAATTAAGAATTAAGAATTATATGAGCTAGGGACCTTTTCAGTGATATTATTCCAATCCTATTGGCTCATGTGGAATATAGTATGGTGGAAGGATGAACAAGCAAATAATTGTAAGCAAAAGGGATTTTACAAAATTAATCTCCTATTCTCGAGGGTCAATTGCAATATGTTAATGGGCATGATTGCAATTAGTAGAAGCCCAAAATTCTGAATAAAAGAATATAAGGGAAAGAATGAAAAATAGTTTTTCAGTTTTGATCCTACGGCCGAGAATTGAGATCCCTAAGGATCCCACGTCATATCATTGCCTGGGGTTTTAAAGAGGCTATATATATATATATAGCAATTTTGGAAAAAAGGTTGACCATTAGAACTCTAAAGAGAAGAAGCCCCTAAGAAAAAGAGGAAGGCTTTGAGACGTGGATACCTTGGGAGGCAACACGTTTGGGTTGCTTGTGTGGTGAGATTTTCGCTGCGTAAACTATCAGTGAGAACATGAGTGAACCATTGCCGAAGAGATTGAGTAGGACCCGTTTGTTGGGTAGTTCCTCCAATAGTCCCTAACCATGCCGCCCTTGCAAAGTGGCATTCCAACCATAAATGTTCCGTAGTTTCAGGCTGCTCCTTACATAGAGGACAGATATTTGATATGTGAGAAATTCTGGAGGCTAATAATTGTGAAGTAGGGAGCGCACCTTGCAAACTCTTCCAAAAAAATAATCGGATTTTAGCAGGGCATTTGAGATGCCATACCCATAGCCACATCATATCCTCCTGAAGATTTAGGTACCATTTGGTAACGCTTTTCAGAAGTGTTTTTTTGCTTTTGAAAGCAAAAATTGCTTTCGGAAGCAAAAGTACTGTTTGGTTATGTACACATGAAGCAATTTATAAGAAGCAAAAAAGCAATTTCATTGCTTTTCAAAAGAAGCATAGAAATGTTGCTTTTCACTTTAATCATAAATTTGCTTTCTTGCTTCTAAAACCTATGACACAAAACTAAACCGGGAAAAAATTGACCCACCATGTCCAATGACTCATTTAACCCAATAATGACCTGCTTAACTCGATAATGAGCCATTCAACTTGATAATGACCCGCTTAACCCGATAATGATTCGTTCAACCTGATAATGACCCGCTTAACGCGACAATGATCTGTTCAACCCGATAATGACCCGTTTAACCCAATAATGACCCGCTGAACTCAATAATGATCCATTCAACCCGATAATGACATGTTTAACCCGTTAATGACCCGCTCAACCCGATAATGACCCGTTTAACCTGATAATGACCCGCTTAACCCGATAATGATCCGTTCAGCCCGATAATAGCTTGTTTAACATGGTAATGGCTCGTTTAACCCGATAATGACCTGCTTAACTCAATAATGATCCGTTTAACCTGATAATGACTCGTTTAACTCTAACAATGGCCCATTTAACTTGATAATGATCCGTTTAACCCTAAATTGTATCACTAATTCATGTTATTTTTCTATTGGTGTATTTTTATAATTAAAAAATAAAAAATTTTAATCGGGTAGGTGGGTTGAACTCGATTATTGGTGAGTTGGGTTTGGTTTTGGGTTTTCCCAACCAGCCAATAAATTGATTCAATTTGAAGGGCAAAATTATGAATAAATGCAGAAATTGCGCTAAGTGGCGAACAGTGCTTTGCAAAGTTCGTCACATGACAAAATCAATCAAAATTCACAAAAAGACAAAAAAATAGTAAAATAAAATAGATAAGACAAAAGTGATAAAAAAGAAAAAATAAAACAAAACTTAAAACATATAAATAAAAATTTTGAAAAAAAAGCGATCAAATATATTAAAAAAAGATAAAAGAAAATTAAGGAAAAAAAAAGAAATTTTTGAGGAAGAAAGAAGGGACCAACGTGGGTTTTTTCTCTCTCTTCAATCAAAAGAAAAGAGGGAGGACTCTTGCCCTTTTTTTTGTTTTGGTAGAGAAGCCCAATATTACATTAATTCCTCAAAGCAGTACATTCTCTTAAATCATCAAATAAAAGAAGAGATATATCAGATGGAGGAGATGGTATCCACGAACATGAGAACTTCTCTATGGCAAAGTTTGCCAACCGATCTGCAACCTTTGTTGCCCTCTCGGTACGTGTGGCAGAATTGGACGAATGAAAATAAGGAGCATAGCTAGTTAGCTTGAGATAAAATACCCAATATACTCCACGGCACCTCATTTGCAGAATTCTGAAGTTGATGGATTATCACCATTGAATCTCCTTCGATGATAATGTTGGAGCAATGAAGAGCCAAAGCTAGTCTTATTCCCTCTAGAACTGCCATTCCCTCTGCTACCAACGTCAACTTTGCAAGGCATTCATAGGCAAAACCAGCCAAGAACTTTCCACAGCAATCCCGAATCAAACCACCCGCAACAACTCTGTTCTGAGTTTGTTTATATGCTCCATCAAAATTTAATTTGACAAAAGGTGAAAGTGGATTATTCCACTTTACCTCTATACTCTTCAGTTGAGATGGTGGGACTATTATTGTTGAAGACAGAATTTTGGATTCTTGGAGAAGCAGAAGGATGTCTTTGCAAGTCTAAGAGACGGATTGCTTTCCTCCTTGAAATAGAATCCTATTCCTACATCGCCTAATAGCCCACCCGAAGCATGCCACCTGAGACAAGAACTCCATATTAGAGAAATCTGAAAAAGGCATTTTCAAAGAAGATAGAAAGGAGAACCATAAAAGGAAGCTCGATTGGGGCCCCAAAGACTGAGTAGTTCCACCAATGGCTTGGAACCAAAACGGTACGTGAAAACGAACACTGCATCCCTATATGTTCAGTGGTTTCCTCTGAATTTTGGCAAAAAACACATAGATTATCAATATTTGGAAGTCTAGAAGATAATAGGTGTGCTATAGGCAAATCTCCACTCAAACATTTCCAGATAAACAACCGGATGCGAGCCTGGCACTGCAAGTACTAGCATTTTAGCCAGATAGAATTCTGGTGATGCATTTGAGGACCCAACATTAAGCAATAAGCAGAAGAAACAAAGAAATGACCAGAAGACGTCAACGCCCAGTGGCGTTTATCAGACGTCAACGCCCAGTACCTGATAATTCCACTATCCCGTTACCGAATTGATCAACTAGCTAACATGTTGCCAATTGAAGCTATCCTGGTTTTCTTGAACTTGCAGAGGTGTGTCCAATCCATGCACCCATCGATTTTGAAGTATATGAATGTTTGTTCCATTTAACACGGACCAGAAACTTGATGGAACTCGGAAAGAGAATGTGAGATAAACAGAAGAAAAAACAAGCAAATGAAAAAGTAAAAAGAAAATTGCTAAGAGAGGAACTAGATACTGTTTATCTTTCTTTTAAATTGAGTTCAGAGAACATCTCGTCATTTGACCCTTCACCTTCTTCAATAAATCTCTACATGGAGGGAACCGAACCAACCTATTCAAGAAGATGCAAATTACCAAATTAGCCATATTTCATCATCCCCTCTTAATTTGTAATTTGCAAATGATCTCTAAATTTCTTGAATTTTTCTGGTGGAATGGCTTTAGTGAAACCATCAGCTAGTTGTTCATCGGTCTTGCAAAATTGTAAATCAATATCCCCTCTTGCGACGAGTTCTCGAATGAAGTGATACCGCAACTCAATGTGCTTTGACCTGCTGTGAAAAACTGGATTCTTGGTCATTGCAATAGTAGACATGTTGTCACAAAAAACTGTTGTCGGTGCCTCTTGCTTTTGTTGAAGATCTGCAAGAATTTGGCGCATCCAAACTGCTTCACATGCTGCACTTGTGGCTGAAATGTATTCTGCTTCTGCTGATGAAAGTGCTACTGTGCATTGCTTCTTGGAAGACCATGTGATCAGCTTGGTTCCCAAACAAAACACATATCCTTAAGTGCTTTTTCTGTCATCAATGGATCCTGCCCAATCACTGTCAGTGTAGCCATAGAGATGATTGTCTTCTTCCTTTCTATAAAAGAGACCACAATTCTTTGTGCCATTGACATATCGAAGAATTCTTTTAGCTGCAGCAAAGTGATTGTTGCTAGGCTCATTCATAAAACGAGAAAGGATGCTAACTGCAAGAACAATGTCAGGTCTTGCATTTGTGAGATAAATAAGGGACCCAACTAGACTACGATAAAGAGATGCATCCGCCTTTGGAGCACCATCATTCTTAGAGAATTTCTCATTTGCCATCATGGGTGTGGCAATTGGCTTGCAGTTAGTCATACAAAACCTTTTGAGAAGATCATCAGCATATTTCTCTTGAGAGAGAAAAATTCCATCTTGAGATTGAGTGACTTGGATCCCAAGAAAATACCTCATGAGTCCTAAATCTGTCATCTCATATTCTTTCATCATAGCTTTCTTGAAATTTTCTGCCAACTTCTGATTAGTGCTCATGTAAATCAAATCATCCACGTACAAACAAGAAAAAGAAAATCTTGTGTACCTTCTTTCTTGACATAAAGTGATGGTTCACTTGGACTCATTGTAAAGCCATTTTGATGAAAGTACTGATCAATCTTGCTGTTCCAAGCACGTGGTGCATGTTTGAGGCCATAGAGTGCTTTTTTGAGTCGATACACCTTGCTTTCTTTGCCTTTCTGAACATAGCCTTTAGGTTGTTCTACAAAGACTTCTTCTTTGAGCTCACCATTCAAGAAGGCAGATTTGACGTCTAACTGATAGACTGGAATTTGCACTTGTGCAGCAATAGCTAGCATGGTTCGAATTGTCTCCATTCTAGCCACTGGAGCGAAAGTCTCACTGTAGTAGATTCCAGGATTTTGGGAAAAGCCTTTAGCCACCAACCTGGCTTTGTGTTTCTGAATTGAGCCATCTTCATTGTATTTTGTTTTATAAATCCACTTCAATCCAACAACATCTTTTCCATTTGGACAATCAACAAGCTCCCATGTATTATTTTTTCTAATAACATTGATTTCTTCATCCATGGCTTTCTGCCATTTTTCATCTGTTGCTGCTTCTTCATATTTCCTGGTTCACAAGCAAGGAATGCAACATTACAAGATTCATAAATTTCTCTCATAGTTCGTACCTTCCTTGGTGGTGAATCAGGATCAAAATTAGAAATGCTAGAATTGCTTGGGCTGGCTGAAGTTGGAGTTCCTGGAGGAGTTGTTGGAAGTACTGGTGGGGTTGGAACTGTATCTTCTTCAAACACAAGTGGCTGTTCAGTGTTCTGGTTGCCATCTTCCCACTTCCATGTATTTAACTCATCAAATATAACATCTCTAGAGATTACCAAGGCATTGGTTTTTGGATTGAGCAACCTGTAAGCTTTAGACTCAGCACTGTAGCCAATGAAAATTAATTTCTCACCTTTCTCATCAAACTTTTCCCTGTATTGAGAAGGAGTGTGAGAATAACCAATACAACCAAAGACCCTGAAAGTAGTGACTGCAGGTTTATGGTTGTGCCAAGCTTCATAGGGGGTCTTGTCAAGAACTGCCTTTGTAGGTGCTCTGTTGAGGATGTAAACAGCTGTGTTCACAGCTTCAGCCCAAAAATTGTTGGGAAGGGCTTTTCCTTTGAGCATGCTACGTGCCATCTCCACAATAGTACGATTTTTTCGTTCTGACACACCATTTTGCTGTGGTGTGTGCCTTACAGTTAACTCTCTTTTGATTCCATTGTCCCTGCAAAATTTCATAAACTCATTAGATGTAAATTCTCCGCCACGGTCGGTTCGTAGCATCTTCAACTGATGGCCACTTTGTTTCTCCACAAGCACCTTGAACTACAAGAATGTCTGAAAAGCTTCTGATTTTTGTTCAAGGAAATACACCCACATCATCCTGCTATAGTCATCAACAAAGAGGAGAAAATATCTCTTCTTATTGAAAGATGGTGTTCTCATTGGTCCACATATATCAGCATGAACCAAATGAAGTGGAGTTCTGGCTCTCCAAGATGTCGAAACAAATGGAAATCTATGAAATTTTCCATAAACACACCCTTCACAAACCTTTTCTTCATGCGCAAAAGGAGGAAGGCCAATCACCATATTTTTCCTTGTGAGAAGCTGCAAAGCTCTATAATTTAGATGACCATACCTTAAATGACATAACTCAGATTCATCAATTTTTTCGGCTTTAAGAGCATAAGCCTTGACTGAGGGCATGATCAAAGGAAAAACCTTTTTTGAGGACATTTTAACTTTTGCCACCAGCTGCTTACTTCTCTTGTCGAAAACCTTGCATTCATCATCATCAAAGTTAACTGTATACCCTTTCTGTAGAAGCTGCCCAACACTTAGCAAATTTTGAGTAAGCCCGGGAACATAAAAGACATCCGAAATAGATCTAGATATGCCATCTTTCGATTTGATAGATATTGTCCCTTTGCCTTCAACATTCTGCAAATTTCCATCACCAAGCTTTACCTGTGAGGTTACTTTTTCATCCAAGTTGACAAAGCAATTTTTATTACTTGTCATATGATTACTACAGCCATTGTCCAAATACCAGACATCACTAGACTCCTGTTGGGTGTTCATGCAAGAATAAAATAACTGACCCTGAGAATCGTTATTTTCAGAATAGTTGGCTTGGTTCCTATTTTGATAATAACAATCTTTCTGCATATGATTCAACTTTTTGCACCTTTTACACTTATATCTGCAGTCTTCACTTGCATGCCCAACCTTTTTGCAAACATTGCAATGAGGAGATGAGGAAGAAGTTTTATCATACCTTTGGGAATTGTACCCATTACGTTTTTTGTATCCCTGGTTGTAGTTTCCTCCACGATAAAAATTTTTACCTTTCTGGAAATTTCTCTTTTGTTTGTCTTTTCCAGCCTCCTTGTGCTCATTCTTGTCTGTGAAATTCAACTTAGATTGAAAGGCTTGTTCAACTGGCTGTTCTGCAAACCTGCTCATTCTTTTTTCATGTGCTTCAAGAGAACCCATTAATTCAGTGAAAGACAATTTAGTCAAATCCTTAGATTCTTCAATAGCTGCTACCACATGTTCAAACTTTGACGGTAAGCTTCTGAGAATTTTTTCAACAACTTTTTGATCAGCAATAGTATCTCCATAACTCCTGATTTGATTTATAATGCCAGAAACTCTAGAGAAGAAAGCTTGAATCTGCTCACTTTCTTTCATGAATAAATTGTCAAAATCTCGCCATAGCGATTGAAGTTTAATGGAGATTACCTTCTGTGAACCTTGGAATTCTACTTTGAGAATGTCCCATGCATCTTTGGACTTCTTTGCAGCCAATATTCTTGGAAAAATAGATTTTCTTACCCCTTGTTGAATGAACAAAAGTGCTTTGGCATCTTTCTTCTTGTTGTCTTTGAACTCTTTCTTCTCTTCGGGTATTAGTTCTTCAAGTGCCGTTGGATTAGCCGGTTCTTCATAGCCGTCTTCAACTATCTCCTACAAATCTTGTGATAAGAAAAGAGTTCTCATCTGCAAACTCCAAAAATCATAGCTTTTGCCGTCGAAAATCGGAATCAAGGTTTGCGCATAGTTAAAATTTGTAAGTGCGGAAGTAGAATTCATGATCACACCTGCTCTGATACCAAATCTGATGGAACTCGAAAAGAGAATGTGAGATAAACAGAAGAAAAAACAAGCAAATGAAAAATTAAAAAGCAAATTGCTAAGAGAGGAACTAGATACTGTTTATCTTTCTTTTAAATTGAGTTCAGAGAACATCTCGTCATAGGGCTCTATATAGCCTCTTGAAATCTATTCTTGGATAACTTGCTGAATACCAAGTGACCCTTGACCTTTCACCTTCATGTCATTTGACCCTTCACCTTCTTCAATAAATCTCTACATGGAGAGAACCGAACCAACCTATTCAAGAAGATGCAAATTACCAAATTAGCCATATTTCATCAAAACTCCCCTCTTTCAACCAGGCTCACATTCCTTTGAGTTGTCTCCATCCATATGATTGAGACTGCCTTAAGGTAGCAGATTGAAATGTATTATGTGGAAAATACCTGTCCTTCAGCAAGTTGAACCAAAGACTACCCTTTTCCGAAGTCAATTGCCATGCTGCTTTTAGGACCAAAGACTGATTCATCTGAATAACTCGTTTGATGTTAAGGCCTCCTCTTCTTGTTTGAAGAGTTAGTCTTTCCCAACAGATTGTATGAACATGTAATTTATCTTTTCCTCCTTCCAGAAAAAACTTCTTGCTAATTTATCCAGGTTGGATAGAATTTCCTTTGGCAATACAAAGCAGCTCATCATATGAACAGGAAGTGAAGATAGGACAGATTTGATGAGCGCCAGACGTCCCATTTGAGACAACAACAACCCTTTCCAACCTACTAAACGATCTGAAACTTTGGAGATCAGATCCTCAGAATCCTTCCTTCGTGGTTTATTCCTCAACATAGGAACACCCAGATATTTGCCTATTTCATGTCTACCTTCTACTTGGAAGATATGCCAAATTGTCAATTTTGCTTGCTTGATGGTGTTACGGCTAAAAATCAAAGAAGACTTGTGTGCATTGATTTCTTGCCCTGCCTCACAGCAATATTTATACAGGATTCGAACCATTGAGTGGACCTCTCTTTATCTGAAAATCCGTAGATGTTTACGTCATCCGCATACATAAGGTGTGATAACCTTATGCCTCCTCTCCTAATAGAGACTCCTCTAAATCTACTGTCATCTTCCGCTCTATTTATGGCAAGGGAGAGAACCTGCTAACACAGTATAAAAAGGTATGGGGAGAGTGAGTCCCCTTGGCGGAGACCCCTCTCAGCAGGAAAAGAACCAACCGGATTTCCATTTAAAAGAATATTGAATGTAACAGAAGTAACACATGCCATCAACAACTGAATAAATCTTTCATGAAAACCATAAGTTTGAAGAACCTTTTGCAGAAAAATCCAATTTAATTTATCATAGGCTTTCAAAAAGTCTAATTTGAGAGCATACATACCTTTTTTAGGCAATTTCTTAGCCTTCGACTTTGGGGTTTTCTGTTGTTTACCAAAAAAATGCAAGATCTCATGATTTATAAGGATATTGTCCCTAATAGATCTTCTAGACACAAAAGTGGCTTGGTTAGGGGAAACAATGTCCTTCAAAAAAATCCTTATTCGATTCACCAAAAGTTTAGAAATAATCTTATAAACAAAATTACAGAGATTAGCTAATAGGCCGGAATTCAGATATCTTACGAGGCTGGGAGTTTTTTGGGATAAAAACAATATGAGTGTGATTTAGTTTGGGAGGTAAGGAACCAGAGACAAAAATGTTCTGGATCAGATTAGTAACATCATCACCTACGATATCCCAATATTGTTGGAAGAAAATACCTTGATAGCCATCAGGTCCTAGACATTTAAAAAGTCTCATGCTGTTCATCACCTTCCAAATTTCATCCTTGGAAGGTATACGGGTGATCTCCAAATTCTGTTCTTCAGTAACCACCTGCGGAACTAAACCAGGAAGATCAAAGTTAGAAAGTCCTTTAAAAGGACTCTCTTCTAAGTTGTTGTTGGTCAAACAGGCCGGGAGGGGAAGGTGACCTGCCCCCATCACCTCCGACCCACCAAGAAAGAAAGGAAGAGGGGCACGGTCACCTGTCCCCGTCAGCTTAGTGTTAGTTTTAAATGGGATCTGTCGCAGGCCTAGAGAGGGGGATCGGAGCGAGAAAAAGAAGAGGGCAGAGGGCGTTAGGGAGAGGAGAAAAAAGGAAGAGAGGAGAGGAACGAGGGAGAAGATAGGAGAGAGCAATAAGGAGAAATCGCAAGCAAGAAGAAGGGAAGGGGTTCTTCTTGCTAATACGATAAACTCTCCTTCATCCCAAACTTCTGCCTTCACCTGTACAACCTTTTCCAAACTTTTAGACAGTAAGTTCAACCATTTTTGAAGGGAAGTAACCAACCAGCAAGAGAGGCATAACTGCTGTCTAGCCAAAAGATCCCTGCACCATCAGGTAACATTCAGGTTGATGTAGTCTTTGGTATTTACATGATTTTCCAGATTGGTTAAAGCATGACTAATAAAAAAATTGAATGTTAATTAATCATGTTCCATGTGGTGTTCCAAGTAGTTCTTCTCTCCTACACACTTTTCTTCGCAACTGCTTGTCATGTCTCTTGTTATGTTTATTTCATTGGCTATCTTACCATGGAAACGGTTCCTGAGAGATGGTTGGAATCTGGTCTAAGTTTCCACCACAAAAGAACCAAGGTGCAGTTGCAGGTTCAGCAATTGCCGAACCTTACAGGATTCGGCCATTGTTGAACACAGTAGTTTCAGCTAAATCAATTTTCTATCATGTACGTTGTTTAAATAAATAATGCACGACAAAAATAAATAAATAGAAGGAAGAAAAGAAAGAGAAAATGGGAAATGAAAGAAAAAGAAAAAAAATGGTGTTCGGCAATGGCCGAACATGACTGTTTTTGGCTCATTACTAAACGCAATAGCATAGTTTTTTACTTGTTTGTTTTTATATGAGCAAATAAAATATTCATACCAAATTAAAAAAAGGGGAAAAAGAGTCAAAAGCATCTTATGTTGAAAACCCAACAACACATAAGAGGAGATGTCTCAACCTTAAAACTTAGGTATTAAGATAAGGGAAATCCATCTCTTTTATGGTAGGTGAAACAACGGTGAATTCCCAATGTGGGACAAATTCCAATAGCCCCCCTCACGCTGGACAGCACAACGTGGACATGGGTAAAGCTCTGATACCATGTTAAAAGCCCAACAACACATAAGAGGAGGGGTCTCAACCTTAAAACCTAGGCCTTAAGGTGAGGGAAATCCATCTCTTTTATGGTGGGTGAAACAACGGTGAATTCCCAATGTGGGACAAATTCCAATATCTTATTTGAAGTGGCCTAACCAGGCCCCATTTTATTTCGTTTTCTTTATTATTATTCTTTATTTGCATTTGAATATTTGGGTTTCTTTACTTGGAGTCTTTGTGTACATGTAGAATGTAGCATAGTAATCCCCATTCCATCAAATCCTTGTTCACATGATAAAAAACAATTTAATAATAATAATAATAAAAGGTAGCAAAAAAAAGAGAGCCCATATATAAGATATACAATCCAATCCATAGATGGGAACCTGCCATGGAGGGTGCCCCGAAGTGTTCAAGTACTTTCTCGAGTCATAAGCGGGTCACTTAACTGATCTTTGATATTGACCAATTTAGATTGGGTGGCTGTACACGCAAACATAATAGGCAATGGCGACTCCAAAAGAACCAAAAATCACACGGGATCAGGCCGATCGGGCCGCAAAAGTGGGGTGTGTACAACATGGTTATATAATTAGTGAAATAAGGTTAAGAAAGCAGTAGAAGTAATAAAGATAAAGAAGAGCTCTATTAAGATCACTAAAATAAGGGATCATGCACCCTTTTGTAAGTAAATTTAGGTCAATTGATAATTATAATCCTCAAGAAATGGTGAAAGAAAGTTTATTTTTGAACTATTTATGAAGTATCTATTATAGGATAATGGATAGTTTAAAAAATTCAAGTCACTTATTGGTAGATAACAAATAACACAAAGAGCTAACCAAGCAAGTAACAAGTAATATTTATCAGTTCTATAATGGATATTAGCCTTTTCCCTCTCCTTTTTTTTAAAATAATTATGTAACTTTGTTTTGCTCATTTATCATCATATATAGTTGATATCCTTGTAAAAATCAACAATATCTAATTCTTCTATGTTATACTTATAGTTGGATGCATACCTATTGGAGACTTAGAAAAATCAAATGGGGAAAAGAGGTAAGAATAGAGATGAATTATCTGTTCCTTTTCTATTTTTTATTGCCATCTTCTAAGATGAAGATTTTGCTAGCTAGGAGCAATTTAACATGAAAAGATGCAATCTTGTCATAATTATAATTTCCATCACTACTTTCGTTTTCCCAATATTGTTGATGGGAATTTGTTAGAAAATCAAGAGCATAAGTTCTTTTTTTCTTTCATATTATTGTTTTTTTTTATATTTTTTTTTCAGATAAACAAGATAAAGACAACCTGTTTTTGAAGAATGGAAGTATACTATTTGAAGCACTAATAGCTTCTACTGATGGTAAATATAATAATCCCATTCGGGTCTTCTCAAGCAAACAACTTTTGGAGGCAACTGACAACTATGATCCCAATAAAAGAATCCTTAACGACGGATTATACGAACTATACAAGGGGAATCTTGAAAGCCGAAGTATTACTGTTAAGAATAAAGAAATGGAGGCGGTTAGGCATTCTATAAACGACGCTGTGAATGCTTCCCAGATGATCAAGCACAACAACGTGGTGAAACTCTTGGGTTGTTGTTTGGAGACTAGTATTCCTATACTGGTTCATGAATTCATGCCTAACGGTAGTCTTGGTGATCATCTTTTTGGTAATCCTTCTTTACGAAATCATCTGCTACTCTCATTTGAAACTAGATTAAAGATTGCAGCAGATATAAGTAATGCAATAACGTATCTCCACACAGCATTTGAGAGGCCCATCATCCTCAGGGATTTAAAGATTGAAACTATTTTATTGGATCAACACTGCATTGCGAAACTTCAAGATTTCACACTTTCAATCTCAATTCCTAAAAATGAAACCCGCGTAGAAGATGATCTAGCTGGGACAATCGGATGGTTGGCCCCTGAATGTTTGTTCGGGAGTTTCACAGAGAAGGTTGATGTTTATAGCTTTGGTGTTTTTCTATCTGTGCTTTTTACTAGACAAAAGCCAATCGCTTTGATTAAAAGGGTGAAAAACAAGATAGAAAGTAGTTGCTGCAATGATATGGTAGATCCTCTTCTAACAAGGATAGAAATGGATGAGCTCAAGAAACGGCAACTACAAATGGTTTACAAGCTTGCTGTGAAATGTGCAGAAAGAGATGAGGAGCTAAGGCCAACAATGATGGATGCTGCAAAAGCGATAAGGCGAATACAAAAGTTGGTGTAATATTTATTTAGCACAACCAAGTGAGAAGGTTGGTTTATCCTATTATAGCTCTTGTTTTAATTAGTAACTAGTTGTTTTACCCGTGATAAGCACAGGAACCCCTATTTTTCAATTACACATTATTAAATAATTTATAATAGTTTTACTATTAAAATAATAAGGGTTTTTTTACAGTAACACCCCTTGAGGTTTGGCTAATGGGCACGCGGTACCCTTGTGGTTTAGAAATGATCACTTATAACCCTTGAGTTTTATAAAACAAGCACGTATGACCCCTACCGTCAGTTGGCGAGCAACAGTGTTAAGTCTTAATTTTTTAAAGACCAAACTACCCCTCCTCTCTTAACAGTTGCCCGCCCCTTTCCTTTCTCTCACAAAACCCCCATTCCTCCCCCATTCGACGAATCCTTCTTCCTCCTTCTCTTGTAACAGTCACCGTAACAGTCACCGGCGAGCGGGGACAACTTACCGATCTTTTCTTGCTTTCTTCTATTACCATCAGAAGCTAAAACTAGAAAGCAAAAAGCCTCGTCTCTTCCAATCCAATTTTATTGATTTCTAGATCTAAAGCTTTCACAACACATGGGTTTGTCGTTCTCTCTGTCTGTTTGTCTCTGTGAACAGATCTTCATGGTTCTCGTTGGCTCGTCATTTCGTTTTATTTGAGGTCATTGAAGATTTTGATTTCTTTTGGGGGTCATCTTTTCTCTGGATTTGAAAATAGAGACGGGTCTTTGATTTTTTGGCCATTAAGACCTTCTAGATTTCAGATTGCTGACCAAACACTTGTCTAAGAAAATGTGGAAGAAAAGGTAGACATCACCTTTTTTCTTCTAACCCTTTTTTTTTCCTATTTTGTTTTTCCCAATTTTCCTCTATAAGCTTGAAGTGAAGAGAAGAAGGGATTTCGGATTCGAGTTTTTGTTCTTTTTCTTTCCTCTTGAAACTTTATTTAGTGTGAATTTTCACTGAATTTAATTCAGGTGGGTTTCAATTACCCTTTTCTTTTGTTTGATCTACTGTCTGTTGTCTGTTGTAGTTGTTTTATTGTTATCTTGGTTTTGTGTTATTTTCCTTGTTGTGGAATATAATCTTCTTGTTCATGGGGCATTGGTGGGGGATTTGATTTTGGTGTTGAGTTGTGTTGCATCCTTCTTGGATGTGGAGAAATTGGAGGCTAGTTAGGATGGGATGATGGATGTTATTAGCTTTGATGAAACTTTTGAGGGCCTGTTGGCGGCCATCATCTGATCGTTACGTTCACACAAGCACGGATTTTGTAGGAAGGTAAGATGGGCTCCTCTGGTACAAAGACACTGGGCAGCACTCGAATGGCGAGTTCTCCATGGCCATTGTCCAAGCCAACAACTTGCTTGAGGATCAGAGCCAGATTGAATCTGGCCCTCTGAGTTCACTTGAGTTAGGTCCATATGGCACCTTTATTGGAATATACGATGGACACGGTGGACCAAAGACATCCCGCTACATCAACGATAACCTCTTCCATCTCAAGAGTAAGAAAGCTGAACTTCAATTTGTCATGGGGGAGAGGCTTTTCTGAATTTGATTTTTTTGGTCAAATTCTTGATATTGGGGTTTTATCACTTGAAATTTCGACTTCAATGTGTTTTACAGCTCTCTTTCTATGGTGTAGTTCTGAGATCAAGGGCCACCAAATAATTCAATTGTAATTTGTATTTTCAGGGTTCACTGCGGAGCAGAAGTCCATTTCAGTAGATGTTATCCGCAAGGCGTATCAAGCAACTGAAGACGGATTTTTCTCTATAGTTAGTGTGCGCACCTCGGGCGCACTAAAATGGCGTGTTACACGTTTTATGGAGTCGCCACTACCTGAAATGGTGCAGGTAGACACCTTGTTGACTTTTGGTCTGAACCAGTGATTCCGAATAAGTGACCCAATTATAACCCAGGGAAGTCCTTGAACACCCTGGGTTGCCCCACCGAAATGGGTTTCCTTAAATTAGTTAGATAATATTTGGGTTGTTTTACTATTATTTAATTCTTTTTTTTTTTTTATCTTTTATATATTTTTTATTTATTCTTTTTATGATCACATGTATACAAATATTGGAGGAATGAAGGTTGCTATACTACATCATGTATAATACATATATAAAAAATCCAATAAGAAATCTAAATCAAACATTTTATCATGGAGCAATGTACTTGGTTACTTCAAAATATATATTTTTCTTTTTCTTTTTATTTTTTATTTATTTTTTTATCTTATATTTCTCATATATACAAGAGATTAGAGGAATTAACATGCTCCATTATCCCAATCATTTTTTATTGTTTTCTTATTTTTTTATGATAATTTATTTGCACAAAGCATGTGTAAAAAAAATTCAATCATATTTAATCATTGAAGATTACACTTTATTTTTCCATTTTTGAAGGATTTGGATAAGATGAGAAGTGTTATAAGAAATTAATAAAAGTTACAAATGTTTAAGCCTATGATTAAAATTAAATATGGTAGTTAAGCCTATTATCTAAGAATTAAGAAAAGAATAAAAAAAATCTGGTTAGTATAGTTAAATATGTTAATTAAGCATATTATCTAAAAATAATTAAGAAATTAAGAAAAGAATTAAAGAAATAACATGAAAGAAATAAAGAAATAATAAATGAAACCTAGGGGTTCTTAAAAAAGGGTTTTAAAGAAGGACTAAACATAAAATACAATAAGTTCTTTTATAAATCCTTGAACTTTTTAGAATAGCAAATTGGGCATGATAGCTTATCAAATTCTCAAAATTCCACTCCCAAGAACAATCGTTCAACAGAAAAAAAAATTTTTTTTTTGTCATAACCATGACATGCTTTATTTAACAACACTAACATGAAATAACACATTCGGCTATAACAATAACATGCTTTGTATTATTTTCACATTGACAATTTAACAATACTAAAAAAAAATACTTGATTAAAGAATCAACAAATAAAATAAAATAAAAACCTGGTATGGAGTCGATTTCCCGGAAATTGGTGAGCACAACTCCGGATGTTTCCCCCTTTTTTCTTGCACAAACTTCTTCCACCTTTTTTTTCTCTTCCTTCTTTGCTTTAAAGAACTCTCTCCTTTTTTTTTCCTCCTCTTTTGCTCTCAACTTCAAGCCCTTTTATAGAGGATTCCCACCCCTTCAAATTCTTAACCCCAAACCTTTTACTCTTCCTCTCTTAAACCCTTAACTCTTCATCTTCCTCTTCTTAAACAACTAACCCTTCTTCTTCCTCTCTTAAACAACTAACCCTTCCTCTTCCTCTCTTAAACAACTAACCCTTCTTCTTCCTCTCTTAAAACAACTAACCCTTCCTCTTCCTCTCTTAAACAACTAACCCTTCCTCTTCCTCTCTTAAACACCCTCATTCAATTAGGTTTGGTCAAAGTCCATTTTGTCCCACATTTTTATTAGGCTTATGTATTTTTTAAGCTTTGTTTCAATATCTCAAGAGAATATGAGTTGGACCAATTCGTCCAACTCATTTCTCTTTGTTTATTTTTATTATTATTATTTTTTTAATCTTAAACTTTTATTAACTTTGTTATTTATTTGCATAAGAAACCCCATTAGGAAACTTACTTATTTACTAAAATAACCCCACAAAATTTTAATTTGTCATTGGTTACATGGCAGCCACCATGGCATACACGTGGCTGCCATGTGGCATCCAATTTCGGTTTTGTAAAAATCCCCAAACTACCCTTTATTTATTTTATTCATAACTTAGCCATTTGACATCCGATTTGAGCACGGTTTGGTGCATCAGAATCAGCTCAGAATTCTCTTTATTATGGGCTTGTTATTTCAAAAAAATGGGTCCACTAAAAAACCTCGATTTACGTGCCCACATATATGCCGGTTTAAGATATGCTTCTTGGGCAATTTTATAGTGCAAAAATGGGGTGCTGACAGCTGCCCCTCTTTGTTAGAGTCACCAAGGTGATGAATGACAAAGAATAAAAAGAACCCTATTTTTGCATTTTGCATTTCTGTTGACATAACCGATGAGGCAAGTCCTTTAATGTTTTCAAAGATGCGGAAGCGCCGGTGGAAGCTCTGCGTTGCTTTAGCTCACTTCCAAGTTATGAGGAATTTCCTTGCCATTGGGCGTTTGGAATTGTTCCCCTTTTTTAGTTTAAGTTGAAAATGATGGATTGGACTTAGACTCGCCGACTTGTTTCGGCGTTGATGCAAAAGTGCTTCAACAATGCTCTTTTCTTCTTGTTTGTTCCATTGACTTTTGATTTCTTCTTTGATCTTTTCAGACTTATTCACCTTTTTTTTTCTTTTTATTTTTTTATTTTTTTTTATTATTACTACTCTTTCTTCTTTTTTTTTTTAAGTTTGAAGTTTTTTCTTTATCTCCCGTGTAGGTGCACTACCCCCTAACTCTATTTGGCTAAGAGTCACTGCTACCCAGCACACCAAGGGAATCCGAATCCTAGTTCAAATCCTATGATACAAAAGTGGGAAAATGAAAATTACATGAGGACCTTCTTTGCCTTTTAAATCTTCAAAATATGTCTTCTCCTCTTGGTCTTGAGCTTGCCTGAGCTTTATTGTCCTTGATGATTCTCCACTGGGATTTGTAAGACTCCCTTTTAAAGGAAAATTCTTCTGGGAATTTTATGAGAGCCTTCTCATCTGTCATTCTGTTTCACCCAGTGTGTCTCTATGTAGAATGGCGCCGTTCTTTCGCCTTTCTGAGGTTCTCATGTTGACAATGTCTCTCTCTTCAATTGGTATTCTTCTTTTGTTGGGTAATCACTTCTTCTTGACAAGGAAAATTCCACTGGGCATTTGTAGAGGAAGGTGTCACCTCTCTTGCTTTCTTTTCGGCATTCTCTGATGGGGTCTTGGATGAGAAGCTTGTGTGTCCTTTTGAGTGTACTCATCTTCTATGTGGCGGATTCCCCTTGTTTGCTTCTCTTTCCCTTTGCCTGTTTGCTTTTTTTTTTTAGCTCCAGTATCAAAACCATTTGATTTCCCGCCTCGCATGGGCCTGCAAATTTCTCAAGATAATAGTGAGGTATCCGAAATTCAAAATGTATGTACTTGTGGCTTACTTGGTTATTTTTGTGTGTGAATGCATAGGAATGAAATGAAAACATTTTTTTTTTTTTTTCAAAAAAAAACTTTTTCTTAGAAACTTTGTGCAAGTGCTTAAAAGGAAAAGGCAAGACCAATGACCATGGTAAATTGCCTTATTAGCTTGAGGTGTTTTGAGACAGTGTGCCTGACACGTTTTCTCATGAATTTCTTGACTTGTGCCGTCATTGACTCTCAGAGGTTCTACAAAGGCTTAAAATGAGGATCATCTCAAGGAATGCTTTCCCAGCCCCAGTTTTGATTTTTCTCACTTTGATCCAGTCTTAAGTGGTTTCAAGATTTTGCAATTGAAGGCTTTCCTTTTATTTTTTTCTCCCCGAGGTTAGTGCCTGCCCCAGTTTAAGGGTTTAAACTGACTTTCATGCATCATGCCCTTTAGATCTAAGGGGTCTTTAAAATAGGATGAAACATTGGCTGAGTTTTAAGTCTAAGAAATGATGGGATATAAATCTCAAGTTCTTTTGTTTCTTAGGTTAACGATTTGTGTCTTGCTAAAGCTGATTCTTTTTTTGAATTCCTTCATCACTGATCTACATAGATCCAAATGTCACATTTTCTGCAATCAAAAAGGACTTTCTCATAGGATGAAACGAAGTCTGAGGTCTTGGTTTTTAAAAGAAAAGGAAGATGGCACAAAGTTTTACAAATGGGTTGAGTTATGTTTTGAACCTTTTCTTGACTGCTTGGGCCTTGTCAATGCCTTTTCATTTTCTTTCATTTTCTTTTTGGGTCTTTTGCGACCGTCGCCTTTTCCTTGGCCTTTTCTTTCATTTGATTTGGGTGTCTGCCTTGATTCTTATGCCCTAGTGTGCTTTCTGTTTTCTTTTTGCTTCATTTTTGCACATCCATGTTTTTTTTTCTTTTTCTTCTTTCATACCAAGCACTATGTTTAGGGCTCAAGACTCAATAGGTTAGAAAAAAAAATTAGGCTCAACTGATTTGACTAGGGATTTTGTTTCGAAGACATGATAGATTAAAGCAAGGATATATGGCCTTTCATCATTTTGCAGAAGTTGTGACAACTTGGTTCAGGTATTCGATGCAAATTTAGTTCAGGAATAGTTTTCTTCCTTTTGTTCTTATTCTTTTTGGCTCTGCTCCAGTGTGGGGTGGCCAGACACAATACGGGTATTTGAATAACACGAACAAGCCCAAAGTGTTTGACTAGCGATTATTGATTCAGGATGCAGAAGGATGGCCTCTCATCCTTTCTCAAAGACATGATGCAAAAGCCAGCCTTGACCCTTAGCTGGTTTAGGCACTTTTTCTTTTTTTTTCTTTTCCTCTCTTTGCTCTCAGGGATCGCTCTAGCCCAATGTAAAGTTAGGTGTGGAAGGAAAATCAAGGTCTGGATCAGGAAAGGATGGCGACTGGCTCAATAAAGGTTCTCATGGAAGCAATATCTTGCACCCAACTGAAGACACCTTTGAGCAACTTGGCATCTTTCCATAATCATGGTCATGCCGAAAGGGTGGTGGTCTCAGAGCGATGTCATCATCAACCAAGCACTTGCCAATTTTTATTTATTTTTTCTTATTTATTTATTTATTCAAAAGTTTTTAAAGTTTGCATGAAAGTAAAGGTATGCAAAAACACTTACAAAATGACTGATCCCGCTCGGGATAGTCGGTGCAAAAAAAATTTTTTTTAACTTAGCCTCGAAATGGTGGACTTGGAGGAGAACCATGTCCGGGAGTTGGTTGCACCTTGCAACCTTGCTTGATTTCTTCAACTTGTCCCGCTTGAAGATGCCCCCTTGTGATCTGGAAGAGGGTTTTGAGTCACAGCAGTGGCTGGTGTGTTGGTTGGAGTAGGAGGGTCCACGGTGAAGCGTTTATGATCAATCAAGTCTTGGATATCGTGCCTCAGATCCCAACATCTGTTGGTGTCATGTCCCGGTGCCCCTGAGTGGTACCCACATCTCTCATTAGGATTGTAATTCTTGCCGATGAATGTTCTAGGATTTGGCGGCTTGATTTGCAAATACCCTCCTTTCAGTAATGTGGGTAGTAACTCAGCTGGTGTGTAAGGAAGTGGAGTGAATACTCTTCTCAACCTTGCCTCCATTTCTTCTCTTGTCCTTCTTGGTGGACCCTGATATGGTACGGCCATTTGTCCCTGATTCTGTGGAGCTGTTGTTAGGGACCTCTGGGAGATGTGATAAGGTTGAGTAGGTTGAACATAGTTCACTACCTGCCCTTCAGTTCTCCATGGTTGCTCTTGTCCCTGGCTTCTATTGCCCTGATTCGCCATTGGCCTCCTCTGAGTGGCATTCTGCCCACTGCTATCTATCTTTCCTGACCTTAATGCGTCTTCAATTCTGTCAGCTGTTAGAATCAAATCATTGAAACTTGCAGAACTTTGCCCCAGTAATAAAGTGAAGAAAGGTTGACCAAGTGATGCTATAAACAAAGATGCCATCTCTTGTTCTAGCAGTGGTGGTTGGACCAGTGTTTCTAACTCTTTCCATCTCTTAGCATAGTCTCGAACTGATTCATGACTCTTCTTTGCTAACCTTTGCAGCTCTGCCCTTGTTTGAACCATCTGGCTATTCAAACGATATTGCTGAATGAACACCGTAGCGAGATCATTCCAAGTCTTTGTCTTGGCTTTGTCTAAGCTCAAAAACCAATAATAAGCAGCCTCAGTTAAAGACCGCTGAAAGAACTGTACCATGATTTTCTCATTTTTTGCGTATTGGCACATGTCGCCAGAATATGACCTTAAGTGGTTTAATGGACAACCAGTGCCATTAAACTGGTGCAACTCAGGACATTTGAATTTGGCAAGGAGTTGTATGTCAGAGAAAAAACAGAGGTTTTCCAGAGTAGCCTCACTCTGAACCGTGTTTGGTTATAGCTGCTTCAGAAGATCTTCCTTCATGGCCGCCAGACGGGCCTCGAATTGAGCTTCTTGCGTTCTATACTAGTCTTCTTCATCCTGCCCCAGTTGGACAGGTGCGAATTGTTCTTGCTGCTGTATCGGGTGGACAAGATCTACCACAGGAGGTGGGAATGGAACAGCTTGCTGTGGCGGATGTGGCGGTGCCATAGGTGGAGGTTGTGCTGGTTGTGGTGGAAGCGGTATTGCTGGCACTTCTGCTCGTGGTGGAAGTGGTGGTTGGTGCTGTTGAGTGATCGGAACTATTGGTTGAACTTGTTTCAGATCCCTGATCTTTGCCATGAGGGACTGTGTGCGCGCCGGATTTCGGTCGCACGACAAGGCGCACGCAAAACGATGCGTGCCTCGGGATTTTGTTTGGAGTCGCCACTGCCTGATGGGGTGCAGGCAGACACCTGGGTGCCTAAGTTCTTTTACTAAGGCTTGGTCTGCGGCTTGAGATTCTAAGTAGGTTCTCGGTTGTGGTCTGGGGAAGTCCGTAGACACCCCAGTCCACCCCGTCAAGTGACGGGTCCCATAAGTTTCCCTGGTTTGAGTCAACTCAGTTGGTCTCTCACTCACCCGATTCCTAATCCAGCATTCAATTTTGGTTTAAGTCTGGCGGGACCGCCAAAGTGGTGTGGGTCCCTTTACTTGATTTTATCTTTTTAATTAAAGTGATGTGAGTCTGATTGGGCGGGCCCCGTTGGAAGGTCCACAGATTCCTTGGTGGGCCAAGTGTGGCCCATATGTCCCCTTGGTGGGCCTCAATCTAAACCTGAGAGGCCCTTTGGGCTTTGGTTCAAATGAACTGATTTTTATTTGAAGTTCAAATTGGATTAGCTAAGTGGATTTCATGCCAAAAGTGGGCCGGGATTGCTTTGTGGGCCCTTGAGTGGGCCCCACAATTGGTTGCCAAGTGATTTTGATTTTATCTTTTTTATCTGTGTCAAAATGGGCCAAGCATTGGGCTTGGGGCCATTTACCTGGGCTTGGGTTTGAAAGCCCAAGGCTTCCTGAATTAGGGTTTGGAAACCCTAAGTTGGTCGGGTTCATGGGCTTAGTGGGCCCGATAGGCCCTACCCGTAGTCTCGGCCAAACCACGCATTTCATGCATCAATTTCACAAGTCCGGTTCGGGTGGACCGCCTTAAGTTTGGCCCGCCCGGTTTAATCGGTTAATTTCACTTATCTTGATTAAGTTGCATGCATACATGTTTATTGGGCCGGGTGGGCCCCGTTGGAAGGCCCACTGGAAATCAAGTTGGACCGAGGGTCCAAGTCCCATGTTGGGTTTCCGGGTGACCCGGAAACCCCATTGGTTCATTTGGCTTGATTTAAGAATGCCACCCATACTTAGCAAAAGTAGTTACAGAATATAGGCCACAGAAACATATCAAAATTAATACTTAGCAAGGGGAGACTAGCTCATTATGCTGGGTCCAAGGGGAGGTACCCGGGGACCCTGTGGGCGAAGTGAAGCGAAGCCCACGGGGCGGGGTACCTCCCCGTACCAAGGAACTAGTTAATGCGTAGCGAACCAAGGGGGTGGGGGGTGCAGGGGGCTTCGCCCCTCGCGGTACAGTAAAGGGCATTTTTGGAATTTTTCAAAAATATATCAATTCGGCATGTTTTAGGGGTAGGCGCCGACCTCAGGTAGTAGGTGCGAGGTTGGCGCGAAATGGGCGGACCGAAAATAGCGAAAAAAACACAAAAAATGAAGTGAGCGCCAAGTGGGCACGAGCTATGCGCCAGGTGGGCGCGAGCTCAGCGCACCCAAAATGAGTGGGCGCGAGCTCAGCGCCAGGTGGGCGCGAGCTCAGCGCACCCAAACTAAGTGGGCGCGAGCTCAGCGCCAAGCCCTGATTCCTGTTTTTTCTCTCTGAACTCCATTTTTAAGGTTTTAAAGCTCTGTAAGCACTTTCTGGGGATCCTTGGAACCCCATAAGACCTCTAAACACAAATGGAAATTAATCTAGGCTTCTCTAACATCCGAACCCGAGATCTCCCCGTCCACACCCAAATCCAAAAACCTACCAAACCGAACATGAATAATGACGAAGGGAACAGGGGGTTATCTGGATACAAGAGATGTAAAGATCAGGGAGAACATGCTCCCCTTTGAATCAAACAAGCACTAAACGAAATAACAGAAAGGAGAATATAGCAATGAACTTATTTATTTTGGGCCAGAGGCCATCGGGAAAATTACCTGGGTGTTTCAACACCTCTCCGAAGTGGGTGGAGCCTCCTTGTGCGAGCAGCCACCGGAGCAACACCTCTTCACGCCCACAGCCAGATCTCCTTAGGGTTTATCTCCTTCGGGTTTGATGAGGAAGAAGAGGAAGAAAGGAATGGCCGAGGGTGTGGTTTCTTTGGGGAAGATGGTAGCCTAGACTACCTTCGAATGTCGAGGAACAACAGAATGTCCAACCCCCAAGAAATGCCGAAGCAAAAATCCCGAACCCGCAAATGAAGGCCGCTGCGGCCTTTATAGAAGGAGAAATGGGCATCCGCCCACTTTGGCGCCCAGCTCGCGCCCACTTGCTGTCGCTGGGCACGAGCGACAAAATCATTAAAACATTAAATGCGGCCGCGGGTTTGTTTAAAAAATCCAAAAATTAAGATATAGTCCCTGGGATATTTTGGTTTAATATTATTTTATTCAGATATTTTCAAATATTTTCAGATTGGTCCCTGGGATATTTTGAATGTTTGGATATTTACGGATTTGATCCCCGAGATATTTTCCTGCGCAACTCGCCACGTGTGCAGCTTTTGCCACGTGCGCAGTTTGTCGGTTTTGCTGCTCGGGAATTTCGTCAGCTCATATTTTCTTCATCCGGGCTCCGATCCGGGCAAACTCAGTTGTGTTAGAATCGTATCGGAGCCCTCTATCCAATGGCATGGGGGTAAGCACCTAGATCGGATTTTAGCAGAAAGTCAACTTTTGGCTTCGCCCAAGTTTGACTGCCCGCAGAACCTTCATCCGGACTCCGATTCCTGCAAACTCAGTTGCGCTGGAATCGTGTCGATATCCTCTATCCAATGATATAAAGCCAGGCCTCTGGATCGGATTTTAGCAGAAAGTCAACTTTTGGCTTCGCCCAAGTTTGACCGCCCGCAGAACCTTCATCCGGACTCCGATTCCTGCAAACTCAGTTGCGTTGGAATCGTGTCGAGATTCTCTATCCAATGATATAAAGCAAGGTGGCCAAATATCACTTAATCAAAAAGTCAACTTTTTGTCCCCTCGGGGTTTGACTTTCTGCCAGGGTTTTGAGCTGTTTTTTGTCTTTTAGCACATTTTTTTGTTTTCTTATTTTCTTTTCTTTTCTTTTTTTTTTATTTTTTATTTTTTTTTGGTTTGATCAAAATTTGGGTGCTTACAGACTGAATAACCATAGTCATGTTTTTGACCTTTTGGGTTAGGTCATTAACCACTTGGGTTTCACTAGATTCCGCTTGGTACTGAGCTGGCGGAGTTTGATTTCCTTGTGCATCCATATCCAATCTTTTGCGAGATCGAAGATTGTATGGGCTTCTTGGAGCAATTTTGGATACCTGTTGATCATTTTGCAGAAGTTAGTGCATTTCTTTGGCAATTAATCATATATACATATTTTTATGTTTTTTGATTTTAGAACCTATTTGCAGATTCTTTTTTTTTTGTCATGGTCAATCGAGATCAAAATTTGTGATTTGATTTAGCTATGTGGAAGCAACTTAGGGGGAATCTATGAAAATGTATCATTTTTAGTTACACAAAGGCAACTGGGAGAGAAAACCTAAAGGAATGATCTATTTTAGCTGCGCAAAGACAACTGGGAGAGAGAACCCTATGTCTACTGGTTTGTTTTAGTCGTCTGTGGACAACTAGGAAAGAGAACCCAAGGGATTGATCTGTTTTAGCTGTGTCAAGTTAGCAAGGAAAGAGAACCTAAAGAATTTGATCTATTTTAGTCTTTACGACAAGGAAAGAGAACCTCTTGGCTCATGCCCTAATGAACCGGAGCTTGCTTATAATGAATTGAACTCAATATCACGGGATTGGACTTATGTCTCCGCAGGGGGTGAGCTAAAAACAACACCCGGGCTCACCCAGCTGGTCTCCGATTTAAGAATCGGTCGCCAGGTGCCACAATTTTTGGACTCAAGTCGAGTCTCCGTAGGGGAAGGGCTAAAAATAGCCGCCTCCGGGTTCACCCAGTTGGTCTCTGATTTAAGAATCGGTCACAAGGCACCACAATTTTTGGACTTATGTCTCCACAGGGGGTAAGCTAGAAAGCAAATACCAGGTTCACCTAGTTGGTCTTCCATTTAAGAATCGGTCACCAGGCACCACAATTTTTGGACTTATGTCTCCATAGGGGAAGGGCTAAAAAATAGCCACCTCCGGGCTCATATGAAGGGTTGGTCTTGACGGGGCCATCTTCAAACGCCACCAATTTGGATCGTTGGATCCAGGGCAAAAACCGAGTGATCTTGTAAATAAGATGCATTCGGGTGTGATCTGAGTTCAATCCATGAGCGCTTTAAGAAACACCTATAAGTATTAATATTAGAATAATTAAGGAGTAGGATTTGAAGGAAGGGATCTAATATTACCAGAAATCATGATTTTGTATAACCGGAAAGAGAGAGAGTCACTTAGGACCAAAAGGCAATATTAACTTTACAACAAGCATCTGCAAACTAATTTCTATTTCTTCATTTCCATTCAAAATTAAAATTAAAGCATTAAACTAAAATAAAAACATATGCATAAATTATATCACAAAAAAGCCAAAAATGGCTCAAAATACATCAAAGTTATGTCCAAAAATGAAAGCATCCTAGCTAATGTCTAACTAGGTGGGTCATCATAAGAGGACACATCCTGCCTCCTAAGGGCGCGCAGAAGTTTATTCCGCAAACGCTTGTCCTCATCTGCGTGCTTGCGCACGCCACTCAAATGTTGCTGGAGGGCCTCATTGGCCTGCCTACTCTCCCACTCCGATTCAATGTAGGTTGAATGGATACGGGAGTGTGCCTCTTGTAGTTCGGCCACCCTATCTCTATAGATATCAGGGGGCGGAATTGGAATGTCCTTGGGTATGCCAGTCTGCAGAGGTGGGATGCTGTCATGGCCAAAATCCCTAGCCATTTTCTGCTTATATTCTCGAATATGATGTTTCGAGAATATATCATGCTCGTGCTTGCGCACAGTCTTCCACTCTATCAGTAACTGTTTCCTCAACTCCTTCGAAAGCGGGCCTGTCAGATTAGTCACATAATCCTCAAGGGGGATTCCCTACGGTTTCCCAAACTGTCTCAAAACTCTTATTGGATAATACGGTACAGCATGTGTGAGGCCAATTAAGGCCAGGCATCTCCTATCTCTGAAGGCTAAAATGGGGGTATAAGTGAAATGCAAGGTTCCCCACCACCTGATATCAACATCCTCATCTAGGTGTAGAAAGTAGTTCAGCCACTCCTCTCTAGTAGGTAAGTCTGGATGTATTTCTCTTCGGGCCATGTATGTGACGTTGTCATGGACTAGCCCATATCTCTCACTAATGGGTTCTGCCACCATCAGGTGGTCTTGCAGCCATATATGAAGAAGGGGAGCGCACCCTTGAAACCTTCTAGTTCCATTCTTGGACAAGGTTAAGGCATGATAGAGTTGAGCAAGTATCAGTGGCATGATCCAGTATCCAACCGAGAGTTGATCCACAATTTCCATGAGGGCCAAATTAATGGTGTCTCCCCCAGTTGGAAAAAAAATTTGTGACAAAACCACGAGGGTGAAGGTGTCCAACCAAATATGGGGTCTTTCTTGCTTTTTGTTCCTTATCTTTTCTGCGAAGAATTTCTTGGAGACCCTCGTGAATGATTTGTCACCTCCTAAAGTCTGGAATTCTTCCCTCGAGAGGCCAAAGAAAGTACAAGCTTCATTCTTGTAACTGTCTTTGAGGTTTGGCCTGGCGGGTTCTCCACGATCACAAAACCTGAGGAGTAAGTGTGAGACATGGAAAAATCACCGGAATGATCATCCCTCCGTCAACACACGGGCTCAACGCAAAAATGGGAGAGTCGCCACCATTCAGAATTTTTGAGGTGAGAATGGACACCAAAAGATTCAAAAGTAGGCAAAAATAGCCAAAAGACAAATTCTAGGATAAAAATAACCCTACTTGAAAATCAAATCCAGAGACGGGTAAGGGGATTAGATTATGAACGAGGGAAGGTGTTAGGCACCCCCATTCATCCACACGAAGTGGTAGCCAAGTGTATGTTCATGCAAAAATAAGAAAGCTTGTTAAAATCATAGAAAACCTTGAAAAAGGACCAATGTATGATATTTTCACATGAGGATCTAAATGGATTCTAGATCCTCTCTTATGTCAATATCATTTCTGGAATATCACAAAAGATGGAAATCAAAGCACAAGTTATTCAAAAACCAAGTTGAATCAAATCCGGAAAATTCGGTGAAAGTAATGCCATTTGTCTTGAAATCATTCAAATACAATTTTAAATCAAATCAAACCAAATCTATTTGAAAGATTATAGTAAATAAGGGTCTCATGCAAAATTTCACTTCATTCTGATAAAAATCCTAGGAGTTATGCTCCTTTGAAATTGCTGCTGGGGATTTTTAAAAGTGATGAGTGGGCAATTTTGGAAAATTGTCTAGAAAAATCCACTTCATAAAAATCCACGAAATTTGGTGTGATTGAAGTCTGTATGGCCATCTTTCCAAAGAAACTAGCCTCATACAAAAATCCCTTCGGATGTGCCTTGGGTGGTCTCCCGAACAAGCCCCGAAGATCACAGATTTACCCAGAAAAGTACAAATGAACAGTTCTGAGTAAATCGGCTACCAATAATTCAAATGGAATCAAAAATTATGAAACCAACTGGATTTGAAAATAGACTCATAAAGGAGTACTCAGAAACAAAAATCACTCGAATCGGATTTAAAACGAACACATGGCGGTCCGTCGAAGTGACAAGTTCTGTATTTGAACCTGAACTGTCCACTTAACTTCGACAGAGAGGTGTCAAAAATCCGTTTGATGGAAATTTATGAAATTTGGTGGACATAAACTAGACACCCTCACCTTTCCCATGGTTCTAGAATCGCTGCAAAATTCATCCGGACGATGAAGTTATGAGCGTCCGAAGTAAGGGTACAGGTGCTGTCCAGTTAGGCCACTTTTGAAGTAAAACCAACTCAAAACTGTGATAAAGTGTGTGAGATTCGTGTGAGATGAATCCAAAACCTTTGAAAAACATTTAAAACATTCCAGAATTTGATCGAGGCCATTTATTGGGGATTTATCACAATGAATGTAATAAATCCCCAAATGTGAGCCTATCCGCAAAAAAAAAAGTGCTATGTATGTGCAAGCTTGAAAAAACATACAAGATCAATAGAACAACATAGCATGCATCAAAATAAGGTTCTAAAACAACCTAGGGTTCCGTTCCATTAACGTTTCTCTCTGTTCTCTCTCCTTGTTAAACACGGTTCTTCAAGATAATCAAGGGTACTTTGAATATGAAACGGTTTACAATCAATCAAAAGGCCTTATGCTACATAGGTTCTAACACTAGGGTCAATCCCCAGTCTCGTTTCTCCTAGATCCCGCCTTCACGTTTTACGGCTAGGGGGAGTCTTGAGATACTTTGAGCCGGGGAAGGATTTCCATACACAAAAAGAAGCTTTATTCTACAGAAAGGTAGAAGAAGAGATCTAGATCTAGGAATGTAAATACAAAAATTAAAGAGAGGTTTGAGGCTTACCTGGATTCTGGAAGCACTCCCGCAGCGATCTTCTTCTTCTCTTGGAGTTCTTCTTTGCGAGAATTCAAAACAAGAGTTGGTTGCCATTTACTTGAGGAGGAGCCTCCTATTTATAGGCAAAGGCTAGGGTTAGGGTTGGTGAGAATGGTAGACACAACATAATGTCTATAGCCCACCAACCTTAACCCTAAGGCTATTTCCGAGATTTCCCCTCATTTAATGAGGGATATGATGGTAAAAGTGAAAAGCTCTCGGAAAACCCTAAATTTGAGCAAAACTTGCGTATCCGGTATATCAGGCCGGATACACAAGGGCCTTAAGGTATCCGGTATATGATACCGGATACACTAAGGCTCACTTGTATCCGGTGTGTTCCACCGGATACACAGAGGAGTACTTGTATCCGGCCTGAGTAGCCGAATACAGGTAAAAGTTTATTTTCTTCAATTTTTGTGCTGGCTCTCAAGGAGACAATGATTTTTGATGATTGTTTGTGCAATTTGGGGTGTCTACAGTAAGTCTAACTCCTCAATTGTGGGTATCAACTCTATAGTCCCAAATCGGAAAACTGAAAATTGAGGATCCCATAATAACAAGGATGACTGAATCATGTTCCAATTGATTGACACATTCAATAGGGACAAGGTTTGCCTCAAGTGGTATTGTGCCTCCCACTTAATTTGCTCATCCCCCTGGAGCTGCCGTGTCCAAGATCGGATCCAAGGAGTATCCCAGGCACACTTCTCTATCCCAGGGAACTTGGTTTTCTCAGAAGGTGAAGACAATGCCATGTACTGTACTATCCAATTAGTGTTCCAAGTCATTTTGGATTTCAACGTGAAAGCTCTCTATTAGTGTAATGAATAGTAAAATCAAAGCAAGTAAAAAAGAATGGGACATCACCATATTTCATGTCTCTAAACAAGAAAAGAAACCATGCACACAAAGTGTGTGATCCTAAGGGTTGGTGCCTGTCAAGGCATGACTCCTAGACATACTTGTGTAAGGAAGCACACCTAAGTCCTGACCAGCCTTATCCTTTCATCTGCTCTTTCATCCGCTAATGTTAAACTTACAACTTGCCAAATAGGGCGAAAATTACATGATGTTCAAAAAGCTAAAAAATAATGCAATCTTAGGGTTGTTGAGAACTCTAAGAAAGGATACATTTGATTCAAAAAGGGTAGGTTAAAAAAAAAATCTAAATCTAGGGTTCAAATTTTTTTGTTCTGATCTGGCCTGCTTTCATCTGCTTAAAAACTGATCCGGACTCAAGATACTTCCTACAGACTCAGTGGGTCGAGGCCCATGGCTCTCAGGATTCAATGCATGGATCTGGGGTGGTTTCCCTGATCAAAGTTTAGGTAAGCTCCCTAATTTAGGGCTGAGGTAGCCCAGAATCTAGGGTCTACTCAATTTGATACAAAAGAAAACAAGGGTTGTTGCCCCTGATGGACTCTTGGGTTTTAGACTTCATTCATCATTCACATTCACATTCACATTCGAATTCACATAGTAGGGTGTATCAGAGCATTAGGTGGGAAAAGGGTACCTAGCCCGAGACAAATGCCTACAAGGGTCTGAGCCAAGTACTAGACCTTCGCATACCACGGCAAGAAACCAATGGCGCTATAGGAATCCAGATACCTGGGGGGGATGTTTTACCTCGCTTTCCCTGGCAAGCCAAGGGCGCGTGAGGCTAATTCCATCCCAAAATTTGTTTATACGATAAAGAAGGGTGGCTGCTAGAGAGATTTAGGTTTTGGTAATCATTCAATCGGATCACCCACGTGGGCTCCCTCGCGCGTGTCACCCCACACAATTTATATCAAAGCATGTAAAGAAACCACAGTGTGCATGAGTGCACATGTGTGCATGAGAAGGAATTTTCACTGTCTCATATAGTAAAGTGATGAATTGGTACACAAAACAATGTTCTGGGAGAGTTCCCAGGTAATTGGAGGGGTCACAGTGGTCCCACTTAAAAACCAATTTCCTTAGGCAATTATCTCGTCCTTTATAACAGAACTCCCCAGAATATGTTCTTGTGTATATTTAACACTTACTAAATAAGGCGGCAAATCTTTCTTAACCCATTTGTGCAAGTGTGTGCATATGTACAAAAAGAGTGTGCGTGCATGTGCAAGTGTGTGCACATGTGCAAAGAATAAACCCATTATAATCCAACTAATCAACCGGGTTAGGTCGGTCCCCAGCGGAGTCGCCAAGTTGTGCGCACCTCGGGCGCACTGAAATGGCGTGTTATACATTTTATGGAGTCGCCACTACCTGAAATGGTGCAGGTAGACACCTTGTTGACTTTTGGTCTGAACCAGTGATTCTGAATAAGTGACCCGATTACAACCCAGGGAAGTCCTTGAACACCATGGGTTGCCCCACCGAAATGGGTTTCCTTAAATTAGTTGGATAATATTTGGGTTGTTTTACTATTATTTAATTCTTCTTTTTTTTTTTTATCTTTTATATATTTTTTATTTATTCTTTTTATGATCACATGTATACAAATATTGGAGGAATGAAGGTTGCTATACTACATCATGTATAATACATATATAAAAAATCCAATAAGAAATCTAAATCAAACATTTTATCATGGAGCAATGTACTTGGTTACTTCAAAATATATATTTTTCTTTTTCTTTTTATTTTTTATTTATTTTTTTATCTTATATTTCTCATATATACAAGAGATTAGAGGAATTAACATGCTCCATTATCCCAATCATTTTTTATTGTTTTCTTATTTTTTTATGATAATTTATTTGCACAAAGCATGTGTAAAAAAAATTCAATCATATTTAATCATTGAAGATTACACTTTATTTTTCCATTTTTGAAGGATTTGGATAAGATGAGAAGTGTTATAAGAAATTAATAAAAGTTACAAATGTTTAAGCCTATGATTAAAATTAAATATGGTAGTTAAGCCTATTATCTAAGAATTAAGAAAAGAATAAAAAAAAATCTGGTTAGTATAGTTAAATATGTTAATTAAGCATATTATCTAAAAATAATTAAGAAATTAAGAAAAGAATTAAAGAAATAACATGAAAGAAATAAAGAAATAATAAATGAAACCTAGGGGTTCTTAAAAAAGGGTTTTAAAGAAGGACTAAACATAAAATACAATAAGTTCTTTTATAAATCCTTGAACTTTTTAGAATAGCAAATTGGGCATGATAGCTTATCAAATTCTCAAAATTCCACTCCCAAAAACAATCGTTCAACAGAAAAAAAAAATTTTTTTGGTCATAACCGTGACATGCTTTATTTAACAACACTAACATGAAATAACACATTCGGCTATAACAATAACATGCTTTGTATTATTTTCACATTGACAATTTAACAATACTAAAAAAAAAAATACTTGATTAAAGAATCAACAAATAAAATAAAATAAAAACCTGGTATGGAGTCGATTTCCCAGAAACTGGTGAGCACAACTCCGGATATTTCCCCCCTTTTTCTTGCACAAACTTCTTCCACCTTTTTTTTCTCTTCCTTCTTTGCTTTAAAGAACTCTCTCCTTTTTTTTTTCCTCCTCCTTTGCTCTCAACTTCAAGCCCTTTTATAGAGGATTCCCACCCCTTCAAATTCTTAACCCCAAACCTTTCCTCTTCCTCTCTTAAACCCTTAACTCTTCCTCTTCCTCTTCTTAAACAACTAACCCTTCCTCTTCTTCTCTTAAACAACTAACCCTTCCTCTTCCTCTCTTAAACAACTAACCCTTCCTCTTCCTCTCTTAAACACCCTCATTCAATTAGGTTTGGTCAAAGTCCATTTTGTCCCACATTTTTATTAAGCTTATGTATTTTTTAAGCTTTGTTTCAATATCTCAAGAGAATATGAGTTGGACCAATTTGTCCAAATCATTTCTCTTTGTTTATTTTTATTATTATTATTTTTTTAATCTTAAACTTTTATTAATTTTGTTATTTATTTGCATAAGAAACCCCATTAGGAAACTTACTTATTTACTAAAACAACCCCACAAAATTTTAATTTGTCATTGGTTACATGGCAACCACCATGGCGTACACGTGGCTGCCATGTGGCATCCAATTTCGGTTTTGTAAAAATCCCCAAACTACCCTTTATTTATTTTATTCATAACTTAGCCGTTTGACATCCGATTTGAGCACGGTTTGGTGCATCAGAATCGGCTTAGAATTCTATTTATTATGGGCTTGTTATTTCAAAAAGATGGGTCCACTAAAAAACCTCGATTTACGTGCCCACATATATGCCGGTTTAAGATATGCTTCTTGGGCTATTTTATAGTGCAAAAATGGGGTGCTGACAGTTAGCAAACAGTGGACGATCAAACCCCAGATTGCAGCTGTAGGATCCTGTTGCTTGGTTGGGGTGATTTCTGGCAACACTCTTTACATAGCCAACGTTGGTGATTCCCGTGTTGTTTTGGGTAGACTTGTGAAGGCATCTGCAACAGAAATGAAAGGGGCAAGCAACTGTTAAGAGAGGAGGGGTAGTTTGGTCTTTAAAAGATAAAGACTTAACACCGTTGCTCGCCAACTGACAATAGGGGTCGTATGCTCCTGTTTTACAAAAATTGAGGGTTATAAGTGATCATTTCTAAACCATAGGGGTACTGTATGCCTATTAGCCAAACCTCAACGGGTGTTGCTGTAAAAATCCCAAATAATAGAGCAGTAGCTTCTTATTGCTGTAAGCCTTACCCTATTCTTCTCTAATATCTTCATCTTAAACCCTATGTTTCCTAAAAATATTGAAATACGTCATATTTATCCTAATTTGGTAAATATAGAATTTAATATATTATCTTTTTAAGAGAAATATGATATATTAATTATTAATTAAGCTTCTAAAAGCGTAATAATTTTTCTTAATAATAATATTAGGATTCTTTTTAGAGACATATCTTAACGTTATACTAATTGTATTTATTAAATTACGATATTTTGATATTATGTTCCAATTAATAAAACTAAAAAATTATAAATAAGAGATATTTTTAATATCTAATTAATATGAGATATTTTTGTTTTTTATTATCTTATTTGAAAATAAATATTTTAAGAAAGGATATTTTAGGGATGTGAAAGTGAAAAAAAGTTAAATTTTGAGTTAATTATAGTTATGATTTTAATATCTAATTAATATCAGACTATTTTGTTTTGTTTTTTTTTTAATATGGTATATTTTTGTTTAATAATTATCTCAATGTCTAATATTAGTTACTTAATATGGTATTTATGGCGGCTTATGGGGTTTAAGGATTTCGAAAGACAAAATCATATATTATCAAATATTACCTATTTTAAAAATTATTGATTAGAAATAAATTATTTTAACATGTGTCTCAGAAGGGCTTAGGGGATCTTAGGACTTTGCCATAAAATATATATTAATTAAGTTAAAGATAAGGAGAAAACCAAATATTATATAGTTTAGAAAAGTATTGATTAAAAAATAAATTATTTTGATGTGGGGTCCAAAAGAGCTTACAGGGTTTTAGGACTCTACGTAAGATATATATTAATACAGTGAAAGATAAGAAAAAAAATTAAATATTATCTATTTTAAAAAAATATTGATATATTATAAATAAATTATTTTGATGTGGAACCCAAAAGGGCTATTGGAGATAAGAGGGCTTGTCCACATAGAGGAGAGAGAACACGGTGTTTCAAAACTCTCAAATATTGTCTATTTTAGAAAAGCACTTATAAATAATTTATTTTAATGTGGGGCCCAAAAAAGCCATTGGAGAAAGAAGGGAACATCCACATGGAGGAGAGAGAATATGGGATTTCAAGACTCTACTTTAGTGTGTGTGTGTGTGTGTGTGTGTGTGTGTGTATTTGAGTGTTTCTTATTATTTTACTTGGTAGGATGGAACTCCTATTATCAGTGTTTTTTATATTATTTTTTAGAATATTAAAATATATTACAAAAGAATTTTAAAATAAAAAGTCTTATATGGTCCATAATATATATATTTTCTTTATTGCTTTAATATGTCTTTCTAGTATTTTGGGTATGCAAAATTAAAAAACACATAAGGTAGTTCATGTTTTGTCAGAGCATGTGTGTGTTCAAATTTTTTTAAAAGTAATTTTGGATGTTTCCTATTGTTTTGGGGTCATTTTGTTTGAAAATATTTAGTTAAAAAAAAATCACTTTGTGTGCTTAGAATCTAGAAAATCTACGAATATTTTACTATGGACCTAATAAAATTGACCAGTTTAAAAGGTTTACAAATTAAATACTATTGTTTTGAGGTCATTTTGCTTTCTTTTTTTTTTTCTTTTTTTTCTTTTTAAATCGGAACCCAAAGTAAGAGATGCAATTTTGACGTAGTTCATGGTTTTATATTGAAAAGTTTATATTTTATCTTTTCATAGAGCTTTACAATTTAGATTATTCATAATAATTTCTATAGGATTTTTAGTAGATATATAGATTTTACTTAAAAGCTTGGAGGTCCGTTTTTTTTTTAATAAATTGATATTACTTAGGATCCTTTTTAACACGGTTACAATTTTCAAAAGAGAATTTATAAATGTTTCAATGTGGCCCCAATCAAAAGTCATGAATTTACAAAATTTACTACTTATTATTAACAAAAGCTAAAAGTAGTTGTTTTACCATAAAAGAATTTCCCATTTTATTCTCTTCTAGATTTTTTCTAATTGACCTGAGACTCTAATATGACAAGAAATTTTGCGAATATTTAGTACATTTATGATGTAAAGTGTTATTTTTCATTTTAGCTTTAAAAAAAAAAAAGAGTTTTTCATGGATTCTTAGAATTAGGATTATTCATAAAAATTTATTTCAAAATTTTAGTGGACTTATAATGAAAATAACAAAAATAAAAATAATTATTCAGTTTTTATTAGAAAAATAAAAAGAATTAGTTGATCCAATCTATAGGACTCCTTTTGTTCCCTAAATAATAAAAACATAATTATTTGCCTCTGTAACTTGAACCTTTGAGTTGTGGTTCTGGAATAAAAATTGTAAAGAAAGGCATTTTGGGCATGTAAAATAAAAACATTTAAGGTAGTTTGTGCTTTTGTCAATACTTATTAGCATAGAATATAGATATGCCTCACCATAAAATAAAAAAAAAAAAATAGAGTATAGATATGACTTTAACACCAAGTATACAAATGACTTTTTAAAGCCCAGAATTTGTTCCTCAAGTAGTTGGATTACATTCATTCAGAATACTTGACAATAAGAAATCCTGAAAATTTTATCAAATTAATGATATCCATGAAAATGTCATTAATATCTAATTCTTCTATATTATGCTGACAGTTGAACAGGTACATGTGTTGTTGAGTACTTTGCAAAATTAAATGGAGCAAAAAGGCAAGAGATCGATCTGCATTACTATTTTAACAAGATGTAATTTTGTTATAATTAATTTTTCTTTGTTATTATTTTTTTTAATTTTGTTTTTAGATAAACAAGATATAGAGCAACCATTCTTCAGTAATGGAAGTAGCACTAATAACTTCTACTAATGGCAAATACAAGAACCCCATTCATCTCTTCTCAAGCAAAGGACTAATGAAGGCAACCAACAACTATGATCCGAATCAAAGAATACTTTGCGACGGATACTACTAAGTATGCAAGGGATATTTTGAAGATCATAGTATTACTGTAATTAAAGAGAATCTGTAGAGAAAAGCTTAAGAGAGATCATGAGGGGATTAGGAAGTTCATAAAGGACTTTGTGAATGCTTCTTGGATGATCAAGCATAAGAACATTTTGGAACTCCTGGGTTGTTGTCTGGAGACTAATGTTCCTATTTTAGTTCATGAATTCATGCCTAATGGCAGTCTTAGTGATCATCTTTTCGATAATCCTTCTTTATGAAATCGTTTGCAAATCTCATTTGAAAGTAGATTAAAGATTGCAGCAAAGATAGCTAATGCAGTAACATATCTCCACATTCCTTTTCCAAGGCCTGTAATACTTAGGAACTTGAAGGTGAATAATGTTTTATTGGATCAAAACTGTGTTGCAAAGCTTTAAGACTTTTTGTGGTGATTCCTATGGATGTACTTGTGTACAAGATTTTCCAACTGGAACATTTGGGTGGTTGGCCCCTAAAAGCATGTGGGGAAGTGTTGGGGATATTGGGCCAAGGTCCAGCATCCTACTACAGTACAAGGAAATAAAGTTGCGCTCTAACCTTAAGTTATTAGTTTAGTGGTAAGCGCTTGATCCTAACAATTGATATCGCATGTTGCTATGGCAAGGATTGGCCAAGTCCCGAGTTGGCAGGTGTTGGCTTGCGGTTGCAGGGCCAAGGTCCAGCATCTTGCTATGGAATAAAGAAATAAAGTTGCACTCTAATCAATAGCTTAAGTTATTAGTCTAGTGGTAAGCACTTCATCCTAACAAGAAGTTTCAAAGATCGATAAAATTGATATCTATAGCTTTGGTATTTTTTTGTATGTTCTTTTTACCGCATGAAAGCCAGTTGATTATAACCCTGGTGATGGATCATGCGAACGGTAATTGCGAATGGCTTTTGAACTTGCTATGGGATGTAAGAAAAGGAGATAAGACCAGCAATGATGGATGTGGCAAAAGAGATAAGGCTGACAGAGACGTTGGCATAATACTAGTCGGATGAGAGACTCTGCAGCTTCTATCTACAACGTTATTTGCAGCATATATAGGATGTCGTTCACTTATTGGTCATCCATTTTTTTAGTTTTATTTTTTTGTGTAGGACCCACATTGAACGGCACTCCTCCATTGCTATAAATAAGAGTGTAGATAGAGGCTATACAGTCCACATTCCGGATACTAGCTCATTGAGGACAAGAAAATTATAATGTTGGCATAATACTATTTTTGTTGATGAAAATTGTAGAAAAATCAGCTAAAAACTTAATACCAACCTAAGCCGACCCTGATCATAAACTTCGACCCATTTCCAGTTTGACTCTCCATCTCCCAGCTAGCCATTTCCAAGTTGACTCCACAACCTTGGGTAGAGACATTGGCACATAGTCGAGTAGGGAAAAGAGGCAAGGTTTGGTGGGTCCCATGTAGCATGCAGGGATGGCAACGTTTCAATTAGATTAGGTAAGAAAATTGAACCACACAAACCGAATTACACCCGTAGCTCTAGAATCTTGGGCGTCTCCATTCCACGAAAAGTGACATTGTGGAAAAGCAGATCATTTCGATCCTTTTCCAAGAAGTTTCTCATTTGTGTCTCTCTGTTGCCAAATCTTCTGCAATATTCCGTGAGATGCTGGCATGTAGAGCATTTGACAAGTGTATTTTTTTCTCATGTGATCCCCACATGAAAAAACAATGTTGAAAAACACTAACCGTGAAATATTCTATATGGTTGCATCACATGGCCACAACTGTAAACATTGCAAGAAAGACGACATCAGATTTTGTCGCCAATTCAGCATCTAATGCCAGCATCAGAATTTGTCCCTATTCTTCTAGGTCTACGGGGGACTTTTCCCATTTTCTCATTTGGACAAGAAAGACAAGACTTGTCAATTGCCATTAGTTTTTAATTAGCACGGCCAAACCAAACACATTCCCTCCAGCCTAAGTCCAGAATCTAGCCAAACCAAGATACCATCAGCTGGGATTTGTATTGGGGTATTGGGCCTCTACTAAAACAAGGCATGAGTCCGTTTGTTTCATCTCCTTTGGTCCCAAAATCCGGTGTCATCGTGATACCACCAGCTAGGGTGGTGTTTTGAGGTGTGGGCCTCTATTGTACCTAAAATACCCTTTAAGTTTGAATAAAATACTTTACCTTATATGCTAAATAACAAAATTACCCTTATTTGTAGATTTATAAGGAAACTTTTGGAGAATGCTTAATAAAAAAAGTTGGGATTTTGTTTTTGTTAGGACTTAATTATATTAACTCTTGAACTTTAGTTTAATATTTTTAGGGTGATGGTAGCTTATATATATATATATATATATATATATATATATATATATATATAATCAAGGGTTAGTTTGGTCTTTTCAATATTATTGAACTAAAAAAAGGACGCTTTGTGACCATTTGTGCAAATGCCTAGGGAGGTTTTTGTTATTTGCTAAATATCAAAGGGTCTATGTGCACAAGTGATAAACTTTAAGGGTATAAATGTGATTATCCCAAGAAACAAAGAAAGAGGAAATTTCGTGGATGGAAAGAAGGCTATGCGTGTTTCGATAACGTGTTGACGTCTTTGGATAGAAAGAACAAAGAAAGTGGAAATTTCGTTTATGGAGAGAAGGGAATGTGAGTTTCCACAAGGGTTTATAAAGAGGTGAGCCTTGTAGTTCTAATTGTATCCAAAACCAATTTTTTCCTTCCTTGAGCTCTCTCTTTGTCCCTTGCTTCGTGTATTTCTTTTCGTTGTACTTGCTTTTTTGTGACTCTAGATGTGATCTAATGTCTGTAACTAGATCTGTCCATTGAATTACAAAGAAGATCATGAAGAGATAAGAGAGAACCAGAAAAGGTAAACATTGTTGGTCATGTCAAAGGGACTGTAACGAATCTTCTTTACCTTTTAATTTTCTCTTTGCTCTTTCAGATCATTCTTGCTCTGGAGAGAAGTCCTGCATTCAGATCCTTCCAAAAATTTTAATTTGGTACAACAGCTCCTTAGAGGAGTCCTTTTGTGTTTCTTGATAAACAAGGTGACAAGGTCAGGTAAGTTTTACCCTTTCCCTTTATTTATTTATTTTTCCTTCAATTCCTTAATCTCATGTACACAACCAAGACAATCCATTGGGCCTGTAAGCTTAATCTGATTTAAACCATGCTTATGATTTTTTATGTATGCTTTGAGTGGGTTGTTGAAAGTATGTAGCAAGATTTTTTAGTGCATATGTATATAAAAATAATTAGACTTTTTAGCAATAAATAAAATATAAATTTTTGTAAGAATTAGGCCTAACTGGGTTGCCTAGCCCATAGTATTGCCATCCCCACAACTAATGCATTGGTTTTATTTTTTATTTTCTAGTTATATATGTTTAAAGTATTAGCTTATTGGTTACCAATATTTATACGCTTTCACATCTATAGTATATATATCCCAAGGCACCCCCTTGGAAATTGTGCCAAACATAATGTGTGACTTTTCTATAATACCCTTACACATTATCATCAAGCTTCATTACTAAAAGGGTAAAATAGTCATAGCTGCCTCATTTATTTTGAAAACCTAAATCAGTTGCAAAATGGTTCCTTTACCTCTTTCTTCATACATGCAGTACTGCATGTGCATCCGGCTAGTTTTTATAATTACAATATCTTCGTTTCATGTTTACATTAGTCGCCTCTTTCTTTCTTTTTTGTTAAAAGCATTAGTTACCTCTTCATAATCTAATGAAATTATTAAAGGATAGTACCTTTTAGGGTCTTTAATATGAATAATATAATTTTACAAATGCTTTTGGGAATTAATTTAAATATTTATTATTGATTAATCAGATAAATATGTGAATAGATTACATTTTCAAAGTGGTTATTAAACTATCTTAGAATGATAGTGTTGTATTTATAAGGAAAAAGAACGTTATAAAATATTTGAAAAGAATGTTACAAAATATTGGAGCTGGTATTTAAAAGTTAAGCTTGGGAGACCTTGCAATCATGTTGCCTAGTTAGATATGAAGTGCCACTTAATTATACTTTGATAATTAATAGTGGTATGAAAAATAGATATATTCTATTCAGCCCTACGAAAGCGACTAATAGAATGGAAAGTTGGGGAAGAAACATGTTTTGAAAAATTTAGGTCATCATCTAGACCCTAGGATGCATAAAATATTAGCAATCTAAAGTATTGTTTTTAACTTTTTTTCTATATTCTTAAAATTATATTGCATATCTAAAAATTCAATACAGGTCTAGATTCCTTTAATTATGTTTGTTAGAATATAATAACAATCTAAACAATAATTATTGTGCATAAGTTTACTTTAGTATGGGATTTTTTTTCTTTTTTTTTTTTTTTGGGTAAAAAACATTCTATTGAAAAGTCTATAACTTATGAAAATGATAAAGTGCTGATATTGTATGATTAAATATAAAAGTAAAGATAATAAAGAATTAAAATGAAACAAAAACAGCAGAGTACCTATAACGCTCTGTTCCTCTCCTAAATGAATCTTCAAAACTCAACTCTCGTAAATGAATATTCGAATCTTCAAAACTTAATTGCAATGGATTAGGGTTATGGAATTAATGAAATAAGGGTAAGAAAGTATTAGAAGGGCTGAAGAGCTAATCTAAAGATCACTAGAATAAGCGATCAAGCTCCCTTTTGTAAGTAAATTTAGGTCAGTTGGTCATTATTATGCTCAAGAAAAGGTGAAAGAAAGTTTATTTCTGAAATATTTATCAAGTATATGTTATAGGATAATGGGTAGTTTAAAAAGTTCAAGTCACTCATTGGAACAGAATAAATAACAAGCAGAGCTACAATATTAGACTTTTGTCCTTTTCTTTTATTTTTATAATAAAAATTATGTAACTTTGTTGTGCTTATATATTATCATATATAGTTGATATATCAACCCTTGTAAAAATCAGCAATATCTAATTCTTCTATATTATGCTTATAGATGGGCGTACATCTGCTGGAGACTTTGAAAAACCGAATGGCGCAAAGAGGCAACCGAATGGCACAAAGAGGCAAGAAGAGATATGCATTACCTTTTCCTTTTCTATGTTTATTAGTGCCATCTTCTATGAAAAAGATGCAATCTCGTTATAATTAGAAAGCCAAGAGAGCATGAGTTCTTATTTTTTCCTTCTTTCCTTTTTTTCTGTTGTTATGTTTGTTTTTAGATAACCAAGATAAAGACTACATGTTTTTGAAGAACGGAAGTTTACTATTTGAAGCACTAATAGCTTCTACTGATGGTAAATATAAGAACCCGATTCGTATCTTTTCAAGCGAAGAGATAATGGAGGCAACCAACAACTATGATCACAAGCGTATAATCCTGGAAGACAGAGAATACATACTATACAAGGGGAATCTTGAAAGCCAAAGTATTACTGTTAAGAAATTCATATGTATAAGTGGAGAGGATGAGGTTAGACTTTGGATAAATGACGCTGTGAATGCTTCCCGGATGATCAAGCACAAGAACGTGGTGAAACTATTGGGTTGTTGTCTGGAGACAAGTATTCCTATATTGGTTTATGAATTCATGCCTAATGGCAGTCTTGAAGATCATCTTTTTGGTTATAATCCTTCTTTACGAAATCGTCTGCCACTCTCATTTGAGACTAGATTAAAGATTGCAGTAGAGATAGCTAATGCAGTAACATATCTCCACACAGAATTTGAGAGGCCCATCATCCTCATGGGTTTAAACATCAAAACTATTTTATTGGATCAACATTGCATCGCAAAACTTGGAGATTTCACACTTTCAATCTCAATTCCTAAAAATGAAACGCGTGTAGAAATTGATGGAGTGACTGGGATAATCGGATGGTTGGCCCCTGAAATGATGACGGGAAATGGTTTCACAGAGAAGCTTGATGTTTATAGCTTTGGTATTCTTCTATTTGTTCTTTTTACTGGACAAAAGGCAATATTTGATATCCATGGTAGCTGTTTAATTGATCGTGTGAAAACTAACATAGAGAATAGTTGCTCCAATGAGATGGTAGATCCTCTTCTAAGAAGTGCAGAAATGGATGAGCTCAAAAAATGGCAACTGCGGATGGCTTTCAAGCTTGCTGTGAAATGTGCAGAAAGAGAAGAAGAGCTAAGGCCAACAATGATGGATGCTGCAAAAGAGATCAGGCGGATACAAAAGTTGGTGCAACCCGCATCCTCTCCACCAAATGGTCATTCTAATGGTCATTCGAACGACCAACGCACGACAAGCGTCCCACCCTCCCTCTCTCCTCTTCCGAACGGCAACGGCCGTTCTCGCCGGGTCCGCCGTTCTCTCTGGGTCCGTTAGTTTTTCATCTATCTCGGTTATCAAGGGAATACGACGTTTGAACGAGAATCCGAAATTTCTGAAAATTTTAAAACCCCCTCTTTGTCATTTCAAAACTCCCTCCTTGTCATTCTGTCTAAACTGGGTGTGAAGCTGTCTCATCTCAGTTGAGAGTAAAGATTTGTGATGAATTCCTTTTTATTATTCACAAGAGTGCTTACAGTTAAATACACTTTGGAGGTGATCAGTTTCCTTACTTACATTTATACAAGAGGAAACTGAATCAATCTAAATAAAGACAGGAGAGAGTTACAATACAAGAATTGAATGTATCCATAATGAGGAGATCCTAACTTATGAACGTTATGCATTAGAAGAGCATAACATTATGAACATTATGCTTTATCATGCCCCCGCAAGCGCAAGGGTTCGGGAAGGACGCTAAGCTTGGACCGATGAACTTGAAATTGCTTCCGAGTAAGCGGTTTGGTAAGTGAATCAGCAAGTTGATCCGTGGTATGAACATGAGATATTCGAAGCAACTTGCGAGCTACTTGATCACGCACGAAGTGAAAGTCAATTGCAATATGCTTCATTCGTGAGTGAAAGACCGGATTGGAGCACAAGTAAGTGGTGCCAACATTGTCACAGAAAATGGTTGGAGCCGGTGGAAGAGGGAGATCAAGTTCTCGAAGAAGATTAGTAATCCAATTAACTTCAGCGGTAGCAGTAGCAATAGCTCTATACTCGGCTTCAGTAGAAGATCGGGCAATAGTAGATTGCTTCTTGGAACTCCAGCTAACTAGATTGGTGCCAAGAAATACAACATAAGCAGATGTGGAGTGGCGAGTGTCAGCATCGCCAGCCCAATCAGCGTCGGCAAAGGCATGAAGGGAGAGAGGTGAGCTAGCAGAGATGAAGAGTCCATAGTGCAAAGTGCCTTTTAGATAACGAAGAACACGTTTGACTGCAGTCCAATGAGAAGAGGACGGGCGATGCATAAATTGAGCCAATTTGTTGACAGCAAAGCTAATATCGGGCCGTGTAAGAGACAGATATTGAAGAGACCCAAGCACCTGACGATATTCGGTGGGATCATGACTGGGAGAGCCATCATCAAGTTTCAGTGTGTCAGAGGACGATAAGGGTGTGCTAACTTCCTTTGCTTCAAGCATATGGGTCCTCTGAAAGGGGATCTGTAATATATTTCCGTTGAGACATAAAGAGACCATTGGATGACCGAGAGGTTTCAACCCCTAAAAAATAGCTCAGCTTGCCAAGATCTTTGATAGAGAATCGATCAGATAATCGGGCAGTGAAGGTGCGAATGGTATCCGGATGATTGCCAGTGAGAATAATGTCATCGACATACACAAGTAGGTACATAGTGCACGACCCAGATTGGTAGATGAATAGGGAAGTGTCACTTTTGGAATTGATAAAACCATTCGCAAGAAGAAATGAGCTAAGTTCAGTGTACCATGCCCGAGGAGCTTGACAAAGACCATAGATAGCTTTGTGTAATCTGCAGACATGAGTTGGATATTGACGATCCACAAAACCTTGGGGTTGCTGCATAAAGACATTGTTAGAGAGAGTGCCTTGCAGGAAAGCGTTATTGACATCCAGTTGGTTCAAAATCCATCCACGAGATACTGCAATGGTAAGAACGAGACGGATAGTAGTTGGTTTAACAACCGGGCTAAAGGTTTCAGTGAACTCAATGCCGGGCCGTTGGTGGAAGCCTTTGGCTACGAGACGAGCCTTATAACGAGAGATTGACCCATCCGGGTTCCTCTTGATCCGATAGACCCATTTACATCCGACCATATTTTTGTGTGGGTGAATGAGGCACTAAGGACCAAGTGTGGTTGGTTTGGAGGGCAAGAAATTCCTCTCCCATGGCAGTACGCCAATGAGAGTGTTTGTTGGCTTGGGTGAAGGATGTGGGTTCGGTTTGGGTTGAAGGGTTTGAGGTTGTTGTATGTAGAGAGAAGGGTATTTTGGGTTTGTATATGTTATTTTGAGAACGGGTGACCATGCGAGATGGTTGGACTAGGTGGGGTGAGGTGGAAGAGTTAGTTGTGCAAGTTGGTATCACGACGGTCTGGTCGGGAGTATAGTGAGCTGGTGGGGTGGGTGCGAGACAAGCATTTGAGGGTGAGGGTTGAGGGAAAGATGGGTGAGAACCACAAACCTGTGTTGGAGAATGACGAGCGGCATCGTATTGGAGAGAGGGAGTAGAACCATCCGTGCGAGTGGGAGAGGAGCGAGACTGATGAACTGGGGGAGTAGATTGGGACGGAATGAGGTGAGGTGTAGAGTGTGGTAGATGGATGAGATCAGAAGTGTTATCAAGGGAAGCTGATAATTTTTCCGGATTTTTGCCTGTAAAAATGGAGTGAAATTTGGAGAAGGAATGGGTAGATAAAGAAAAATCAGGATAGGATTATTTTTTATAAGGGAAGTGTTTTTCAAAGAAGACCACATGACGAGAGATGAAAATTCGATTGGATTGAATATCAAAACAAAGGAAGGAGTGATTAGGGAGGGAGAAGCCGAGGTACACACAAGGGCGTGATCTTGGTTCAAGTTTGTGAGAGTTGTACGGTCTAAGCCAAGGATAACACAAGCAGCCAAAGACACGAAGTGTGGTGTATTTGGGATCATGACCAAATAAAAGATGGTAGGGTGTATCATTGTGTAGGACAGGTGTTGGCATGCGATTAATAAGGTAAATGGCGGTTTGGAAAGCATAAGACCAGAAACGAAGTGGTATCGCTGCATTGTGAAGTAGAGTAAGACCAGTTTCCACTATATGGCGATGCTTGCGTTCAGCAGAGCCAACATGCTCGGGAGTGTATGGTGGTGAGGTGAGATGTTGAATACCATGACTAGCTAGAAGATGAGAGAGAGATTGATACTCACCACCACCATCTGTGTACATGGTTTTGATTTGGGTATTGAAGAAATTTTCGATAATGTTTTTGAATTTTCAAAGACACTACGCACATCAGATTTCAATTTTAGAGGATAGAGCCAAGTGTACTTTGTAAAATAATCAATGAAAATAACAAAGTATCAAAAATTCCCAAAGGAAGTGACAGGGGCAGGACCCCAAACATCCGAATAAACAACTTGAAAAGGTTTATCACAAGTAACTGACGATCTTTTAAAGGACAATTTGTGACTTTTGTTACAAAGACAAGAGTCACACACTTTATTGAGATGAGAAGACTCCACAAATGGAATTTGACTGCTAGCTAAGATTTTTTGTTGGATGGAAGATGACGGATGGCCAAGTCGTTGATGCCATAGTTGAGATGATAAAGCAACGGAGGTGGAAGGTGTGAGATTGGACGGCTTGAGAGTTGAAACGGAAGATGACCACTCGTACAGGTTGTGCCTACTCTGGCCTTTCGCCAAGGATGCCCCCGTATTCAAGTCCTTCACAAGAAAATGATTAGGCAAAAATTCAATGGAAGTGTTGTTTTGTTTGCAAAATTGGGAAACAGATATTAGGTTTTTCTTTATCAAGGGTGCACACAAAATATTGTCTAATGTAAAAGATGCAAACGGAGAGTTAATAGTGGAGGAACCAACATGAGATATAGAAATACCGTTACCATTGCCAACGACAACATCCTTGTTTCCAACATAGTCCGAGTGCATTGAAAGATTCTGAAGATCTGAGGTGATGTGATGAGTTGCACCTGAGTCAAGGACCCAGTTGTTGGTGTTGTGGCTTGAATCACCTTCAGCAAGATTTGCTTGGGGTTGAGAATAATATGAGGATGGTGGACCATGGGAGCGACAATTTTTTGCACTGTGACCCGGTTTGTCACATAGTTGACAAACGATACGAGGTTGACCGTGATTTCCCTGATGAAAGTTTGAGTTCCAAGATGGTGAATAAGATTGGAACCTGGAAAAATTCATACCTCGGCCATGAGAGGGTTGTTGCCAATTGGATGGATGGTGACCGGGTTGTGAGTTTTGACCAAACAAATTTCGATCTGAGCCATGTGTGGTAGTGTTGTAGCAACCACGATTTCCTCGACTACCACGACCTCTGTTATTGAACCTCCTTTGAGCAAGTTGAGCAGTAACTTGAACTTCTTCTTCTTTTGGTTCTCCTTGATTGCGAATCTCTTCATCAAGTAATTTATCATATAAATCTTCAAGTGAAATAGGGGTTTCACGAACACGTATTGCAGCTTGTAGTTCTTTGAACTCATCAACTAGACCATTCAAAGTGTAAGACATGATTTGGGCATCATTCAAGGGATGACCAATAAGAGCTAGATCATCAACAAGACTTTTCACTCGACTCATATAAGTGGCCACTGATTTGCCTTCCTTCTTGTTGGTCATGAGAGAAGACATAATGGAAAGCATTCGTGTATTGGAACGATTGGCATAGCTTGTTTCCAATTTGTTCCAGGCATCGGCAGATGTGACACAATTGTTGATGGTCGGACTGATTGTGCTATGAACTGTGGCCTGAATGCCAAGAAGCACAAGACGATCTTGGCGAGTCCAAAAGAGATAGTCTGGATCAGTTTCTTGTGGGCGTGGTTGAGAGCCATCAATAAAACCAAACAGTCCATAACCAAAGAGGAGATTGGTCATTTGAGACTTCCAGGATGCATAGTTTCCTCCATTCTTTGCAAGCTTAAATGGAATCTGAGAAGAAGCATTAAGAGATATCAGATTGCCAGTAGCAGGTACGAGATTACCTTGGATTGGTGGTGTCTCCATTGCTGTAGTTGTAATGAGAAGGAAGAAGAGGGACAAGAGTGGCTAGGACAAGGTTGGAGGATCGTTCTCTATTCAAGGATAGAGAGGCTTTGATACCATAAAGATTTGTGATGAATTCCTTTTTATTATTCATAAGATTGCTTACAGTTAAATACACTTTGGAGATGATCAGTTTCCTTACTTACATTTATACAAGAGGAAACTGAATCAATCTAAATAAAGACAGGAGAGAGTTACAATACAAGAATTGAATGTATCCATAATGAGGAGATCCTAACTTATGAACGTTATGCATTAGAAGAGCATAACGTTATGAACGTTATGCTTTATCAGAGAGAGGGAGAGAGTGAGAAAGCGAGTGATGGGCAAAAAGAAGGTTAGTTCCCAGACGGTGGAATCCCCACAGAAAGATAAGGTCTGCTCTTTCCATTATTCTCATAACATTTCTCACAATCTTTGCTGTTACCTGTGTTTTTGTATGCCTTGTGCGGTGGTGATGAGGGATGTGGCTTGCCAGGAGAGAAGAGGAGCCTGGTGGTGGTGATTTGGGGTTTTAGCTTATAGAAGGGATAGTAAGGCTTGTTATTTTTCTTCAAGCTTTCTAATGCATAATATGTATGAGATTCCCTTTCAGCTACAAAAACAAGCAAAGAAATAAGTACTTACCTTTTGGTTCTTCTAGGGATTGTTCTTCGTGTGCTGTTGTCGTTGATTTTCTGTTGGTATTTATTTTACTTTTGCTTTGTGTTCCTGCTTGAGGGCTGGGGTTGGAGAAAGATTTGGAGGTTTTATGGCAAAAACTGTTAGAACTTTTGCGAGGTGGATTTGTCTTAGGATAAAAGGGATCCTGAATTTGTCTTAGGTACGAAAAGCTTGGAAGAAAGGTTAACCATCTCCTTGCACTACTGGAAGCACGAGAAAAGACTACCAATGCATTGCAATCCAAGGGAATGTCTTTATTCTAACCTTTTGCATTATTAGTTCATAGATTATACTGTCTGAAAACTTGTTCGTAAAATGCTGGTTTAAAAGTTCCATTTTGTAACCAAAGCAGGGATGTTGTATTGATAGTCATAAGCTCATATTTCTGAACTTGCTAATTCTTGGTATATTTGATTCTTCCTTTTTCTTATTTTTGTATGTATCCCATCGAGTATGAGAAAGGGGTTCCTGTCACACATGAAGCAATTGAGAAATTAAAGGAGACGGTTATAATCTCCGGTCTATTAAAAACAGCTGAAATGGTGTTAAGTCATCCATTATCTGGTGCAAGCATTAGTGGTCTGACTGAAGGAAGGATGCTAAATATGGCACAAATACTGGTGGTGGTCATGGTGCTCAGAAGATGTTAGCTGGAACCGGAGCTCCAGCACCCAAGAGAAGGAAGCATGATATATCTGGCGAGAAGGAATGAACTTCTGGTATTTTATCTCAATGATTTGCTCATATATGTGGATAAAAACACTTTTCCATGTAAAAAAGGAGTATGTAGGCAGTGTTATATCCAAGAGAAAGAAGCTTGCCAAAGCTTACTGGGTGGAGTGAACTGTCACTATTTTATCTAGATGCTTATGGTGAATGTATTTATTTCAAGGATTACAATATCGGTGCCGATGGGCGTGCCGCCCATTGGAAAAAACGGCATGCTGGCGGCACGCCGACAGCGTGCCGGCGAAACGCCAAAAATTTAAAAAAAAAGCAAAAAATTTGAATTTTTTGATTCTGTCGATTTTTCGGCGACATGCTGCCAAAAAATTGCTGGTAAAATTTAAAAAAATCGATTTTTTCCTCTTTATCGCAAAAAATCAATTTTTTGTGAGTTTCGCTCGACACGCCGCTAATTTTTCGCTGGCACACCGAAAAAATAGGTCGATTTTTTTAAAACCGATTTTTGGTGTCGATTCGTTTCAACAGTCGAAAAAAAACGATTTTTCGGCAGCACGCCGTGACGTGCTGCCGAAATTGAAAACATTGATTTATTTAAACAACTATTTTAAAAAGGAATGCTGGTCAATGTTGTATCCAGAGTTGTCAGGATGATCTTCTGTGACACATCATCTTGGTGATAGTAGTCTATGACTTTGATACTTAGTTGGAAAAATTGGAACCAATGTGCTTGCAATAAGTCAAAGATTAATTACATTTAGCCTTCTTGACTGTGATGGAGGGATTCTGAATGCACCAAGATTAAGTCAAAGATTAATTACATTATCTGTGTCATGTTATCTTATCCGATGGAGTCTCAGCCAGAATTGCCAAGAGGAGGGGGGAGCAAAAAACTGCATGACTATTTCTAAAACATAATTCAAATACTATTGCTGCCAATTACACTTATTCCTAAAACATAATTCAAATACCAGAACTAGCAAAAACCATAAACAAAACCCTTTGAAGCCACGCCATGGGCTTCTTTTGCAAGCCAAAACACTACTGTTGCTGCTGCTGTTCTTCACTGAAGCATTCATCAAGGGAAGTAGATAACCCAAAAATATGGGTTTCGGGCATTTGATGACCTTTAGCATCTCCATCAACCCCATCTCTGTCATCCACCTCCTCTGCTATTGTTGGTGGTGGAGAAGAAAAATCCAAGCACATTCCACGTATAACTTGCTCATACGATGCTGAGAGATCCTACGATGTCGCTTGGTGGTACTCTATAAGTTGGTGAAGGCACTGATTCTCTCTAAGTAGATTTGCATTTTCATTTGCTAATCTGGATTTCTCAGCAAGAAGAGTTGCACTTCTCTACAAGTTGGTGAACCGACTCATGCCCCATGCTCGGTTACAAGTCCCACCATGCCCAGTTACAAGTACAAGTCCCACCATGCCTGATTACAAGTGTAAAACCCCAGTTTTGAGTAGAAAAAAAAAATAATAAACAATATAAAATAGTAGATAAAATAAAATATATGCAAAAGTATGAACACATGGATTTATGGACAGGCTTAATCAAAATTTATTTATTGCTAGAGATTTGTGGTCATTAGTTGTCAAAGAGAATGAGGTGGAATATTAATACGTAATTAATTTTCGAACTTAAAAATATGGTAGTAAATAGGAATTAGCAAATAAGTAAATCCGGGAAAGCCCAAGTTGAATGAGGGGTAGAAAGGGGATTCCGACGGTTAATTAAACATCGAGGGTGAATTAGGTTAAACCCTTGCGATGTCTATAAATAAGTAACTCATATAAAATTTTTGGAGATTGGGGAAAGGTTGCTGCTCTGAAATTAGGGCGGCGGCCGAGCAGCTTGGGTCTCGAGAGAACTCCATCAAAGATGGTTGGAAGCTTGAAGAAGATTTTCAATACCGGTGAGTAGCATTGATTTACAACTGAGGTTTTTAAGTTTATTCGTGAATGTATTCTGATGCATGGCTGTCTTCTAAGTTTTCTGAGTTTTTTGGAATATCTTAGTCCGAGCATGAGAGTAAATTACAACTTAAATAGAAATGTGTTCAGATTAAATTCAAAACTGGTTGGGAAGTATTCTGGGGACATTAGGAGACTACTGGAACAATTACAGACCGAAAAAGATCGGCCAAAGTTGGAGATCTGGAAATAACAGAGAGTCGGAAATCGCAGTGAGTATCCGCCGACTTGGCGCTCACTTGCGCTCACTTCAGGTAGTAGGCGCACTTTAAAAATGCATCATCCGCCGAGCTAGCGCCCACTTGGCGCTCACTTGCGCTCACTTCAGGTAGTAGGCGCACTTTAAAAATGCATCATCCGCCGAGCTAGCGCCCACTTGGCGCTCAGCTCGCGCTCACTTAAAAAGCATACGCGATTCTCGCGCGAAGCTAGCACCAACCTCGCGCCCACTTCCCACCCACTTCGGGCTCACTTGATATCGAGTGAGCGCATACTCGAATTTTTACCTAAATTCTATCCGCCAACTCGGTGCTCACTTCAGGAGGTGAGCGCATAGTCAAATACACTTGCCGAAATGAAATTTTGACTAAACCAAGTGGTTTCTGATGATTCGAGGGTTAAACCACTTAACCAATCATTTGTTTGGGGACTTTGAAACCTACATTACCTATTCAATTACTAGAGGAAAATTTAGTGAGATTCTTAAAGGCTTCCAAGGTTGAGTTTAGGTTATTTGTAAGTGTTGTGTTGGATACCAAAACACTAGGAGTTCCTAGTTAGTTTCCCCTTGTTTTTATACACTGTTTTGATTGAGAAATTATTAAATTCTGGTTTCACTTGTTTGGAAAATTCTGAATGTATTGTAAAGATTTTCTTGGTATGAATAACTGAGTTTTATTTCCAAATGGCATGTGTTACGGAAATGAGAAAATACTGGAAGTACTTGAGGTACTGTTTTGGTCCAGAGGGACAGGTGATGAACTGTGATGAGTTATACATGATGAGGAATGTATTGTTTTATTTTGATGTTGAAATTGAGATTATACGATGATTTACTGTTTTGGTTTAGCTTGTCCTGGATCCAGAGTCTAAGCTTAGTAATGTGATGCTTTTATTTTATTGGAGTAATGGCATGGCCATGGAGTGTTGCCACGACTAGTGTAGAGCAGTCAGAAACCCTGAGTAGGCCTGGCTGTCAATGTCGAAACCCTGAGTAGGCCGGCATTGGATGACGAAACCCTGAGTAGACCATCATTTCAGAGTATCCGAAACCCTGAGTAGGCCGGAACTGTGTACATGGAGGTGTGGAGGTCGCTTTGGCATGTTGATTAACCAATCAAATATTTGCATGACATTGACCAGTGTGGGATTATTTATTTATCTGTTTTAGATATTATGGGATTGTAATGGAATTCGTCTTTTCTTGGAGCATGGATATAATGATATAGTTTTTGAAACTGATTGGAATTTTGTTGACGAAGGTATTTCCGATGTTAAATTACGTACAATTTAACCTGCTTTCTAGGCCCTTGTGTCAAATACAATTTCTAAGGGTTTTCGCAGGCTTCACTGAGTTATTTCCTATTTTCTCGTGTGATTATTCGACCATAAATTTACAACTAGAAAAATTGTATTGTTGCATGCATGTGCTACTCGCTGAGATATTCGTATCTCACTCTTTTGTTTCTGTTTGTTTTTCAGATGCGTATGAAGAGCCGATATTTGCGGGTTGTGTAATTGGGTCATGTGAGTTATTACTTTGGGGTTATTTTAGCGTACTCTGTTTCGTAGTACTATTGAAGTCATATTTTCCTTACTCTGGTAGTGCGATCCTGTCATTTATAATAACCTCTGGAGACAAGTTACGGGTTTTCCATGTGACTCGGATCTGGGGCGTTACAAATGGTATCAGAGACTGCCCCGACCGGAAGGTGTGGGGGTTCGGCCCAACGCGGGGACGCGTTGTCCCATGGATGGGGAGTATGTGACATCCTGGCTGTCTGAGTGGGCGGCTGTGATGTGGGCGGGGTGAGAGACCTAGGCGAGCTACCAGGCAAGGATGTGCATATGGTTGGGAATCCCACAACGCTCGGGGATGCTATAAGTAATCTTAAGACCCTCAAATTAGCAAGAGGCCTTTTAAGGAGCAAAACGGGACTAAATCCCCTGGGAACCCTAAAGTTAAGCGTGCTCGGGTGGGAGCACTGCTAGGATGGGTGACCCCTGCGAAGTTTTCTCGTGTTATCCTTGAGAACAAATCCATGAGGGCCCGTGGGCCCAGAGCGGACAATATCTTGCTGGTTATGGGTCCGGGACGTTACAACAAGTCCTACCATGCCTGTTACAAGTCCCACCATGCCCGGTTACAAGTCCCACCATGCCCCGTTACAAGTCCTACCAAACATGGTTATAAGTCCCACTATGCCCAGTTACAAGTCCAACCATGCCTACTTACAAGTCCAACCATGCCCAATTGCAAGTCCAACCATGCCTACTTACAAGTCCAACCATGCCTATTTACAAGTCCAACCATGCTCAATTATAAGTCCAACCATGCCTACTTACAAGTCCAACCATGCTTACTTACAAGTCCAACCATGCCCAATTACAAGTCCAACCATGCCTACTTATAAGTCTAACCATGCTTACTTACAAGTCCAACCATGCCTACTTACAAGTCCCACCATGCCCAATTACAAGTCCAAACCATGCCTACTTACAAGTCCAACCATGCCTATTTACAAATCCAACCACACTCAATTACAAGTCCAACCATATGACTACTTACAAGTCCAACCATGCTCAATTATAAGTCCAACCATGCCTACTTACAAGTCCAACCATGCGTACTTACAAGTCCAACCATGCCCAATTACAAGTCCAATCATGCCTACTTACAAGTCCAACCAGACCCAATTACAAGTCCAACCATGCCTACTTACAAGTCCAACTCGGGTTTTCTGAGTTTTTTTCAGTTTGCCTTGACACTCGAGCGGCAGAAAAATGTGAAGAACGCGTCACTGCAATGTATGCTTGACGCTCGAGCAAGCGCAAAACGCGCCAAAAAACTTTTTTGTGCAATTTTATCATTCAAATTGTTTCATCTTCAACCAATAGAATTGGACCGAATTGCGTTCCATAATCAAATGCCACGATGGAAGTTCTAAAAGAAAATTTAGAAATTATAGAGCTGGTGAAATACTCCAAAAAGCCTATATGCGAACAACCTGCTCATGAACCAAATAATTCAAATACAATTAACAACTAAAATATAATTAATAAAACCTGCTCAAGTGACATGCACATAAACATTCAGTTCATAAAAGTAACAACCCGCTCAAATGAGATATACATAAACATTTAGTTCATAAAAGTGACAACCTACTCATGTAGCAAATAACTCAAATACAATTAACAACCTGCTCAAATGACCCTATTCGTCGTTTATGTTCATTTCTTCTAACCCATGTACCAATTCTCGATATAAGTTGATCATCTTTCTTGCATGATTACATTCTTCTAAAAGTAATTCTCGTTCTATTTTCCAAATATGGTTAATTTTTTACTTTAATTGTCCTTTGTTGCCTTTTCAAATGAGCTACAGTCATTTCTCTCCTTCCCAGATGTACTACCACAACATGCCATACCCTTTTGATCTCCGCCTTTGATGCTATCAACATTTTCTAATCAACAAAAGAATTTGCAATTACGCACATCCTGAAAAAATTGAAGAAAAGATATAATTAACAAATGGCAACCAAATAATAATAATAAAAATTTAAAAGTAGCAATAAAAGAGATTGAGATTTCTAATCTCAGGTCCTTGTTCTCTTGGATTCTTTATCAACAATCAAAAGTTAAAATGCTAAGAACTTAAAACAACAACAATAGAACACACTAGCAGACCTAGAAACACTTTCATTTCTATGAACTGTATTGTACAAAAATTTCAGACATACATCAAATTGAAATCAACTAAATATTAACTCACAAAATTGTCACAAAGTTGATTCCACAACCTTCGTTAACAAGACTTTGATCTTCAACCTTTTCAGCAGTCTCAAGGCTTCACACGATCACCATGAGACAACTCATGATTGCCCATTCCAATCTTTCAGAGATCTGGAATATTACTTCTTTGAAGGCTTTCTCAGTCTTCCAGAAGTCTGCAGCAACCTTTACAATTAACCCTGCTGGTAGCACACACAGGCCACATTCACACAACCATTTTCAATTTGTAACTTTTTATCATTCATTTAATCCAACAATTTTATCATTCACTCACATACAGAATTTTTTAACAGATTGCAAAAAGTATTGTCATGCAATTTGTCACTTAGGGAAATATATTTCCCAACAGAGATCTTGCCTGAAATGGACAAGTATAAAATCCACGGCCTTTATTTTTTTCTGTCCTCGCCATCAATAGACGACATGATACCTTTCCACATTGGCACATCAAGAGCTGATCACACCAAACAAAGAACCCACAACCCTTCTCTCCCGTATGCTACATCCCAACAAATATATATCACAACAAATAACTTCATTCTAACATATTTATGAAAACACATAAGTACTAAACTTATAGAGTCTGGACAAGTTAGGAATTGACGTCTTGGATTGAGAGATGTATTTGATGTTAGCATCTTAAGCTTGCCCTTGCCACAAGGGCATATAGGAACATTACTATTAATTGTATGATCTTTCGTAGCCATTTCTGTAACAAATGAAATTAAAAGTAGTAGAGATTTTGCAATGTAAATAGTATTCAAGCACAATAAATAAAACTGCAAAGCAATCCATTCAAAGTGACACATATGAATTCAATCAATCTATTTAAACAACAAAAAATACCATATGAAACGAAGTCATTGAATCCATTTAAAGTGACACATATAAACTAAATACACGAGAATGAATAATTCATTACAATATGGGAGTAGACCAGAAAAACAATTGTTTACATTATTGTAAGCAAAAATTTCGTCCTATTGAGTTTACAGTCAATCACCACTCCATCCCCACTAAAAAAACCATAAGGGCCATAAATTTACATGAAACGATAAATTCATTTCTCCTATACTTAGCTCCTCTGCTCTTCCTTCTTCCAGACACCCCCTTTAAATGCAGCGTCTTCAACGGGGAAACCTTCCAACGCCGGACACCAACTAACGTTCACGATTCTCAGCAGTGGCATCGCTCTACGCACTGCCGACCATTCCATCTTCAAGTCCGACAGAGATTCCAGCAAGAGGCCTTCAATTTTCCAATCTGCACTGCGGTTTTCCCAGAATCTCTCATTCATCTTCGCAAGGCTCCCAGAAGAGATGGAAAGATATCGTAACATGGGAAGCGTTGTGGGGTTCAGCCAGCTCGGGCTTATTTCCCCCGGAATGAACTCCAGGCACAGCTCGTGCAGTTGTTTGGGAGGACACAGTTTATCCAGCTTCATTACGAGATCGTCGTTAACGTTCCCGTGACTGTCAAAGCAATTTACGGTCAGATACTGAAGTTGCTTCAGATTCAACAGTGCGTTTACCTCGTTGTCTCTAATCTCATCGCCCCGAGTGAGTCGCATCTCCAGCCTCCTGAGTCTGGTCAGGCTACTCAGCTCCGGAATGCGGCAACCTTCACTCTGGTTCGATCTCGCAGCTCTAAATCCCAACAGCGATTCCAGATTCTTAAGACATGCCAATCCTCTGGGCAAGTACTCAAGTGAACCGCAATGACTTACATCTAAAACCCTTAGCTTCTCCAGAGCTATAACGTAAGGTGACAGCACCCTGAGATTCTGGCAGTAACTTGCATCCAGAATCTGAAGGTTAGCGAGCTTCTCCACCGAGGGTGGGATTTGAATCAACGGGTGGCTATTGCTTAAGCTGAGATAAGTTAGATGGCGGAGGGATCCCATGCGATCCAGCAAACGCATGAGATGCGTCTCGAAGATGGATTTTGAAAGATCCAACACCCTCAGATACCTAGATTCACACAACTTCTCCGCAATGCTGGAAGTCACATTGTTAACTTCTCCCGTCTTGGTCGTGGACAACAATGCCCGCAACCTCCTATTGGCTTGAAGGCTCTTTCTATTGATGTCGCTTCTCAGACCCAAATGCCGGGAAGTCGCATCGTCCAACTCAAAAAATGCGTCATCCTTGGCCATCTTTATCACCAAATCCCGGACCAGATCATGGATTTTACATGTGTGAACTGTGCCGTTGTAGGCCTTATCCACCACTTCTATCAGACATCGATTCGTCAACCCGGAGAAACAATCTTCTCCAGCTTCAGTCGATAGTCTACCATTCCTCACGGGAACAAAGCCCTCTCCGATCCACCAGTGCACCAGTTGCTCCTTCGCTATGATACAATCCTCGGGATAGATAGAGAAGCAGAGGAAGCATGACTTCAGGTAAGAAGGTAGCTCATCGTAGCTCAATTGCAACGAAGCCATTACCGAGTCATCATTCTCTGCCAATTCGTCCCGGAAATTGTCTGCAATTCTCCGCCATTCACTGTAGGTAGGTGGCTTACAGAGCATTATTCCTCCCACTGCCTTAATTGCTAGTGGAAGGCCCTTGCATTTCTCCACGATTTCCTTCCCAACACTTTGCAGCTCAGGATAGATGCATTCACCATTGTTGGCGGCAAATGCAATCTTACGAAACAACAACCAACTGTGGTCCTCGCTCAGGAGTTTGGGTCTATGGGTTCTTGCCTCCGTGACTCCCATCTTTCTCGCGACTTCCTCAATTCTGGTAGTGATTATGACACTGCTCGAGTTCCCCCTTGGCAAACCATCGTAAATTCGGCGCCACCAGGAATTGTCTTGGCTCCACACATCGTCCATTACTATTAGATACTTCTTGCCCAAGAGGTATTGGTTTATTTTCCTCAGAAGTTCGCCTCGATCATCTCCCACACTCGCATCCCCCAAGTTCCTCAGCATACTCCTCATAATTTGTATGTCGCTAAATGTCTCGGAAACAGACACCCACATCCTCCTGTCAAAGTGATCTTGTATCTCTCTGTCGTTGAAGACCTTCTGGGCAGTAGTTGTCTTCCCCACTCCGCCCATACCAACGATCCCGACTGCAAGTGGGCCATTATTTACTTCCAATAACCAGTACTTTATCTTCCGTGTATCGCCTTCCAATCCTACCACCTGTGTGTGGTCATAGATGGGAGAGCTCCATCTGGGTATCTGGAGATTGTTCACATCTGTTGTTGCCAAAAGTGGCACCCCAAGGAAAGATGAGATGCTTTGTTTGATGTCGGTGATTCTTTCATTGATCTGTTTGAGGCGTTTCCCCGTTTGATATTGGAAAGGAAGTTTGGAAGGGGGGAAGCACATTGAACGACAAACAGCATCTTCATTTATGGATTCAACCTCACAGTCTGCCAGTATGTCTTCAGCTTCATAAATTAACTCCCGCAAATTGGCCATGATTGTGTGAAGGGTTTGATGTTTCCTCTTCAGCCTGTCCGCATCTCGGAGGAAGCTTTGCATGAGCTCGAGATCGCTCTTTAGCCTTCTAAACTGATCACCAAATTCAATCACTATGCGGCTCTCCTCTGCAAGAGCTTTAAGCAATTTCTCTAGGAAAACAGTTACCACGGCATCAACCATTTCTTCACACTTGACAGTTCCTCAAAACCACCCAAAAAAAGGGGCCAAAGCCAAATTTCTGAAAACAAATCATTGAACAGAATCCTTCTGTCATTTATTGGCATTTAAACAATAGCAGATGCATTACCACTGAATCACACGGAAGCATATCAAGATTTCGGAATTTACTTAACTCAAATATGTATTTGTTATCTTCCATTTTATAAATATAGATTCTCTTCCCAAACTTCTGGAACATTTCTCTCCTTTATTATCTCAGGGGGTAAATAGTAAAATTTGACATCCAGACACAGGACCCAATTCAGTTAATTCCTTCTTAGTTAAATTTCCCTAGAATTACGACTGAATTTGCTCTTGAATCAGCTTGAAAGTTCTTATGGTTAGGCCCCTTTTCCTTTCTCTCTCAGTCATCATGTCAATATATAGGATATGGTTTAAATCAATAGTAGGTTCACGTTTCTTTCTACTAAAACACTAATATATATATGCGTCTACTTTATTTCTTGCATTTGTAAATTCGTTAATCATTTTCAGTAAATTCTTTCTATTAAAAGAGTCTATTAATTATCATAGATGCACTCTGTTTACTTCCATTTCTGTCGAATTAGACAAGTAGAATTTTTTTCGTCTTAGGACGCATCATGAGATCGCATCTGTATCTAATCTTTACTTAAAGGTTGAACAAGGTCCTCAGAATGAAGTGTATTGACTTCATACCCAGTCAACTCCTACTCCAGATTAATGGTGAAAGTCCTGAAAATTTGACAAAAAGGGGGCAAAGGGGAAAACCGTGCTGCAGAAATTAATGAAAAAGGTTTGATGTTTTACAGGATATATATGAAAAAAAAATCTGATTTTAGCCTCAATGCTTATAAAGGATTGTAGGGAGCAGTCGTAAGTCGGTAAACTTTATGGTTGGATCACCAACGCCCAGATTTAGACTCTCAAAGTTAGATGCAATTGAAAGATATAAAAGTACCCAAGGTTTTATAACCTTTTTCGATTGGTTGTAGACAAAGATATCTTACTACTGATAAGTCCCTTTCGTCAACGGTCATAGTAAGATTAAATGTTAAACAATCCCCATCCCCAAATGAAAAAAACGAAGACCAACAGAAAAGAAAAGAAAAGAAGAAATGAAGGAAGAGAATGGTAGGAAATGGTGGGAGGAGCGTTATCCATAATAACGGAGTTTTTGATTCAAATTCTCAAGCACATGGAAGCCGACAGTTGTGAGCTTTTAAGGAATTTCTAGCTACGGAATGTACAGTGATGGACTACGCTATAAATTAAAAGAAGCTATATACAATATTATGGGAGTCAATTCGAAGGAAGATCAAAGGACTTACAGCTTAGATGACGTTGTAATTGGAGATGTGTAGATAGGAATACTCCGGACAGACGTGAATGCTCTGTATTCTGAGTGAGAATTTCACAAGCTGGTAGTCTTCTGATGAAAAGAAAAATTAGGGAAGAAGAAGAAGAAAAGGAATAGTAAGAAGAATAGAGGAAGGGAGAAGCTACTACCTTGATGGAAGATACTAAGAAGAAGATGGAGCTTGATGGAACCTCATGATCTGCAGAGAGGCAGTCCGCTTGGAATGAAGAGGTTACCTCGTGGTCGCCTATGGAGTTTTACAAAGAGAAACCTGCCAAGGGCATCATGGTAACATCGGACTTTTGTTTCCTTGGTCAACGTCGCATACGCGCAATCATAGTTGCTGGATTTGTGAAACATCAACATGCGGGCCCAGATGGTGTTGGCCGCCAGGCTTGACTTTTATTTTCTTTGCGGGCATGGACGTGCATGTGATCCACACGGCTTTTGAGTGGACACTGGATCCAACCCGGAAAATGCTTGTAGAACAAACAGAAAGTTCCCACGCCGGGGTTTCTCCCTCCGGAAGTCAGTCCGGTCGCCATTACATTTTACCCTTAAAACGTGAGAAGTAAATGAGAAGAAATACATACCTTCGCCGAATGGGATCCTGGAGTAGAGGTGGAAATGGGCCGGGTTCTGGCGGGTTTGCGTCGGGTTGATTTATGGGGTTAACAAGCCGAGGCTCAACCCGAACCCGCCCGTTAATAAACGGGTTGGAATATCTCAACCCTAACACAACCCGTTTCAACCCGCCAACCCATTTAAATAATTTAAATTATTACTAAAATTTAAAATTTTTAATTCATTCTAATATCAAAGTCTATGCAAGTTCTATTTTTTAATTCATTCTAATATCAAAGCACACTTAACAAGCATAATAACACAACAATCATTAAGATAAAACTAAAAAAAACATGAAGAAAAGAATTAAAACATAATAATAAAGTTTTAAAAGACTTTACTTGTCATCAATGCGTTAATTTATATTAGTAGAGGCTAAGAAATTTGAAATATATATACATAGAACATTTTTCTTCACTTTATCCTTTGTCATTATTTATATTAAAAGAGGAAATACTACAAAAAAAGTCTTTTTATTACGGCACTTCAAAAGTGCCCTTATAATATAAGAAAAATGCCGTAATAACATGTAACGGCATTTTGATAAAGTGCCGTTTCAAGTGGTGTTGCATTATGTTATAGCAACAACTTGTCATCAATGCCTTAATTTATATTAGTAGAGGCTAAGAAATTTGAAATATATATACATAGAAAATTTTTCTTCACTTTATCCTTTGTCATTATTTATATTAAAAGAGGAAATACTACAAAAAAAGTCTTTTTATTATGGCACTTCAAAAGTGCCCTTATAATATAGAAAAATGCCGTAATAACATATAACGGCATTTTTTTAAAGTGTCGTAATAAAGTTTATTAACACTTAAAGGGGTTTAGCGGCAACCACCAAATGCCGCTAAAAGTTTATTAATTTAAAAAAATTTAATTTCCCCCCCCCCCCCCCCCCCCCCCCCCCCCACAATTTAATTTACCCCACCGTAGGTTACATCACAGATTCCTCTCCCGCTTTTAAGGCATTAACAAAACCTCCCATAGCACCCAGGGTATGGTAGGACTTGAAATTAACCACAAGAGAAAAAGAAAAAAAAAAAGCTTGAGGACTCACTGGTGGATAAGGCTTCCAAGGGCAAGCTTCTGTAGGCAGCCATGTGGGGTAGGCAAGGGAACCCCACATTTGAACAGCAGAGGAGTGAATTCTTGGGTGGCCCATACAGGGTAACTTTGACTGTTTGGAAGATTCTGATTGTAATAGTATGGAGGGAATGGTTATACTTGGTTAAACACGACAATGGTATAAATCAATGCATTTTATACCGTTCGGTTAATGGATCTATACTAGATGCACTATCCCAAGAGAAAAGAAAAAAAAAGGCCAACAACACATTTGCTGATAAGGCACTTGTGCCAGTTAAATGGTCTCAAATCACCTAACAAACAATATTTACTCATCAACCATAAGTTCAATACTGGTCTCATTTGGACAGCTAAAGAAACAAATAAATGTGGATGAATTATAAATTTGTACAGAGAAAAAGAAAGATTGATAAGTTGCATAAACATTCTAAGGAACAATTTCATTTGCAATATATGAAAGCAATAAAATAGCAAGTTCAAATCACCTACAAATGTGAAACTGAATGAGTTATTTGAAAAAAATTGAAAATCACTTTGCATGCTTAAAAACAGAGTTAGAAAATCTTTTGATTTGTATGTGGTCTATTTTTGGTGATATTACTTAAATTTTCTAAATTACATCATAAATAAAAATAAATTAATATAAATTAATTGCTGTAACAAAACAGGCTAAGAAAGTAGAAACCGTATCATTTTGATAACTAAATAATTGTTTTATTACACTCCTGTTTGCTTTGAGCAAAGTTGGTTCTGGCAGGATTTCATTAAGCTCCTTCAATCATGTCAGTATATGTATCATGACAATTATAGAGAGAATGGAATAGTGGGTTATGATCATGCTTGTTCACAAGAGCACACATGATAAAGAGAGAAAGAGATGCAACACATGGGATGGCAAAGGGTAAGAGAAAATTTCGGTGGAAAAATGTGGAGAGCAACAAATCCCTGTAGTGTGAAAAATGAGAAGTGACATGAATTGAAAAGAAAAAGTTTGCATAACAGAATACTTTGTATGGGGAATAAGAAATCATGGATTGCATAAGCGTGCAACCTCAATGCCACGAAATTCAGAAACTAAGTTTTATGATGTATCATAACATTTTTTAGTAACATCTACGCAAATTAAAATACAAGTTTGTAAACTAAAGGACCTGGTAAAAGAAACAAACATAGAAATGCAAAAACTGCACAGCAAGACTTGATTGAAGAACTTAATAAAACTATCCATAAAAAATATAAATAAAAAAGTTAATAAAACTCATTAGTTAGCTAGATAAAATAAGACATAAGAGCAGAAATGCATATAAGGATCTAACAACAACACAGAAGACCTTAGACTGAAAAAATGGGTTAAGGTCATTGATTAGCTGCATAAAATAGGACCCAAGCAAATAATTGACGTCACTACACACTACAAAATAGACGTTATGGATGTGCTTGCAATATAAGTTTGTTTGATTTGCAGGTATTGGAGTGAGTTTTTAATAACACGTATCTGACAAAACAAATTCATCTTTTGTTAATTACTTTCTTATAAATGAACTACATGATTCATAAAAAGCATCAACCTGCCAACCAGCAGCATCAAGAGAGCACATCATACAACTAAAATATTATTCAGAATTTTTTTTCCATGTACAATAGATTCCAAGTTTGTACTTCCACTGTTATACTAGTACGGTCGTTCAAGAGTTATAATATTCAGCACCAACCTGGGAGACCAATGAAGATAAGATGCTACAAATTAAGTTGTCAGGTATTTAAAGGTTGAATAGCCACAAGTATTGTTATTATAATGTTCCAAACTTTTATTACATAAAAATAAATAAATGGGTTGTAATCGGGTCATTTCAGGTTGAGGGATCAAACCCTAACCCAACCCGTTTATAATCGGATTGAGAATTCATAACTCAAACCCAACCCACGAGTTGAAACAATCAACCCAAACCCACCTAAGACTGGGCGGGTTTGGGTCTTAGGTGGGTTGGCAGGTCACGGGTCACAATTTCCACCTCTACTATAGAGGCTCTATCTGCAGTTTGAAATAGAGCTTCTACAGGATCTCACCAGCTGTCCAACCGTTTAAAGCATCGACTCATTTTAACAACTAACAGAGCGTTACGCTAACGTTTCAACTATCTCTTCGTTTTCAATCTCTCTCCTCTACAAAGAAGAGGGAAACCTTCCTTCCAAAATTTCGGAGACATTTTGGACTGCAGATGGAGCACTTTTCGTGCTCAGCTTTCCCATTTTCGAATGTAAGGTTCTTCCCCACTTTTCGTTCTCATCACCATTTTAATTGTAGGGGAGAGAGACCCACTAGTTCAAAGAACCTGGTTTGCTCTTCTTCTTCTTCGGATCTGTTGCACCTGCCTGCGGAGCAGACCCACTTTTGAAGGTACTCTTGGTTTGCTCTTCTTCTTTTTCTGGATTCGTCCTACTCATCGACTCTAAAATCGGTTCTGAGGATCTCTCAGGTTTAGCTGAATTACCTCGCCGTCGCATTGGATCATGGCAAGGCCTTTGGGTGGTCATCAGGCTTGGCTCTGCTTCATCTTCCCCTGTGGGTTGTTATGTTCATGGCTGCTTTCATGGGTCTTATCGGTTACGGCCTTCAATGGCTTGTCATTTAGAATCTCATCTCCTTGCCTTATTTCCTGGTTAGTTTCTCTCATTTTGTCTCTTTGTTTGGTTCTCCGCAATAGATATAGTTATTCATTGTTTCTGATTGAATTCTTGAAATTTTTTGTTGAGAATTTTAGATTTCTCCTTTCACTTTTATTTACTTTTGTTTTTTTGTTAAATGGGGAGTTATTCTTTCCGGGTTCACTTTTCTGGATTCCTCTTTCTTTGGAGAAGTGTTGAAGTATATTTTTGTTTTTCCTTCTCCTTCCGGATTCCTCTTTCTTTGGAGAATCTGGATTCCTCTTTCTTTGGAGAAGGTTTGCCAATTTGTTTAGGTCAGTTTTAGCTCCAATTAAATCTTCTAAGATTTCGATAGAGCTGAGAGAGGATCCTCGATTGGCGTTGAAGTTCTTCAAATGGGCTGAAAGGCAAGAGGGCTTTCGCCGCACGACAGAGTCCTACTGTATACTTGTTCATATTTTATTTAAGGGTAAGATGTATTTTGATGCTCAAGATATTCTAAAAGTTATGATTTCTACTAGGCAGGTTCTGCCTGGTTCAGATGTTTTCGACATTTTGTGGTCGACTAAGGGTATCTGCAATTCCGGTTATGGAGTCTTCGATGCTTTGTTTTTCGTTATAATTGTGCTTTTCTTTCTTGTGACTTATGTTCTGTGTTTGCTGATAAGTGAAACTAATTTTTTTTTTTCCGTTAATCTTCTCTTGTCTTCCAGTTCATCAGATTTGAAGGATATCTGAATTTCATTTTCATTAATTCCTTAAATCACTTCATCTTTTAGCTCTGTACAGTTTTTTAAGAATTCAACCAAGTTTATTGATCATTATATCACCTTCCACAGAATGTCAAAGAAATAACGAAGGAAAAGGCATCATTAACACCATTTTGAAAAAACATTCAATTGTCATTCATCAAATCTCATCGAGATTGATCTTTGAAAACGGAGCTATATTTATGACTACTTCATTAGACTAGTCCCACTGAAACTGGTAATCTATTGAAATTGATTAGAATTCATTTAGTTGTCTAACTACAAAACTGGTCCATTTTTTGTGAATATGATTATTAGTTTCTGTTCTATGTTTTTGACTGCTCAAATGATTGTGTCTAGGGAAAGTAGCGTTTTTGCTTCTATACTTTGTTGGAATGTTCTCATAGAGTTAAATATAGTTTTTTATATGATGACATTTAGAGGGGTTTCTATTCATTTGCTGCAGTTTTAGAATTTCTGTACGTGGCTCAAAATGGTGACAGAGATGTGTCATGGAGCGAAGCCTGTAGTTCTTATGGAAGATTCTGCAGTAGAGTGAAGGTGGCCGTGGCTCTCCATGTCTCAGCTCTTTGTTGCTTCTTTGTATTAGCTTTGATTTCTGCTTATAGGACTTTTATCAAGTTTGAACCCCTTATTCCTTCTAAAGGAGTGGAGGAAGAAAGGAACTAGGAAGGTGTCTGTTATCATATTACTCATATCTGGTTTCTTGGTTCTTTTATTTTAGTGAAGATACTGGGCTGGGAATGATTCATGGCTAAAATTCCTGTTTGGGAAAAAGCTGAGGGCATATTCACAGCCTTTTCTTATATCAGTTTTTTGGATTACTAATAGGATTTCGTTCACAGTGTATCTTAAATTACTTTGTTATGAGCTTAGTTTCTATGCATACCGTGCGTTAATTTGTGGACGTGAAAGCAACTTCAACTGCTGTCACAAGCCAAACCTCTAACGAAATTGGTTGCTTCATTCCAGTTACCTGATTAGGTGGTTTCAGTGGGGGTTTCCATCACGCGTCTTGTTAGGTATCAGGATCTATGATATCACATCTACAGGAAACTAATGGCTTTCACTCAGCACTGTGAAGAGTAACTGCACAGTTCAAACCTTGTTTCGATTAACATAACAGGACTAACAGAACAGTGTCGTCGAAAAGTTAAAAAAATTCTGCCTTGAAAAGTAAAAAAATTAATTTTGAAAAGTCATATCAAACAACCTCTTAGAAAACAACATTTCACTTCTGCTTTAACATGAAGCCACATATTTTAGTGAAGATGACTTTTAGCATGAAGCCACAAAATTAATTGATATGGACTTGGGGGATTCCTTAGATGGTCTCATCTGGCCTTGCATTTACAAGATGTGCTATTGGCTTTTTCTTTTTTCTGCTTTTGGGAGAAAGAAAGAAAGCTGTTTTTTATATATGGTATGCACCTACCGCCACCACTATTATATGTAAATGTGAACCCATTTTTCTTAAGATAGTTATGGTGAGATGACCATTGAGTTGAACTTCAAGTCTCAACCAAGAGCAAACTAACATTGAAGAGAACAAAAGAAATTAATCAATGACCAGTGTAATGTCTAATTATTCTACCCAAGGACCCCACCCAGCATTAATGCATGGGTTGTAACCAAGAACTATCCGCAAAATCGCTCCCATCCAAAGACAAAGAAGAAGACAAATCTTGTTATTCCTTCAGCCTAAGAAGAAGACAAATCCTGTTGTTCAACTTCTATTCTTGTAAAATGATAAGGAACAAATAACTAGGTGAGACCTCAGATATTAAATATAGAGGCACACATGTGACATCAGTATCATATATCATTGCCATTAAACTACATAACTTTTAAAATAACAAGAAGTACAATTACAACAATAGCTACTTGTAAAAATACTTCTAACTCGTTGATTTGGTTGTGGAGACCTAAAACTTGTGCTTGCAAGGACTGAAGCTCGTGCACTTGCTCATAAATCCTAATCAATCGTGAACTAATTTCTTTAATTGATGCTGCAGTTATGTTATCTTCATAACCCCAACGACTATCGAATGCCTTCCTTGATGTTGAATTATTATCATTTGAACCACTATCAACGGTTGATGCAATGGGATGACACCACTGAAAGAAGTCGCACGGTGGTAGTGAAGCTGAAAGCTACAATTCAACAGTTAATTGGCATGTAATTATATATATAAATAAATTATTAACATTTCATTCAATCTAAACAGTACAATACTAACCACGGCCTTCCTCGCACATGTATTAAATAACCTATTCGGATGACTTGATGTACAGAAGATGTTTTGGTTCTTGGATTCTGACGATATCTAGGTGGATATCCATGTAACTTGTAGCATCTATCAACTGTATGCCCAGTGAGACCACAATGAGTACAAACTGGCTTAGAACGTTGCTTCTGATAATTCTTGATTGTTGTGCCAGGAACATTAACATTCTTGCTGAACAAAGCAACAGTTTCAGTCATCAAAGATGATCCCACCACCTTTCTTTGCTTTTCTTCTTGTATAATGGATGTCATTGGATCCATTAATAGTGTGCGCGTGTCATAACGCCTCACCACGAGGTTCACGGAAGTGCGTGCCTCCTAAAGGTTAAATTGAAAAATTGGAGTCGCCATTACCTGATGAGGTGCAAACAGACACCTGGGTGCCTAGGTTTGCCTATTAGGCTGGTCTGTGGCTTGAGATTCTAGCTAAGGTCTCAGTTACGGTCCGGGGAAGTCCGTAGACACCCTAGTACGCCCCGTCGGGTGACTAGTCCCACGGGTTTCCTAGTTTGAATCAACTTTGTCTTTTGGTCTCACTCAATCCTAATCTGATACACAAATACTTTGTTAAGTCTGGTGGGGACCACCTGTGAAACTCCGTTCCAATACCCTTAGCACACCCTTACCAGTGAGTGTGATGTGTAAGTGAAGCTGGAGAAGGCTAAGCCTGAAGTTGGTCAAAGTGGCTGAGTCCCGACTAGGCAGTGCCTATGAAGGTGAGCAACTTCTATTTGGTTAAATGAGATTTTCTATTGTGAGAAAAGTAGCTAAGTGTTGGTATTGTGCAATGTAGGAGGAGAGAATGGGAAAACTTTAAATTGGTGTGTCTTGTGGGGGAGTTTTTGTTTAAGTGTAGAAAACCAAAGGAAAGCCCCATTCGTATGAGCCAACCCCCACACACTTTCTTCATCTCCTCTTCTCCCACTCTCCCATTTCTTCTTCATCTTCTCCCCATTTTCGTCGCCCATCCATTTCAAACTCATTGGAGGAGTTTGCTTGCAAGAATAGAAAGAAGAGAACCCAAGGAAAGTGATTTTCGTTTGGAGCTTGGAGATTTGTGGAACGAGCACCCAATCAAGCAAGAAGCTATTCATGAGTTGCAATAGGAGCTAGACAACTTGCTCAAGTGTTTGTAAGAGGTAAGCAACACCACCCTCCCCTTATTTTCCAATTTAGGCCAAAATCGCATGTTTTAGATGAATATTAAGAATGAGATGTGAAAATGAGTACTAGGACCAATGAGAGGGATTTCTTTGAGGGGTTTTGTTGGTAGTAAATAACTACACATACTAGGAGTAATTTAGAGCCCAAAAACACCCAGAACAAGTGAGGTTTGAGAAAAATCACAAATCCCTGAAAGTTCGAATTTTTGCGAACTGTTGAGAAGCCCAGCCACCTGAGTGACCGCTCAAGCGCGGCATCAGGCAATAACTTTGAGTAAAGACCTAAGGCATGACCACTCGAGCGACTGCTCTAGCGACCTGCCTGAACAGAAGAACCCAAGAGCTAATTTTTGGCCATTCAAAGCAAGCTCGAGTGATCTATCAAGTGACCTTACCAGATTTTCTCATTTTTGGATTTTCAACCCAGATTGAACTACCATTTATTTTTGTCCAAATCCAACCTATGTATAAGTGAGAGTTGGGTGTCTAGGAGGTGGTCCAACTGGAAGTATCTCAAAATTCCAAATAACAAGGATTTTGGATACGTTTTGCCAAAGAAGGTCTTAGAGAAAGTTTTTGTCCCAGATTTCTATAGGAGTAGAAAGACTTGATTTTGTCACTTCGAGCACCTTCCAAATGACCATTAGAAGTAGAAAACAAAAGTCAAAATCAAGTTGCACAAGTATCATACGATTTGAGGCATAGGTTGCCCATGAAGCCATGAAATGTAAGATTGTAACGCCCCGGATCCGTGTTGTTCAATAAAGATATAACACGTCACACGGAGTGTTAGGTAAGGATCTTTAATCAATTATGATCGCTGGATAATCATCTAACTAAAACATATCAGAGTGCACAAACATACTTTATCTAAGAATTTAATATTCAAAACTTAACTAGGATTCAAATGGTACAACCTCAATAGACTTTATTACACCTCAATCATTCAATTTATTCAAAGTTCAAATCAAAATAACCTACAAGTCTAAGGAAGGTAATAGTAGTCTTCCTCCCTATAAGTCTCAGTCGGATCTACCCCAATAGTCGCCTCACCTCGAGTATCTGAAAAACAAAACAAAACAATAGAGTGAGATACGAATATCTCAGCGAATAGCATATGCATGCAGAAATAGTTAACCGCAGTTCAAATTATGCATCGATTAACATCCCGTACGATTAAGCAATTAATACAATTTCCAAGTTTTAAAACCAAAACCAATTGATCATTTCAAATCACATTTCAATTCAACACGGCAACACATCGATTGGTCAATGTCATGACTATTGTTAAGTTGATAAATTAAACATGCCAAGTAGACACTCCACACTTCCATGTACACAGTTCCGGCCTACTCAGGGTTTCGGAAACTCTGAAATGACGGCCTACTCAGGGTTTCGTCATCCAATACCGGCCTACTCCTCGGGTTTTGGCATTGACAACCAGGCCTACTCAGGGTTTCTGGCTGCTCTACACTGGTTGTGGCAACACACAAGGCCATGCAATTTCAACAACCAACAATAACATTACATTACTAAGTGTGCGCGCGTGGGAAACGCGGCACGGGGTAATTCGGAGTCGCCACTGCCTGATGGGGTGCAGGCGGACACCTGGGTGCCTAATCTTGTCTATTGGGCTTTTGGTCTACGGCTTGAGATTCTAAGTCGGTTCTCAGTTGTGGTCTGGGGAAGTCCGTAGACACCCCAGTCCACCCCGTCGGATGACGGGTCCCGCGGGTTCCCTGATTTGATTCAGCTTTCTAGTTGGTTCTCACCCGATTCCTAATCCAGCATGCAATTTAGATTAAGTCCACCCGGGACCACCTGAGGTGGTGTGGGTCCCTTTAGTTGTTTTTTTACCGTGTTTTATTTAAGTTGTCTGATTCTGATTGGGTGGGCCCCATTGGAAGGCCCACGGTGTCCTTGGCGGGCTTGGTCAAGCCCCTATACCCTTGGTTGGCCTCTGTCTAACCCTAGGAGGCCCTTTGGGCTTGGGTTAGTTTAGTGGATTTTACTTAATTGTTTAAGTTGGTATTTTAGGTGATTTCCATGCAAAAGTGGGTCTGCCTTGGTTTGCGGGCCCCCATGGTGGTTGCCAAAGTATTTTGGGGTTTGCTTTATTTAAATTTGCCAAAATGGCCTGGTCGCTGGGCTTGGGGCCCGTGATCCAAGTTTGGGCTCGAAAGCCCAGTTCTTTGAAGTCTAGGGCTTGCACCCTAACTTGGTTCGGTTAGCGGGCTTTGGCGGGCCCGATAGGCCCTAGCCCTTGGTCTTGGCCAAACCATGCAATTTATATATTCATTACACATAACAAGGCTCGGATGGGCCGCATTGGGTTTGACCCGCCCGATTCAATTTGTTCATTTTACTCAATTTCCTCATTTGCATGTTTTTGGATTCATAGGGCTTGGTGGGCCCCGTTGGAAGGCCCACTAGTGCTTCCAAGTTGGACATTGGCCCAAGTCCCAAGTTGGGTTTCCGAGTGACCCGGAAACCCTGTTGGTTCAATGGTTTTAGTGAAGATCATCACAAAATTCGGCCAAGGATCAAGAAGATAAAAAATGACATTTCTGTCGTGTATCCAGCCTTAGTTGCCGGATACACACAGTTCTTAGGTGATCCGGCCCAAGTGGCCGAATACACACAGTTCCTAGGTGATCCGGTCTGAGTTGCCGGATCAACCTGAAATGGTCTTTTTTGGAGTTTTTCCATTCGGGGTGACTTCCAGGGGTTCCTAAAGGTCTTCTATGAGCTGTGTGGGCCCCTAGATGGGCTCACACTAGTTCAGGTTTGGGAGAAGCCTCACTTGGCTTCATTTTTGGGGGCTCCTAACTAAGGCAAGTGAGTGGAGGAAGGCATGAGGGTGCTGCCCCTCCTCACTTCTTTTGGTCATACCACAACAGCAAGAGAAAGGGGGGTCAGGGTATCCCCATTTTGGCGATTCCACTCCATCACTCAGCGAGCAATTGAACCCAAGCCATCATGTATCTCAACAATCAAGTGAAGACCAATAAACCTACTGAAGAAGGGAGAAAACAGCAACCAAAAAAAAGAGCTAAGCCTGTCTCCTATAGGCTGGGAATAGCATAACAGGGGGTGGGGTAGCATGGCAAGGGTATTAGGGGTAGGGCAGCATGCATGGTTTAACAAAAGCAATGGGGAGGGGGCAACCAAAACCATGGGATCCCATGCACGCAAGAAATAAAATGAGCAAAGACATGGACATGTGAAGAGAGCCATGATCTAGCATGCACCTCCTAGGAACCTTAACAAAATCTGAATCCTAGACTCTTGCCTAAACCCACGAAAATTTAAAGAAGGGGAAGAGAGGGGGGTTTACATAGGGGTACATTAGACGGGGAAGAGAGGAACATACTCCCATAGAAATGCTCAAAACAGCAAACCAACATGCTAGCTTGTGAGAACAAACAAAAAAGATATATGGGACGAAGGGAGCTATCCTATTCCCCAAGGACCCTACGTGGCTCTCATGCTAGAGGTGGCTTAGTGCCATAAAAACCAAAAGCTTGCACAACATTGCATGGGAGTAAGTCCATACCAAGAAGAAAGACAAGAATGCAAAAATCAGTGGAAAAATTCGAATTTAATATATGACGAAGGTAACATGATGAGGAGCCTTAACTGAGGGTTCACGAGCCCTGGAGAGGTAGGCTAGAATCTCCTTGAAGCTATGAAAATGGCTGGAGCAGCACCTTCCCACAACAGCAGCAGCTTCTTCTTCTTCTTGTTGGGTTGTAGACCAAGAGGAGGAAGGAAGAAGAAAGGTGGGAGCACTTGAGGTGGTGTGTTGAGGTTATGGAAGGCAAATGGAGTTGAGGAAAGGAGGATTCGAGTGGAGGAAAGTGGGGGACAAAAGTTGAAAACCAAGCAAAAAAGCCAACCCCCGGAAATGAGCTGCTGTTTGGCTTTTATAGCCAAACTTAATGTATCCGGAAACTCAGGCCGGATACACTAAGGCTTCTCCCTATCCGGCCTCCATGACCGGTTACACAGAGGCTTCTTTGTATCCGGCCTTCAATGCCGGATACAAAACATAATCATTCGAAAATTAAATGCCGCCGCGAATTTGTCGGGCGATCGGCGCGAATCTCGCGCGAAAATCTTCTTGTATCCGGCCTTTGAGTCCGGTCATGAAGGGGAGCTAGTGTATCCGGCATATTTGACTGGATACAAATTGGAAAATTACGTATTTGCCCTTCAACTTGACCGATCTGACCGATTCGACACTTTTGAGCAATTACGGATTAGTCCCTGTGAATTTCAGTGTAGTCCCTGAGATTTTTAGCAGATTTTGGATATTTAAGATTTAGTCCCTGAGATAGTTTGCTGCGTTGGCTGCCACGTGTGCAGTTTCTGCACCGCGTGTGCAGCTTCTAGTTTTGCTGCTCGGAAACTTCGACAGCTCATATCTCCTTCATCTGAACTCCGATTTGAGCAAACTCAATTGCGTTAGACTCGTATCGGAGCCCTCTATCCAATGACATAGGGCTAAGCACTTGGTACGGGGTTTGAGGAAAAGTCAACTTTTGGCTCTCCCTTAAGTTTGACCGCCCGCAGAACCCTCATCCGGACTCCGATTCTAGCAAACTCAGTTGCGTTGGACTCATGTCGGGATTCTCTATCCAATGGCATAGGGCTAAGCACTTGGCACGGGGTTCAAGGAAAAGTCAACCCTCGGCTCTTCCTTAAGTTTGACCGCCTGCAGAACCCTCATCCGGACTCCGATTCCTGCGAACTCAGTCGCGTTGGACTCGTGTCGGGATTCTCTATCCATTGAGATAAATCAAGATGGCCAAATTTCATTTGATCAAAAGGTCAACTTTCGACCCCTCAGGGTTTGACTTTTTAGCCGAGTTTTGCATTTCTGGCTTTTCGGGAGCGCAAAAATGAGGTGCTTACACTAAGCTTAAGCATGGATTCAGGACAAGCTAAACCAAAACATTAAACCATCGTATAATCTCAATTCCGACATCACAATAAAACAATACATGCCACATCATGTATAACTTAACACAGCTCACCACATATCCCTCTGGACTAGAACGGTACCTCAAGTACTTTCAGTATTTCCCCAATCTCATAACACATGCCCATTGGTAATAAAAACTCATTTACTCACACCAAGAAAATCTTTACACTACATTCAGAATTTGCCAACAATTAAAACCAGGATTTAATAAATTCTCAACCAAGTACAGTGTTTAAACAAAGAGAAAACTAAAATAGGAACTCCTAGTGTTAGGTACCCAAAACATCACCTACAGATAGCCCTAAAAATTGCCTTGGAAGCTCCTAAGAATTTCCAGAATTTCCACTTAATATTCTCATAGTAACTGAATAGGTAATAATGTTTCTAAAGTCCTAAACAAGTGATTGGTTAAGTGCTTGAACCCTCAAATTATCAAAACCCAGCTTGGTTTAGTCAAACATGCTCTTCGGCAAGATATTGGACCATGCGCTGACCTCCTGCGCTAGGCGCGAGGTCGGCGAATAGATCGTTGGTCAAAAATTTAATATGCGCCTACTTAACATTGAGTGAGCGCGAGCTAGGCGCGAACCTCGCGCACGATTTGCGCGAGAAGAGCAGATAAAATTTAAGTTTGCGTGAGCTAAGCGCGAACTAGGCACAAGCTCGGCGGATAGGAAAAATGAACCTTGCGCCCACTACTTGGAGTTGGCGCTAGGATACAGATCTCGATTTTTGACTCTCTGTTATTTCTAGATCTACACCACTGACCGGACTTTTTCTCTCTGTAACAATTTCTTTAGTCACCTAATATTCCCAAAACACATTTAAACTAGTTTTGAAATTATTCCAACACATTTTTATTTATCATCATTCATCATCATTCAGTTCTAAATAAACTCATGCTCGGACGAACTTCTTTCAGAAAGCACTCATGTATCAGAATAAACTCACAAATAAACACAAAACCCCAGTTTTAAAACGATGCTACTCACCTCTTGCACGCTTATATCCCAGCAACAATAATACTCGAACCACGGCCGATCACCAATAGTCGTCCGTCTGTTCGCTATCCCCGCCCAGATGATCCTTTGGTAGCAAGAGGAAAACCCTCTGAATCCTTGATCACGAACACAACAAACCCAGTCGGATCTCTGATCTCTCACAGTTCCCTTCTCTTCCCAACGAAAACCTAGATCGCCACACAGGTAGCCGCAAATCGCCAATCGTCTTCAGTTACGAGGGTATATGAGTATTCAAAACTAAAACCTAATTTCCTTTAAGTATATATACCTTCCATATGTAAATTGCCGCTCGATAACCTTTGAAATTCCTTGATTCCGTGTGTGCTCGCCCACTGAAATCCCTACATACACCCTCAGCTACTTAAGTTAATATGTACACGTAATATATTTAAATAAAAATAATTCTTAGCAAAAAATCGGAGTTTTACAAAGATTCACTGTAAACCATGTGTCGTTGGTTTTCCTCATAAGCATGTAATCTTATTTTGGGCATTGGCCCACGTGTTGTGAGCATGTGATTTATTTAGGGCATTGGCCCATTCGTTACCATGCTATGTATTGCTGACATGATATGGCAAGGGCATTGGCTCATTATTGTGAATTGTGGTATGATTGGTATTGGTGGATAGTGTGTTGCGGGTCCACCTCAATTGGTGGTAGTGGATTAGCCCCTTCCACAGCAGTAAGTATTGGTGGGCTGGGTATGCGGTTCATTTCGGTTGGGAGTAGTGAACCATTGTTCACCTTGACCTTGAGATAGAGAACTAGCAACCCCCCAAAAATGCATAGGCATTTGAAATACCCAATATGATGAACATCGATTATATGAGTATTGGTGCGTAGTGTGTGCTATTCACCTTAATTGGGGGTAGTGAACCATTGTTCACCCTCAATTTGGGGGTAGTGAACTAACCCCTCCACAGCAGTAAATCTTGGTGGGTGAATGGATCGGTTCATCTCGGTTGGGGGTAGTGGACCTTTGTTCATCCTAAACTAGAGATAGAGAACTCGTATCCCCCATGCAAACTTGGGATCCGTTACATTTGATATTATTATTATTAATTGTGATTGTTATAAATTGATGAACTGTACACTTATGCACAAGCATGCACCAATTGTATGGCATTGAGCTGTATTACATTATTTAAGATTTCAAATACTCGCATGTCATGATTTCATCAAATATTATCAGAATAAATTGTGTTTTCATCGATCATGCATGTGTCGCTTATTGAGACACTCGTCTCACAGTTGTTTTATCTCTTATTTTTCAGATCCATCGACGTCCGGTATAAAGGACCAGGTCGGGGATAGAGGCAAGGAGAAAACCATTAGGTATAGAGATGAGGATTTCTATAGGCCTTGGACTTTTCTATTGTTATACATGTATAGTTTTGGTCTATAACCCTTTACATTGAGAGGAGTGATTAGTCACCCAATATAATTTTTCTGATATGGTTTGCTACAAAATCAGTTTTCAAAAATCTTATTTTGGTCTTAAAATCCACTTCATAGCCACGAGAGCTCAGTGGAACTTAAGACAGCTTGGAGAAACGCCCACTTAAAGTTAGGGCTTTTTGGCAAATCTTCACCCAAAATTGTTTTGTAAAATTGAACAAAGCAATCATGGTTTTGGAGCGCAATTTGGGTTTGTCTAATTTTTGCTGCTCATTGCTCGGTAATTCCAGCAAAGAGGGGCAGTTGTAGAAACCCCAAATTACACTGCATAAAATGTTGAATAATTGGCCAAAATCATGAAAAAACAAGTTTTCTTTTGTATCCGAATTTAAAGTTCGGATAAGAGCTTTTTCCTGTGTATCCAATAATAATTGTCGGATACAAATTATTTTGTTTGTATCTGATAGATAATGCCGGATACAAAGGGTTTTGTCTGTATCTGACTTGAGTTGTCGGATACTAATGTTTTGCTGCAAACTTTAAAAATTCCAAAAGTTTTCACTTTTTTACTATTTTACCTCTATCTCAGAGGTGGGAATTCTCGAAAATAGCCTTAGGGTTAAGTGGAAAGATTCTAGACACATCCTTGTGTCTACCATTAGGGCACCCCTTGCCCTAGCCTTTACCTATAAATAAGAGGCCTCTCCTCAAGCAAATGGCCAGAAGATTGGAGATTGAAGAGCTCCAAGTGAAGAAGGGAACCTTTCCCTCATTGCTCCCAGAAACCCAGGTAAGCCTAAGACCCTTTTATTTTTTTGTTCTTAAATTCTAGGGTTAGTTTTTTCTTCTTCCTTTCTTTAGAGTAAGACCTGAGTGTGTTTGGAACCCCATTCTTGTCTCAAAGTACCTCAAGACCCTCTCTAGCCGTAAAACGTGAAGAGAGATCTAGGGGAAATGAGAATGGGAATGGAACCCTAGTTATAGAACCCCCTTTTCGATGATGTACATTGAAATGCATATGTGTGTGGATTAATCTTGTGAAGTTTGCTTTCATTTTCTGGAGAGAATACAAAGATCCATGCTCTTTATAGCATTGGATCCCCATTCCCTTCGAAAAAATATAGTTTTTTTACACATGCACACATGTCACTTGTTTTTATGTAATAGGCTCGTATTTTGGATCTATTGTGTTCATTATGATAGATCTGAGATAAATGGCCTTAGATCAAGCTTTTTATGATCATTGAATAGTTTTCAAGTAATCCTATCTTTGAGAGGAGGTTTTTATAGCCTAATCTCTCAAGATTGGGATTTTCATTTCAATACGAGTACATCCGATTCATCTTCTTCAATCCATGAGATTCATGAATCGGATCTTTACCCTAGATATTTCTTGACTATTTCTAACTGTTTTAGAAGATTTTCAAGTAATCCTATCTTTAAGAAGAGGCTCTCATAGCCTAATCTCTCAAGTTGAGAATTTTTTTGTCTCGATACGAGCATATTCGGTTCATTTTCTTAATCAATGAGATGCATGAACCGATTCCTTACATTAAATCTTTCTTGAACATTTCTTAATGGTTTTCAAAAGAATACAAGCAAGTTCATTTTTTAGGAGAGAAGACCTCATGGTCTAGTCTCTCTATCTTGGGCATTTTTGCCCTATTTTGGAGGTTTTGGTATTTTCTCTCCAATTAATGAGAGTTTGGAGCCAAATTCGTCCCCTACATCTTTCTAGAGGTTTTCCAACATTTTTTCAAATGATTTTAGTTTAGATTGTATTGATCATATGCACATACCCATTGTTTTAGGTTGATTTTTACCTGAAGTTTTCAAGACAGGACAACACCTGTACCCTGTCTTAGAACACTCATAACTTCGTCATTCGGATGAATTTTCAAGTGATTTCAAAGACATGTGATAGGTGGGATTGTCTAGTTTTAGTCTGTAAAATTTTAGCAATTTCTATGAAGTGGATTTTTGATACCACTTGATCAAAATCGACAGGTTAGTTCAGGCCAGATTGCTGAACCTGTCACTTTGACTAAGTACCATTTGCTCATTTTAAGTCCGATTTCAATGGTTTTGATTTCTGTGTTTTCCTTTGTAAGTGTATTCAAATCCAATTGGTTTCAAGACTTTTCGATTTCATTTGTGTCTTGTGTGTTTGATTAACTCAGAATTACTTAATAGCAGAATTCTGGGTTAATCTGTGATCCTCTAGGAATGTTCGGGAGGTCACACAAGTCACACTCGAATGGAGTTTTGTGTGGGGCCTATTTCATGTGAAATATGACACCTCATACTTCCTTTATGCAAGTTTTCAAAGATTTATATGGAGCCAATCTCCACGAATAGGTTTTCAAAGTTTCCCACTTATCACTTTTATCAATTTATAACAGCAGATTTCAAACAAGCATATCTCTTATGTTTTTAATCTGAATTATTTGGAAATTTTCCTGAGTCTTCTACTTTACGTGATCTTTCAAATGGCTTTGGTTTGATTCAATTTGAATTTGATTTGAATGATTTATGGTCAAATGAGATTTTCAAGCTCCAATGGCTTCATCTTCTACTGAATTTTCCGGATTTGTTTCAACTTGCTTGTATTTAAGTTTTATTTTGATTGTTATTAATTGGGAATGTCCTAGAAGTGATGCATCCATAGAGAGTGTCCAGAATTTATTGGACTACTCATATGGAGGAATCATACATATATTTGATTGCTTTCAAGCCCTTTTGATCGTGTTAATCTAGCAAGCATTTATTTGAATATGAACAATACTTGGCAACTACCTTGTGTAGATGAATAGGGGTGCCTAACACCTTTCCCTATTCATAATCTAATCCCCTTACCTATCTTTGGTTTCTTTTTTTGTTTTTTATTTTCATTTTAAAGTATTGCTATTTTACTTTAATCTTTGCTTTTGTATTGTATTTTATTGTTTTGGTGTCCATTCACACCTAAAAGGAATGGTGGCGACTCTTTCTCTTTTCTTGAGCCCCTGTGATGGTTTGGGAATCATCTTGGTTGATTTTCCATGTCTTACAGTACCCTCTCATTTACCTAAGGTACACCCCCTTATATAACTAAGGTGCCCCCTTTTCTATAACTAAAGCACCCCCCTTATATAAGTAAGGCACTCCCTTGTATAACTAAGGTACACCCCTCCTATAACTAAGGTACCCCCTCTTGTATAACTAAGGTACCCCCCACAAGCATCCCTAAAATATATCTCTTGAAATAGCTAAGGTAAACACTTTGAAACACCAAGGTGCCCCCTCAAATAATACTAAGGTACCTTCACTTAACACTAAGGTACCCCTTAGGGTTTTAGTTGAATAAAAGCTTTGTTTAGGTGCTGTAGACACCCCAAAATTGAACGATTTTTGATAAATCTTGAAGGGGAGAAATATTTTATTGGAATTTTCAATTCTTTGCATTTGGTTTGAGATTCTTAACTCATTTGAATCCAAAACCGTAAAGGAAAAGGCCCGAATTCAATATTTTGTGCAAAGTCAAACTTTTTCCGGTTGAATTTTGTTGACTTTTGCCCCAGAAAATGAAATATTTTTTAAAGCAAGATTTCAAGATAATTTTTCCCGGTAATCAGGTTTTTAGCCATGTTATTGCATAAAAGAATTTTTTGAGATTTTAAATCTTGACGAATACCTTGATTTTAACATGTTAAATCTTTTTACCGGACCTGAAAAACCGGAATTTAGCTTGGAACTAGAAAGTTGACTTTTATTTACTTGGAATTTGGGTTTAGAACTATTTTTAATGAATTCAAATGGGGGGAAGGGGGTGTTTGCTTATTTACATGTAATATCTTAAGTAAATGGGGATTAAAAAATACAACGACATTTACTTAAACGATATTACTTGTAAATAAGTATTGCCTGTGTTAAAATTCAGGTAAAAGCTTCTTTTTTTGTATCCAACAGATAATGTCGGATACAAAACATCTTTATTGTATCCGACAGATAATTTCGGATACAAAGGATCTTTATTGTATCCGACAGATAATGTCGGATACAAATGATCTTTATTGTATCCAACAGATAATGTCGGATACAAAGAGAATTGCTTGTATCCGACCTGACATGTCGGATACAAGCTTTTCACTCAAAATTAGGGTTTTCCGAGAGTTTTCACTTTTTACCATCATATCCTTCATCAAAGGAGTGAAAATCTCAGAAATAGCCTTAGGGTTAAGGTTGGTGGACTCTAGACGTCATTTTATGTCTACCATCATGCAAATCCTAACCCTAGCCTTTGCCTATAAATAGGAGGCTCTTCCTTAAGCAAATGGCCAATAAGTTGGAGATTGAAGAGCTCCGAGTGAAGAAGGGAACCGTTGCCGTATTGCTTCCAGAAGCCCAGGTAAGCCTCAAACCTCTCTTTATTTTTCTGTTCTTACATTCTAGGTCTAGTTCTCTTCTTCTACCTTTCTGTAGAATAAGGCCTAATCTGTGTGTATGAAAACCCTTCCTCTACTCAAAGTACCTCGAGACTCCCCCTAGCTGTAAAACATGAAGGCGGGATCTAGGGGAAACGAGACTGAGGATTGATCCTAGTGTTAGAACCTTGTTGGAATAAGTTTTTTAATTATATGAAAACCGTTTCATATTCAAAGTACCCCAAGATTATCTCGAAAAACCGTTAAACGGGGAGAGAGAACTAAGGGAAACGATAATGGAACGGAACCCTAGGTTGTTTTAGAACCCCATTTGATTGATATGAATGCATGCTATATGTTGTTATATTATTGAAGAATGGATTTTTACACACAAACACAACACTTGTTGTGTCGGATTTGGCTTGTATTTTGGATCTATTGCCGTCATTGTGATAGATCTGGAATAAATAGCCCCAAACAATTCTGGGATATTTCTTATTGGTTTTCAACATGATTTCAATCAAGTTTATTTCAAATCTTGAAGACCTCTAGGTCTAACCTCTCGATTTTGGGCATTTTTGCTCACTTTTGGGGTTTTTGGCATATTCTTTCCAATCGGAGAGAATTGTGAGCCAAATTTGTGCCCCATTTCTTCCTAGAGCTTTGTCAATATCTTTTTAAAATAATTTTGATTTATCTTGCACGAATTCCACACACCCAAGCACTGTTTTGAATTGATTTTCTTTAAAAAGGCTGAAACTGGGCAGCAGCTGTACCCCAACTTCGGACACTCGTAATTTCATCGTCCGGATAAATTTTGGAGTAATTCTAGAGCCATGGGAAAGGTGAGGCTGTCTAGTTTATGCCTGCCAAATTTCATTAATTTTTATTGAGTGGATTTTTGACACTTCTCAGTCGAAGTTGATAGGTCAGTTCAGGTCTGATTGTAGAACCTGTCACTTCAACTGAGCGCCATGTGTTCGTTTTAAGTCCGATTCGAGTGATTCTTATTTCTGAGTTTTCCTTTGGAAGTCTAATTTCAAACCTAGTTGGTTTCATAATTGTTTGACTCCATTTGTGTCATGGGTAACAAATTTACTCAAAACTGCTCAACAGCACTTTTCTGTATAAATCTGTGATCTTCGGGGCTTGTTCGGGAGGTCACCCAAGGCACATCCGAATGGATTTTTGTATGAGGCTAGTTTCATCTGAAAGATGGCCATACATACTTCATTCACACCAAATTTCATGGATTTATATGAAGCCAATTTTTCTAAATGAATTTCCAAAGTTGCCCACTTATCACTTTTAACTATCTTCAGCAGTAGAATTCAAAGGAGAATAACTCCTAGGATTTTTAGGATTTTAACTGGAATTGATTGAAAATTTGCATGAGTCTTCTATTTATCATAATCTTTCAAATGGATTTGGTTTAATTCAATCTAAACTAGATTTGAATGATTTCAAGACAAATGGCTCTATCTTTTATCGAATTTTCTGGATTTAACTCAACTTGGTTTTGTGCAATTTTTGCTTTGATTTCCATCTATTGGTGATATTCCAGAAGTGATATTGACATAAAAGAGGATCTAGAATTCATTTGGATTTCTCATATGAAGGTATCACACATTTGTTTAGTCCTTTCTCAAGGTCTTTGATTATTTTAGCAAGCTTTCTCATTTTTTTTAGCATTAACAACACTTGGCAACCACCTTGTGTGGGTGAATGAGGGTGCCTAACACCTTCCCCCGTTCATAATCTAATCCCCTTACCCATCTCTGGATTTGATTTTCAAGTAGAGTTATTTTTACTCTAGTATTTGCCTTTTAGCTCTTTTTGCTTATTTTTGAATCTTTTGGTGTCCATTCGCACCTTAAAAAATTGAATGGTGGCGACTCTCCCATTTTAAGTTGAGCCCGTGTGTTGACGGAGGGAAATCATCCCAGTGATTTTTCCATGTCTCACAGGTGCAGATTTGAAAGACGTTGGGCATATAAAAAGATGCCCTAACTAAAATATCTAGTTTTTGATAACCCCTTTCCTTGTTTTGGACGTATAGAACAAGGAGAAGAGTGGGAGCTTGCTTGAAAGCTTCAAGAAGAAAGAGAAGAAAGAGAAGGAGAGGAGAGCTTGAAGAGAAGTTATGCTTTTCTATTAAACAAGTAAGTAGCAAACCCTTCAAAACAAAATGTATTACAAAAATTCGTATTCTCTTTCTAGGGTTTGGTTTATTTGAAGAAATGATTTTGCATGTTAGTTTTGCTTCTAAAATTCATAGGGTTTTGGTTGTACAACAATCTTGCTTAGCTTTTATTGATTTGCCATAGATTTGCAACCTCTATTGATTATATTTCAGATTAGGGTTTGAGTTTGGTATCTTGAATGTTTTTTTATATGTTGGATTTGTGTTCATGTGGATTTGAGATGATTATCTGTTTTGGGAAGTGTTTTTATGTGTGTTGGGATGATTTATGATTGTAAGACCCCAAATTTTTGCATAATAAATTAGGGCCTAAATAAATTTTAAAAAAAAAGAGTTAAAAATATAGTGGAAATAAAAAGTGAAAATTTAGAGGATTAGTAATTTAAATAAATAATAATTGGTAAATAAAGGAGAATTTCTAGGGAAATCAACGTAGGAGAGTAAGAAGGGTATTTTGGTAAATTTCAAAAGGGCAAATTATGATTTTAATAATTAAATAATTTAATAGATTTAGAAAATAGGAGAATATTATTCATTGGGATAAGTTTGAAGCTAAATAGTAATAATTAAAGTAGGAAAGACAGAAAAAGGCCGTTAGGTAATTATATTAAATTAGTGTCCTTAATTTGGAGGAAAAACCACTTAATAAAGTGTTTAGGTAATATTTAGGAATTAAATATGTAATATGCGCAAAAATTATTTGTGCAAGTGTATTATGTATTATTTACAAAGTTGTATTTGTACTTGCAATAATTAATTTATTTACATTTTTTGAGCAAAATCTATCTTATTATATGTAAGACAATTTTGTGAATAATAAACATATTTTTCATAATTTTTTTTTATGATTTTTTACCATTTTTCGTATTTTTCTTGGATTTTCTTTTAAAAAATTGGTCTCTGGAAACTATTTTCCAAGCTATACACATCCAATCCACACACCCACAACTTGAGCAAATTTGTTCTCAATCCTTCATGAGGACTCAAGTTTCTACAAAGAAAATAAAATTGGAAGAGAGTTTTGCTTTTTTCTTTTTTCAGATAGGCGTTTTTTAAGGTATTATCAACGTACATCAGTTTATGTATGCAATGTTTTGATCAAGTGATGTGTTTCATGCGTTCATCTTATTTTTTTAATTTTTTTTTTAAATTTACATGTTTGTGCTTCTTAGCCAGATGGGGTAGAACAAAACAGATCATGTGCCTAGTGGCTTTAAGAATTACAATAACAAGCCTGTTGTAATTCTTGATTAGATGAAGAAGATGGTGGGAATCATTCTGGTGCCATTTGGAAGCCTTCTTATTAGTACGAGGAGGAGGTTGTCTTGAAGAAGCCTTATGAGAATTATTGACTGTAATTCTTGAAGGAGGAGGTTGTCTTGAAGAAGCCTTATGAGAATTATTGACTGTAATTCTTGAAGGAGGAGGTTGTCTTGAAGAAGCCTTCCTATTCTTGCAAAATGAAATTATATCAAAAAAATATGATTGTGATTCAACATCTTTGGAAGCAGTTGACTGGACTGTAAAAGCATGTGTATGATGGATGCTATGATGAATTGTCAGATGGTCACCATAAGAATGTGGTGAAACTCTTGGGTTGCTACCTCAAAACTGTAACGCCCCGGATCCGAGTCACGAAATAACACCGTAACTCATCCCCGGAGGTTAATTTAAAACACAGGATCGCAATATCAGAGTGAAGGAAAAACATGAATACAACAATAGCTATATAACAGAGTGCGCTAAAATATTCCCAAACTAAAATAAAACTCACATGTCCAAGTAACTACCCGCAAGTATCGAGCTCTCCGAGAGTATCTGAAAACAAAACGAAAGCAACGGGGTGAGATACGAATATCCCAGTGAGCAGCACATGCATGCACAAATACATTTTGTTCAGTTCTAAAACATGCCACGATTACAAACCATATACAACGATGATAACACGTATAACCCGACAAAACTTCAACGATCCAATTTACATCCGTGAGGAAAACCATCGTATAACCCACACAGTAAAGACAATATCAATCATGCATATAGCCGTAAAGTCACGTATAACCAGGTAGCAACATATCGAAGAAAACATAGTTCAACAACTCAAAAGATATAACTCAGGTCCCAACCCGTATCAACAATAAAGTCACATCATAACCAATGCCCACGCCTCCCAATGTATATCCGGCCTACTCAGGGTTTCGGATATTGAAATGACAGCATCATCCAATGCCGGCCTACTCCGAGTATTGGCATTGACAACACCATACCACTCAGGGTCATGATGCTGCTCTACACTGGCGGGAGGTACAATACCCAATAATCGGTAAACAATATTCCATGAACCATAAATACCAACAAACCAGCGAATAAAACATATCATGTCAAACAAAATCAAATACCAACATTGGTCAATGTCATGTAGTTGCTTAGATTGGTTAATCTACATGCCAGAGCGACATCCACACCTCCATGTACACAGTTCCGGCCTACTCAGGGTATCGGACACTCTGAAATGATGGCCTACTCAGAGTATCGTCATCCAATGCCGGCCTACTCTGGGTATCGGCATCGACAACCAAGCCTACTCAGGGTTTCTGGCTGCTCTACACTGGTCGTGGCAACACTCCATGGCCATGCCATTACACCAATAAAACAAAATACATCACATTACTAAGCTTAGACTCTGGATCCAGGACAAGCTAAACCAAAACCGATAAATAGCCGATAAAACACCGCATTCAGTATGCACATCACAAGTTGTTCCAACCAGAACAGTAATTCTTCACAAGTGTTCCAACCAGAACATCATCTCACAAGTGTTCCAACCAGAACAAATAATTCCTCACAAGTGTTCCAACCAGAACATCATCTCACAAGTGTTCCAACCAGAACAGAATAAGATATGATTCTAAACTGGCCACCAATATAAAACAATATTCCAGTAAATCATTCCTGAAGTGCACTGTGCATTCAAAGGTGAACTAGCATAATAGTGTACATGTATTTCAGCAAAACAATATGGTTTCAAAACTGACTTTTCAGAATAAAGCACATTATACAGAAATGATTTCAGCATCCAACTTCGATTAGACATAAATCAGCAAAACATCTCCTAGATTCTCAATTTCGCTTTCATAATCCAAATCAATCAAAACAAATGTTGTAAAGACCTCAAAACACATTTTTGATGAGTGGAATAGTTTTAGGATCCCCTATAAGGTCACCATACCAAAAAGCAATCAATTCTGAGACAAAAAGTTTCGGACCGCAAAATATTCTAAGTCTAGTTAAAAACATCGACTTTTGGTATATAATTTTTCTAGACAATTCTACAAGGAGTTTCGGGCTCAAATTTTGGTTGTAGTCTATTGATGGGTAAACACATCTCCTATAATTTTCTGGGCTCCTGAATCACTCATCTGGGTATTAAACCCAAACTAGGCTTTTTGATTAAAACCGGGATTTAGGCATGAACTAGAAAGTTGACTTTTTATTGGCTGGGAATTAGACCTTGGAAGTATTTTTATTGGTTCCAAATGGGGGGTAAAACCTTATTTACATCTAAAGACTTAAGTAAATTAAGCAATAAATACACAGGACATTTACTTAAATGTCTTTCATGTAAATAAGGGGGCTATTCTCAACCAATTCAACAAATTTGGGTAGGTGCGCATACTTAACTCTTAACTCGAGTGGGCGCCAGTGAGCGCCAAGTGGGCGGATAGTCAATGGCCTAAATGTGGGTATGCGCCTACTTGATAGTAAGTGGGTGCGAGAAGGGCGCGAGAAAGGCGCATCAAATTTGAGTGGGCGCGAGCTGAGCGCCAAGTGGGCGCGAGCTCGGCGCCAGGTCTAGTTTTACTATGCGCCTACTTCCCGAAGTGGGTGCAAGTGGGCGGATACCCACTGTGTTTTTCGGTTCTCTGTTAACTCCAAATCTTCAACTCTGGCCGAAATTTTTCAATCTGTAACCACTCCTCTAGTCTCCTAATACTCCCAGAACACATTCAAACCTATTTTGAAATTAATCTAACACACTTTTCATTTATCCCCAATTTGTTATACAGAAAATCCCTCGGACTATCTCCGCCCAGAAATCCAGTGAATAATTCATTCGACAACCATATGCATTCATTTGAATCAAAGACTACGAATAACACAAACCAGGTTTAAAACGGTGCCACTCACCTTTTATGCTTCCAAGTCTTGGCAACAGCAACCCAGAAAATCCCCAAATCAGCAGTTCAGCCAACTGCTTGCTATGGTCGAACAGAGGTTCTCTGAAGGAAGAAAAACCCTTCCGAGCTTCTTGTTAACAAATACCTACTGGCAGGAAGTCTTCCCCAGCTCGTCTCTCCCATAGAACTTCCCCCAACTCCTTTCTCTCGAAGAACCCTAAACAAACGCCGCGGCTGCCAAACCTCTCAGTAGAGTATACTGGAGCAAAAACCGAAAACCTAATTTCTTAATGTATTTATACCTTCCGCAAATACGCTTGCCGCTTGACGAACTTTAAACTGGTGTGTGCTCACCCACCAAAACTCCTACATCCACACACCTTATTAGTTTAAATATTTATGATTATAAATTTTTTTTCCATAAATCCTGAAAATAATCGGGGTTTTACAAGTTCTCCACTAATTAAATAAGTTTTAAAAACATAAAATCTAAATTTTTATGTTATTAAAATTCGGGATTTTACAAAAACCATTGTTCCAACACTAGTTTATGACTACGCATCTAATGGAATTCTTTCTCATCATCTTCTTGGTGGTCACTCAGGAAGAAATGGTCTAATACTCTTGTTTGAAGCTCGATTAAAGATAGCAATTGAGCTAGCTAGTGCAAAAACTTATCTAGTGCGATAACTTATCTCCATACTGCATTCCCAAGGCCCAACATTATTAGGGACTTGAAGATCAATAATATTGTTCTTCTGGATCAAAACTCTATTGCAAAACTTCAAGATATCTTACTTGCTAGACTAATTCCTGTCGGTGCGACGTACGTAGAAGATGAGTTACGTGGGACTAGTGGGTATGTTGCCCCTGAATACCAACATTTACAAGTTCGGTATTTTATTATATAAGCATTTAAGTGGACGAAAGCGAGTTTATTTGGAAACAAAAATTGAAAATAAATGTTATGATGAGATATTGGATCATGTTTGAAGAGGTGTAGGGATGGATGAGCTTAAGCAACAACAATTCATGGTTTTAAAGCTTGTTGCGGGATGTGAAGAGGAAGAAGAGCGAAGGCCAACAATGATAAATGTTGCAAAAGAGCTACGGAGGATATGGAAGCTGGTTTGATACAATTAGAGCTCAGCAGGAGAGGAAGGTTGGTAAAGTAGAGTATTTGTAGAATAAAAATGTAGCAAAAGTTTCTTCGTATGTTGTTTTAGATTGACACCGTTTGGACATGTCAATTTTGTGCTCATGGTTGGCAATAGCAAGATTGTTGAGTCTACAGAAGGAAAGATTCTTGTCTTTGTATGTGGATCCAATAATATAGTAGAAATCAATTATGGAGAGACTTACAAGGATTGACGAAAGCCTGATTGATATGGAGTGGTTGAATGGTCTTTCTTCCTCCAAGGATTTCTTATCACAGTCCATGTTGACCAAAATTAAATACCAAACCAAATTTTACATATTGAGAGTTAACGGATAAAATCATCATTTTCATTTTGGTAGGGATACTGTTGATAGAATGCTAAAATATTATCTTTAAAATTCATCGAAGTTATTAAAAATTAATTAATATAAAATAGTTTGAACCAACTTTCTAGTCAAGAGAAGTGTTTCAATAACATTTTGATGCGGCAAATGGGACCTAGAGCTAAAAAACCAACATAAAGTCCATATAAGGAGATAGGCATCAACGACGTTTTCCCCTTTCAGAGATAACACATTTAACAAGTCCATTTTTCCAAATTTTATTCATAGAAATTATATCACACCAACCTTCTAATTTTGTTGTGTTCAATGAATATCACACCAATTTTTGTACCTGCCTTATCTCTTTTGCGGCATCCATCATTGTTGGTCTTAGCTCCTCTTCCTCCTCTGTACATCTCACAGCAAGCTCGAAAGCCATTTGCAATTGTCGTATCTTGAGCTCATCTATCCCTGCACTTGTCAAAAGAGGATCCACCATCTCGTTGGAGCAATTATTTTCCAAGCTATCTTTCACACGATCAATTAAAGAGCTACAACCATCATTGCCATCAAGATCAAACATTGACTTTTGTCCAGTAAAAAGCTTTAACAGAACAACACCAAAGCTATAAACGTCAACCTTCTCTGCATAACTTTCTCTAAAATATTCAGGGGCCACCCATCCTTGTGTCCCAGCTATGCCTGTTAGGCGGGTTTGACTTTTAGGAATCGATATGGCAAGTGTGAAATCTTGAAGTTTTGCGATACAGTGTTCATCCAATAAAACATTCTTAATCTTTAAGTCCCTGAGGATGATGGGCCTCTCAAATTCTGTGTGGAGATATGTTACTGCATTAGCTATCTCTGCTGCAATGTTTAATCTAGTTTCAAATGAGAGTAGTAGACGATTTCGTAAAGAAGGATTATAACCAAAAAGATGATCTTCAAGACTGCCATTAGGCATGAATTCATAAACCAATATAGGAATACTAGTCTCCAGACAACAACCCAAGAGCTTCACCACGTTCTTGTGCTTGATCATCCGAGAAGCATTCACAGCATCATTTATAGAATGCCTAACTGCCTCCATTTCTCTCATGAATTTTTTAACAGTAATATTTCGGCTTTCAAAATTCCCCTTATATAGTGTGTAGAATGCATCTCGAAGGATAATTTGATTGGGATCATAGTTGTCGGTTGCCTTCACTAGTTCTTTGCTTGAAAAGATACGAATGGGGTTCTTATATTTACCATCAGTAGAAGCTATTAGTGCTTCAAATAGCATACTTCCATTCTTCAAAAACAAGTAGTCTTTATCATGGTTATCTGATAGAAAACATAACAACAAAAAACAAAAAGGTAATGCATATCTCTTCTTGCCTATTTGCGCCATTTGATTTTTCAAAGTCTCCTGTAGATGTGCATCCAACTATAAGCATACTATAGAAGAATTAGACATAGATGATTTTTGTATGGATATCAACTATAATGATACATGACCACAACAAACTTACATCATCAAAAAACAAAAGCAAAAACAAAAACAAAAAGAGAGAGAGAGAGAGAGAGAGAATATGAAGCGATTAGGGACAAGGAGAGAGAACTCAAGGAAGGAAGAAAAACTGGGTTTCAATATAATGAGTACCACACAGATCCATCTATTTATAATCCCTCGTCGAAACTCAAACAATTTCAACCAGTGCCGACAAATCCTTGTCTACATCAAGGAAATTTCCTCTTTCTTTGTTTCTTTGGTTTGGACATCTGAAAAGGTAATGACAATTCTTCTTTTTCTTTATTGGCCAGAAGGGGAAATTATTGTTGGATGAAATATGATTTCTTGATAATAATGTTAAAGTCAATTACCAAAAAAAAATAATAATAATGTTAAAGTCAACCATAAACACAAAGACCAAAAAGAAAGAGAGGGAAAGGTGGGGAATTGGGTTTCTAGATCTATTCACCTATTTCTTGGAAATTAGAAAATAGTGATATTTTTTTAAAATAATTGAGAATGAACGTCATTTTACTATCTGCAAATCCTTTCTTTCAAAAAATGCATTTAAAAGGCTTCTTAACGTCAATAACAAACAAATTATTTACAAGTCTTGTTAGAGTATTTTTGAAGAAACCATTTACGAATATTAAAATGACACTCATTCTCAATTATGTTAACAAATTATCATTATTTTCTAATTACCAAGAATGAAATGACTAAATTTGTTGGGGTTTTTTTTTTTTTTTACAAATATCACTAAAAACCAGGTTCCCCTAGAACTCTTTCACCAATTGTTTTTTTATGTGGGCCAAAGGAGTGGCCGTGAGATGCTCCACATGACAGCATCTCACAGCCAAAGTAGGTGATGATGCACGCAAACATGACAAACGATTTCATCATGAACGAAATTTCCTGTTAATTTCCCTTTCCAAGTTTTAGTGTTATTTTTTAAAAATAATTAAAATTCAGTCAACCAAGTTCTAGGTTTAAACTTTTAAGTAGCGTTTATCAACATAATTAAAAAAAAACAAACTTTTTTCATTTTATATCCTAACGAGATCTAGGGATGGCAACGGTTCGGTTAAAACCAACCAAACCTATTAGGATTAGTTTTGGGTCTCTAATAACCTATTTCAGTTCGGTCTTGGTTTTTAACTAAAAAAACCAATACAGTTTCGGTTCGGTTATGGTTTTAAGGAAAATCAAACCGACTACATATAATATGCATAAGCTTTGAGTCTCACAACTGCACAACCCCTTAGTTGGATAGACCATTAGGGATCTATTAAAGATTTAAGAGATGGAATATAATGATGTATTGGAGAAGGGGATGACGTGTCCCTTTTAGAATTGAATGGTCATGAATAGTTACTGAAACAAAAAAATTCACTTTACTTTTTCTTTTCTATATTACTTTGGAATGAATTCTTTTGATATAGTTTTTCATTAGTACGTCGCTATGTAGACACAGAAAAATAATAAAAATTTAATCTACTTGAACTTCCAAGAAGGTGAAATGGTTTGGTTTGGTTCGGTTATGGTTTCAAGAATATGAAAGTTAAATGGTTTTTGTTTTAAAATTAGTAAACCGTAACAGTTACAGTTCAGTTATAGTTTTCATTGTAAACTTGTCGATTTGGTTTTGGTTTTTTATAAAACCTAACCAAAACCGAACCATTAGCATCCATAATGAAATCAGCTCGATCCTCCTATTACCAATCCAATAGGGATGCGTTAGGCTTTTGTATTGGCTAAATGGTTAGGGCTTGGCCATGTTGCCATCCCTAAAGTGCTTATACTCGAAACCGACCCATTTCAACTTGGCTCTTAAGCCTCGGCTCAGGCGAGTAGGCAAGTCGGGTAACATGTTGACTTATGTTCTTGGAAGTTTCTTAGTCTGCAGCAGCTAATGGGTGATTTTGTCAAACCGCGTATTCGGATAGGAAATAAAGCAACTAGGGCAGCTGCGTGTGCAGCAAGAGACAGATGTATGGGGCAAAAGAGGAGAGAGAGAGGAAGTTTCAGATGATGGAGAAAGGTGTGTATGAGTTTCAAGGTGGGGTTATTAAGAGGTTTGTGTGGTACTATCAAAAGTCCTGGTCTTCTCCATTGACGGTCTGCTTCTTTTTTTCTTTTTTGTTTTTTTGGTTTTCTTCAGATTATTTTGGCCTTGAAGAGAAGTCCTTGATAATCTTCTAAGAGAGAAATTTCCCAAAGAAGGGGAAAAGAAGAACTGCCCTTTTTTTTTCAGATTCAGCTTATTCTGCCTCACAAGGTTAGCCCAATTTTTTTAATTTCCATTTTTGCATAAAATTAATGCTCCAGGTTTTATGCATTTTTAAGATTAATAATTTTCTAAGAGAGAAATTTCCCAAAGAAGGGGAAAAGAAGAACTGACTTTTTTTTTTTCAGATTATTCTGCCTCACAAGGCCAGCCCAATTGTTTTTATTTCCATTTTTGCATAAAATTAATGCTCCAGGTTTTATGCATTTGTATGTGTTTTAATGTGGGTTGTTTAAAGATTGTAAAATCTCTAAATATACATGAATGTGAAAACTGTTAAACTTTTTTAATAATAAGAACAATAATATAATACCTTATGCTAGCTTGTTGGGGTCAATAAGAAGGTTCTTTTCTTTTTTTTTTAAATTCTTGTAGACAAGGGAGACACCGTAGCTAGGGTGTATAAAAATAAAAATAAAAAATAAAAATTTATCTAAAAATTTAAAAAACAAAGTAAATTTTTAAAGAATTGGGCCTACTTAGGATCAGAAATGGGCTAAATTGGGCTTGGACACATTTAAGGGCTCTTATATCTTATGATGAGCTCAACCCAATAGAGCAGCCATCCCAGCAACTAGCCTTTTGTTTTTCCTTTTTTCTTATATATAAGTTTGCATTTAAAATGTTATCTTTTGAATTAAATGTCTTTAAAAGCTTTCTTATGCTTAATTATAATTAAAAATTGTACTTGCTAGATTTCAATTTTCATGTTTAAATTGGTCTTCTTTTAACACAATCCAAATTACTATTTGAGAATGCATCTCGAATTCATTAAGGTAATAGAATTACAAAAAAAAAATTTATGAATTTAAAGTTTTTATTATGGATTAATCAGATAAATATGCCAATAAATTACTTTTTCAATGTCGTTATTAAACTATTTTGAATTAATATCTAATTCTTGTATGTTATGCAGAGAGAGTTGGACCAACATGTGTTGGAAGTTTAACAAAACTAAATCCAAGAAAGACAAGAAAAGGTCTATATTAAATTTTTTTTCCCTAACTTTATTGGTGGATTTGTTTTCTAATTAACCAAGAGTACCTAACAAATCCTATCAATAAACCAAGAGTACCTAACAAATCCTATCAATAAAATTGGAAAGAAAAAGGAGAGATACAAAATATAATTATAAAAAAGTGGCAACATATTCATGTTAAAAAAAAATAGAAAAAGAAAAGGTAATGCATATCTCTTCTTGCCTTGTTGCGCCATTTGATTTTTCAAAGTCTCCAGTAGATGCTCGTCCAACTATAAGCACAATATAGAAGAATTAGATATTACTGATTTTTTCAAGGGTATCAACTATATATGATGATATATGAGCACAACAAAGTTACTTATAAAAAAAAAAAGAAAAGAAAAGAAAAGAAAAGGGTAATATCCATTATAGAATTGATAAATATTACTTGTTAATTTTTTGGTTTAAACGGTTATTGTAACTCTGTATGTTATTTTGTCATGTGCCAATGAGTGATTTGAATTGTTTAAACTACCCCTTATTCAATAACATATGCGTCATAAATATTTCAAAAGCATTTTCATGAGCATAATAATTACCAATTGACCTAAATCTACTTGCTAAAGGAGCCTGAGACCTTATTTTGGATATCTTTAAAAGAGCTCTTCTCTATATCTTTAAGCCCTTCTACTACTTTCTTTCCCTTCTTTCACAAATTCCATAACCATGCTCTATTGCAATTGCGTTTTGAAGATTTATTTAGAAGAGGAACAGAGCACTGTAGTATTCTCATGTTTATTCCATTTTAATTCTTTATTATTTTGACTTTCATATTCGATCATACAATATCAGCACTTTATCATTTTTATAAATTATAGACTTTTCAATAGTATTTTCTATTTTTTTTCTTTTTACAAAAAAAACAAATTCCAAACTAAAGTACATTTATGCACAATAACTAAATGAATAAACCTAGACCTGTATTTAATTGTTAAATATATATGTAATATAAATTCAAGAATCTAAATAAATAAAAAGAAGCAAAAACAATACTTTAGATTGTTAAATATTTTATGCATCCTAGGGTCTAGATGATAACCCAAATTTTTCAAAATATATTTCTTTCACGACTTTCCATTCTATTAGTCACTGTCTTATGCTTGAATATGATATATATATTTCATACCACTAATTTAATTATTAAATTATAATTAAGTGACACTTGCTCTAATTATGCAATATGATTGCAATATTTTGTAAAATTCCTTTCCAATATTTTATAACATTCTTTTTCATTATAAAAAAAAACACAATCATCCCAAAATTGTCTAGTGTCCACTTTGAAAGTGAAATCTATTTACATGCCTATTTGAAATCAATAATAAATATTTAAAATTCACATTAAAGACCCTAAAGTTCCTACCCTTTAATAGTTTCATTCGATGCTAAAAGATGAGTGAATAAAAATGAAACTAAAGATCAGATATTGTAACTAGCAGCATATGAAAGACTAAAAAAAAAATGGGCTATTCACAAGCTAGTACTTTAAACATAAATAACTTTAAAGGAAAAGAGAAAACCAATGTGTTAATTGTAGGGATGGCAATATTATGGGCTAGGCAAATTTGGGTTAGGCATAGTATAGGTAACTCTTATTCCCTCAAAAGCAAAAGAGCACTTATGAATGCCTAAACCTAGGCCGGTGTCCATTCAAGCCCAAGATTTAAGCTCAAGCATGGTCCCAAAGTACTTTTAAAAGCTAAGCACAACCCAATTAGGCATAATTCTTACAAAAGTTTTACTTTTTATTTATAGGTAAAAAGTCTTAAAATTTTTTATATTTGTATGTACTTAACAATCTTGCTACATATTTCAACAGCCACTCAAAAGCACAAAAGAAAAATCATAAGCCTGATTTAAAACAGGTTAAGCTTACAGGTCCAATGGGCTGTCTTGGTTGTCTAAGATAAGATTAAGGAATTGAAGGAAAAAAGAATGAAAAAAAAAGGGTAAAACTTACTTGACTTTTTTTATCAACACGCTCAAAAGGACTACTTTAAGCAGCTGTTGTACCAAATTTTGGAAGGATCTGAACCCAACAATTCTCTCTAGGGAAAGATTGATCTGAAAGAGCAAAAGGAAAATTAAAAGGCGAAACAGAGTAGTCTCTTTGACAAGAACAACGCAATATTTTCCTCTCTTTCTTCTTTCCAACTCAATGGATAGATCTAGTTAGATTAGATCACATCCAGAGCAACAATAGAGAAATATAGGAAGTAATTAGGGACAAGGAGAGAGAACTCAAGGGAGGAAGAAAAACTGGGTTTCGATACAATGAACACCACACGAACCCATCTCTTTATAATCCCTCGTCGAAACTACAACAATTTCAACCAGTGCGGATAAACCCTTCTCTGCTTCAACGAAATTTCCTCCTCGGTTTGGCCGTCGGAGAACGTTATGATAAGTTTTTTCTTTATTGGCCGAAAGGGAATTCTACTGTCATTTAGCTTTTGCATGACATATGACACATTGATAATAATTTGCTTTCTCGCCAAGTGACCGAATGAATCCGGAAACGATAAAATATAGATCATTTTAATAGAGCTGTACATCTAACCCGGATTGCCCAATGTCCATCCAACCCAACCCGAGTAAGAAATTTATTAACATGTGATAACAAATTTATGAATTTATTCTCAAAGAAATAATTTTATACCCACATACATACACATATATGCTAAATAAATGTGGTATTTGGGCGCACATCCTCTACAATAAGGATTGTACAAAACCACAAATATATAGGGCCAGTATTATATTTTAAAAATAAATTAATTAAGTGTTTCTTTTTTCGAAATTCAAAAGACTAATCAAGAGGCATTTATAACATTTACATTTATAACAAACGAACGTAGAGTATGTTGATAGACGATTTAATTAACGATATTCCAACATTTGCAATTATAACAAAAATTGAAAAAAGAATATTCAAAATTTTATATTTTGTTTGAGCCAACCTGAATACAAATAATAATGTTTAGATTGGATTTGGGTTTAATGAATTTGGGTTAAAGCGGGTCAATGATGAGTTTGAGCTAGTAAATCTTAGATTGCTAAACTCTTATAACTCGACCCAACTTGCCTTACTTACACCTCTACATTTAATCCTATTTATAAATTACGTACAAGTTCATTGATGGTGTAGTAATCCCATCAACAGACTTAAAACTCCTCTTATCTGACTTGTAATTCCCTATCAATAGCCTTATAACACATATTATCTAACTTATAATTCCCCATCAATGGACCTGTAATCCCCATCAACAGAATTATAATTCCTATCATTTGACTTTTAATTCCCCATTAATGGACTTGTAATCTATAATCGAACCAAATATTCTATATTTTCTCATTTCAGGACTCATTTGGTCATTTGCGGGAAAGGTATGACCAATGGGTTATATATCAACGAAATGTTAACTAAATGTTATTTTTCAAAGAAAATGGTAAATTCAACCATAAACACAAGAGACCAAAAAGAAAGAGAGGGGAAAATGGGTAATTGGTTTTTAAAAAAGGAAGCTAGATTTAGTCACCTATTTCTTGGCAATTGGAAGCTAATGATTTTTTTTTTTTTTTCAGAAAATTGAGAAATGTGTTTCATTTTACTATTCACAGATGCTTTCTTTCAAAAATGGCCTTAAGAGACTTCTTAACCTCAATAAGAAAAAAATTAATTTACAGGTCTTATGAGAATATTTTTGGAAGAAATTCTTTTGTGAACAATAAAAAGGCGCTCATTCTCAATTATTTTAACAAATTTCACTACTTTCCAAATACCAAGAATTAGGTGACTAAATCTATTGGGTTCTTTTCAAAAAGTATCACTAAAAACCAATTTCTTTTAAACCTCTTTTCACCACTCGCAGCTAGCGGAATTCTCTTATAAATGCATGACCTTGTGATGTCTCCTAGGTCATGGGACATCGCTGCTGACATGAACTAACCCGTTTCTCCTATCACAACATGCTCTCATGTATTGGCATGAAGCAAAACCGATGACCAAAAAAATGATGCAAAGTATTGGAGACATGCTAAGATTGCATCTATATTATTATTTAATTGAAATTTTGACAATATTTTAAGATTCTAATCGACCTTTTTAATTGGTCAAAAATTGAAAATCCTTAGAAAACTCTTGTATCTAATAGAAACTATCCACCCACATACTATTACAATATCAAGTAAATTACATATGTATCAAGTAACCATGTGTACAATCTGTTAAAAAAACTACCACGTAAAGAGTACAATAACTACATATGTGTATATATAGTAATGCATGTGCCTCCCATAATCACAAACAAAGAAGTTCATAGCATAAGAAAACGAAATTGGAAGGAGCATATAGCGTAATGGACTTCATCGCATGGAATCAATAATTCAATATTAATGAAAAATTTTGAAACCTAGTAATATCTTGAGAAAATTTAGATGCCAACTTGTTTATTCATTTAATTATTATATTAAGGAATATAAAAAATGCTTTAATAATTTATAAATTAAAATTAAGTGCTTAATTAAGTAAATATGAAACGCAACCTAAACGGATAATATGGATAAAGGCGGGTAAAGCATTTTGGGCTTCATTTCTCTACAACATAATATATATAATTACTAAACGGGGCAAGGGTTTATACTTTACACAGACCGAATACCCCATAAACTCCGACCCGTTTTCACTTGGCTTTTCAGCTTCCTACCGCAGCGAATAGAGAAGAGAAAAGGATTCTGCTCGAGGTAGCATGCCCGCATTTCCGTCGAAGTTTCGCATTCGTATTTGAGTCTCCGGCCAATGGGTGATTTCTGACAGTCAAACCGCGTCAAGGTCTTCTTATTCTCCATTGAAATAAAAGAGAGAGAAGGAGAGAGCTTTTGTACTGTCAAGGTCTTCTTATTCTCCACTGAAGCTCTGATTTGATTTCTTTCTAAGGATTTAACTGCATCGCTCTATTGATTTTGAAAGACTGAGGCAAAAGGTAAATGATGATGTACATGTTCAAGAACTTGAATCTGTCTCACGGTTTCGCCGTAAATTTATTTGTTCATTGTGATTTCTTCAGATTATTCTGACCTTAGAAGAGAAGCCCTTGAAAATTCTCTAGAAGGAAAAGCTGCCAAAGAAGGGGAAAAGAAAAACTGCATTTTTTTTATTTGAGATTATTCTGCCCCACAAGGCCAGCCCAATTTTTAATTTCCATTTTTGCATAAGAATAAGGCTCCTGGTTTCATGGATTTTAATTTGAGATTAATGTGGGTTGTTCAAAATTGTAAATCCTAAATGTACATGAATATGAAAATTGTTAAATTTCTTTCAATAATAAAATTTAATCAGAAGAACAATAATTTGATACCTTATGGTAGCTTGTTGGGGTCAATAACAAGGATCATTTTTCTCTCTCTTTTTTATTTTTTTTATTTTTTTATTTTTTTATTTTCTTTTAGGTTAAAGAAAACATGTTATATAAAATTTATCAAAAATAAATAAATAAATAAAAGTAAAATTTTGAAGAATTGGGCCTTTTTAGGATCAGAACTGGGCTAAATTGGGCTTGGGCACATTTAAGGGCTCTTATATCCGACTAGCCCTTTGTTCCTCCTTTTTCTTTTAATTCTTATATATAAGCTTGCACTTGAAAATGACATCTTTTGAATTAAATTTTTTTAAAAGCTTTCTTATGCTTAATTATAATAACAAAATGTACTCCTTAGATTCAATTTTCAGTTTTGCATTGATCTTCTTTTACCATCAATCCAAGTTACTATTTGAGAATGCCTTTCAAAATCATTAATACAGAAAATACAATTACTCAAAAATATTTATGAATTTTAAATTTTTATTATGGATTAATAAGATAAATATGCAACCAAAAAAAAAAAAAAATAGTTTTTTAAGGGAAAATTAATTTTTAGTGGTACTTTATCAAATTATTTAAGATTTAGTCAGCAAAGAAAAAAAACTTTTAGTGTACCTTTATCAAAATAATTAATTTTTAATGCTATTTCACTGTTATACGTAAATTCTTCCAAAAATACCCTTATACAACTTACTTCCGGGACTTGTACGAGCAATAAATTGATTTGTACAAGCCATTTTAGACTTGTACAAGCAATAAAATGACTTGTACAAGTCAATAAATTAGCTTGTACAAGTCAATAAAATGACTTGTACAAATCATTTAGATGAGTGATATAAGGGCATTCTTGGAATATTGGATTTGTAATAGTAAAATGACGCTAAAAATTAATTATTTTGATAAAGGTGCACTAAAAGTTAAAACTCAAAACTTTGCGAACTAAATCTTAAATAATTTGATGAAGCACCACTAAAAATTAATTTTCTCGTTTTTTAATGTGGTTAATGAACTAGTTTAATAAGAATCTTGGCAACCATGATAAGGATTACTTGATTCACCAAAAGTTAGAGGCAAATCAGGGGGCTCATCACTAGTAGGAGTTGGGACAAAGGGACAAAGAGAAGAAGATGGAGTAAGAAGATGGAAACTCGATAAGATTTGATCGCTTGATAAGCACTCTTCCCATATAAGTGGGAGGAGAAGCTATCAAGAGTGGCTTCTCCTTACGAGTAGCTTCCTCTATTTCTTATGGATAAATCATAAGTTATTATCTGTTTTAGATTACCAAACAACAATGTAACTTTAAAAACTGTTTTATTAAGCTAAAAGCCAAAAAAAGTACTTAATTAAGCAATCCCAAACGTAGCGTAAATCTAGAATATAGTCAAAACATGATACGACCTATTGGGATGTGTATTAGGGTGTGGGGCCTCTACTCAAACAAGGCATGCATCCATCTGTTTCATGCTAGGATATAGTGAGTGGTACCGGAGGAAAAAATCTCACCAAAACACGTCTTTGCTAAAACATTTCCTCTGGTCCCAAAAGCCGTTGTCACCGCGATGCCACCACCTAGGGTGATGTTTTGAGGTGTGGGCCTCAATTGTAGGTAAAATACTCTTTAATTTTGAATAAAATATTTTATGTTATATGCTAAATAACAAAATTACCCTTATTTGTATATTTATAAGAAACTTTTGGAGAATACTTAATATAAAAAAAAGTTGGGACTTTGTTTTTGATAGGACTTACTTGATCATATTGACTCTTTAACTTTAGTTTAATATTTTTTAGGACTATGGTAGCTTTTATACATATATATATATAATCTCATGGGTTAGTTTGGTCTTTTCAATATTATTGAACTAATAGAAGGACATTTTATGACCATTTGTGTAAATGCTTAGGGAGGTTTTTGTTATTTTCTAAATATCAAGGGCTCTATGTGCATAAGTGATAAACTTTAAGGGTATAAGTGTAATTATCCCAAGAAACAAAGAGCGAGGAAATTTCGTCGATGGAGAGAAGGCTATGCGTATTTCGATAACGTGTTGACGTCTTTGGATAGAAAGAACAAAGAAAGAGGAAATTTCGTTTATGGAGAGAAGGGAATGTGAGTTTATGGAGAGAAGGGAATGTGAGTTTATGGAGTTGGGAATGTGAGTTTCCACAAGGGGTTATAAAGAGGTGGGCCTTGTAGTTCTAGTTGTATCCAAAACCAATTTTTTCCTTCGTTGAGCTCTCTCTTGGTCCCTTTCGTCGTATATTTCTTTCCATTGTTCATACTTTTTTGTGACTCTAGATGTGATCTAATGTCTGTAACTAGATTTGTCCATTGAGTTATAGAGAAGATCATGAATAGATAAGAGAGAGGGAGAAAAGGTAAACATTGTTGGTCTTGTCAAAGTTACTGTAATGAATCTTCTTTACCTTTTAATTTTTCCTTTGCTCTTTCAGATCATTCTTGCTCTGGAGAGAAGTCCTGCATTCAGATCCTTCCAAAATTTTTAATTTGGTACAACAGCTCCTTAGAGGAGTCCTTTTGAGTTTCTTGATAAAAAAGGTCGGGTAAGTTTTACCCTTTCCCTTTATTTTTTTCCCTTCAATTCCTTAATCTCATGTAGCAATCAAGACAGCCCATTGGGCCTGTACGCTTAACCTGATTTAATCCATGCTTATGACTTTTCATGTGTGCTTTTGAGTGGGTTGTTGAAAGTATGTAGCAAGATTTTTTAGTGCATATGAATATAAAAGTAATTAGACTTTTTAGCAATAAATAAAATATAAAAGTTTTTAAGAATTAGGCCTAATTGGGTTGCCTAACCCATAGTATTGCCATTTCTACAACTAATGCATTGGTTTTCTTTTTTATTTTCTAGTTATATATGTTTAAAGTATTAGCTTAGTGGTTACCAATTTTTATACGTTTTCACATCTATAGTATATATATATCGCGAGGCACCCCCTTGGGAATTGTGCCAAACATAATGTGCGACTTTTCCAAAATACCCTTACACATTATCATCAAGCTTCATTACTAAAAGGGTAACATAGTCATAGCTGCCTCATTTATTTTGAAACCTAAATCAGTTGCGAAACGGTTCCATTCTTGTTTACCTCTTTCTTCATACATGCAATACTGCATGTGCACCCGACTAGTTTTTATAATTACAATATCATCGTTTCATGTTTACATTAGTCGCCTCATTCCTTCTTGGTAAAATCATTAGTCACCTCTTCATAATCAAATGAAATTATTAAAGGATAGTACCTTTCAGGGTCTTTAATATGAATAATATAATTTTACAAATGGATTTGTGAATTAATTTAAATATTTATTATTGATTAATCAGATAAATATTTTAATAGATTACGTTTTCAAAGTGTTTATTAAACTATCTTATAATGATAGTGTTGTATTTATAAGGAAAAAGAACGGTATAAAATATTGGAAAAGAATGTTACAAAATATTGGAGCCGGTATTTAAAAGTTAAGCTTGGGAGACCTTGCAATCATATTGCATAGTTAGAAACATGAAGGGCCATTTAATTGTAATTTGATAATTAATAGTGGTATGAAAAGTGAAAATATTCTATTCAGGCATACGAAAGTTATTAATAGACCCTAGGATGCATAAAATTTAGGTCATCATCTAGACCCTAGGATGCATAAAATATTAACAATCTAAAGTATTGTTTTTAAATTTTTTTTATATTCTTAAAATTATATTGCATATCTAAAAATTTAATACAGGTCTAGATTCCTTTAATTATATTTGTTAGAATATAATAACAATCTAAACAATAATTAGTGTGCATAAGTTTACTCTAATATGGGATTTTCTTTCTTTTTCTGGTGAAAAACATTCTATTGAAAAGTCTATAACTTATGAAAATGATAAAGTGCTGATATTGTATGATTAAATATGAAAGTAAAGATAATAAAGAATTAAAATGAAACAAAACAGCAGAGTACCTATAATGCTCTGTTCCTCTCCTAAATGAATCTTCAAAACTCAACTCTCCTAAATGAATCTTCAAAACTTAATTGCAATGGATCAGGGTTATGGAATTAATGAAATAAGGGTAAGAAAGTATTAGAAGGGCTGAAGAGCTAATTTAAAGGTCACCAGAATAAGCGATCAAGCTCCCTTTTGTAAGTAAATTTAGGTCAGTTGGTCATTATTATGCTCAAGAAAAGGTGAAAGAAAGTTTATTTCTGAAATATTTATCAAGTATATGTTATAGGATAATGGGTAGTTTAGAAAGTTCAAGTCACTCGTTGGAACATAATAAATAACAATCAGAGCTACAATAACCATTTAGACCAAACAGACAACATGTAATATTGATCAATTCTATAACGGATAGTAGTCTTTTGTCCTTTTCTTTTATTTTTATAAAAAAAAATTTATGTTAACTTTGCTGTGCTTATATATTTTGTCCTTTTCTTTTATTTTTATAAAAAAAATTATCTAACTTTGTTGTGTTTATATATTATCATATATAGTTGATATATCAATCCTTGTAAAAATCAGTATTATCTAATTCTTCTATATTATGCTTATAGATGGGCGTACATCTGCTGGAGACTTTGAAAAACCGAATGGCGCAAAGAGGCAAGAAGAGATATGCATTACCTTTTCCTTTTCTATGTTTATTATTGCCATCTTCTAATATGATGATTTTGGGTATTGGTGCTAGGAGCAATATTTAACATGAAAAAGATGCAATCTTGTTATAATTAGAAATCCAAGAGCATGAGTTCTTATTTTTTCCGTCTTTCCTTTTTTTTTTTTTTTTCTGTTGTTATTTTTGTTTTTAGATAACCAAGATAAAGACTCCATGTTTTTGAAGAACGGAAGTTTACTATTTGAAGCACTAATAGCTTCTACTGATGGTAAATATAAGAACCCCATTCGTATCTTCTCAAGCAAAGAGCTAATGGAGGCAACCAACAACTATGATCACAATCAAATAATCCTGGACAACGGAGAATACGTACTATACAAGGGGAATCTTGAAAGTCGAAGTATTACTGTTAAGAAATTCAGATCTCAGGGAACGACTTATTTGAACTATGAGGTGGTTAGGTTTTGTATAAATGACGCTGTGAATGCTTCTCGGATGATCAAGCACAAGAACGTGGTGAAACTATTGGGTTGTTGTCTGGAGACTAGTATTCCTCTATTGGTTTATGAATTCATACCTAATGGCAGTCTTGAAGATCATCTTTTTGGTTATAATACTTCTTTACGAAATCGTTTGCTACTCTCATTTGAAACCAGATTAAAGATTGCAGCAGAGATAGCTAATGCAGTAACATATCTCCACACCGAATTTGAGAGGCCCATCATCCTCATGGGTTTAAACACCCAAAATATTTTATTGGATCAACACTGCATTGCAAAACTTGAAGATTTCTCCCAGTCAATCTCGATTCCTAAAAATGAAACACATGCACTTTTGGAAAGGGAACAACTTTGGGGTGTATCCGGATGGATGGGCCCTGAAATGGTGGGAATTAGTGTAACGGAGAAGGTTGATGTTTATGGCTTTGGCATTCTTCTATCTGTTCTTTTTACTGGACAAAAGGCATTTGATAGCAATGATAGATATTTAATTGATCGTGTGAAAACTAACATAGAAAATAGTTGCTTCAACGAGATGGTGGATCCTCTTCTAAGAAATGAAGAAATGGATGAGCTCAAGAAACAGCAATTGCGGATGGCTTTCGAGCTTGCTGTGAAATTTGCAGAAAGTGAAAAGGAGTTAAGGCCAACAATGATGGATGCTGCAAAAGAGATAAGGGGGATACAAAAATTGGTGTGATATTTATTGAGCACAACCAAGTGAGAAGGTTAAAGCAATACAATCCCTATGTATGAAAGTTTTGAAAAAAGACTTGCCAAATGTGTCATCTCATAAAGGAAAACAATCTTTTCACCCTTTGATGCCTATTCTTATATGGAGTTTTATTGGTTTCGTTGTTGTAGGTCCAATTTGTCGCATCAAAATGTTATTGAAATACCTTTCTTGATTGGTATTGAGCACATTAAGGGTTTTATATATTATCATGGGCAGCATTGATAGCAATGAAACCCAAGCTCTAGGAAGAATTATAATTTTGTCATGGGGTATATTTTTCATTTTTTTTTTCTTTTAGGAGAATTTCTAGGTGATATTTTATGGTAATTAGGTTCAAACTACTTATATAATAATTATTTTTTTTATAATTTTATTTGATTGATATGTAATGATAAAATATGTATTAATTATAATGAATTGTGAGATCATTAATTTTTTTAAAATACAATTTCTAACTATTAACTTTATTTTAGTGTTCTATTGGCTTCATCACTAGCAAAATAATAATTTTATTGTACTTTTTTAATTTTCGTAAACCTTAAGAGAGTCTGTTATGGAAGGGACAATTAAAAAACATTTTTAAGATAAAAAATTATTGAGTTCAATATGGATAGTCCCCACACTAAAATAAATTATCTAATTAACAATAATCACTCAATTTGAAGTAGATCCCCAGACAAAAATAGATGATGTTATTAAAAAATCACAAAAGACATTCCTTCTTTAAGTGATTAAAATCTAGTACAAAAATAATAATTTAGAAAAGAAACAAATTTATATGTTTCTTAGATCTAAGAAACATATAAATTATTGTATAATTTATATGTTTCCGAGACTTCAGAGAAGCGTTTCATCAGCTATGGATAATTTTGAAAAGGATTAAGAAACTGATCAACTAATAAGCATAATTAACTCAAAATGAACAGATACAAACTAAATTGAATAGCATGACTATACTCGAAACCTGATTAAGCAGAAAAAACAGAATCTAGAACAGATCTAAACGTAAAACAATTAAAAAACCAAAATCTCCAAGTAGCCTTACCAGTTACCAGAACTAACTTATCTAAAATTCAAACTAGATCCTGTTCTTCCATCAAATTGGCGCGGATCCACCTTACGTTGAATCAATACATCAGACATTTCTCTGGTGAAAAAATAAAGGTTAGGTTTGTTGAAAAAAAAAACAATCACATGATTAGCTCGACAGAGACGAAAGAAGATGAGAAGACATGCTCACTTGCTGTACGCATCGATTAGGAGAGAATCACGGGACTCAATCAACGATTACCTCGACACACACGGAGGAGGAAGAGCAGGCCTACTCGCTCGTTGTAATGCTTGATCGGGAGAGAAAGAGGAAGAGAGGGTTTGCCCACTCATTGCATGCTTGATCGGGAGAGAGAGAGGAAGAGAGGGTTTGCTCGCTCGTTGCAATGTTAGATCTAGAGAGGAACTGCGGAAGAAAAGGGTTTCGATGATACTTGTACCAGGTGCTTAGTTTTTGCAATTACCATTAATAATACTTATTAGTGGCGCTTAGAAACAAAGAGCGCCCCTGAACTGTATCGCAACATGGATTTTCGGGCACTTGGGTTTAGGGTACCCGTGTATGTATCATAACCGGCACTTTTCTAAAACCCCCGGTAATAAATTGCCTCTAATTCCCACAATTTTTGTAGTGAGACTTCTATGTGCTTTTTTCCAATATAATCATTCTATAAAATTTATACTAGGATTTAAATATATTTTAATGCTCGATTTTAAAGATATTCTTAGTGTTTTCCAATTCTTTAAATATTTTGATTTAATATGTATCAGATTAAGTCTCTTTTAGTGTTCTTGGATTTAGATTAGGAAGTTTAAATAAACGTTTTATTGCTCATCCAAGCTATATTAACTAAAGTGAGAATTTTAAATATTATTATTTAAAAGTTTTTTTAAAATAGGTCATTATTAAAGCTGTTTATTAATTAGATTCAGACGTTATATACCAAGAAAACTTTTTCTAAAGAGGGATAGCTTAATGAATGTAGATTTTAGGATTATTAAAGGGCTTGTAAATCTTTAAACCACATAGACTTTTAAATCTCTAATGACTTGTTGTGTACTCCAAGTTTCTTATTGTCATTCCAGAAATACTAGTTTAACAATTTTATAATTTTTAATACTAATTGATTTAGGAGAAAAAAAAATCAAATTAGGTGGCAAGTTCAATTTTCCAAGTCACTGGCTTGACCTGCACCGATTTGTTGGGATACTTGGTTGACTCAGGGAGCGTTTGACGGGGATTAGAATATGGATTTGGATTATAATCTGGATTTTGAAAACCCAAATTCCAATTGTTGATTTGCAAAATCTAGAATCATATTTGTATGCCGTTTAGAATTTCATCATGCAATCTCATTTGGTTATCCAAATTATTGAGATTGGTATTGTTTATTAGCTAGAATCCTAGAATCCTTATCTTTACGGATTTTACGTAAGGCGCCCAGAATTCAGAATTCCCACCAAAACACCCTTTTAGTAGAACATATTGATTGAGAATTAAGATTATTAGCCGATAATCTTCTTGGAGTAAAACATATTGAAAGCCTTTCTTTATCGCCAGTTTAATCTCTTCATGTGCTGCAGATGCTTCCCCCAGAAGCAAAATCTAGATTGATACTAGCGTCCATAAAAGTTCCTCAAGTATTTTGATTTTATATAAACCTGGCCAAAGTATAATGCTACAAGTTCTTTGCAATACAAGGGCTTCTCATGATTGAGGGGAGAGTTCTAGTTCCGTTTAGGTATTGCAATGAGACAGGTTAAACAATTAGCCCCTCCAATTTTCTCAAAATGATTTAAGATTTGGTGATCCATAACAATAAATCGAGTTAAGATTTGATCCAATCCGACTGTAACCTTCCCTATAATAGAAAATAAATAAATAAATACATGTCTCATATTATTTTAATGATAATTCTAATTATAAGATATTATATGTGACAACATATTACACAAAGAGAAAGCAGTCAACGATTTCAAATCCAAGACAACATCTGCAGTTTTGCATGACTAGTCTCTAATGTTGGAATCCGATTCCAATGAGTCATCTATGACAAACAAAGGCATTGACCGGGTTCTTAATTCACCTGCTAGCTTCCAACTCGTTATTCTTTTGTTTTTTTTTTTTTTGGGGTAGAAAAAACGAATTTTATTCCAAATTGGTCAAGTTACATCCCTGTTGTACATTAGGCCACGAGCATCATTATACAACACATAGGCTCCGTTTGTTCTGATGTAAAATCTAATACGGAAAATGTTTTCCGGGAAAATGGGGTTTTTCACTTATTAGTTTCAATGTAAAATACAATATGATGAAAAACGATTTTCTTAAAAGATAGTTATTTTCCGGAAAATGACATACCACTAAAAATGCCGTATGTCATTTTCCGGAAAATGGATCACACGCACGATATATAATAGAAGTGTAACTCGGGTTAGTTTGGTTCAGGTTGAAGTTAACCCAAAATCAAACCGAAATATTTGCAATCAACCCAAACCGAACAAAACCGAACCGCATTCAAAAACCAAAAATATAAAACCAAAAATCGAAACAAAAATAAATAAAAAAAACCGAACCGAACGGAATTATAAGTGATCAACTCAGTTCGATTTTGGCGAATAATGAATTCAGTTCAATTTAACTGAGTATCCAACCCAAAACCGAACTGACTTAGTTCAGTTTAGGGATTTTTGGACCAATCTTGAACTGAAAAACTAAAAAACCAACCCAAACCGAAGTCTATTGGTTTGAGTTTAGTTTTAACTGGACCAACTTGCACTCCTAATATCTAGCATAAGAAAATGAAAAATTCTCATTTTCTAACTCTATTTTCCAATGTCCATCCAAACAGTTGAAAATTTTTTATTTTCTTGAAAATATTTTCTGATGTAAATGTTTTCCAAAGGAAAATGTTTTACATCAAAACAAACGGAGATACAAACAAGATGGGGCCTTATGCTGCCACATACAAGAGTCTTTTTTTTTTTTTGTGGTAAAGACATACAAGAGTACTTATCACGACTAAAATTTGCTAATGTATCCACTGCACTATTCCCCTCCCGGTAAGTATGCTGACACATTACCTGTTGAAAAGAAGATCATAGACTGATCATTTCATAAAGAACAGGAAGAATCTTCCATGGAACACTACAAAAAAAGTCTTTTTATTACGGCACTTCAAAAGTGCCCTTATAATATGAAAAAATGCCGTTATAACATATAACGGCATTTTGATAAAGTGTCGTTTTAAGTGGTGTTGCATTATGTTATAGCGACAACTTATAACGACACTTTGGAAAATGCCGCTATAAAGTGACTTTTTACGGCATTTAAAAATGCCGTAAAAATGTAAACTATTACGGCATTTTTTTAAAGTGTTGTAATAAAATTTATCAGCACTTGAAGGCTTTAGCGGCAACCACCAAGTGCCACTAAAAGTATATTAATTTAAAAAAAATTAATTCACCACCCCCCCCCCCCCAACAAAAAAAATTTAATTAACCCACCCCACCCCCAAAAAAAAATTAATTCACCCACCCCTGGAAATCTCCATTCATTAGTGGTTCTGACTCCTGGAAATCTCTGAAACCACCCTGAATTGTTTTATATAAAACATCTATCTCAATACATAATACAAATGGAGTAAATAATGTCACCTTGTCTACCATGGAAGCCCCAAGGTTGACTGACCATATTCCTTGAATCCATGCTCCAGCCCGCACTATATTTATTTAAGCATTACCATAGAAAATGTTCATAAACAGTGAAACATGCCGTGTCTCCTGAAACATCATTCTTTTAAAAACTATAGATATAGATAAACTAAATATGATTCAAGCACAATAAATAGACATCCAAACCTGAAGGAAAAACTAAAGATAACTATCAAACACCACTAATAATTCAAAGTCAGAGATAGACTAAACACCAGAGACTTGCTCTCTTCATACTGTCTTTTACAGTCCCATGTTTGCTTACATAATTGCACAACTATCTGTCATACATGTAAATATTTTAGTACAGAAAACATGGAATCAACTTTTACAGCTTTAATATACTCGCATCACATATAGCTGCCCAAAATCTCAGCAATATAGAGAGTATTACCCCTGTTGTACAGACATCAGCTTCTGGCCCATAATTAATGCTCGCAGAGTACCCCAGGAGCAACATAATATGGAATTCCAACGACATCGGTGAAAACTTAATTGAAGCAGCAAACATATACATTGGCGAACAGAGGACTATTACCTTCATAGAAGTACCTAATGCATGCTCTCACTTCCATTTTTCCGCATTGTCAAACAGCCAACAAAACAAGTCACGGCAGTTGAAGACTTAAAAGGCGCCAGAGTTAAATAGGAAAAGGACATAATGCCTCACACAAGACAAATTACCATTAGAAGCCAAAATGCCGTAGAGACGAAGCAAAGTGAATCCAACAATAGCAACAACAGAGGGATGCATTTACCAGTTCAATCTGATACCTAGGGAAGAAAATCAAGCTGTGAATAGTTGTGCTAATACTCCAAATCACATTTTCATAGAGAGATAGAGAGAGAACTAAAACCATCAAAGCAAATACCTGTTATTGATTGCTGCAGCCATGGCCATGAAAACCTGCAAGTCCCTGTAGAAAGGAAATTTTATTTACTTAAGGTGTTCACAGGAAATAATTAAAACCATAGAGACAATCATCAAAGCAACTACTAGATATGAATCATCAAAGCAACTGCTATATATGATATTAAAAATAGACTTCAAAAAGAAAACAACATAAACCATCAAAGCACTTCTAGGAGGAAATTAAGGATGTGGCAATTAATAAGATGTCCAAGTTGATTGACGATACCTAGTAGCAACATGTATTTGTGTTCACCGCAAAATTTGTGTTACTAAAAAAATCAAAATTTTTTAGTGCAAGTGGGTTAGATCATGTGACCACTAATCTAGAAAATTTGTAATCATCTTTAGGACAAAAAATTTCACTGCTTTCACCAAATGCTTTTCTAATATGGAAAATCAAGTTCACTGTGATTAACTGCATGAAAATCAGAGCGAACAATTCAAAAACACTAAATAACTAAGAATATCAGAAACCACAACTCAATTTTATTGTCGCATTTGAAAAACAAACCTGCCTCTTTTATTTTTCTACTAATGAAATCTTCTGCTTAATTAAAAAAAACAAAAGATTAAACTTTGAAATGCATGTGCAGTCTACTATAACAATCTCACCAGCTTCTAAGACTACCAATTGACAAGGATTAAGACCGTCCAGATCCACCTCTAGTTTCACACCCATGAGCAAAAAAATCTCTCCACACCTATTCATTCTCTAAATGCAAGGATTTTCCCTCCTCAAAAATACGCCCCCAAAAATTCATTTTAACCTACAACTACTTCACTCCAATTTCTGTTTTCCCTTCACACAATGTCCTCCTTATTCTTGTCAAGTCCAAAGCATTACATGTGCTCACTTCTTAAGGACATTGAGCTTCAATATGTTTACATTTATCCAAGATACGTCCCCCTAAAGAATTTATTGGTATTCCCCGAAGTTTAAAATATTAAATGGATTATGAAACCTTTTATAGTTCATAGATGATTCTAGATACGAAAATATAAAGCTATCCCTAGAGAAGCAAAGGACAGGTAAATTAATGCATGAAATTCATGCAATAGTCGTCTTCAATCAAAAGCAACAAGGTTAGACAACTTAGACTACCTCAATGCTGGGAACAAACTTCTGCAAGATAAAAAGCCAAAAAAAGAAAAATGGTAGAAAATAGGGAATAACAGACATTAAAGATTAGGGTCAATTTAAGTAGCCAATTTACACTAGTTCCCTAGCATTCTGACCAAGAAAAAAAATGAAAAAAAAAACTTTGCAGTTCTGTGATCTTCAATTAAAAGTAATGAGGAATTTAGAATTCCACAATACCTCAAGTAAACGATTGCAAGAGAAAAAGCCAAAACAATAGTAAAAGACCAGGGAGAACATATTAAAGAGCACAGACAATATACAGGTAAAAATTTTCAGCCTCAGTAAAAATTTATTATCTTAAAATAAGATCATGATAATAATTTCCCAAGAAGATTGTCTGTATGCCTCAAAATCAAATGATAAAAGCATGCTACATGAACGAGTGATTGAGTAGAATTAATCGAGTGATTGAACAATATTGTAGTTCTTAAATATACAGATGTGCTGAGATGCTAACAAAACTTAGCTAAGTGCGCCAACAATATTGTAGTAACATCTTTATACTGCACTTACCAGAATAGGAAAGATAGGGCGAGTTGTAAAGCCTTAATCAACGGAACAGAGGCAAGCATCCACTGCATATTTTTTGACTGCTCTAGTATACATATTGCATATTAGAAGAGAAGACTACTCTGAAAAAATACTTTAATTATTTGAAATACAAACGCACAACCAGCAGAACATAGATGGAAAAAACAGTTTAACAATCTACTAATCCCTAAATAAGCAACGAAAAAAATGAAATCTATCAAAAAAATTCTTAAAGGTAGTATTCAGTAATGAATTAATAACAAACCCTAACAAATCAAAGATCTAAAGAAAAAAAAATGAGAAATCGAAGAACAAAATAAAAACCTAAATCTAAATAACTATAACAATAATCTGAAAAGGAAACTGAAAACCTAAAAAATCGAAAAGACGATCACAACAACTCAATCACACAAGATGGAAAACAAATCAAAGAGACAAACCTTTGTCTTGTAGAAACTTCAGAAAATCGCAAGCTCCTTTCGCTTCAGAAATGCAGGTCTCCAAAAATCGCAAGGTCCTTTCGCTTCAGAAAACCGCAATAAAATGTTCTATAATCGCAAGCTCCTTTCGCTTCTGGCCTGTAAAACGTGTAATGCTCTTGCGTATTCAGATTTGCAAAAAATTTTGGGTGTCAAATTCTACTCATAAAACCCCTCTCAATTGAATAATGTTTTTAGGGTGCAAAATTATGAATTTCAAGCATACAAATACGCTCATAATTATTGCCCCCCAAACAAAAAAAGGGCCCACAATTTGGGCCAGGCTTCAAATGATAATAAGCTGATAGGTTATTGTCCTTCCAAGACAATCTTTGATAGTCACCCTGTAATTTTGATAATAAGCTGACCATCAGCCATGAATCACCTTCCAAGACAATCTTTGATAGGTTCATAGCTTGAGCTAGTTTAAGAGCCCGCAAGCGCTTCCGTTTGGAGTTCATTAGAAGCTTCTGTTATGGATGCTATTGCAGCTATAAATTTGCCTTGATCATATCTTGCAAATATGCCTATCCCAGCTTTGTTTGTTGAAGTTCTATATGCTCCATCGAAGTTCAGTTTAGCAAACCCAGCAGGTGACCACTGCCAATGAACTGAAATCTGCTGTGTGTTAGCTTGCCGTGTTTCCTTGCCATCTGAATTTTCAATCACCTCATCACGTAAACGAAAGAAATGCCTTGACACCTGGAATGCATTAGGCTTTAAACGGTCAAACAACACCTTATTCCTGTGTAACCACATAACCCAACCAAAGATAGCTTCCAACTCGTTCTTCATGGCCCAAGATTTGGACCTTCGTCCATCAAATGCAAACGCATGTCCTTTGGTGCCAAAATCAGGTGGTTTAGTGAAACCACCTTCTGGGATCTGTTTTGGGTGTGGGGGTCCCCCTATTGAAATAGGGCATCTATCCATCCATTCCACGATGGTACCACTGAGTGGCACCATATGAAATGGTCTCTCATGTATTTCATTGGAAATTAGAGAGATTCACCCATGAGAGAAATCCTTTGGCACAAGACCCATATCCTCCAACCTAAGCCTTAGACGAGGATGTTTCATAGGGGCCAAAAAAAAAAAAAATGAAAAAGGGTCACTTTTTGCCCGTCTTTGCAAGAACTATCTATCAAAAATCTCATTTACAGAAAAAGATCACTTTTGGAAAAAAAAAGATAGTGTCACTTTAAGCGCATTGTATACGGGATACGAGTGCCTCCTATGTGGGGCACATGCACCTCTTACATGGGACATGAGTGCATCATACGCTTGTATACCATGCATAATGTGCTCGTATCCTAAGTAAGTTGCGCTTGTATCCCACGTAGCTACAATAAAGTTATCCTATAATTCAAATTTTTTTAAAGTGAACCTTTTCATAATTTTTCCATTTTTTTAAAGTAATTTTCTAAAACATTTGAATTTTAATGTAGTTGAATTTATCTTATTGTTTGCCCCTTCTAAGCTAATTTTTTGACTCTACCCTTGGTTGCAGCAAAGTAGAAATTGGCTAAAAAAATTATAAATAATTCAACTGGCAATTAATGACTATTGATTTTTTATTAAAATTTTTTTAATATTCATGAGTCAATCATAGCCTTTTTTGTGACTAAGGCTTATGATTTTTTCTGCGAACTCTATGTAACCCAACCTTGAACCCATTTGCAGTTGACCCGGCAAACTTTGGGCAAGGACATTTGGCGAATAGTGCAAAGAGGAAGGGTTATGTCTAATATGTAGCATGTACTTGGAAGTTTCTCATTATTATCTTGGTCTATGGGTGATGTCTCTTTAGAGGGTAGGAAAGAAAGAAACAGAGAAAGGAAACAGAGAGGAAGTTTCGTTGATCGTGTTATAAAGAGGTGGTCTCTTTAGAGGATCAAAGATTTCTTCCTCCGCCCCTCCTCCTCGTCCATTTATGTTCTCCTTTCCAGGTAATTACGTCTGTCAATTTATTTAGAAAGAGAAAGATTTAAATGATAATTGTTGTTATTTAACGTCAAATATTATGAATCTGTTTCATGGTTTCACGATTCATTTTAATTTTAATTTTTTTGTTTTTTTCAGAATATTCTGGGCTTCTACAGAAGTCTTGTATAACGTTCTAAAGAAAAAGTTTCAAAATCTAGAAGATCAAAATTCACCGGACTCCTTTCATTGTCTTTAAGTACAATTCTCTCTCTCTCTCTTCTCCATGTTTTTTCCTTTTTCAAATTTTCAAGTCCTTAATCACATAACACAGTAGAACTGATGAGATCGATCTGCTTTAAACATGTTTTGGATATTCGTTTTCTAAGCTTATGGGCTTGTTGAATGAGGCCCAGCTCCATTAGGAATGTTGAAATACGGCTTTATTAATCACTTTCGTTTCATGAACGAGTGAAAGAATCTATATTATTATCAAGATTTGACATTTCAGTGGCACTTTGCGCCCTTAGCAGCACGAAAAATGATTCCGAAATGGTATCCCCAGCATTTCGCTGAGTGTAGACACCCCAAAATTGCATGATTTTTGATAAATCTTGAAGGAAAGAAATATTTTATTGGAATTTTCAATTCTTTGCATTGGGTTTGAGATACTTAATCCATTTGAATCCAAAACGGAAAAGGAAAATGCCCGAATTCAATCTTTTGTGCAAAGTCAAACTTTTTCCGGGTGAATTTTGTTGACTTTTGACCCCAGAAAAAGAAATATTTGTTAAAGCCAGATTTCAAGATAATTTTTCCCGGTAATCAGGTTTTTAGCCATGTTATTGAATAAAAGAATTTTTTGAGATTTTAAATCTTAGCGAATACCTTGGTTTTAACATATTGAACCTTTTTTTCCAGACCTGAAAAATCGAAATTTTGCCTAGACCTGGAAAGTTGACTTTTTATTCACTTGGAATTTGGGTCTGGAACTATTTTTAATGGATTCAAATTGGGGGGGGGGGGGGGTGTTTGCTTATTTACATGTAATATCTTAAGTAAATGGAGATTAAAAAATACGAGGACATTTACTTAAACGATATTACATGTAAATAAGTATTGCCTGTGTTAAAATTTGGAAAAAAAGCTTTTTCCTTGTATCCGGCAACTCAGGCCGGATACAAGTACCTTTTTTTGTATCCGATGGAAAATGCCGGATACAAGAAAGCTTTAGTGTATCCGGCATTATATGCCGGATACATTAAGGCCCTTGTGTATCCGGCCTGATATGCCGGATACATAAGTTTTGCTCAAAAATTAGGGTTTTCCGAGAGAAATCACTTTTTACCATCATATCCCTCATTAAATGAGGGGAAATCACGGAAACAACCCTAGGGTTAAGGTTGGTGGGTTCTAGACATTAAGTTGTGTCTACCAACAACCTTAGCCTTTGCCTATAAATAGGAGTCTTCTCCTCAAGCAAATGGCCAAGAAGTTGGAGATCCAAGAGCTCCGAGTGAAGAAGGGAACCGCTGCCGGATTGCTTCCAGAACCCCAGGTAAGCCTCAACCCTCCTTTATTTTTTTGTATTTACCTTCCTAGATCTAGATCTCTTCTTCTACCTTTCTGTAGAATAAGGCCTTCTATGTGTGTAAAAACCCTTCCCCGGTGTGCGCACCCGATTTCGGTCGCACGACGAAGCACACGCGAAACGATGCATGCCTCGGGATTTGTTTGGAGTCGCCACTGCCTGATGGGGTGCAGGCAGACACCTGGGTGCCTAAGTTTTTGTCTATTAAGGCTTGGTCTGCGGCTTGAGATTCTAAGTAGGTTCTCGGTTGCGGTCTGGGGAAGTCCGTAAACACCCCAGTCCACCCCGTCAAGTGACAGGTCCCATAAGTTCCCTGGTTTGAGTCAACTCAGTTGGTCTCTCACTCACCCGATTCCTAATCCAGCATTCAGTTTTGTTTTAATTCATGTGGGACCGCCAAAGTGGTGTGGGTCCCTTTATTTGATTTTATCTTTTTAATTAAAGTGATGTGAGTCTGATTGGGTGGGCCCCGTTGGAAGGCCCGCGGATTCCTTGGTGGGCTTGGTTGAGCCCACGTGTCCCTTGGTGGGCCTCGATCTAAACCTGAGAGACCCTTTGGGCTTTGGTTCAAGTGAATTGATTTTACTTTGAAGTTCAGTTTGGTTATTTAAGTGATTTCTATGCACAAGTGGGCCGGGACTGTTTGTGAGCCCTTGAGCGGGCCACACAGTTGGTTACCAAGTAGTTTTGATTATCTTTCTTATCTGTGCCAAAATGGGCCAAGCATTGGGCTTGGGGCCCTTCCTGGGCTCGGGCTTAAAAGCCCAAGACTTTCTGAGATAGGGTTTGGAAACCCTACACTTGGTTGGTTAATGGGCTTGGTGGGCCCGATAGGCCCTGCCCTTAGTCTCGGCCAAACCAAGCCTAGATCTGAACATGCATGCCTCAAAATGGGCTCTGGTGGGCCTCAATAGGTCTGGCCCACTCAATTCTTTTAATTATCTTTATTTAGCAAAAATGGGTTTGTCGGGCTTGGTGGGCCCCGTTGGAAGGCCCACTAGAAATCAATTTGGACCGGGTCGGTCCATGGTCCATCTTGGGTTTCCGGGTGACCCGAAAATCCTACTGGTTCGCCCGGATTTGATCAAACAAACCAAAAAAAACAGCACGAAATCACAAAACAGTAAAAACAACATTCTGGCAGTGTAGCCGGCCTGAGATGCCGGTTACACACAGGGCTCTGTGTATCCGGCATCTTTAGCCGGCTACACATTGGTTTTAGTTGATCCGGCCTGAGTTGCTGGATCAACCCACAAAAGCCTTTTTCCCGGATTTTTGCATTGGGGTTGGGTTTTTAGGCTCCTTGGGGTGTTCTAGTGATTTTGTGGGCTCCTGTGTGAGCCCACATTGGTTCTGGAGATGAGGAATCACCTCATCTCTCGGTCTCCTTTGGGGACCTTCCCCTTTCCTTATGACCAAGGAAGCTACCTCTCTCTTGGGGCTGCAAATGACAGTTAACAGAGACCAAGAGGTCCTTGTTTTGACTCCCCTACTCACACAACAGCGGGTGGTATAAGGGGCTAGGCGATCATGACCATGGGTGCTTACTCATGCACGTGCCTTCACAAACCTTGGCTTTAGAGTATGTAAGAAGGAAGCCTCATGGCCACCGAGACATCCAAATAGATAATCAAAACAGAAGAAAAATAAAAGAGAGAGGAGAGGGTGATCATGCGAAAGGAGATTGGGGGATTACATAGGGGTTACATTAGATGAGGTGGGAGAGGAACATGCTCCCCTCAGAAACATCGAGAACAAACCCAAAACAGCAACTTATGAACCCAGGAAGAAATATGTAAAACAAGATTCTCATGCTCTTATGAAACCAAATGTGGACCTCTTGCTTTTGGGGACTTTTGTATGGCATGAGTAAAAAATATAACAAGGAAACATGCTGGAAAACATGTTTCAGCAAAGAGAAGCCAGCCCCCTTTTCTTAACTTAAAACATGCTCATCTTGATATATGGTTAGTAAAAAAGCACTAGGAAACAATACCTTGAGGATTAGACACCCTGGTGTGGGCGTGTGAGCTTCCTTGGGGTGAGAACCGAGACTGGAGCAGCACCTCCTCCTTCAAAACAGCAAACTCATCTTCTTCCCTTGAGATTTGAAGTGGAGAAGATGAAGGAAAGGGGAGGAATGGAAGCAAAAGGATGGTCTTTTGGGTTTGGGTGAGCAAGGAGAGGTCAAAGTAGGAGGTTTCGGACTAGGTACCGTGGGGGAGAAGGGGTGGAATCAACCCAAAAGGAGCCAACCCCGGAAATGAGCTGCTGTTTGCCTTTTATAGACAAACTTAATGTATCCGGCAACTCAGGCCGGATACACTAAGCCTTCCTCATAGCCGGCCTTCATGGCCGGTTACACAGGTCTTCCTTTGTATCTGACATTCAATGCCGGATACAAAACATGATCATTTGAAAATTAAATGCTGCCGCGAATTTGTTGGGTGATCGGCGCGAATCTCGCGCGAAAATCTTTTTGTATCCAGTATTGGAGTCCGGATATACACAAGGGTATGTGTATTCGGCATATTTGACCGGATACAAATCAAGAAATTACGGATTTGCCATTCGACTTGACCGATTTGACACTTTTTGATATCTACGGATTGCCCCCTGCGAATTTTGGATATTTAAGATTTAGTTCCTGAGATATTTTGCTGCGTTGGCTGCTACGTGGGCAGTTCCTGCGCCACGTATGCAGTTTCCGGTTTTGCTGCTCGGAAACTTCGACAGCTCATATCTCCTTCATCCGAACTCCGATTTGGGCAAACTCAATTGCGTTAGGATCGTATCGGAGTCCTATATCTAATGACATAGGGCTAAGCACTTGGCACGGGGTTCGAGGAAAAGTCAACTTTCGGCTCACCCTCAAGTTTGACCGGCCCACAGAACCTTCATCCGGACTCCGATTCCAGCGAACTCAGTTGCGTTGGACTCGTGTCGGGATTCTTTATCCATTAAGATAAAAGCAAGGTGGCCAATTATCACTTGATCAAAAGGTCAAATTTCGACCCCACAGGGTTTAACTTTTTAGCCGGGTTTTGCATTTTCAGCACTTCTAGGGGTGCAAAAATAAGGTGCTTACACCTGGCTCAAAGTATCTCGAGACTCCCCCTAGCCGTAAAACGTGAAGGCGGGATCTAGGAGAAACGAGACTGGGGATTGACCCTAGTACTAGAACCCTTCTTGCATAAGCCTTTTGAATCTATGTAAACCGTTTCATATTCAAAGTACCCTTGATTATCTTGAAGAACCGTGTTTAACGAGGAGAGAGAACAAAGGGAAACGATAATGGAACGGAACCCTAGGTTGTTTTAGAACCTTATTTTGATGAATATGTATGCATGCTATGTTGTTGTATTGATATTGTATGGATTTTCACCCTTGCACATACATAGTACTATTTTGGCGGGATAGGCACACATTTGGGGATTTATTACATTCATTGTGATAAATCTCTAATAAATGGCCTCAATCAATTCTGGAATGTCTTTAAATGATTTTTAAAGGTTTTGTGTTCATCTTGCACAAATTGCACACACTTTGTCACAGTTTTGCATTGGTTTTACTCAAAATAGGCTTTACTTGACAGCAACTGTACCCTGACTTCGGACACTCATAACTTCATCATCCGGATGAATTTCGGAGTGATTCTAGAACCATGGGAAAGGTGAGGCTGTCTAGTTTATGCCTACCAAATTTCATTGATTTCTATTGAGCAGATATTTGACACCTCTCTGTCGAAGTTGATTGGTCAGTTCAGGTTTAAATACGGAACTTGTCACTTCGACAGAGCGCCATGTGTTCGTTTTAAATCCGATTGGAGTGATTTTTGTTTCTGGGCACTCCTTTATGAGTCTATTTTTAAATCCAATTGATTTCATAATTTTTTGATTAAAATGGTGTCGTGGAGAGCAGATTTACTCAGAACTGCTCAACAGCACTTTTCTGGGTCAATCTGTGATCCTCGGGGCCTGTTCGGGAAGTCACCCAAGGCACATCCGAATGAGTTTTTGTATGAGGCTAGTTTCTTTTGAAAGATGGCCATACAGACTTCATTGACACCAAATTTCACGGATTTCTATGGAGTAGATTTTTCGAGGTGATTTTCCAAATTTGCCTACTTGCTACTTTTGATTTTCTCCGGCAGCAACTTTAAAAGAGCCATAACTCTTAGGATTTCAATCGGAATTAATTGAAATTTTGCATGAGACTATTGTTTACCCTAATCTTTCAAATGAATTTGGTTTGATTTAATTTAAAATTGGATTTGATTAATTTCAAGAGAAATGGCCTTACTTTTTACCAAATTTCCAGGATTTGCCTCAACTTGGTTTTGTGCAACTTTTGCTTTGATTTCCATCTTTTTGTGATATTCCAGAAGTGATATTAACATAAAAGAAGATCTGGAATTCATCTGGATTTTCATGTGAAGATATCATATATTTGTCCTTTTTCAAGGTTTTCATGATTTTTTAGCAAGCTTTCTATTTTCTTTTAGCATGAATAACACTTGGCAACCACCTTGTGTGGGTGAATAGGGGTGCCTAACACCTTCCCTCGTTCATAATCTAATCCCCTTACCCATCTCTGGATTTGATTTTCAAGTAGGGTTATTTTTACTCTAGAATTTGCCTTTTAGCACTTTTTATCTCTTTTTACTTGTTTTTAATCTTTTGGTGTCCATTCACACCCTAAACAAATGGATGGTGGTGACTCCCACTCTTTACGTCGAGTCTCGCGTGTTGACGGAGGGATGATCATCTCCGGGTGATTTTTTGCCATGTCTCACACTGGGGTGCCGCCAATTTCGCAAAATTGGTCTAATGTGCTTGTAGTTGTAGCCTTGTAATTGTTTATGTGCTTGTATTTGTTCATAAATTAGATAAAATAGTTCCTTATTCTATCTATTTTTCATATATAAATTGTATAGAATCATGTCTATTATATATTTTTTAACTTATTTATGTTTTTTTCTGCAAAAAATGGCATTTTGCCGGCACGCTCGCGATTTCGCTAAAAAAGCCTTTTCGGCCCTTTTCGCCTGCATTTCGTTGGCATCTCGTCGACAAACCGTTTCGGCAGCCTGGTGGCGAGCCAAGCAGCATTGGAAAGTCGATTCTTGATTATTAGCAAAGCTGAAGAATAATCCCAAGATTCTTGCCGCCTACTTTCATGATACATGGTTGTCATCGATAGAAACACAGTTATCAACAAACAAAACTACCCCATAGAAGCCCCACCTATGTTGACTTGCAGTAATGTACTTGCCTCCACTAGTATGCATAGAAAGAGAACCAAGGAATCACTCTTATAAATCTTGAAAAAAAAAAGGATCATTGAAGTAATGATATCGTTGGAACAAGAGCTATAATTTCTGAATCTTCTATTTTATGCAGAGTTAGACGTACATGTTCTAGAGGCTTAACAAAACCAAATGAGACGAAAAAGGTAAGAAGAGATCTATATTACTAGAGGTGGCAATTGTGACTCATGACCCGCCAACCCATAATTTCTGAATCACTTTTTGGTTTCTATTTTTATTGTCCCATAACTTTTTCCTAATTTAGGTTGCCTTTGGTATTGCGTCTCAAAAATTGCTTCAAAAAGCAAGAAAATCAATTAGATTGCTTTTGCTTCTATGAAGATCTTTTTATGAAGCAAAATTGTTTGATTCACATTTGTAGAAAAGCAAAAAAGCATATTTGGTAACATCAAAAAATAAAAATTGCTTCTTTGCTAATATTATTACTATTACAGTAGGGATGGGCGATGGTCTTCGTGGTGAGTGAGTGATGGGTGGTAGTACAGGTGATGGTGGGTAAGGGTGTAGTGTAACGCCTCAGATCCGGGTCTGCCCTATCATAGCACCAACCCGTACCCGAGACCTACTTATGGGCCTAATAGAGCCTAATAAACACAATTTCTTGGGCAATTACAATGTAATTATCAGAGTGCATGACTAAAGAAGCATGGAATAAAAATTTCCATATAATCAAAAGATCATTTGTGCTATAATCTCCAAAACATGATATACATGTGAACAAAATACAACTAAGGCAACTAACCATTCACAATGATTTCTCCAAAATATACAAACATGCACAAAAGATATCTCCCAAGAGTATAAGTCCAAAAATGATGTTTACATCCCATATACAATCCCCCAAGACAAAATACAACATCATAAAAAGAATCTTAATGCGGGTAGTAGTCCTCTGTCCTGAACGGAAGCTTACCCTCTATATCTGCCCTGGTACGTGGCTCACCAAATGGATTTGAAAACAAATCCGGTAAAACAAAACACACGTGAGACATAAAGTCCCAGTAAGAAGAAAACATGCATGTAGAGAAACAGTTTATACAGTTTTATAACATCATGATGATATTCACAAATATATAGTGCCAAATGTAAACCAAAACAGTTCAATCAGATATAAAAGAAATTCCAATTCAAATATCTCAATCAAGTAACTCGGGAAATCAAATCAACAAATACGATCAAATATTGTAAACATGTCTTGTTAGGACTCGTGGTTAGCGTGTCTGTAAATTAGGTTAAAAACCACTGTCCATTTGCCACCTACACGACTTACAGAGAGAAGCCTAGCTAGGGCATCTCAGCAAGCGGAGCACCCACGTATGGGCTGGCAAGTGACAATCAAGGTAATAATCAAGGCTGGGTAGAATGCCCCATCTACTTCCGGACCAAAACATATGAATTAGAAGAACGTCCCACCGATGCCCCACGGTGGGTGGTTGCCGCAACACCTCTATGCCCCAAGAGGGCCTCACTGATACCCCACAGTGGAAAGCTGTATGGACAAGGAAAATTAATGCTAACAAACCATATGAATTAGAAGAACGTCCCACCGATGCCCCACGGTGGGTGATTGCCGCAACACCTCTATGCCCCAAGAGGGCCTCACTGATACCCCACAGTGGAAAGCTGTATGGACAAGGAAAATTAATGCTAACAAGCCAACACTAACACACAAATTAGACTCACTGTGGATCCACGCTAAGAACAACGTCCAATTAGACGACTCACAATTTAAACCAAATCAATCAAATCAAAGAATAAAACCAATGCTTAAACCAAAGCCAAGTGGAATTCCCCATCCATTATTAAATCAACCGAGACCAAGTGGAATTCCCCATCCACCATTAAATCAACCGAGACCAAGTGGAATTCCCCATCCACTACCAGTCCATACCAAGGGCAAGTCGAATTCCCCATCCATTGCCAATAAAACCATAGGCCAAAGCCTTGTCAAATCACATAAGAGTTTTTCAACATCGCTTTCATAAATCCAAGCCAAATCAAAAAGAAGGTCATAAAATCCTCAAAACACATTTTCGATGAGTGGGTTGATCTTAAAAATCCCAAATAAGTCACCATACCAAAATTCAATGGATTCCAAGACAAAAAGTTTTTGACCTAAAAAATATTCCAAGTCTAGTTAAAAACATTGACTTTTCGGTGTAGAATTTTTCTAGACAAATCTACAAGGAGTTTGGGGCCCAAATTCTAGTTGTAGTCTATTGGAGGGTATACAAATCATCTAGAATTTTCTGGGCTTCTAAATCACTCGTTTGGATATCAAACTCAAAAAGTGGCCATTTTTGAAAATCGGGAAAACTGGAAATTTAGGCACAAACTGAAAAGTTGACGTTTTATCGGTTGAGAATTGGGCCTTGGGAGTATTTTTTTATTGGTTCCAAATGGGGGGGGGGGGTAAAACCTTATTTACACGCAAAGACTTAAGTAAATTGAGCAATAAATACACAAGACATTTACTTAAATGCCTTTCATGTAATAATGGTGCTATGCGATAAGCTTGGGTTATTTGGGAAAGGGTTGAGGACAAAAAGGGTGAAGAACAGTCAAAAACAGGTCCACGATTAGCCCTTGGATTAATCGCCCAGGGGCGATTAGCTTTAGCGCGCGGGCGTTGAGGTTCAAGGTTCGGGCGTTGAGGTTTAAAGTGCGCGCGCTCAGGTTTATAACAAGGTTGACGCACGCGCACTGAAGTTGAACTTTTGCGCGTTAAGGCTCTGGATTAATTGCCCAGGTTAATCCTGAGCCACGATTTAAAATAACAGAAGCTAGTTTTTAGGGGTTTGGCTCAGGATTAATCGCCAACTTTCAGGATTAATCGCCAGGTCGGGTTTTCAACTATTTTTGACTATTTTCAAATACAAAACTCACACAATTATTCCTAACTTTTCCAAAACCAAATGGGAAAATCATAAATCATCCCAACACACTTAAAACACCTTCTAAAACCAAGATTCATCCCAAATCCTCATGAACACACATCTAGCACATGAAACCTCATTCAAAACACAAGTCTCAAACCCTAATCTGAAATATAATCAATAGAGTTGGAAATCCATGGAAAATAATAGAAAACTAAAAAAAATTATCATACAACCAAAACCCTACGAATTTTAGCAATTAAAACCGACATGCAAGATCATTTCATCAAATCAACCAAACCCTAGAGAGAGATTACGAATTTTGTAATACATTTTGTTTGAAGGGTTTGCTACTTACAAGCTAATGGAGAAGCAACCTTCTCTTCAAGCTCTTCTCTCCTTCTTCTTCTTCCTTTTGAAACTTCAAGCAAGCTCCCACACTTCCCCTCTTGTTCTATACGACCAAGCCAAGAGGGAGTGTTCTAAAAATACCTAGAATTGAAATTAGGGCATCCTTTTATATGCCAAAGTTTTTGGTCTTTCAAATCTGCCCCTAAACAAAGCTTTTATTCAACTAAAACCCTAGGGGGTACCTTAGTGTTAAGTATGGGAGTACCTTATTGATAAGTAGAGGGTACCTTAGTGTTATTTGCAGGGGTACCCAGGTGTTTTAAGGGGTTTTTCCTTAGCTATTTCAAAAGGCATACTCTAGGGATGCTTGGGGTTACTTTAGTTATATAAGATGGGATACCCTAGTGTGAAGTGGGAGTACCTTCGTGTTAAGTGGGGGTACCTTGGTATTTCAAGGGGGTTTGCCTTAGCCACTTCAAGAGGTATGTGTGCGCACGTCGGAAACGCCGCACGGGAAAATTCAGAGTCGCCACCACCTGATGGGGTGACGGGTCCCTTAGGTTTATCCTGGTTTGAGTCAGCTCACTTATTTTCTCACCCGATTCCTAAGTCGGCATGAAAATTGGTTAAGTCTGGTGGGACCACCTGAGTGGTATGGGTCCCTTTAATTGTTTTTATCTTGATTTAATTAGGTGATCTAAGTCTGGTTGGGTGGGCCCAGTTGGAAGGCCCACGGTGTCCTGGGTGGGCTTAGGCAAGCCCATGTACCTTTGTGAGCCTTTGTCTAAGCCTGAGAGGCCCTTTGGGCTTGGTTCAAGTGAATTGATTTTATATTAGAGTTCAAATTTGGAGCTTAAGTGATTTCTATGCAAAAGGTGGGCCTGCATTGGTTTGCGGGCCCCTGGATGGGCCCCCATTATGTTTGCAAAAGTGTTTTTGGATTTATTTTGTTTTAAATTTGCCAGAAAATGGATTGGACATTGGGCTTGGCGCCCGTAGTCCTAATTTGGGCTTGAAAGCCCAAGTTACGTGAAGTTAGGGTTTGCACCCTTCCTTGGTTCGGTTGGTGGGCTTTGGTGGGCCCGATAGGCCCTTGCCCTTCTTCTCGGCCAAACCACGCATTTTAAACATCATTTCACAAGTTTGGTTCAGGTGGGCCGCATTAGGTTTGACCCGCCCGTTTTAATTAGTTAATTTTACTTTGTTGGTTTATTTGCATGCTTTAGAGTTTGTTGGGCCCCGTTGGAAGGCCCACTGGAAATCAAATTGGACCGGGGGTCCAAGTCCCATGTTGGGTTTCCGGGTCACCCGGAAACCCTATTGGTTCATTTGGTTTGATTCTGAAATGCCACCCACATCCAGCAAAAATCAAAGAAAATATCACAGAGAATATGCAAAACTGAAATTTATCAGGGGAGATTGACTCACTATTCTGGGTCCAAGGGGAGGGACCCGGGCTAAGGCACGAGTTGGATGTGCTGTGAACAACGGGGTTGGGCGGCGAAGCCCCTCGCGGTACAGTAAAGGGTATTGCTTAGTTCGGCATTTAAAGAGGGTGCGCTGACCTTAGGCGCGAGGTCAGCACGAGCATGGCGGAACCGGAAATCAACGAAAAAAGCACCTGGCGCGAGTTGGGCAGGAGATGGGCGCGAGCGAGGCGAGCTCAAAATCGCCCCGCGCGAGCTCGTACACACCCTTTTTACGAAAAAACTACTCTATTAAACCCAAAACTCAAAGTCTGGCTTGATTTTCAAGCTCTGTAACACCTCTCTGGTGTTCCTCAGACTCCCAGAATAATTTTAAACATGCATCAAATTTAATCTAAGCTACTTCATGACACAACTCCAAATCTCTTTAAAAGAACCAAGCTCGACCACTATAAAAAAAAACGACTACAAACTAAGGGCTACAGGGGGTAATTGGGGGTGGGGGGAGCATGTTCACAAGCACACAGCAAGAAAACAGCAGGTGGCAGGGGGTTAGGGGAGCATGTTGGCAAGTCTAGCAAAAATAAAAAAAAACAATAACAAACAGGGATCACATACGTAACAAGGAAACCATACTTGTTCCTACGCCTGGACCGGACCTCCGTATTCGCGTCAATAAATCGTCAGGGAAAGGAAAGAGAGGGGGCGTTTACAGGGATACAATGGACGAAATAAGTGAGGAGCATGTTCTTCGTAGAAGTGCTTGGAAAAAAACCCAGGTACCTCATGAGCACTGAATGTAGCAATAAAACCCTCGTCTTCTTAAAGGGGTCGTGCATGGGGTTTCCCTTACCCTTGGAGACCTCCATGTCACCCAAAAGGGAAGAGCATGCATGTCATAACAAGGAAAGAAAAAAAACAGATTCGATAACAGCTCATACCACTCCCATTTTCATGTATGTAAAGTAAAAAATGAGTGAGGAAAAATACCTGAGGTCCCCTAAGCTCTTGTGCAAGGTGGCGGCTCTTCCTTGAGGTGGCACGAGTGCTGGAGCTCTCCTCCTTTTGCACCAGCAGCAGCAAGGGCTTTCCTCTTGTTGGTGGGAAGGTGAAGAAGAGGAAGAGAAGGGAAGGTAAGCGTGCAAGGTGGGATGCTTGGGACCTAGGGAGACTTCCATAGAGGGAGCTCAAACGAGGGAGAGGAGGGGAACAGCAGCCAGGCCAACCAAAGAAAACCCCCAAAAATCCCAACCCAAAAAGAGCCAACCCTTTGCGAGAGAGATGACCGCGGGTTTTATTGGTGGGAAAAAGTGGGTCCACCAGGTTGGCGCCTGGCTGGCGCCGAGCGCATTTTGCGCTCGCCTTCCTTGCACGAGCGGCAAAATGATTGAAAAACCATTAATGCGGCCGCTAAATGGTCGGAAAATCAAATATTTTTGGATTTAGTCCCTGTACATTTTTGATTTAATCCGATATTCTGGGATATTTATAGATTTAGTCCCTGGGATATTTCATACGTTTGGATATTTACGGATTTGATCCCCGAGATATTTTCCTGCGCAACTTGCCATGTGCGCAGCTTTTTGCCAAGTGTGCAGTTTGCCGATTTAGCTGTTCGGAAACTTCGATAGCTCATATCCTCTCCATCCGGACTCTGATCTAGGCAAACTCAGTTGCGCTAGTATCGTATCGGAGCCCTCTATCCAATGGCACAGGGGTAAGCATCTGGATCTGGTTTTAGCAGAAAGTCAACTTTCGACTTCCCCTCAAGTTTGACTGGCTGCAGAACCTTCATCCGGACTCCGATTCCTGCAAACTCAGTTGCGTTGGAACCGTATCGGGATTCTATATCAATTGACATACAGCAAAGTGGCCGATTTCCAGTTGATCAAAAAGTCAACTTTTGGCCCCTCAGGGTTTGACTTTTTAGCTGGGGTTTGAATTTTCGGCTTTTCTGGGAGCACAAAAATGAGGTGCTTACAGTATGTTTTAAGGATGCTTGGGAGATGTACCTCAGTTAACACAAGGGGTACTTTAGTTATATGAGGGGTACTTCAGTTGTTTGAGGAGGTACCTTGATGTTTCAAGGGGTTTACCTTAGTTATTCTAAGGGGTAAACTTTTAGATGAGCTTAGGGGGGTGTACCTTAGTTATATTAAGGAGGGGTACTTAGCTATAGAAGGGGTGTACCTTAGTTATATGAGGAGGTACATTTAAGTAATACAAGGAGGGTATACCTTAGGTAATATAAGGGATGTACCTTAGGTATACATGTGGGGTACCTTAGGCTAACACAAGAGGATACCTTAGATAAACACAGAGTACCTTAAACAAACACAAGAGAATACCTTAAGTAAACACAGGGGTACCTTAGACAAACACAAGGGGACACCTTAGGCAAATACTGGGGTACCTTAGGCAATTAAAGTAGGGTACCTTAGGGATACAAGTGGGATACCTTAGGTATAATTGGGGGGTACTTTAAGTATCACTTGGGTGGTACCTTGGGTAATACTTGGGCGTACTATGGGCAATGCATGGGGGTACTTTGGGTAATGCATGGGGGTACCCTTGGAATACTTGGGTGATACCTGGGGTAACACATAGTGTATGTAACGCCCCAGATCCAAGTCATGTAGAAAACCCGTAACTCGTCTCCGGAGGTTACTATGTACAGCAGGATCGCACTATCAGAGTGAAGGAAAAACATGAATTCAAAAAGAAACTACGAGACAGAGTGCGCTAAAATAACCCCAAACTAATAACTCACTGTAGACACCCCAAATTGCACAAACAATCATCAAAACTCATCATCTCCTTGAAAGTCAGCACAAAATTTCGAGAAAATGAAATTTTACCTGTATCCGGCAACTCAGGCCGGATACAAGTACTTTCCTTTGTATCCGGTCTAAAGTGCCGGATACAAGGAGCCTTTAGTGTATCCGGTATCATATACCGGATACATTAAAGCTCTAGTGTATCCGGCCTGAGATGCCGGATACATTAGTTTTTGCTGAAAATTAGGGTTTTCCGAGAGAAATCACTTTTTACCATCATATCCCTCATTATATGAGGGAAAATCTCGGAAACAACTCTAGGGTTAAGGTTGGGGGGTTCTAGACATTAAGTTGTGTCTACCAACAACCCTAGCCTTTGCCTATAAATAGGAGGCTCCTCCTCAAGCAAATGGCCAAGTTTTTGGAGATTGAAGAGCTCCGAGTGAAGAAGGGAACCGCTGCCGGGTTGCTTCCAGAACCCCAAGTAAGCCTCAACCCTCCTTTATTTTCTGTATTTAATTTCTTAGATCTAGATCTCTTCTTCTACCTTTCTGTAGAATAAAGCCTTGTATGTGTGTGGAAATCCTTCCCCGGCTCAAAGTATCTCGAGACTCCCCCTAGCCGTAAAACGTGGAGGCAGGATCTAGGAGAAACGAGACTGGGGATTGACCCTAGTACTAGAACCCATATATGCATAAGCCTTTTGAATGATTGAAAACCGTTCTATATTCAAAGTACCTTTGATTATCTTGAAGAACCGTGTTTAACGGGGAGAGAGAACAAAGGGAAACGATAATGGAACGGATCCCTAGGTTGTTTTAGAACCTTGTTTTGATGAAGATATGATGCATGCTATGTTGTTGTATTGATATTGTATGGATTTTCACCCTTGCACATACAATCCACTATTTTGGCGGGATAGGCTCACATTTGGGGATTTATTACATTCATTGTGATAAATCTCTAATAAATGGCCTCAATCAATTCTGGAATCTTTGAAAATGAATTTTAAAGGTTTTGCATTCATCTTGCACGAATTGCACACACTTTGTTACATTTTTATTGGTTTTACTCGAATTAGGGTTTACTTGACAGCAACTGTACCCTAACTTCGGACACTCATAACTTCATCATCCGGATGAATTTTGGAGTGATTCCAGAACCATGGGAAAGGTGAGGCTGTCTAGTTTATACCTACCCAAAATCATGAATTTCTATCAGGCAGATTTTTGACACCTCTCTGTCGAAGTTGATTGGTCAGTTCAGGTTTAAATACAGAACTTGTCATTTCGACGGAGCGCCATGTGTTCGTTTTAAATCCTATTCGAGTGATTTTTATTTCTGGGCACTCTTTTATGAGTCTACTTTTAAATTCAATTGGTTTCATAATTTTTTGATTGAAATTGTGTCGTGGAGAGCAGATTTACTCAGAACTGCTCAACAGCACTTTTCTGGGTCAATCTGTGATCCTCGGGGCCTGTTCGGGAAGTCACCCAAGGCACATCCGAATGAGTTTTTGTATGAGGCTTATTTCTTTTGAAAGATGGCCATACAGACTTGATTGACACCAAATTTCACGGATTTCTATGGAGTAGATTTTTCTAGGTGATTTTCCAAAGATGCCCACTTGTCACTTTTTAATCATCCCCAGCAGCAACTATAAAGGAGCATAACTCCTAGGTTTTCAACCGGATCAACTTGAAATTTTGCATGAATCTCTTATTTACCATGATCTTTCAAATGGATTTGGTTTGATTCAATTTAAAATTGATTTTGAATAATTTCAAGACAAATGGTATTGCTTTTTTACCAAATTTCCCGGATTTGCCCCAACTTGGTTTTATGCAACCTCTACTTTGATTTCCATCTTTTTGTGATATTCCAGAGGTGATATTAACATAAAAGAAGATCTGGAATTCATTTGGATTTTCATGTGAAGATATCATACATTTGTCATTTTTCAAGGTTTTTAATGATTTTTAGCAAACTTTCTATTTTCTTTTAGCATGAATAAACACTTGGCAACCACCTTGTGTGGATGAATGGGGGTGCCTAACACCTTCCCCCGTTCATAATCTAATCCCCTTACCCATCTCTGGATTTGATTTTCAAGTAGGGTTATTTTTACTCTAGAATTTGTCTTTTAGCATTTTTCATCTCTTTTTGCTTGTTTTTAACTCTTTTGGTGTCCATTCACACCCTAAACAATTGGATGGTGGCGACTCCCACTCTTTACGTCGAGCCCCGCGTGTTAACGGAGGGATGATCATCTCCGGGTGATTTTTTCCCATGTCTCACAACTGGCGACTCCGCTGGGGACTTGTGGATTTAGGCCATTTTGTGTATATTCATGCTTTTTCTTTACTTTTGAATGCTTGCTATTTTATTTACTTTATTGGTGTATATTGTTGTATTCTAAATCTGATTGGGATGCTTTTAAATTTTACATTGATAAAGGCATGTGTATATGGTTGGATTATGCTTAGGAGCATGTTTATGGCCTTACCTTGTTGTGCATGCTTACTTGTTTTTTTCGTACCTTGTTTTAGGAGGTTTTAGTACCATGTTTTGAGCATGAAAATAAAGTGCAAAAGTCCAAATAACTCAATGCATATTTTTGGGGTCCCCAAGCATGTTTTCCCCCAATTCAAACCTTTCTTGTGCCATATTTTAGGTATTAAATTTCTAGGCTTTGATTTGGGTATGAATGAAGCATGTTGAGTACCAAAGATGAAGAGTACAAAATCTGAAAATTCAGTAGATATTTTGGGCTTTGTCAAGCATGTTTTCTTGAACAAAACACCTCTTGTACAATACATTTAGGTGCTGTATTTTTAGGCTTGGATTTGGGCATAAAACAATGTCACTTGAGCACAATAAATGAAGAACAAAAAATCTGGAATTTTCAGTGTATATTTGGGGGTTTTCAAGCATGTTTAAATCATCAAAACCTTTCTTGTATCATGTCAAGTAGTGCTAAAATTTTAGGCTTCAAAATTGGGTAGAAATGGTACACTTTGAGCATGAAAATCTGGAATTTTAGGGAATGCTTTTTGGGTTTCGGGCATGCTTCTATGGTTTAATTGTTGTTTGTACAAATAACATGTTTTGTATACCACTTTTTGGGCATGTAATATTTTTGTGCATATTTAGTTGCTTTAGTTCTCTTGCTTGCTTGTATTTAGCTTCATTATTTTTGTCATATGTACCTTGGCTTAAAATTGAATGCATGGCTACGAAAAAGAGTGGCAAGGGGCTGGGACGTTGTGAATGTTACCACAATTTTAAAATACCATTTGAGCACTTGAAACAATTTGCACAGCCTACCCATTACCTATTAGGAAGTTGAACCATGAATGTGTGTAGCTTGGCGCACTGAGGTCGTTACTTCGGAAAGCGAAAGTGAAAACATTTACCTTAGAATTTGGGTCAATGATGTGATGACAATGGGATCTGTGATTCAATTCCAGGCATCACTAGACTTGAGTTCTAAGTTGCCAATTAAGCCAAAACCCAAAAACCATACGCTTGAAGGTGGAGAAACACGTTTTCAGCTAAAAGCACACAATTGCATTTGGGGAATTGGGTGTAAATGTGGGAAGGCCATTTGCATGTTTTACAGGCCAAGGTATAATGTGAATACTATATTGAATGAAGGTAATACAAGTTGGCAAGGTAAAGCCATGTTCTTTTCATAAATTTGGGGATTTTTACAAGTATGATGTCCAAGCCCAATTTGGGGCAAGTTTTGAAGGTCAATTTAAGGTGAACACCAAGTGGGAATGAAAAAAACCAAATCTGGTGAAAAAAATGAGTCAAAATGGCCATTTCGGCAATAACCGGCAACTCAGGCCGGTTAAGAATAATCTTGTGCATATCCGGTATATATCGCCGGATACAAAGGGTTATGCTTGTATCCGGTCATTCTGGCCAGATACATTAAGACATATCCTTATCCGGCCATTAATGCCGGATACATGCAGAAACTGAATAAATTGGCTTTTTCAGCCCGAATTTTCAGAATAAAATGCCTAAACACTGTGGATAATCCTTAGGCACCCCAAAGAGAACATAAAAATGTTTCAAAAAAATGTCAAAAAAATTTAAAAAATAAAAAATAAAAAAAATAATAAATATTCTTTTAGGATTTAACCTAATTTTGAAACTCAAAGAGCAAGCTAAGGTGTCATATTTTTTGATATCAACTCAATTCTAACATATGTCAATCAACTTTTGAACTTGAAAACTGAGAAAATTCAGCAAATTTGGAAAAAAAAAAAAAAAAACCTTTGTTTGGTCACGAGAACCACTCAAAGTCAAAAATTTTTAGGACATTTGGAAGCCTCAGAATATTCCAAGAACCTTTGTTTGGTCACAAGAACCGCTCAAAGTCAAAAATTTTTAGGACATTTGGAAGCCTCAGAATATTCCAAGAACCTTTGTTTGGTCACGAGAACTACTCAAAGTCAAAAATTTTTAGGACATTTGGAAGCCTCAGAATATTCCAAGAACCTTTGTTTGGTCACGAGAACCACTCAAAGTCAAAATTTTTTAGGACATTTGGAAGCCTCAGAATATTCCAAAAACCTTTGTTTGATCACGAGAACCACTCAAAGTCAAAAATTTTTAGGACATTTGGAAGCCTCAGAATATTCCAAAAACCTTTGTTTGGTCACGAGAACCACTCAAAGTCAAATTTTTTAGGACATTTGGAAGCCTCAGAATATTCCAAGAACCTTTGTTTGGTCACGAGAACCACTCAAAGTCAAAATTTTTAGGACATTTGGAAGCCTCAGAATATTCCAAAAAACCTTGGTTGGTCTTTTTCGTACCAATCAAGTAAAAAAAAAAAGTGGGACCTTTGGAAGCCCTAAAATATTCCATGAAAAAAACCCTTTGTTGGTCTTTTTCGTACCAATCAAATCAAAAAATTTTGGGACCCTTGGAAGCCCTAAAATATTCCAACAAAAAAAAATAATAAATAAACAAATTTGGATTGGTGTTCACCTAACCTACTTGTCTACATATATAGGGGTGTGACTCAAGTTAAATGGAAGCTAACATGTTTTGTTAATTTTTTTTCCCAGGTATATTTACTTGCAACCCAGGTACACTCAATTACCATCATTGCTCCCGTGACCAGATCCAAAGCCAGAGCAATGAATATTGAAGAGAACCAAGCCCAAGCCACCGTACCCGCTCAAGATTTTGCTCAGCTGCAGGAGCAAGTGGCCGGTTTGGCCAAGATGCTGGGAGACCTACTGGCGGCTTAGGCCCAACAGGCCCAGGCCCAAAATCAAGCGTCGACTTCTCATCAGGCACCACCACCTCAGGCCTACATGCCGCCTCCGACTCAACCCATGCCTGAGCCCATTTCTGAACCAGTCCCTGAACCCATTCTGATCAGGGAAAATACAGCAGAGTCTGAGAAAGAGCTGGAGAAAGAAAAGGCCAGAGATGAGATGAAAAAGAAAATGCTGCTCAGGATAGAAAGGATCCAAGCAGAGCTGAAGGAGGTGAAGGGGGGAAGCAGCCATGGAGGCACCACCTTTGAAGATCTGTGCATGTATCCGGACGTATGTCTACCGGCCAAGTTCAGGTGCCCGGACTTCGACAAATTTGATGGCACGGGCTGCCCATTGAGCCACTTAAAATTATACTGCGGGGCCCTGTGCCAATTTGGCCGAGATGACGGCATACTGATCCAACTCTTCCAGAGGAATTTGACCGGGTCAGCTCTTCGGTGGTTCGCTACAATGGACCATGGAAGGATCAGGAGGTGGAAGGACTTGGCCGATGCTTTCCTGGATCAATACAAGTTCAACTCTGAGATCGTGCCAGACCGGTACGACATGATGAGGATGAGCAAGGGGAAAGATGAGCCGGTACGGCAGTACGCCAAGAGGTGGAGAGAGGCCACCTTTCAGGTCAAGCCACCTATGCAAGAACCGGAGATGATCTCCACATTCATGGGCACACTGGGGCAGCCCTTCTACAACCATTTAGTGGGCCAGATCACCACAAACTTTGCAGCCCTGGTGCAGGTGGCGGACCGGATCGAAGAAGGGGTCAGGTCAGGAAGGCTGATAGACTACTCTACTCTGACTGGGCAGTCTGATTCCTCTGCCTCCATGGCCCAGAAGAAGGGAACCGGGTTCAAGAAGAACGGGGCCCGCAAAGAAGGAGAAGTGAACTTGGTCCAAGCTCCTCCAACCAAGAAGCCACTTCACATCAACATCTCTGCACCCCAGCAGGCCCAGCAGTCTTATCAGACCCCGCTGAATGTCAATTTCACCCCCTCTGTACCAGCAAACCCTAGGAGGGCTTTTACCAGGGAGGAAAGGAAGGCCTGGTTAGCAAATAGAAAGAACCGGGTTTTCACTCCTCTACCCATATCTCTTTCCCAACTGCTGCCAACTTTGCTGAAAGGTGAATACCTGACTCTGAAAGAGCCCAACCCAAATGCCCCGAAGGGGAGGAATTTTGATCCAGCCGTCACATGCGACTATCACATGGGTGCACCGGGGCACTCTACTGACACTTGCTGGATGTTGAAGCATGCGGTCCAGGACCTGTTAGACCAGAAGGCCTTGGTGTTTAATACTACTGCACCAGCCCCATCCGGGAATGATATCGGGCAAAACCCTCTGCCATACCATAATGGGGCAGGCCCATCCAACTCTATCACAGCTATATCCACCACCAGAAGGGCTTTTGACCCATCACAGCTTATAGCTCCAGTAGGGACCACTGTCCAGGTCCGTTTCTTTCCAGATGAGGAAGAAGAGGAAATCAACATGGTCTCCCAAAAAAACAATCCTGCTGCTGAGGACATAAGTTCCTCTTTAAACCGGGTCTCATCTCTTATGGCCCAGATAAACACTGCAAGGCCCCCATTGGTCGTCAATTGCAGTCCACCAACTTACTCACCATCCAAGCCGTCCAAGGCTCCACTGGTCATCAACGTTGACCCCACCAATGCTTCCATCACTTCTTCTGTCCCCAATAAATCCAAGCTCTAGCCCTTGGTTGTAAATGTTCAGCCAGCCCATACTATCCCTAAACCGGCCCATAAATCCCGGTCCAAACTCCAGCCACTAGTGGTAAACATCCCTAAATTAGCCTACTCTGAGGCCGCTGTACCATGGAATTACAGCGAGGGAACCACGGCTACGGTTCAAAAGGTCAGGAACCAGAACCAGGAGGAGGTGAACCTCATGACGAGGTCAGGGAAATGTGCAGGGGGTGAAGAGAGGAGAAGGAGATAGAAGCAGAAAAAGAAAAAATAGAAAAAGAAAATGAAAAAAGAAAACAAAAAGGAAAAAACAAAGTGGGAGAAGACACCCCCCAGGGTGCAGAAAATGAGGCGGCCGACCTCATAAAAATAATAAAGAAAAGTGAATTCAATCTTGTGGATCAGCTAAACAAGGTCCCGGCCCAGATCTCAATACTGGGCCTTTTGCTGAATTCGGAAAAGCACCGGGATGCATTGTTGAGGGTGCTACAGAGTGCACACGTGTCCCAGACCATTAATCCAGACCAGCTAGGCAAAATGTTTGGTCAAATCTTGTCACATAATGTGATAAGTTTCTCTGAGGGTGAGATCAGCCCAAGTGGGTGCTATCACATTGACCCTTTGCACATCACTGTGCTTTGTAAGGGCAGCATGGTGGCACGGGTCCTGATTGACAACGGGTTGGCATTAAACGTCTGCCCGTTAATCACTTTTGTCAAGCTGGGTCTGGACCAATCAAGGATCAAACAGAATGGGCGGATAGTTAGGGCTTTTAATAGCTCCAAAACCCACTCCTTAGGGGAGATTGAACTGCCGGTCACAATTGGGCCGAATATCTTTAACATCACATTTGAGGTGATGGATATACCCGCAGCCTTCAATCTGCTCCTAGGGAGGCCGTGGATACATTCAGCTAGGGCAATACCATCCACGCTCCACCAAATGGTGAAATATGTAAAGGGGCAAAGGGTGATAACAGTCCTAGCCGAAAACTTGGTGCCGCCCATCGTGTCACCTGACGTACCCTTGATCAATGTAGACTTGACTGTTGACAAGATTGCATTCCACTCATTTCAATTTGAGGCGGTTAATTTCATACCTGGGGGGTGTGAGAAAAAGAAAGAAAAAGGGACTACTGCAGAAAAGATGGTAAAGAAAGTGATGGAAAAATACCACTTTCACCCAGGGAAAGGCCTGAGAATAAGCTTGCAGGGAATGGTGGAGCCAGTCAAGGCCCAGAAGCTGGTTCCCAAAGCAGGATTGGGCTTCAAGCCCAGAGGCTGGAGAAGACAGAAGTATGAGGAAGGAGAGAAAAGAAGCAGAAGAAGTTTCCCTCATTTAAGGGAAAATTTTCCTAAACCCTCCTGCATAATCCAATTGTCTCAGCCCATGGACTAGTCGAAGCCTCTCCACAAAAATGTCAACCCATTCCAGAAACCCTATATTCCGACCCTGCAACCCTATAACCTGTCTCCAAAACGGGGAGCAGCAGATGGGCCTGGGCCACAGCCCGAGCAGCAGGTGGACTTTTCTGAGGATGTTGGGGCCTTCTTCGCCATGACAGAAGGCGAAAAGACTGATGGTGACATGGACTTACCTTTCATTGACTGGGCCGTAGTGAAGATTCCAGACGAGGTCATATTTGGACTGAGCCCCGTAGCAGAAAAGGGCAGTATCCACCCGGTGATGATGGCATCGGATTTTGGGCCTGAGGAGCGGGCTTGCACAATTTCCCCCGCTCCCGAAAAACATTTTTTAAACAATTGGGAGGAAACTTCCCTTACTTTTGAAGCAGCGTTTGTTCGGCAAACTGATGCAGCTTCCAAAAAAAACTCCAATAGTGGATTGCCATTCCCCTGAAGGTTCTAATGGGCCTTCGTCTTCAGGGGGATTATGTTTAGAAGGCCCACAAAAAGACCAAAAAGATTTTTCTATTTTTTCTAGGAAATTTAATATTTTCAAAAAGGTCCAAACCACTTATGAACCGTATAACCAAACCGAATTGGACCAAGCTGAATATGACTTCGACCTTGAGCTCGACTTTGATCTCATGGGGGTCGAAGAAGAGACCGAGGTCAAAGAAGAAGACCTTCCAAAAGAAATTGAATATCAATTGATGAAAAGGGGGTCCAACCTAATATTGAGGAGACCATATCCATAAATCTTGGGACCAAAGATGACCCAAAAATTGTGAAAATCGGGTCATACTTGTCTGATGTGCAGAAAAATGAAATGTCACGGTTTTTGGCGGACTACAAGGATGTGTTTGCTTGGTCGTATCGGGACATGCCGGGGTTGGACACAGACATGGTGGTGCATAAGTTGCCAATTTTGCCAGGGGTTAAGCCGATTAAGCAGAAGCTGAGAAGATTGAAGCCGGAATGGACTTTAAAGGTCAAGGACGAAGTGGTCAAACAATTCCAAGCCGGATTTCTGGCAGTCTCAACGTACCCAGAGTGGCTCGCAAACATAGTGCCGGTACCAAAGAAAGACGGAAAAGTCCGAATGTGCGTAGAATATAGAGACTTGAACAAGGCTAGCCCAAAGGATGATTTTCCACTTCCACATATCGACATTCTGGTCGATAATACTGCGGTACATAGCCTGTTCACGTTCATGGATGGGTTCTCTGGATATAATCAGATCAAGATGGCTAAGGAGGATCAAGAGAAAACAGCATTTATCACACCTTGGGGCACAATCCACTACACGGTCATGCTGTTCGGACTCAAGAATGCCGGGGCAACATATCAGCGGGCCATGACAGCACTATTCCATGACATGATCCACAAGGAGATGGAGGTCTATGTAGACGATATGATTGCCAAATCATGCAAGGAGGAGGACCACTTGATCAATCTGAAGAAGGTGTTCGATCGGCTCAGAAAGTACAGTCTACGGCTTAACACAGCAAAATGCGTCTTTGGGGCTACATCAGGAAAGTTGCTCAGGTTTATAGTGAGCCGAAGAGGAATTGAAATTGACCCGGCTAAAGCCAAGGCCATAATTGAAATGCCAGCACCCAGAACCGAGAAGGAGGTTCGTGGTTTTCTCGGAAGAATTCAGTATATAAGCCGGTTCATAGCACAGCTCACTGCTATCTGTGAACCAATTTTAATGCTTCTGAGGAAAGATAACCCAACGGTCTGGAATGAGGATTGCCAGCAGGCCTTCGATACAATCAAGGAATATTTACTGAACCCGCCTGTGCTAGTGCCACCAACTCCAGGAAGACCACTGATCCTGTACTTGTCAGTATTGGAAACGTCGATGGGATGTGTCTTGGGGCAGCACGATGAGACTGGTAGAAAAGAAAGGGCCATTTACTATCTGAGTAAAAATTTTACGGAATATGAAGCCAAATACTCACCATTAGAAAAGACCTGCTGTGCTCTAGTGTGGGCAACTCAGAGGCTAAGGCATTACTTCCTTAGTCACTCCACACTATTGATATCCTGGATGGACCCGCTGAATTATTTATTTGAGAAACCGGCACTGACTGGCAGGACGGCAAAGTGGCAACTACTACTGTCTGAGTTCGATCTCACGTACATCACTCAGAAGGCGATCAAGGGTCAAGCCATAGCTGATCACCTGGCTGCACATCCTTTGCCAGAATATCAACCCTTGAAGACCAACTTTCCATATGAGGCAATTTTGTACACTGAAGAGGAGGAAAGTGAAAGTTCTTGGCAGATGTTCTTTGATGGGGCCGCCAATATGAATGGGAATGGAATAGGGGCAGTCTTGGTCAAACCAGATGGTTCACACATCCCGATTGCAGTAAAGCTGAGATTCCAGTGCACCAATAACATAGCAGAATATGAAGCATGCATAATTGGATTGCAAGCAGCCATGGATCATGGAGTAGAGGAACTTGACGTATACGGGGATTCGAGTCTTATCATCTTCTAAACAACTGGTGAGTGGAAAACCAAGGATCACAAATTGATCCCCTATCACCAGTATTTGGAAGAAATAAGCACAAATTTTACTCGAATTTCCTTCAACTATATGCCAAGGGCCAAAAATCAATTTGCGGATGCTCTAGCAACATTGGCTTCAATGGTCAGCATACCAGAAGGAGTAGACATTAGACCGCTAGAAATTGAGGTTAGAGATGAACCGGCTTACTGTCTCGTTCTAGAGGGAGCACCAGAAGAAGAAGCACCGTGGTTTCAAGATATCAAAAATTTCTTGAACAATCGGAGTCTGCCAGAAAATGCCACTGCTAATGAGAAAAGGACAATACAGAGATTGGCTGGTCAATTTCTGCTAAGTGGTGGACATGTGTACAAGAGGTCACATAACAACATTCTGCTAAGATGTGTAGCCAAGGCTGAATCGGAAAGGTTAATCGAAACTGTACATGGAGGAGTTTGTGGACCTCACATGAGTGGGCACATGCTGGCAAAGAAAATCCTGAGGCTGGGCTATTATTGAACGACCATGGAACATGATTGCTGTATACATGTCAGAAGGTGCCATCAATGCCAAATATATGCGGATAACAAGCATGCACCCCCAGGTGAGTTGCACAACATGACATGACCATGGCCCTTCTCTATGTGGGCATAGATGTCATTGGCATGATCTCCCCTAAGGCATCGAACGGACACAGATTCATCCTGGTAGCGATTGACTACTTCACTAAATGGATGGAAGCAGCCTCATATGCAAACATCACAAGCAACCATGTTATTAAATTTTTGAAGCACAATATTATTTGTCGCTATAGACTGCCAAATGCCATAGTATCAGACAATGCTTCAAATATTAAGAACAAGGACATGAAAAAGATGTGTGAGCAGTTTCAGATCACCCACCACAAGTCAGCTCCGTACAGGCCGAAGATGAATGGGGCAATAGAAGCAGCAAATAAAAATATAAAGAAAATCATTCAGAAGATGGTAGTGAGTTACAAGGATTGGCATGAAATGCTACCACTTGCTCTACATGCTTACAGAACCTCAATCCGAACTTCAACTGGGGCAACCCCGTACTCCCTGGTCTATGGGATGGAAGCAGTCTTGCCCGTGGAAGTAGAAATCCCCTCACTCCGAGTGCTCATGGAAGCGGAATTAGAAGAAGCCAAATGGGTCCAGTCAAGACAGGATCAACTTAACCTGATAGAAGAAAAGCGGTTGAAAGCACTTTGCCATGGACAGTTGTACCAGAAAAGAATGGCCCGGGCCTATAATAAGAAAGTGAGGCCCAGAACTTTCCAAGAAGGAAACTTGGTGTTGAAGAAAATCTTATCATTTTTGGAAGATCCTCGTAGTAAGTTCAAGCCCAATTGGGAAGGGCCATATGTCGTCAAGAAGGTCCTATCAGGGGGTGCACTCATATTGGCAGAAATGGATGGGTCAGATTTTCCTGAGCCAATTAACTCTGATGCAGTAAAAAGGTATTTTCCTTGAGTGAATGTTTCTAGGAAATGATCCGAGGCCATTTTTCTTTATTTCCTTCAAAAATTCAAATCCCTAGTCTAGCCAAATTGAGCCGGTTCGTTTCTTTGATAAACCCAAACCGGATTTACAGTCAAATTGGGGCAAAATCAATTGGGGCAAAAGTGAGGAAAGAAAAAGAAAAAGAGAGGAAAAGCAATGGAAATGGCAAATGAAAGCCAAGTGTGAAAAAGATGCAAAGAATGCAATTTGGGGAAAAATGGGTAAATTCATCATGACTGTAAGTCCGGTTGACCTATTTCCACACTTGAAAATTTTTGGGCCTTTAATACCCTTCCTTTCATAAACGGAGCCTAGCCTTTATTTCGTCCTATTTTTAAGCCCTCGGTGATCTTAGTTTGTTCATTCAAATATCAGAGTAAGATGGGTGATGACGGAATACAGAAGCCGGCCCTAGTGAAAACCGTAACTGGCGCTAGGGGCAATATTGGCAAAAAGAAAAAAAAAAGAAAATCAGAGGTTGAGTTGATCATGGAGATCTGGGCCTGAAGCAGAGTTGGCAAGAGCAGAATGGGGTCAGTTTTGGCATTTGGGGATGACTTTAAAGGACCTAAGATGGACTGTTATGATCCTTCATCATTTTTTGGACTACCCTTTTTATTGTTTAACTTGGTTTTAATTCCTTTAATTATAGGTGATTAAGTGCATGGACCAAATTTCAAAAAAATAAAAAAATATATAAAAAGGAAAAATTATACTTTGGCCAGTGATGATAAATCAAATACTTTTCATAAAACCTTTGTTTTTACAAGCATATGAGAATTCTGAGGCCAATAATATAAAAATTTTATTTTGAATTAAATCCTTTGTCTTTCCACTATTGGAGTTTGCTTTTGTACAAAGGTAGGAAAAAATGAAAAAAACGTGTGCAGGAAATAAAGCTAGTCTCTGTCTCCTAGCCGCTCCTCAAGCTCCCGAATCCGAGCTGCCTGAGCTGCAATGACTCCTGAAGCCCCCTTTGCAGCGGGATCACTCAAGAAGGAAATGACCTCATCTGAAAGGGCCTGTCTGATCCGCATACTCCTAAGGCTGGCTAAAGTATCCTGGTACTTCTGCCGTATCATACGGACCTCAAAACGACGGGCCTGCCTCTACTCCTCCAGCTTCTCTTCCATGGCAGTACGGCGTGAGATCTGCTCCTCAAGCTGTCTCTCCAGATAAATACCCTGTATCCTGAGCTCCTGGGCCTCCCGTACCCATATCTGCTGAAGCCGCTTATGAGAGGCCCACTCAGACTCTAAAATATCCTCATAAGTAGGAGCCAAGACGGCAGGAGGATCTTCGGGTACTGTTGCCTGACTCTGTATCTGCTCCCTGATCCAGAAAAGATAATCCTTCACATGGGCTTCTGAGAAGACTGGGCCACGCATGAAGCGAACATAGGACCACTCCCTCATCAACCAAGCATTCAGCTTCATGGTGTCTAGAGAAAAGGGCCCAAGATGATCCTCATACCCACTTGGGATGATAATCCGCTGGGTCGCTCGGAATTGACGAAGGACCCGCAGAGGAAGATATAGCACTGCATGTCTCAGGCCAGCTAGGATCAGAAAGTTACGGTCACGGAAGCTAATCACTGTCTCTGCATTGGGCTGATAAGTACCAGGCCATCTCACCTGGTCATCCTGAAGTGAGCCCAAGAAAGTGAACCAGCCCTGTTTGCCCCCTGGAATATCTGGACATCCCCGGTTGCTCATCAAGATAGGGACTTTCAGACTTGGGAAAAAGTGTCGATTGATTTCTTCAATCTGACTCAGATGATCAAGTAGCCAAAGCTGCAAAGGAAGAGAGATATATCAGCACATTGTAAAAGGAAAAAATCAAAAAAGCAAGAAAAAAGCAAAAAAGGCAAAAAGAAAGCCAAAAAAGCAAAAAAAAGAAAGCAAAAAAGCAAAAAAGAAAATATATATATATATTTTTACCTGCAGGATCGGAGCACATGCTAGGAAGCGTTTCGACTTCCTATTGTAGCAATCAATCAAGGCCTGATACATCCCAGCCAAAACCATAGGGGCCAACCTCTCCCTCTCCCTAACCTGGCATATCACTGAAATCAAGGCCAAGTCCACCTCATCATCATCCCGTGGGAAAAGCAACTGGTTGACCACTATCAGGGTCAAGGCATTGAACCGGGCCTCCTTGTTCTCCCCTCTCAAAAGCTTCTCAGTCAAAAAAGCCTTAGATAGGGTCAATAGGGTGTCAGAATCCCCTAAGTCCTTCTTCCCTATGCCCAAGAAAGTAGAAGCTTCCTTCTTATAACTGGGCCTAAGAGGTGGATTCACCACCTTCTCATCATACCTCAAGCCCAGGATGGTTTCAACCTCCTCAATGGTCGGGGTCATCTCATGGTTCTCAAAACGGAACAAGTTGAGATCGGGAACCCAATGACCAATCATGGCCTCTATAATCTCCCACTTGAAGGGAACCTTGGGAATGAGCAGGGTGTGGCCTAGATTTATAGAATCCCATCTCCTCTCCTCATCTATGGTCATAGAGTTAACCCATCTTGTGTAAAAAGAATCCACGGGGTTGTACTTAGTGAGATTTGGGGGTTTTGATCTAAAAGGTTGTTTTGCAGGGGAGGCAGTGTGGACAGACAATAATGGGGCAGAAGATGAGCCGGATTCCATTGGAGTTGATGGGAGCAAGCTAGAACTCAAGAGGAGGAAGAAAAAGGTGAAAAAGGGGTTTTCTAAACTCAAAAACCCGTAAAAAATGTCCAAATCCCGATGCTGGTTGCATTTATAGTAGTTTTTTAAGTATCCGGTATATCAGGCCGGATACAAAGCATTTCCTTCATATCCGGCAAAGAATGCCGGATACAAAGAGAATTTAGCGTATCCGGCATATTATGCCGGATACAAAGAAAACTCAATGTATCCGGCCTGATATGCCGGATACAAAGAAAAACAGCAAAAAAAAGAGCAAAGGATGAAAAATCCGAATTTTTTACCTGTTTTACCTGTGTACAATTCATAATTGCATAAAATTGAAGACAAAAGATGTGCAAGACAATAGAGAATGAATAAAAAGTTTTTTTATATATATATATGCAAGTTTTTTGTACAAGGATGATGGTATAAATACATGAAAAAAGAAAATCCTAATCTACTACTCCTGTGCAGGATCATCCCCGCGTCCTCGGCCGCGTCCACCTCTACGGCCTCTCCCCCAAAGCGATCGGCCCCTAGAGTAGGCAAGGATACGCTTGGCTGCATGACGAGGATGCCGACCCACCACCTGCTGGAGCTGATACTCCAAGCAATAGTCCTCGATGTCTGGGGGCGGAGCAGGAGCAGAATCAGAAGAAGCCTCTGGATCAGCAGCAACCGGCCCAACTAGGCCCTCAGCCATAGCAGGCTCTGCTCCCGCAGCTCCAGAAGGCCCAGCATCAGCAGCAGAGGGACCAGGAGCAGAAGTAGCTGGGTCCACAGAAAAATCAGAAGATCAAGATATAAGGAAGAACCAAAGAGGAAAATTAAAAGAGAGCATACCGGGAATGTCTGCAGCAGGAATAGGAGGATCCGGCTCATCAAGACCAGCCACTGGGGCATCCTCGGGATCAGCAGCCTGAGCTGGGGACGGATCAGGAACAAAGAAGTCATGCTCATGGACTGGGCCCTGCACAAGTCAAAAAGCTGTATCAGAATAACAGAAGCAGGGAAATGAGAGAAATGAAAATATGAGAAGACCAGATACCTGTCTAGCCTGGAGCTCAGCAACTAGGGCCTCCAGCTCCCTGATCCGGGCATCCCTCTGGGCTACGACCGCGTCGTGCTCAGCGATCATATCATCGATCGCGGCCCGCTGGCTCTCAAACCGGTCCCTGATGATGTTCAGCTCGTGTACCTGCCAACAAGGACAGAATTGAGGTCAGAAATGCATAAAGGAAAAAAAGTGGATAAAAACAGGAAGATCACAAGACTCACCGTGTCCTCGTGGATCCGGATACAGATCCCGCCTATCTCAGTCACCCCAGCACGAGTGGGCCGATCCATCAAGCATCCAATATAGACTTTCTGGATCCACTCGTCATAATCCCCCTCTACTGTAAGCCCCTCCGCATCCATGAAGTGATCAAGCTGATACACGTCAAAGCCTGGAAGGAGTGTGTCGGGACCCACAAGAGGAGGAGGAACGGGGATGCGAAGTGTGCCCGTGTGCTGGAAGTACAGGCGCTCTCCCAAATACATCACCCTACCAAGTCTCCCAAGGAAGCACTGGTAGGGTTGACGTCGGAGATCTCTCTCGAAGGCATCCTGTACTGCCATCTCACGGGCAACTCCAACATCCACGTCATCAGGACGTGATAGGATGAGCTGCAAAGAAGAAAAGTGGTCAGATACAGTCAAGAGGCAGGAAAAGAAGTAAAAGGCAAAGGGATAGAGGACTTACATCAGATTGGCGGGCACGGTCCAAGTGCACCCGAGCAGTGCGAGGCTGACTCCTATCAGCATCTCGGACCTGGGCCGACTACCGCAAAGCCATGGGAAAATCCGCAACCTCAGGAACAGGGGATGGGCGGAAGAAGGTCATGTAGGTGTACATAAACACCTGGCAAAAGGAAAAATCAGACAGGAATGAAGAGGGATAAAGCCTAAAGAATTAAACCAGACAGGTGAAGTTGATACCTGCAGAATCTGCCAGAAAAACCGACAGCTGACTCCATCGCCTCTCGGGGATGCCAGGCCTCGAACCACTCGGCACAACCCGGCCAGGATGGTCCCATAGATGAGTCGACCCCAAACTAGCTGGCGAGTCTGATGAAAATCTCGCAAAGCGTCCAAGAAGAGTGGGCTAACACTAGTGGTATCCTCCGGGAAGAAGCAGCTCCTGAGCATCAGCAGGAATACATGGCGGAAGATAGGGACAAAAGCGGCATCCTCCACTGCAACAGTCTCGTGCCTCCCCTCAAAATGTCGAGCCAGGCTCTCCTGCAGCCAACTAATGGAGAGACGGCCACTCCGCCCATCCCAAGCGGCATGAGGCAGATCCGGATAGCCCAAGAGGAGGCCAACATCCTCTGCAGAAGGCCGATCCAAGACGATGGTCCGCCCCGTCAAAGGAATGTCGGTGATCATCACGAAATCTGAAGGGCGGATCCCTAGCTCCACGTCCGGTAAATGGAATGACTGGGTCTCCGGGAAGTATCTCTCCATCATGGCGAATATAAGTGGACGATCAGCTCTGAAGGAGGGAATACTGATAAAGTGATCCAAGTGGCATCTCCCAAACTCGCGTCTGAGCGCCGGAGAGAGAGACTGTGCCAACTCGCTGAATCTGCCCCAGCTACCTCGCAAATGGGAGTAATGGTAGGGGAGCGGCACATCTGCCCTAATGCACATGGAGGGGTGGTTATCTAAGCCACTGAGAAGCTCTGTATCATGAACAGATGCTCTCAACCCCTCAGAGACTCCTGACAAAGCCACGGCCGCACCATCCTGAGCCTTACCTTTGGCTCTGCCTCTGCCACGGCCTCCCTCGCCCTCAGGGGCCTGATCCTGAACTCTGCCTCGGCCTCTGCCCCGACCTCGAGCCGGTGCAACCACGGGCTAAATTCCAAGAGAAAGATGTGAAGATTGGTGTGGGAAAAGAGAATAGAAAAAAAGAGAGAAAGAAGTGGGAAACCAACTTCAGCAGAACCCTCAACAGAGCTCTCTCTGGAGTCACCTAATGGCTCAGACAAGGTGACACTAGAACTCACCTCTGTCCGAGCTCGTGAGGTGGAAGGCTGGTCAGCAGGGTCGACCTCCTCCCGCACTCGAGAACGACTCCGAGCCATCTACACAGGGAAGTGTCCTATGAGTTTCAGTTCAAATTTATCTGGAATCCTACTTTGCTTTAAATCTAGATTCAGTTCAAATTTATCAGAAATTTCACTTTGCTTTTGGGTATAGGTTCCAACTCTAGTTCATCAGGAATCTTGTATGATTTTGTTAAATTTTCAGGAATCGTGGTTCGGTTCAAAGTCTTTTAGAAAATATTCATATATTATTCTAAAACATTTTTACAAGGCCTAATATCTGATAATTTACTGCAGGGTTGCTACATTGGTGCAAAAACAAATGGTCTGAGCTAAATCAAGGATTGGAATAAACTGTGGAACCCAAGGGCCAATCAAGGAAAAGTCTGGGCAGTCGAAGCACCATTTCGGTCAAAGGCATACTAAAGTCAGATCAAGGGAAAAAGAGATCAAAACATGGTATTTGGAAAATGTTCACTATCGGTGATTCAAAAATATACAATTCAATGGAAGATATCACGGACAGGCAATCCAAGGTTCTTGGATACTATCAAGGCAATCAGCCTCAAAGGAATTACAAGTCAAAGATTAGCAAGACAAATTGGAAAAACTGAAGCAAATCCTAGCAATTCGGATGCCCCGAAGGGGAAGGGCATGCAATCAGCAAGTCTACAGGAGATCAGAATTCAAGTAAAATCCCAAAGTAGGAATTCAGCATGAGGAGAATGTATGCAATCAGCAGACACCGGCAGCCAATTCAAAGTGCTTGGAATCAAACAATAAACCAGACATTGCTCTAAGGAAACATAGACCAAGAACTGAGAAGTTAGAGCAAATTTTAAAACAAGGCAACTAATAGCATTAAGATCTAGCATCAACAATAAAGAAGATCATGCCATGGGGAATCAATTGTGAGCATCAATTAACATGCAATCCAACATGATAAACAGAAAAATCACAGCAAAAGACATGCTCAGACATGGCAATTTGATGTACCAGCTATAACAGAAAATCTACATGGCTAAAGCATTTCAAATTTTAGCAAGTGCTCTCAAGAAAGTGCTGACAGTGTTCGGCCAAGACAGCAAACATGGTAAGCATCAAAAGAAAGAATCAAAAAAAAAAAAATAAAAAGAAAAGAAGGAAAGAAACCTACTTGGAATCAGGTGAAGTTCGACTACTTACTGCCACTGATTAGAGATCAAAGATGGATGGAGAGTCGAGCTCGAGCAATCGCTGAAGGTGGACACTCCAATGCCGAATCACCAGAAATCAGAAGAAGAAAAAAGGAGATTGGCTAGGGTTCGGCCACAAATGGACAGTCAACAGAGTGTGGCCGGAATTAATGGCTATCGCCGGAGTCAATGTAAGCCACCGGAGCTCAGGGAGTCGTCGGGAATGACCGGAGAAGTAAGACAGGTCGCCGGGGTCGGAGAAGAAGAAGAGTATCCGGTGAATACAGGCGGAGCAGAAAGAAAAGAAGAGAAGAGTCGCGGTCGCGCGCGACTCTTATAAACTTAAGGTATCCGGTAGATTATGCCGGATACAAAGGAAGAGCTTGTTATCCGGCAAAACATACCGAATACACAGAAAAAAGAAAAAAAACAGAAAAAAAACAGAAATACATGAAAAAATAGACGAAAAAAGAAAAAAAAAAGAGAAAAAGAAAAAAAAAGAGAAAAAAAAAAGAGAAAGGAAAAGAAAAAAAAAGAAAAAGAAAAAAAGAAGAAGGAATATATGAAAAAGAAAAAGAAGAAAAACAGAAGAGAAAAAAAAAGAGAGCAAAATGTGCTATAATTTTCACTATTTTCTCACAAAAATCTTATTTTCTCACAAAAATCTTATTTTTGTCTTGAAATCCACCTCACAGCCACAAGAGCTCAGTGGAATTTAGGACAAGTTTGGGAAATGTGCTGGTCAAAAGGATGATATCCACTCAATTTTAACTTGGTTTGATAAAAGATCAGTTTTCAAGAAATCTTATTTTTGGGCTTAAAATCCACCTTACAGCCACAAGTGCTCAGTGGAATTTAAGAACTCTTAGAGAGATACCCCCCTTGAAGTTAGGGCTTTTTGGCAAATCTTCACCCAAAAATTGCTTTTTTACAAAATTGAATTAAATCAAGCAAATCATGCTTAAGGAAGTGCAATTTGGGCTTGTCTAATCTTTGCAGCTCACTGCTTCGCAGCTCCCGCAAAGAGGGGCAGTTGTAGACACCCCAAATTGCACAAACAATCATAAAAAATCATCATCTCCTTGAAAGTCCGCACAAATTTTGGAGAAAATGAAATTTTACCTGTATCCGGCAACTCAGGCCGGATACAAGTACTTTCCTTTGTATCCAGTCTAAAGTACCGGATACAAGGAGCCTTTAGTGTATCCGGTATCATATACCGGATACATTAAAGCTCTAGTGTATCCGGCCTGAGATGCCAGATACATTAGTTTTTGCTCAAAATTAGGGTTTTCCGAGAGAAATCACTTTTTACCACCATATCCCTCATTAAATGAGGGGAAATCTCGGAAACAACCCTAGGGTTAAGGTTGGGGGGTTCTAGACATTAAGTTGTGTCTACCAACAACCCTAGCCTTTGCCTATAAATAGGAGGCTCCTCCTCAAGCAAATGGCCAAGTTTTTGGAGATTGAAGAGCTCCGAGTGAAGAAGGGAACCGCTGCCGGATTGCTTCCAGAACCCCAAGTAAGCCTCAACCCTCCTTTATTTTCTGTATTTAATTTCTTAGATCTAGATCTCTTCTTCTACCTTTCTGTAGGTTGTTTTGAAGAACCGTGTTTAACGGGGAGAGAGAACAAAGGGAAACGATAATGGAACGGAACCCTAGGTTGTTTTAGAACCTTGTTTTGATGAATATATGATGCATGCTATGTTGTTGTATTGATATTGTATGGATTTTCACCCTTGCACATACAATCCACTATTTTGGCGGGATAGGCTCACATTTGGGGATTTATTACATTCATTGTGATAAATCTCTAATAAATGGCCTCAATCAATTCTGGAATGTTTGAAAATGAATTTTAAAGGTTTTGCATTCATCTTGCACGAATTGCACACACTTTGTCACATTTTTGTATTGGTTTTACTCGAATTAGGGTTTACTTGACAGCAACTGTACCCTAACTTCGGACACTCATAACTTCATCATCCGGATGAATTTTGGAGTGATTATAGAACCATGGGAAAGGTGAGGCTGTCTAGTTTATACCTACCAAAACTCATGAATTTCTATCAGGCAGATTTTTGACACCTCTCTGTCGAAGTTGATTGGTCAGTTCAGGTTTAAATACAGAACTTGTCATTTCGACGGAGCGCCATGTGTTCGTTTTAAATCCTATTCGAGTGATTTTTGTTTCTGGGCACTCTTTTATGAGTCTAATTTTAAATCCAATTGGTTTCATAATTTTTTGATTTAAATTGTGTCGTGGAGAGCAGATTTACTCAGAACTGCTCAACAGCACTTTTCTGGGTCTGTGATCCTCGGGGCCTGTTCGGGAAGTCACCCAAGGCACATCCGAATGAGTTTTTGTATGAGGCTTATTTTTTTTTGAAAGATGGCCATACAGACTTGATTGACACCAAATTTCACGGATTTCTATGGAGTAGATTTTTCTAGGTGATTTTCCAAAGATGCCCACTTGTCACTTTTTAATCATCCCCAGCAGCAACTATAAAGGAGCATAACTCCTAGGTTTTCAACCGGATCAACTTGAAATTTTGCATGAATCTCTTATTTACCATGATCTTTCAAATGGATTTGGTTTGATTCAATTTAAAATTGATTTTGAATAATTTCAAGACAAATGGTATTGCTTTTTTACCAAATTTCCCGGATTTGCCCCAACTTGGTTTTATGCAACCTCTACTTTGATTTCCATCTTTTTGTGATATTCCAGAGGTGATATTAACATAAAAGAAGATCTGGAATTCATTTGGATTTTCATGTGAAGATATCATACATTTGTCATTTTTCAAGGTTTTTAATGATTTTTAGCAAGCTTTCTATTTTCTTTTAGCATGAATAAACACTTGGCAACCACCTTGTGTGGATGAATGGGGGTGCCTAACACCTTCCCCCGTTCATAATCTAATCCCCTTACCCATCTCTGGATTTGATTTTCAAGTAGGGTTATTTTTACTCTAGAATTTGTCTTTTAGCATTTTTCATCTCTTTTTGCTTGTTTTTAACTCTTTTGGTGTCCATTCACACCCTAAACAATTGGATGGTGGCGACTCCCACTCTTTACGTCGAGCCCCGCGTGTTAACGGAGGGATGATCATCTCCGGGTGATTTTTTCCCATGTCTCACAACTGGCGACTCCGCTGAGGACTTGTGGATTTAGGCCATTTTGTGTATATTCATGCTTTTTCTTTACTTTTGAATGCTTGCTATTTTATTTACTTTATTGGTGTATATTGTTGTATTCTAAATCTGATTGGGATGCTTTTAAATTTTACATTGATAAAGGCATGTGTATATGGTTGGATTATGCTTAGGAGCATGTTTATGGCCTTACCTTGTTGTGCATGCTTACTTGTTTTTTTCGTACCTTGTTTTAGGAGGTTTTAGTACCATGTTTTGAGCATGAAAATAAAGTGCAAAAGTCCAAATAACTCAATGCATATTTTTGGGGTCCCCAAGCATGTTTTCCCCCAATTCAAACCTTTCTTGTGCCATATTTTAGGTATTAAATTTCTAGGCTTTGATTTGGGTATGAATGAAGCATGTTGAGTACCAAAGATGAAGAGTACAAAATCTGAAAATTCAGTAGATATTTTGGGCTTTGTCAAGCATGTTTTCTTGAACAAAACACCTCTTGTACAATACATTTAGGTGCTGTATTTTTAGGCTTGGATTTGGGCATAAAACAATGTCACTTTAGCACAATAAATGAAGAACAAAAAATCTGGAAATTTCAGTGTATATTTGGGGGGTTTTCAAGCATGTTTAAATCATCAAAACCTTTCTTGTATCATGTCAAGTAGTGCTAAAATTTTAGGCTTCAAAATTGGGTAGAAATGGTACACTTTGAGCATGAAAATCTGGAATTTTAGGGAATGCTTTTTGGGTTTCGAGCATGCTTCCATGGTTTAATTGTTGTTTGTACAAATAACGTGTTTTGTATACCACTTTTTGGGCATGTAATATTTTTGTGCATATTTAGTTGCTTTGGTTCTCTTGCTTGCTTGTATTTAGCTTCATTATTTTTGTCATATGTACCTTGGCTTGAAATTGAATGCATGGCTACGAAAAAGAGTGGCAAGGGGCTGGGACGTTGTGAATGTTACCACAATTTTAAAATACCACTTGAGCACTTGAAACAATTTGCACAGCCTACCCATTACCTATTAGGAAGTTGAACCATGAATGTGTGTAGCTTGGCGCACTGAGGTCGTTACTTCGGAAAGCGAAAGTGAAAATATTTACCTTAGAATTTGGGTCAATGATGTGATGACAATGGGATCTGTGATTCGATTCCGGGCATCACTAGACTTGAGTTCTAAGTTGCCAATTAAGCCAAAATTCATCCGGATGATGAAGTCCTAAACAAAACAAAACAGAAGCAAAGGAATGAGATACGAATTTCCACTTATATGAGTTTTTCATCATCCGGATGAATTTTGGAGTGATTCCAGAACCATCGGCTCTCCATACGTATCTGAAAAACAAAACAGAAGCAAAGGAATGAGATACGAATATCTCAGCAAGCAGCACATGCATGCACCAATACAATTTACTAGTTGTAAAATATGAATCGAATAATCACACGAGTAAAGCAAGTAATAATTTGATTGAAACCGACTAAAAACCCCTAGTACTTGATTTGACACAAAGATATAGATAATGAAAATCAGTACATATTTAAATCTGAAATACGTTTGTCAACACAATTTCCAATTGATTTCAAAGAACAATACCATTATATCCATGGCTCGAGAAAACCAATTTCTACAACAATCCAATAATATGCCTTAAACTAGATAAACAAAACCCCACATTGGTCAATGTCATGTAATTATTTGATTGGTTAATCAACATGCCAGAGCGACCTCCACACCTCCATGTACACAATTTCGGCCTACTCAGGGTTTCGGATACTCTGAAATGACGGTCTACTTAGGGTTTCGTCATCTAATGCCGGCCTACTCAGGGTTTCTGGCTGCTCTACACCGGTCGTGGCAACACTCTATGGCCATGCCATTACTCCAATAAAACAAAGGCATCACATTACTAAGCTTAGACTCTAGATCTAGGACAAGCTAAACCAAAATAGTAAACCGACGTAAAATCACAACTCTGACTTCAAAATAAAACAATACGTTCAACATCATGTATAACTCAACCAGTTCAGCACATGTCCCTCTGGACCAAAAACGGTACCTCATGTATCTTTAGCATTTACTCAAAATTCACAACACATGTTCATTGGTAATAAAACCCTTTACTCACACCAAAAAGGACTCTTTACAATATATTTCAGAAACTTGCAATCAAGTAAAAATCAGATTAAATGAACTCGCATTCAAGTACAGTATATATACAACAGGAAACTAAATCAAGAACTCCTAGGGTTAGGTACAATGGGATCATTTATCATTAGCCCTTTAGAAATAACCTTGGATGCTTCTAAGAATTTCCACTTATATTCTCAAAGAAAATTTTAATAGGGAATAATGTTTCTAAAGTCCTAAACAAACTCATTAGTCAAGTGCTTGAACCCTCACAATCATCAAATCTAGCTTAGTTTGGTCAAAAATTCTCTTCGGCAAAATATTGGGCCTTGCGCTGACCTCTAGCGCTAGGCGCGAGGTCGGCGGATAGGTCGTTGGTTAAAAATTTAATCCGCACTTATTTAAATCGAGTAGGGGCGAGCTAGGCGCGAACTAGGCGCGAACTAGGTGCACGCTACGCGCGAGATGGGTGGATAGAAAATAAGTCCGCGCGAGCTAGGCGAACGATGAGCGCAAGCTCGGCGGATAGGGGGAAAATCCTTGCGCCGACTACCTGTAGTTGGCGCCAGTTAGCACCAACTCGGCGGATACTACCCTGGATTTTCGACTCTCTGTTATTCCCAGATCTATACCACTAGCCGAACTTTTTCTCTCTGTAACAATTTCCTTGGTCTCCTAATATCCCTAGAAGACATTTAAAACACTTTTGAAATTATTCTAACCACATTTTTATTTATCTCATTCAATCTTAGAGAAAACCCACACTCGGACTGTCTTCTTCCAGAAAACACATGCATTCAAATTAAACTCACGAATCAATACGAAAACCCAGTTTTAAAATGATGCTACTCACCAGTATTGAGGATATTCTTCTAGCTTCCAACCCTTTTAATGGTCTCCTCTAGAGATCCAAGCTTTTTGGCCGACGCCCTAGGTAACAGGCAGCGACTTTTCCCCTACCTCCGACAATTTTTATCTTAGCAATCTATTTATAGAACTCGCAAGGTTTAACCTAATTTATCCCCGGCATTAACTTAACCCTCGGGATTCCATGTCTACCCCTCATCAAAGTTGAAGTTAACCGAATTATTTATTTGCTAAGTTCCTATTCACTACAAAATTTTAAGTTCGCACTTAATTACTTAATAGCATTCTACTTATTTTCTTTGCCAACTAATGACCACAAATCTCCAGTTTTTAAATAAATTTTTGATTAAACCTACTAATTAATCCATGTGTATATATATATATATTTTTATTTTTATATTTTTTTTCTCAAAACTGGGGTTTTACAGTGTACTCTAGGTATACTTGGGTGGTACCTTGAGTAGTACCTAGATGTACTTTAGGTATACAATGGAGGTACCTTGGGTAATATAAGAGGTACTTTAGTGGTAATTGGGAGGGTACCTTGGGTATACTTAAGAGTTACTTTAAGTGTTCTTAGGGGATACTTTAGGTACTCTTGAGAGGTACCTTGGGTACTCTTAGGAGTTACTTTAAGTATTCTTAGGAGTATTTTGGGGTATACATGGGTATACACTAGTGTTATCCGGGAGGGTACCTGGGGTAAACTTTGGGGTACCATGGGTATACTTGGGAATTACTCTAGGTACACATAAGTCAAATTTTTCAGAATTTGATTTCCAATTCACTTAAGCTAATTGGAGAGTATCTTAGACAATTGGAATTGAGAAATAACATTAATTAAACTTACCTTAATAACCTTCATAAAGTTCAATTGATTTCTCTAAATCCTCAAGAATAATCCACATTTACCTCATCTTTATAACACAAGTACTTAATTAGTATAATAATCACACTTTAGATAATTAATCTTAATAATTAAGATATAATCCAAGTCGGGGTTTTACATGTAGTGGTGTGCCCAAGGTGGGAAGTGAGGGTGGATCATGGTTGTGGGTGGTGTGGCGGTAGTGGTGGGTGGTGGTAGTAGTGATGGTTTGGGTTGGTTGTTAGTATTCGACAAAATAACTAAAAGAAGCCAAAAAAAAAAAAAAAATGAAAAGCAAAAAAAATTTGCTTCTCAAGAAAAGCAATTAGATTGCTTTTTGTTTCATTATGAGAAGCAAAAGCAAATACTAATCAAACATGCTTATTACTTCAAAAGGCTTGATTTTGCTTAAATAAGCAAAAAATCAAAAGCAAAAAGCAATGTCAAACGCAACCTTAATTAGGGATTATTTGTCTAACAAAGTGTATATGTTCACTTTTCCTTTTTCTTCCCTCATTTTCTTGTTTATTCCTTACAATTTTCAGATAAGAAAGATAAGGAAGAGTTATTCATGAAAAATGGAAGTACGTTATTTGAAGGGCTCATAGTATCTAGGGGTGGTAAGTACAAAAATCCAATTCGCTTCTTCTTTGCTAAAGAGCTAATGAAGGCAACCAACAACTACAATCGATCACAAACGGTCCATCAAGAAACATTCTACCAACTGTACAAAGGGTAGCTTGAGAATCAAAATGTTATAATAAAGAAATACAACTATGATTCAACATCTTTAAGAGCGGTAGACTTCAAAAGCATTTGTATGATGGATGCTGTGACTAATTGTCAGATAATCTGTCATAAGAACGTGGTGAAACTCTTTGGTTGCTGCCTTGAGACCACTATTCCTACACTATTTTATTACTTTGCATCTAAAGGAAATCTTTATTATCATCATTTTTGTGGTCCTTCAAGAAGAAATGGTCTGATACTCTCGTTTGAAGCCAAATTAAAGATTGCACTTGAGTTAGCTAGTGCAATAACCTATTTCCATACTACATTCTCAAGGCCCGTCATTCTTAGAGACTTGAAGACCCGTAATGTTCTCTTGGATCAAAACTCTATTGCGAAACTTCAAGATTTCTCATTCGCTATACTGATTCCTCTTGGTGAAACACAGATAGAAGATACGAAGGATATGGAAGTTGAAAAAGAGCTACGGAGGATATGGAAGTTCTTTTGATACAATTAAAGCTCAGTAGGATGGGAAGCTTGGTGAAATAGAGGATTTGTAGAATAAAATTTTTGCAAGAAGTTCCTTGGTATGCTGTCTTAGAAATGACACTCTTTGACCTATAATAGTTAGGTCATCCATTACATTAGAATAATTAACAAAATTTAAAAGAAGAAAATTATATGCTTATAGGAAGTTTTCTGTTATAAATAAGATGGGACATGTCAATTTTGTGCTTATGGTTATAAATAGTTATATTGTCAGGTTTGCACAAAGAATGATTCTTGACTTAATTTGTATGTGGGTCCAGTAATACAAATGAACGAAATCAATTATGGAGAGATTTACAAGAATTGATGGATGCCTGATTAGCATGGACTGGTGGAATGGTTTTTCTTCCTCCAAGGATTTCTTATTGTAGTCCATGTTGACCTCAATTCAATACCAAGGCGATTTTATATATTGAGAATTAACCCAATAAAATCATCATTTTGGTAGGGATGATGCTGATAAAACACAAAAAATAGTTTGAACCAACTTACCACAAACTATCACTTAGTAATTCCTCTTAAAAGAATGAAAATGAAAGAGAGGTCCTATCCAATGAAAGCAGAAAAAAATTATGATTCCTAGGGTTTTTGAGCTAGGGCTTCATTGCTATCAATCATGTCCATGATAATACAATTCCTCCAAAGATAATATTCTTAATATACTCGATAGTAGTCAAGAGAAGTGTTTCAATAACATTTTGATGTGGCAAATGGGACCCAAAACTACAAAATCAACAAAAAGTCCATATAGGGAGATAGGCATCAAAGGCGTTTTCCCCTTTAAGAGATAACACATTTAACAAGTCCATTTTTCCAAATTTTATTCACAGGAATTATATCACACCAACCTTCTCATTTTGTTGTTTTCAATGAATATCACATTAATTTTTGTATACGCCTTATCTCTTTTGCTGCATCCATCATTGTTGGTCTTAGCTCCTCTTCTTCCTCTATACATCTCACAGAAAGCTCAAAAGCCATTCGCAATTGTTGTATCTTGAGCTCATCCATCCCTGCACTTCTTAGGAGAGGATCCACCATTTCAAGGGAGCAATTATTTTCAAAGCTATCTTTCACATGATCAATTAAAGAGCCATCATTGTGACCAATTAAAGAGCAATTATTTGTATACGCCTTCTCTGTGGAACTTCCTGAGATACATTCAGGGGACAAAAATTCGATTCCCCCAATTGCAGTAACTTCTACACGAGTTTCATTTTTAGGAATTGATACAAATAATGTGAAATCCTAAATTTTTGGGTTATAGTGTTGATCCAATAAAATATAACTCATCCTTAACACCCTACAGATGATGGGCCTATCAAATGCTGTTGTAGACACCCCAAATTACACAGTAAAAATGAAGAATAATTGGCAAAAATCATTATCTCCTTTGAAACCAGCACAAAATTTGAGAAAATAAGCATTTTTCCTTGTATCCAACAACTCAGGTCGGATACAAGCATATCCCTTTGTATCCGACATAAGTTGTCGGATACAAGCAAGCCTTAATGTATCCGACATCATATGTCGGATACATATAGATGCTTGTGTATCCGACCTGATATGTCGGATAAATGATTTTTGCTCAAAATTAGGGTTTTTCGAGAGTTTTCACTTTTTACCATCATATCCTTCATTAAAGGAGTGGAAATCTCGGAAATAGCCGTAGGGTTAAGGTTGGTGGGCTCTAGACATTAGTTTGTGTCTACCATCCCACCAACCCTAACCCTAGCCTTTGCCTATAAATAGGAGGCTCCTCCTTAAGAAAATGGCCATTAACTCTTGCCAAGAACTTTTGGCAAGAAATTGGAGATCAAAGAGCTCCAAGTGAAGAGGAGAACCACTGCAGTCTTGCTTCCAGAAGCCCAAGTAAGCCTCAAACCTCTCTTTATTTTTCTATTCTTACATTCTAGATCTAGATCTCTTCTTCTACCTTTCTGTAGAATAAGGCCTCTTCTATGTGTATGAAAACCCTTCCCCTACTCAAAGTACCTCGAGACTCCCCGTAGCTGTAAAACGTGAAGGCGAGATCTAGGGGAAACAAGCCTGGGGATTGATCCTAGTATTAGAACCTTTTTGGAATAAGCCTTTTGATTCTATGAAAACCGTTTCATATTCAAAGTACCCCAAGATTATCTTGAAGAACCATATTTAACAGGGAGAGAGAACTAAGGGAAACGATAATGGAACGGAACCCTAGGTTGTTTTAGAACCCCATTTGATTGATCTAAATGCATACTATATGTTATTATATTGTTAAAGAATGGATTTTTACACTTACACACATAGCACTTGTTTTGTTGGATTTGGCTTGTATTTTGGATCTATTGCCATCATTGTGGTAGATCTAAAATAAATAGCCCCAAGCAATTCTGGAATGTTCGTTATTGATTTCAATCAAGTTTATTTCAAATTGTGGAGACCTCTAGGTCTAACTTCTTGGTTTTGGGCATTTTTGCTCACTTTTTGGGGTTCTTGGCATATCCTTTCTAATCAGAAAGGATGGTGAGCCAAACCTGTGCCCCATTTTTTCCTAGAGGTTCTTCAACATATTTTTAAAATGGTTTTGATTTATCTTGCACGTATTCCACACACTTTATCACTGTTTGAGTTGATTTTCTTCAAAAAAAGGCTTAACTTGACAGCAACTATACCCAACTTCGGACACTCGTAACTTCATCGTCCGGATGAATTTTGGAGTGATTCCAGAGCCATGGGAAAGGTGAGGCTGTCTAGTTTGTGCCTGTAAAATTTTCATTAATTTCTATCAAGCGAATTTTTGACACCTCTCTGTCGAAGTTGATAGGTCATTTCAGGTCTGATTATAGAACCTGTCACTTCGATTGAGCGCCATGTGTTCATTTTAAGTCCGATTCGAATGATTCTTGTTTCTGTGTTTTTCTTTGGAAGTATAGTTTCAAACCCAGTTGGTTTCATAATTTTTTGACTCCATTTGTGTTGTTGGTAACAGATTTACTCAGAGCTGTTCAACAGCACTTTTCTGGGTAAATCTGTGATCTTCGGGGCCTGTTTGGGAGGTCACCCAAGACACATCCGAATGAATTTTTGTATGAGGATAGTTTCATTTGAAAGATGGCCATACAGACTTTATTCACACCAAATTTCATGAATTTATATGAAGCCAATATTTCTAGATAATTTTCCAAACTTGCCCACTTGCCACCTTTTACTATCTCCAACAGCACTTTTAAAAGAAGCACAACTCCTAGGATTTCAACCGGATTTAGTTGAAATTTTGCATGAGTCTCTTATTTACCATAATCTTTCAAATGGATTTGGTTTGATTCAATTTAAATTAGATTTGAATGATTTCAAGACAAATGGTTCTTGCTTTTACCAAATTTTCCGGATTTGACTCAACTTGGTTTTATGCAACTTTTGCTTTGATTTCCATCTATTGGTGATATTCCAGAAGTGATATTGACATAAAAGAGGATCTGGAATTCATTTGGATTTCTCATGTAAAGATATCATACATTTGTTTTATCCTTTTTCAAGGATTTTTAGTGATTTTAGTAAGCTTTCTTATTTTTTAGCATGAACAACACTTGGCAACCACCTTGTTTGGGTGAATGGGGGTGCCTAACACCTTCCTCCGTTCATAATCTAATCCCCTTACCCATCTCTGGATTTGATTTTCAAGTAGAGTTATTTTTACTCTAGTATTTGCCATTTAGCTCTTTTTGCTTATTTTTGAATCTTTTGGTGTCCATTCACACCTCCAAAATTTGAATGGTGGCGACTCTCTCCTATTTCTGTTGAGCCCGTGTGTTGACGAAGGGGAATCATCTTCGATGATTTTTTCCATGTCTCACAGCTGTGTGGAGATATGTTATTACATTAGCTATCTCTACTGAAATCTTTAATATAGTTTCAAAGGAGAGTAGCTGACGATTTCCTAGAGAAGTATTACCAAAAATATGATCATGAAGATTGCCATTAGGGATGAATTCATAAACTAGTATAGGAATACTAGTCTCAAGACAACAACCCAAGATTTTCACTACGTTCTTGTGCTTGATCATCCGAGAAGCATTCACAGCATCATTTATACAATGGCTAACTGCATCCATTTCTGTAGATTTGAATTTTTTAACAATAATATTTCGGCTTTCAAATTCCCCTTGTATAGTTCAAAGAAATCATCGTAAAAGATTCTTCGATCGCGATCATATTTGTTGGTTGCTTCCATTAGCTCTTTACTTGAGAAGATACGAATGGGGTTCTTATATTTACCATTAGTGGAAGCTATTAGTGCTTCAAATAGTATTCTTCCATTCTTCAAAAACAGGTAGTCTTCATCTTGTTTATCTAATAGCAAATATAACAACAGAAAAATGAGAAAAAGAAATGGAAGTGTAAGGATTATTTTGTATTGGCTTTATTCCATGTCAAAAAGGTCTTATTAAAGTGGTCAAAGTTTGTGGGATAGGTTATAGGTATTGCGGTTCAAACAGGATTAAGGTCGGAGTAAAATTGATAAAGTTACAACCAACGTTCGATGAACGTTCGCCGACCATTCGACCATTGGTGACACACAGATAAACCCGAGAGCAGTGTTCGCTTAACGTTCGCCGACCGTTCGACCGTTGGTGACACACAGAGAAACCCGAGAGCAGCGTTTGCCCTACGTTCGCTGACCGTTCGACCGTTGGTGACACACAGAGAAACCCGAGAGTAGCGTTCGCCCTACGTTCGCTGACCGTTCGACCGTTGGAGTTCCACAGAGAAACCCGAAAGCAGCGTTCGCCTCACGTTCTTTGGCCGTTCGAACGAGAAGAGGAAAAGTGAGTTTTTGTCTTGAACATTCGAGCCGCGTTCGCTGAGCGTTCGAACGCTCATTAACAAACTTCAATTTTAGAAGTCCGATCTTTTCTGATTTGTTTCCTTTTCCACTTCTTCCTTCTCCTAATCTATATAAGGAGTGTCTAGACTATTGTGAGGGTTACCCAAGACGTTTTAGAGAACCCTAAAAACATGTGTGAGAGCAAGAGATCTTCTTCCTCTCCTTCTCCGTCTTTGAGCCATCAAAACCTTCATTCATCTTTCTTTTCTACCTTGGAGTTCCAGGTTGGAGAGTTTGTTCATGGGAGTTCCTATGGTTGCTAAGCAAATTCGTTTGGTGCTTCACTAAGAAGATATTCAGAGTTCTGGATCGTTGCAAGGATGCAAATCTGAAGAGTTCTTCAAATATTTACAGTGTGAGTCAGAGTCAGTATTGGGTCGTCTGAACCACTATTGTAAGTCTTCTTCTTATAGTGATTTTCAGAGGTGGCACCTTATCGCCCAGAGGGTTTTTCTCTTTGAGAGTTCTCTTAGAGTTCTCCCTTAGTTACCAAAATTGCTTGTGTTGTCTCTTCTTTATTTTGCAATTTTGTGTGATGGATTGTTAATTGCTCAAACTTGTATAGGCCTATTAATTAAGAACTTGTTTTTAATTGATAGAAATTTTATTCCGCAATCGGTTTCACCTATTCACCCCCTCTAGGTGATTTAGAGTATAAACTGTGTTTTTCAGGAAGGATAAGAAAAAGTCGTTCTATTGGATTTCTAATAAATCCTATCAATAAAATTGGAAAAAGAAAAGAGTGATGCAAAACATAATTATATCAAGATTTCATTTGTCATGTTAAATATCTACCCTGGCAAAATCATCATCATAGAAAGATGGCAATAAAAATAGAAAAGGAAAAGGTAATGCATATCTCTTCTTCTTGCCTCTTTGTGCCATTTGATTTTTCAATCTCCAATAGATATATGTCCAACTATAAGCATAACATAGAAGAATTCGATATTAATGATTTTCACAGAGATATCAAATACGATGATATGCGAGCAAAACAAACCTACATCATTATAAAAGAAAAATAAATTGAAAAGGCTAATATCTATTATAGAATTGATAAATATTACACGTTAAGTTACTTCCTTGATTAGCTCTGTATGTTATTTTTATTTGCAAATGGGTGACTTGAATATTTTAAACTACTCATTATCCTGTAATAGATACTTCATAAATTGATGTACAAAAAACTTGCTTTCATATTTGATCACACAATATCAGCACTTTATCATGTTCGTAAATTATTTTTTTCTCATTAGAATTCTCTTTTACGAATAGAAAAAGAGAAAAAAAATCCCATGCAAAAGTAAATTTATGCACAATAATTATTGTTTAGATTGCTATTGTATTGTAACAAATATAATTAAGGAATAAATCTAGACCTATATTTAATTCTTAGATGTGCAATATAATTTTAAGTATCTAAGAAAAAGAAAGCGAAAACAATACTTTCAGTTGTTTACATAATCTATAGTTACATAATTTATACATCCTATGGTCCAGATACTGACCTAGATTTTTCAAAATATATTTCTTTCGCAACTTTCAGTTCCATTAGTCACTTTCTTATGCTTGAATATGATATATATATTTCATACCACTAATTTAATTATCAAATTATAGTTAAGTGACACTTCATCTAACTAGGCAATATGATTGCTAGGTCTCCAAAGCTTAAATTTTAAATATCAGCTTCCATATTTTGTAACATTCTTTTCCAATATTTTATAACATTCTTTTTCCTTATAAATATAACACTATCATTCTAAGATAGTCTAATAACCACTTTGTAAATGTAATCTATTTACGTATTTATCTGATTAATCAATAATAAAAATATTTAAATTCATAAATCCCCTTATAAAATTATGTTATTCATATTAAAGACCCTGGAAGGTACTATCCTTTAATAATTTAATTTGATGCTAAAAGATGACTAATGAAAAATGAAACTAAAGATGAGATATTGTAATTATGGAAAAAATATAAAAATTGGCAATTCATAAGCTGATACTTCAAACATAAGTAACTAAAAAGGAAAAGAGAGAACAAATGCATTAGTTGTAGGGGTGGCAATACTATGGGCTAGGCAACCCAATTAGGCCAAATTCTTAAAAGGTTTTATTTTTTATTTATAGCTAAAAAGTCCTACAATTTATGTATTATTATGTTCTTAAAAATCTTGCTGCATATTTTCAAAAACTCACTCAAAAGCACACACAAGAGCAATCATATGACTGGTTTAAAACAGATTAAGCTTACAGGCCCAATGGGCTGTCTTGGTTGTCTACATGAGATTAAGGAATTGAAGAAAAGAAACCCAAGAAAAAAAGGGTAAAAGCCACCTGACTTTTTTTTTAATCAAGACACTCAAAAGGACTCCTCTAAAGAGATGTACCAAATTTTGAAAGCGCAAAGGGAAAATTAGGTGAAACAGATTCAGTAGTCTCTTTAACATGATCAACAATACTTACCTTTTCTCCTCTCTATCTCTTGTTTGTAACTCGATGGACAGATCTGGCCAGTTACAGACATCAGATCACATTCAGGGAGACAAAAAGGCATGAATAACGGAAAGAAAGATATGAAGCAAGGGACCTAGAGAGATCTCGAGGGAGGAAAAAATTAGTTTTGGATACACTTAGTACCACACACGGTCATCTCTTTGTAACCCCTCGTCCAAAACTCACATATCCTTTGGGACGAAATAGTCTCTCGTGTTTGCATGCGTTGTCCCCTGCTTCGGCCATGAGATGCTACCATGTGGATCATATCATGGCCAATGTTTTTTTATGTGGGCCGAAGAGGTGGCCATGAGATGGTCCACATGACAGCATCTCACGGCTAAAGCAAGGGACCATGCGCGCAATCATGACATACGATTTCATCATCAACGAAAAAGACAAACTTTTTTTTCATTTTATATCCTAACGAGATCTAGGGATAGCAACGGTTTGGTTAAAAGCGAACAGACCAAACCTATTAAGGTCATCTCCAATAATCGGTTTCAGTTTGGTTTTGGTTTTTAACTGAAAAAACCAATACGATTTTAGTTCGGTTATGGTTTTAAGGGAAACTGAACCGAAATCAAACCGACTACGTTGTGGTAGTTATTAAAGATTTAAGAGATGGTATATAATGATGAATTGGAGAAGGGGATGACGTGTCCCTCCTAGAATTGAATGGTCTTGAATAGTTACCGAAACAAAAAAATTCACTTTTACTTTTTCTTTTCTATATTACTTTGGAATGAATTCTTTTGATATAGTTTTGCATTAGCAGGTCGCTATGTACACACAGAAAAATAATAAAAATTTAATCTAGTTGAACTTCCAAAAAGGTGAAACAGTTTGGTTTGGTTCGGTTACGGTTTCAAGAATATGAAAGTTAAATAGTTTTGGTTTCAAAATTAGTAAACCGTAACAGTTATGGTTCGGTTACAATTTTCATTGTAAACTTGTCGGTTCGGTTATGGTTTTTTGTAAAACCTAACCAAAACTAAACTGTTAGCATCCATAACCAAATCAGCTCGATCCTCCCGTTACCAATCTAATAGGGATGCATTAGGGTTAGGGCTTGGCCCTGTTGCCATCCCTAAATTGCTTATACTTGAAACCGACCCATTTCAACTTGGCTCTTCAGCCTGGCTCAGGCGAGTAGGCGAGTTGGGTAATATGTGTTGGAAGTTTCTCAGTCTACAGCTAATGGATGACTTTGTCAAACCGCGTATTCGGATGGGAAAGAAAGCAACTAGCGCCCCTACGTGTGCAGCAAAAGACAGATGCATGGACAAGATAGGAGAGAGAGAGAAGAAGTTTCGATGATGGAGAAAGGTGTGCATGAGTTTCAAGGAGGGGTTATTAAGCGCTTTGTGTGGTACTGTCAAAAGTCCTTGTCTTCTCCATTGACGCTCTGCTTTTCTCTCTATATTGATTTAAAATGTCAAAAGTCCTGGTCTTCTCCATTAATGCTCTGCTTTTCTCTCTATATTGATTTAAAAAGACAGATGCAAAAGGTAAATTTTGTTGTTATTAATGTTTAAGACCGTTAGTCTGTTTTATGATTTCATCATTTATTTACCCCCTTTTTTTCTCTTCAGATTATTCTAGCCTTGAAGAGAAGTCCTTGATAATTTTCTAAAATAGAAATTTCCCAAAGAAGAGCTACCTTTTTTTTTTTTTTCAGATTATTCTGCCTCACAAGGTCAGCCCAATTTTTAATTTCCATTTTTGAATAAAATTAATGCTCCAGGTTTTATGCATTTTTAAGATTATTTTGTCATGTTATTAATTCATTCTGTAACTTACTTTATGTGTTTTAATGTGGATTGTTTAAAGATTGTAAAATCTCTAAATATACAGGAATGTGAAAATTGTTAAAACCTTTTAATAATAAGAACAATAATATAATACCTTATGCTAGCTTGTTGGGGTCAATAAGAGGGTTCTTTTTTTTGTAATTCTTGTAGATAAGGGAGACACCCTACCTAGGGTGTATAAATTTTAAAATAACAAATAAAAAGTTATCTAAAAATTTAAAAACAAAGTAAAATTTTCAAGAATTGGACCTACTTAGGATCAAAACTGGGCTAAATTGGGCTTGGACACATTTAAGGGATCTTATATCTTATGGTGAGCTCAACCCAATAGAGTTGCCATTCCACCTAGGGCTGGCAATGGGTCAGATATATGTCTGAATCCGACCCAAATCTGATCCGAAAATCTCAAATTCGAATATGAGATATAGATCTGTGATTCGAATATGGATAACAGATTTTGGATCCGACCGAATTTGAATCCGAATTCGGATCTATCTATATCCGGTCCGAATAGGATCCGAACCAAAATCAACATATACTTTTCATTAAACCATTGGTAAGCTTTGTATAAACTATGGTTAAACCATCCTTACTCATGTCTTGCTTTAATATTTATATGGCTTATTGGTTTTGATAGTTAAAATTTGCTTTAATAGTTAAACTTGACTTTTGAGTTTTAAGTTCAAATCAGAACGAATTCGGATTTCGGTTATTTATTCGGTCGAATTTTGAATTCGGATACAGTATATAAATTCAGTTTTCGAATTTGGATTCACATATAAAAGATTCGTTGGATTTCAAATCGAATTCAGATATCGGATTTTTATTTTCGGTTCAGATTCGGATCATGGTAGATCCATACCATATTCGATCCATTGCCAGCCCTAATTCCACCAACTAGCCTTTTGTTTTTCCTTTTTAATTTAATTCTTATATATAAGTTTTCATTTAAAATGTTATCTTTCGAATTAAATGTCTTTAAAAGCTTTCTTATATATGCTTAATTATAAACTTTTTCAACGGGTTCTTTCTTATGCATAATTCTTGTATGTTATGCGGAGAGAGTTGGACCAACATGTGGTGGAGTTTTAACAAAACTAAATCCAAGAAAGACAAGAAAAGGTCTATATTAAATGTTTTTCCCTAACTTTATTGGTGGATTTTTTTTTTCTAATTAACCAAGAGTACCTATTCACTTTTCTTTTTTATTTGTCTATTTTATATTGATTTTTTTTTCAAATGAGAAAGATAAGAAAGGTCTGTTCTTGCAAAATGAAAGCATGTCAAAGAAATATGACTGTGATTCAACATCTTCGGAAGCAATGGATTACAAAAGCATGTGTATGATGGATGTTGTGACTAATTGTCCAGATGATTCCCCATAAGAACGTGGTGAAACTCTTGGGTTGCTGTCTCAAGATCACTGTTCCTACACTAGTATATGACTTCGCATCTAATGGAATTCTTTCTCATAATCTTTCTGGTGGTCCTTCATGAAGAAATGATCCGATACTCTCGTTTGAAGCTAGATTAAAGCTTGCAGTTGAGATAGCTACTGCAATAACTTATCTCCATACTGCATTCTCAAGGCCCATCATTCTTAGGGACGTGAATATCAGTAATGTTCTCTTGGATCAAAACTGTGTTGCAAAACTTCAAGATTTCTCACTCGATATACTGATTCTTGTTGGTGAAACACACGTAGAAGATGCGATACGTGGGACTAGTAGGCATGTTGCCCCTGAATACACGATACTGACGTATCATATGGAGAAGATGGATGTTTACAAGTTTGGTATTTTCTTACATGAGCTCTTAGGTGGACGAAAGCAACTTTATTTGGAAGAAGAAATTGAAAATAAATGTTACAATGAGATATTGGATCCTGTTTTAAGAGCTGTAGGGGTGGATGAGCTTAAGCAACAAGAGCTGTTCATGGTTTTAAAGCTTGCTGTGAGATGTGAAGAGGAAGTAGAGCAAAGGCCAACAATGATAGATGTTCCAAAAGAGCTCTAGAGGATATGGAAGTTGGTTTGATACAATTAAAGCTCACTAGGATCTAGATGGCAAGGTTAGTGAAGTAGAGTATTTGTCGAATAAAATTTAGAAAAAGTTCCTTATTACGTTGTCTTAGAAATTAATGACACCTACCTATAATAGTTAAGTCATCTATTCTATTAGAATAACAAACTTTAAAAGAAGAAAATTATATGCCACGGAAGCGGTGGCCAAATGGTCATGTGGGTTATTCTCATGTGGTTTGAAGGTGGAGGTCATAGGATCAAATTTTCTAGCATGTGTGAGACATGGAAATGTCACCTAAGATGACTTCCGAATACCTCACGCGGGGATCGATGAAAATAAAGAGTCGCCACCATCCATTTTAAGGTGTGAATGGACACCAAAGGGTTCATCTATGCCAAATAGAGCCAAAGTAGCTCTAATACAAGGAAAAATCCAGAGATCAGGTAAGGGGAATTATTTATGAGCTGGGGAAGGTGTTAGGCATCCTCACTCATCCGTCTAAGACGGTTGCCACATGCTTGCTTATGCTAGAAATTGTTTGCTAATAAAAATGAAAAAAGAGGTGCTTATAACAAGCACAATGTGTGTGACCATTCCACATGAGAAGTCCAATGAATTTAGACTCTCTTCGTGGATTCATCACTTCTAAAACTTCATGAGTGAATGGAAATCAAAGTAAAAATGAAGAAAAATCAAGCCAAGATATATCTGGAAAATTCAGACTAAAAGAGCTTGAAAGCTTCGATTAACCATAACTCATTCAATTTAAATCCAAATCCAATGCAACCAAAGCCATTTGAAAACTGGTATATAGCAGAGTATACAGTAAAAAATTCAGCTCAATCCGATTAAAAATGAGAGATAAATCCACATCTGAAATCTGCTGTTATAACTCAGAAAAAGCGATGAATAGGCATTTTCAAAGCTCTGTTCGTGGAGTTTGGTTCCATAAAAATGTATGAAAATTTACATGAAAGGAGTGTGTGGTGCCATCTTTCCAAAGAAATAAGCCTCACACCAAACTCTAACCGGATGTGGCTTGTGTGCTCTCTTGAACAGGCCTAGAAGACCACAGATTAGCTCTGGACTATGCCAGCGAGCATCTCTGAGTCAATCGAGCACCTAAGGCACAAATCCGATCAAAATCAGCTAAAACTAGTTGGAAATGAAAATAGACTTCTCAAGGAAAACTCAGAAACTGAAATCACGTAAAACGGATTAAAACTAAGCAAATGGTGCACCATCAAAGCGGCAAGTTCAGCAATCTGGGCTGAACTGACTTACAGACCTTGAATAGATGGTGTCAAAAATTGGCTTCATAAAAGTAAACAAAATTTTCCAGATATCTAGTAGGCCACTCCATCTACCACATGTCTTTGGAATCACTCAAAAATTCATCCGGGGGATAAAGTTATGAGTATTCTAGGACAGGCCACAGCTGCTGCCCTGTTTTGAAAACTTTTGAAGAGAAAAGCCAAACTAGTGTATGTGTGCAAGTGAATTCGACCAAAACTCTTGAAAATCAACAAAAACAAACTCATGAAGTTCCAGGATTCATTCTGAAGCAAATAATTACAGATTTCCCGTATTCAACATGGAAATCCAAAATCTAGCTTATTGGATGAACAATGGTGAAAGGTGTGTGAATATGTGGAAATCCATTCCCTAGGAGAATGATGGAATCCTTTGCTATTGAGAGCAAGGATTCACATATTTCTCCAGAAACAGATACATAATCATCAGAAAATTCATCCAAAGGCTCAAAGTAACCATATAGCATGCTCTTCATCATTTGTAGGTTCTAAGCCTAGAGGATCCATTCCACCTTCCTTTTCCCAAGGCTCTCTCTTCACGTTTTACGGCTAGAGAGGATTCCCAGGTATTTTGGAAGGGGTTTGGGGCTTGCAAACAACCACAAACTGGCTTTACACTATAGAAAGGTAGAAGTTGGGAGTTGGAATGTAAAGAAGAAGCTGGAAATGTAATCAGGACTTTACCTTATGTAGCTTGAACACTTGAGGCAGCAATCCAGTAGAGTTTCTCCTCTTCTTGCAGAGCTTCCAAGCTTCAAATTATCAGCCATTTGCAAGAGGAGAACCCCTCTATTTATAGGCAAAGCCAAGAGTAGAAGAGTCTCAAGGGTAGGCCAAAAAAGCCTTCTAGATTATTCCAGTTCAAGCAAATGCCTTGAATTGCTGTAATACTAGAAGTTTCGGAGGGTGAAATAGGGAGTTCAAGTCCCTGAGAGAGAGGTAATATGCATAAATAAGGCTCAGAGATCGAGCCATTTCACAAATCCCCGAAATAGCCAAAACCGTATACACAGTGCGGTTTCCACATAACCATCACTACATGTGCGGTTTCTATGCAAATTTAACCAAACTGTTCATACAGGGCGGTTCAAATCAGTTACGCTCGTCATGATTGCTGTCGATGTGGCTCAACGGCCTAACAGCTTGTGGCCACGTGGCGCCTCACGCGGGAAGCATGAATATCAACCGTGCTGTGTGTGCGGTTGCAACCGCACATACAGAGCGGTTGAGACCAAAATTACAAAAACCGTATACTCAGTACGGTTAGCACCATTTTTGGAAGTTTTTGAGTTTTTGACATATGTCAAGGCTAAAAAAAAACATTTAGATTTCTTTTTGAGGGTTTTCTTATATTGAGGTGCAATTTGGGGTGTCTACAGCATGCACGGCTTAGACTTAAGGACTGAAACCAATTCTACATGTAGGATTGATGCACTTTCGTGGTGCTGCTATTACAGGCCATTCGCCCCAACTGAGGCAAGGATGTGTGGTAGCTATGGCTTAATCTGAACATTTGGTAATGTGGAGGAAGCCACTAGGACACACTTAAGGGATTGGCCACAGTGCCACGCTTGTAGCCCCTTCCTTAGTCTTAAGGACTGAAACCAATTCTACCTGTAGGATTGTTGCACTTTCGTGGTGCTGCAATGACAGTCCATTCGCCCCAACTAAGGCAGGGATGTGTGGTAGCTATGGCTCAATCTGAATATTTTGCAATGTGGAGGAAGCCACTAGGACACGCTCAAGGTGATTGGCCACAGTGCCACGCTTGTAGCCCCTTCCTTTTTCCCCAACAACAAAAAAAAAAAAAAAGAAAAAAGAACATTATATGCTTATAGGAAGTTTTTTATTATAATTAGATTACGCATGTCAATTTTGTGCTCATGGTTGTCAATTGCTAGATTGTTGGTATGCAAAAAAAGAAGGATTCTTTTCTTTGCATGTGGATCCAATATCACAATTGGACGAAATCAATTACAGAGAGACTTACAGGGATTGATGGAGACCTGATTAATATGGAGTGGTTGAGAATGGTCTTTCTTCCTCCAAGGATTTCTTATTGTAGACACCCCAAATTGCACTACAAAATGAGAAAATAGTAAAAACATGTAATTAGAGCTTAAAACAGGTCAAAAATTCATAAAATCTAACCAAACAGGCTTTGCTCGTATTTGATTCACGGGCTGGTCGCGCCCGAAATTTCTATACAGTCAGGTGCGCCCGTATTGTAAATACGGACACCGCTGGACCGTAAATCATTTACGGGCGCTTTAAACTCGTGTGAGTTATATTCTTCTCTCGATTTCTGAGCCTTATCTTTAGTCCAATATGTATTTAGATGAGCGAAATAGCTCTTTTATTCGCTCGAGCCACCTTTGTTGGCTATGGATGGGCATTATCTCCGTTTTTCACTCTATCCTGAGGATCAAGATATATCCTTCTGGACCAGCCATGCCCCTGTGCTTGCCTATAAATAGAGGTCCTCTCCTCAAGCAAAAGGGCCACGAAATTTTGAAGACTCAAGAGCTCTAAGAGAAGAAAGGAATCCTTGCTGCTCTGTTTGCTGAATCCAGGTAAGTCCCTTTTCCCTTTTTATTTTATATTTTCAATTCTAGAGATAATAGGATCTTCTCTATTGCTGTAGAATAAGGCCATCTTCTATCTTGTATTCCTAAACTTGTCTCTAAGTACCTCAAGAGTTTCTCTAGCCGTAAAACGCGAAGAGAGAGCTAGGGGAAAAGAGAACAGGTGGATCCCTAGAATAGAACCCCATATTCTGTTTTTTTTCTTTTCTTTTAGAATAAGGCCTTTGATTGTGTTTGTGTACCCAAACCTATCTCTAAGTACCTCAAGAGTCTCTCTAGCCGTAAAATGTGAAGAGAGAGCTAGGGGAAAAGAGAACAGGTGGATCCGCAGGGTAGGCCCTCATGTGCTCTAATTTGTGAGATATGGCTGTTTTTGATATCCTGATCATGTTTTAATGATTATATTTTGAATCTGGATTAATCCTATGAGTTCATGGTGATTATAGCATGAGATCCCCACTTTTTCTAAAAATTGGATTTTTCACACTTTTGCACCTACAGCACTGTTTTCGTGATTTTTGGGATTTTAGGCTAAGATCCTAGATTTATCATGATCAATATGGTAGATCTGGATTCAGAAGCTTGAGAGTAATTTCTAGGGTTTCATGATGTGGTTTTTAAATCGTTTTTCACTTTTGAGAGAAGACCCTACTGTCTAAGTTCTCCCCTTTTGATGTTCTTCATCAACGTGGGTGTGCGCACCCAATTTCGGTTGCACGACGAGGCGCACACAAAACGATGCATGCCTCGGGGTTTGTTTGGAGTCGCCACTGCCTGATGGGGTGCAGGCAAACACCTGGGTGCCTAAGTTTGTCTATTAAGGCTTGGTCTGCGGCTTGCGATTCTAAGTAGGTTCTCGGATGCGATCTGGGGAAGTCCGAAGACACCCCAGTCCACCCCGTCAAATGACGGGTCCCATAAGTTTCCCTGGTTTGAGTCAACTTAGTTGGTCTCTCACTCACCCGATGCCTAATCCAGCATTCAATTTTGGTTAAGTCTGGCGGGACCGCCAAAGTGGTGTGGGTCCCTTTACTTGATTTTATCTTCTTATTATTGAATGAAGTGAGTCTGATTGGGTGGGCCCCGTTGGAAGGCCCACGGATCCCTTGGTAGGCTTGGTTGAGCCCACGTGTCCCTTGGTGGGTCTCAGTCTAGCCTGAGAGGCCCTTTGGGCTTTGGTTCAAGTGAATTGATTTTACTTTAAAGTTTAAGTTGAATTTAAAGTGATTTTTATGCAAAGGTGGGCCGGGTTGACTTGCGGGCCCCTGAGTGGGCCTCGGCCTGGTTGCCAAGTGTTTTGAGTTTATTTGGGTTAATCTTTGCCAAAATGGGCCAGGCTTTGGGCTTGGGGCCCTTTACCTGGGCTTGGGCTTGAAAGCCCAAGGCTTCTTGAGTTAGGGTTTTGAAACCCTAACCTTGGTTGGTTAATGGGCTTGGTGGGCCCGATAGGCCCTGCCCTTTGCCTCGGCCAAACCATATCTAAGTCTAGATCAACATGCTTCAAAATTGGGCTTGGGTGGGCCTCCAATGGTGTGGCCCACTCAAATGGATTGATTTTATCTTTATTTAACAAAAGGAGTTTGTCGGACTTGGTGGGCCCGTTGGAAGGCCCACCGGGAATCAATTTGGACCGGGTGTCCAAGGCCCATCGTGGGTTTCCGGATGACCCGGAAACCCTTCTGGTTCGACTGGTTTGATCAAATGAACAAAAAAAAAAAAAACAGCACAAGATCACAAAACAGTAAAAATAACAATCTGGCTGTGTAGCCGGCCTAAGATGCCGGTTACACATAAGTTTTAGTGTATCCGGCATCTTTTTGCCGGCTACAAGTGGGCCTCTATTGATCCGGCCTGAGTTGCCGGATCAACCTACAAAAGCCAATTTTTCGGATTTTTGCCTTGGGGTTGGATTCTTAGGCTCCTTGGGGTGTTTCAGTAGTTGTGTGGGCCCCTGTGGGGGCCCACAATGGTCCGGATGAAGCCATTTGGCTTCTTCTTTGGGGTTTTCAAAACCAAACTCAAAGGGAATGGGTGGGGGCTCCCCCTCCTTCTTTCTCTTGCAATGTGACCAACACCTAAACAGGGATGAAGCTTCCCTGTTTTGGGTATCTCATGCTCAAAAAGAGACAACCATGGTACACAAATTAAATAGCCAAACAATATGAGACATGCTTTAATAGGTAGGTTTCATATCAAGATATGTGAGTGCATGTTATTGTGCTTAAAAAGTGTAGAAAACAGATTTTATAATGGCATACCCAGAAAACCTAAACATGCTATTGACATGAGAACAAGTGAATGAGCAAGGGACGGATAGTAAACCAAGTAGAGTGATTCCATGGAGCCGAAATCAGCAACTTAATGGGGTGAAAACATCGTGATCAAACATGCAAAATAACTAGCAAAAATGATATACTTGCATGGTTTAAAAGTAACAACATATATGCTCCATATAGAGATAGACCCACACATCCGCAAAGTAACAATCTAATCATATAAAAATAAAAAAAAATAAAAAAAAAACGTACCTATCATGCATCATATGTTGTCCTAACTTACCCACTTAGTTTAAGAATATAATATCCAAGGAAGGGAAAAGAAGGGGTTTTACTTGGGGGATACATTAGACTTGCATTAGAGGAACATACTCCTCCTTTAAGTGGAAAGAAACCACTAACAACACAGCAGCTTTACACTAAAAAAATACAGCAAACCTACAATGACCTTTAGACCATTTAGATCAACTAAGGAGTCCCCTCCTCCTCACTTTAAACTAACGAAAACTTACCTTCCTTACCTTAGAAGAGTGATGATCCATAAACGACATGAAGAGGTAATAATACAAGAGGAAACATCCATAACATGCACAAACAGAATATTATAGCATCTTTGAGGACTTACATGCTCCAAATAAACTCATATTTGCATATGTTAAAGAACATGGCCCAAGAAAGCTCACCTTGGGTTTTGACCCCTTGTAGAAGATGTGTGGAGCCTCCTTGGAGCTAGGACCAAGGCTGGAGCCTCTCTTGGCACCATCAACAGCAAGCCTTCCCCCTTTGCTTGAGTGAGAGTGGGGAAGAAGAAGAAAAACAAGAGTGGGAGAGCCTCCAAGTAATGTTTGGAGGGCTTGGAAGGCAAGAAGGGGCGGAGAAGCTTGGGAGAGAGAATGGAGCTTGTGGGAGAGATGGGAGAGATCCCCAAAAAATATGAGCCGATCCTTCAAAAGTGTGCTAGGGTTTCTTTTATAGTGCTTGACCAAAAAGCAATTATTTCCTTACTTTATCACCAAAACCCTAATCCTTTCAATTCATGCCCTTTTTTAAACACAAGCAATGATTGTTTCAGGACTTAGCCTCCAAGTTGCCAAGTCTTGCTTGGACGAATTCTCCACATGGAGAATTCATCCAACCAAATATATTTTTTTTTATTTTTCTTTTTTTTTCTTTATGTACTTCATTCATTTGCCTTTTTTTTTTTTTTTTATTAAGATCTTTGTTTTATGCATCTTTTAATTTTCTTTTCTTTTTTCTTTTACTTTAAATACTTTAATTAGATTTTTAGCAAAAATATTATTTTTTAATTCAGAACTTTTCATTTTGCTGCTTTTTCTTCACTGTTTGCCACGTGTGCAGATTTTTCAGAAACTTTAACCGCCCACAACTCGCTCATCTGATATCCGATTTTGGCAAACTTAATGGCGTTGGAATTAGTGCGAGATTCCCTATCCACTGAATTTCAGTTTAGCAGCAAACTCGAGTTTTTTAGTAGAAGTGTCGGGCCACGTCTGGGAGCCGATTTTGTTCATATTTCCTTATCCGGGACTCCGACTCCAGCAAACTCAGTTGCGTTGGAATCGTGTCAAGATGCTCTTTCTGTTGGTATCAAATGAGGTAGCTGATCTGGGGTTTAGCAGAAAGTGAATTTCTGCTTTTCTCAGATTTGACCAGTCCATAACTTCTTCATCTGGACTCCGATTTGAGCAAACTCTGTTCCATTAGAATCGTATCGAAATCCTCTTTCCAATGGTAGGAAGCATGGTGACTGATTTGCACCGGATAAAAATTCAACTTTTTAACTTTCTCAAGTTTGACTTTTCAATTAAAATATCATTTTTTGTATTTTGGGAGGTGCAAAAATGAGGTGCTTACTGTGGGTATTTTTGGTTGTGGTTTCTGGATTTAAAGTGAAATTTGGGCTATATCAATGTCCTGAATTATTCTAGTCCAATTCTGAAATATTTTATAAAAATCATATTTTTCTAGATTTCTAGAATTTAACTTGAAGCCAGATTTTGGATTTTTCATGTTATTTTGATTTTATCTCAATTTTATTTTAATCATGAAACCCTAGGAATGGTATGATCATATTTGAAAGTTCTGGATCAATCAGGCTATTCGTATGAAAAAACCATATATTTTTGTCTTTTTCATGATTTTTATAGCCAGCCCTTTTTCCTTTATTTTAACATGAACAATACCTGGCAACCACCTTGTGTGGATGAATAGGGGTGCCTAACACCTTCCCCTGTTCATAACCTAATCCCCTTACCCATCTCTGGTTGTTTTTTTTAGGAGGGTTATTTTTACCCTAAATTTGCCTTTTTGTGCTTATTTGAGATTTTTGGTGTCCATTCACACCTAAAAGGAATGGTGACGACTCTTTGTTTTTAATGAATCCCGCGTGATGATCAGGGAAGTCATTAAATTGATTTTTTCCCATGTCTCACAACTGGCGACTCCGCTGGGGACTTATAGATTTGAGCCTTTTGGTGTTTGTTCATGTTTTGGTATTTATGATTTGCTTGCTATTTTGTGTTTTTAGCATGTTTTTGTTTTGCTTGCTGTTTGGTGTTCTTAAGCATGTGGGGTATGTTTTAAATCTGATTTATTGCTTAAGAATTCATGGGGGTAGAAACATGCTTAGTTCTGATTTATAGGATTGTTTCTAAAAACATGCATAAGGGAGGGTTATTTTTGCTAAACCATGCTGATTTATTGCTGTATTTTTATAATAGCATGTTTTAATTTTCAGCATGATCTCCCTGATGTATTTTGGCTATATACCATGATCCTATGATTGCATGATTTGGATGATTTTTATGAGCATGTTTAGGTGCTATAGGGTTGCTTGTTTACTTATGTTTACTTGCTTTAATATGCTCCCTATATGCCTTAGTTTGTTTATGCATGGCTGCAAAAAGAGTAGCAAGGGTTGGGACGTTGTGAATGCACCCTTTTTTTACAATGCACTGTGCACATTTTATTTTTTTTACACAGCCTACCTATAACCTATAGGAAGTTGAACCCGAATGTGTGTAGCTTGGCGCACCGAGGTCGTTACTTCGGAAAGCGAAAGTGAAAACATTCACCTTAGAACTTTGAGTCAATGATGTGATGATAATGTGGATCTGGGATTTTGGTCATCATTAGGCTTGAGTTCTAAGTTGCCATTAAGCCAAAACCCAAAACCCCTACACTTGAAGGTGGAGATACACGTTTTTGGCTAAAGTACACAATTACGTGGGGATATGGGTTTGTAATTGAGGGAAGGCCGTTTGCATGGCTTACAAACTAGGGCATAATGTGGATGCCATATTGAAGGTAAACAAGGTAACCTTAATTTTCGCATTATTTTCATGTCATAGGGGTGTCATGGTGCCCATTGGTTTGGGGACAAAATTGGTCCTAGATATGCATGGTTCCTAAGCATGGTGTAGCCCATTGGAAGAGTTTCTAACTCTGTTTAGAATCAATCCTATCCAATGTTCATACAAAAGGCAACAAAATGGTACCAAAGTCTTGGTATGGTGTCGATTTGGAGGGAACATGTGCCCTCCTAAGCATGTATTTTTGCAAATAGGTCAAAATCCACTTTGGGACAATTTAGAGGCTTAGCATGGGTGAACCGTATGTTTGGATGAGCAATCAAAGTGATCAAACCATGAAAAGACTGGAAAAACATAAAGCAGCTCCGTAAAACCGTAGTTATAATATGGGCTGGGCTCGCTCGTAGTGATTATACGGTCTGGGCTCGCCCGTATTAATCATACGGTCACGGCTTGCTCGTAATTTAAATACGGGCACAGCCGGACCGTACTGTGTATACGGTCTTAGCAAAGAATTCAATTTTAATCATTTTTCCCAACTAAATCATGTTCCTTTAACCTTTAAATGATGAAAGGGAGATGAGTTTGAATAAAATGCTTCAAAAAAAATAAGTAAATAAGTAAATAAAAAATCTTTGGGCCTCTGAAAGCCTTTGAATTTCAGACTTTTTCAAAAATATCCTTGGGGCCTCTGAAAGCCTTTGAATTTCAGAATTTTCCAAAAATATCTCTGGGCCTCTGGAAGCCTTTGAATTTCAGATTTTTTCCAAAAAATCCTTAGGCCTCTGAAAGCCTTTGAATTTCAGACTTTTCCTCAAAACCCCTGGGCCTCTGAAAGCCTTGGAATTTCAGATCTTTTTTAAAAATGTCCTTGGGCCTCTGAAAGCCTTTGAATTTCAGACTTTAACCTTTTGGGCCTCTGAAAGCCTTTGAATTTCAGACTTTAACCTTTTGGGCCTCTAGAAGCCTTTGAATTTCAGACTTTAACGTTTTGGGCCTCTGGAAGCCTTTGAATTTCAGACTTTAACCTTTTGGGCCTCTGAAAGCCTTTGAATTTCAGACTTTAACCCTTCGGGCCTCTGAAAGCCTTTGAATTTCAAACTTTTTCTAAAATAGCCCTGGGCCTTTGAAAGACTTTGAATTTCAGACCTTTTGCAAAATACCCCTAGGCCTCTGAAAGCCTTCGAATTTCAGACTTTTTCCAAAAATACTCCTGGGCCTCTGAAAGCCTTTGAATTTCATATCTTTTTCTCTTATGGGAACTGTTGGAATCCCTAGAATATTCCAACAATTCTAAAAAAAAAAGAGAAGCAAATAAAGAAACAGATCCAAACTCGTGTTCAATCAGCTGGCACATAGGCATTCATAGGTATGTGAAGGAGAATAAATGGGCATTAATATACTCTGTTTATTTTCGCCAAGTACCAATACACTTGCAATCATAGCTCCTGTAACTAGATCAAGAGCTCGCGCCATGAATCCCATTGAGAATGAAGGTGATGCTCCTCATCCAGATGTTGCCATGCTCCAAGAGCAAGTAGCAAGACTAGCCCGAATGCTAGAGAACATACTGTCCGTGCAGGCCCAACAAGTGCAGGCCCAAAATTAAGCATCCACTTCCAACCTGCACCTCCACCCCAAATCAATATTCCACCTCGAGTTCAACCAATTCCTGAACCCGTCTATGAATCCACCCCTGAACCTATACTGATTAGGGATGAGACAGTTGAGTCAGACAAAGCTAAGGAAAAGGAAAGGATGAGAGGAGAAGTTGAAAGGAAGTTCCTGCACAAACTGGAAATGATTCAGGATGAATTAAGAGAAGTAAAAGGGGTAAGCAACTTCGAAGGAACCAACTTTGAGGACTTATGTCTGTACCCCAATGTTAACCTGCCGGCTAAATTCAAATGCCCAGACCTAGACAAATATGATGGCACTGGCTACCCCATGAGCCATCTGAAGTTGTACTGTGGTGCCTTATGCCAGTTTGGTCGAAATGAAGGTGTTCTGATTCAACTCTTCCAAAGGAGCCTGACTGGGACTGCTTTAAGATGGTTTGCTACTCTAGACCATGGAAAAATTAGAAGATGGAAAGACCTAGCAGATGCCTTCCTGGCTCAATACCGGTTCAATTCAGAAATCATGCCAGACAGGTACGACGTAATGAGAATGAGCAAAGGAATGGATGAGACTGTAAGGCAGTATGCCAAGAGATGGAGGGAGACAGCCTCTCAGGTTAGGCCACCTATGTTAGAGCAGGAGATGATTTCCACTTTCATCAGCACTTTGGATCAACCATTCTACAGCCATTTGGTGGGTCAGACCACCACTAATTTTGCTGCCTTGGTTCAAGTGGCTGACCAAATAGAAGACGGGATCAGGTCGGGTAAGATAATTGACCACTCTGCCATGGTTAGTCAGCAGGACCCTAATTTGAAGAAAGGAAGCGGGATAAAGAAGAATGGGAACAAGAAAGAAGGGGAGGTGAACATGGTACAGCCACCATTTGGCCCTAACAAGCCCATACAATTCAACATACCTGCTCATTTTCCTACTCCATCTGTTCCATCTACCCAGGCCCCCATGAGGGTTAATGTTCCAGCAGCACCCTTAGACCAAAAAAGGGTTTTTACTTAGGAAGAAAAGGATGCCTACTTTGCAGCAAGGAGAAATAGGGTTTTCGCCCCTATTCCAATGACTCCTTCTCAGTTGCTACCCACTTTATTGCAGGCAGGGTATATCACCTTAAGAGAGCCCAATCCTAATGCATCTAAGGGCAAAAATTATGACCCCTCCACCACTTGTGATTTCCATATGGGTGCACCTGGGCACCCTATTGACAAGTGCTGGCCTTTGAAACATGCCATTCAGGATTTATTAGACCAGAATACCCTGTCTTTCAATACAGGGGCTCCCAATCCTCCAAGAACTGATATTGGACAAAACCCGTTGCCCCAGCATCATGGGGCATGCCCATCTAATGTCATAGGGGTCATCTCCTCTGACAAAATAACCTTTGACCCATCTCAATTAATTGCTCCTATAGGGACAACGGTCAAAGTGTATTTTGACAAAAGAAATGAGGACAAAGAAGTAAATGTAATTTCAAATGATAGTGCTGCAAAGAACATTAACTCTTCTCTGGACCGGGTCTCATCTCTCATGGCCCAAATGAACATTGCAAAGCCACCTTTGGTCATCAATTGTAGTCCATCTACCTTTACTTCACCCATTCAGTCCAAACCACCATTGGTCATAAACTGTGACCCTATTAGTGCATCAGCCACTTCTGCAACTCCCAAACCAAAACAACTTCCACCATTGGTTGTTAATGTCCCCCTTACTCAGACTTCCATAGCCAAGTCCAAACTTCCTCCATTGGCGGTAAATGTCCCTAAGCCTGCTTACTCTGAATCGGCTGTACCATGGAACTACAGTGAAGCATTTACCACTACATTCCCTGCCGCTGAAAGCAATAAGGAAGTAAATCTCATGACAAGGTCAGGAAAAGGTATGGGGGAGGAAGAAAAACAGAAAGAAATCGGAAAAGAAAAGAAGGAAGAAGAGAAAAATAAAGGAAAGGCCAAGTTAGGGGAAGATGCCCCTCAGGTAGTTGACAGTGAGGCTGCTGAACTCATTAAGATCATAAAAAAGAGTGAGTTCAATATTGTTGAGCAGTTGAACAAAGTCCCTGCCCAGATCTCAATTCTGGGCTTGTTATTAAATTCTGAAAAACATAGGGAATCTCTGTTGAAGGTACTTCAGGGGGCCTATGTGCCTAAAAATATTGAACCAGACCAACTAGGCCGGATGGTTGGGCAGATTTTATCCCTTTCTGAAACTGAAATCAGCCCAACAGGGTACCATCATGTTGATCCTTTGCATATAGCTGTGCTCAGTAAGGGTTGCATGATAGCCCGAGTTTTAATTGATAATGGGTCGGCTCAGAATGTCTGCCCGTTAATTACCTTTGTTAAGATCGGTTTAGAGCAAAATAAAATCAAACAAAATGGATGAATCATAAGAGCCTTTGATAGCTCTAAAACACACTCCGTAAGGGAGGTTGAACTGCCGGTCACAATTGGACCGTATATTTTTAACATCACATTTGAGGTGATGGATATACCTGCAGCCTTCAACCTACTCCTAGGAAGGACGTGGATTCATACAGCTGGGGCTATACCATCTACCCTCCACCAGAGAGTTAAATATATTAGAGGGCAAAAGGTGATTACTGTCCTAGCTGAGAATTTGGTTCCTCCCATGTGGTCCCCTGATGTACCCTTCATAAACATGGAAATGACTGCAGACAAGTTGACATTTCACTCTTTTCAATTTGAAACTGTCAATTTTATACCTGGAGGGTATCAGGAAAAAGAAGGAAAGTTGACCTGTGCTGAGAAAATGGTCAAGAAAATGATGGGAAAGTACAATTTCCACCCTGAAAAAGGTTTAGGGGTTAACCAGCAAGGAAGAATAGAACCGGTAAAGGCCAAGAAGCTGGTCCACAAAGCAGGATTGGGGGCCAAGTCAAGAGTTTGGAAAGGACAGAAGCAGGAGGAAGGCATGCAATTCCCTCACATTAAGGAAACTTTTCCAAAGCTTGCTCATATGATTCAACTGTCTCTGCCCCAGGATCAGTCCAAACCACCATACTATAATGTCAACCCGTTTCAAAAGCCTTATGTCCCTACCTTGCAACCATATGTTCCACGTCCACCTACCCAAGCATTGGTTGAGCCTGAACCACAGGTAGAGTAGGAGCAACACTTTTCTGAGGACATTGGAGCCTTTTTTGCCATGACTGAAGGCAACAAAGAAGAAGGAGCAAAGGAGCTACCTTTCATTGATTGGGCTACAGTAAAAGTTCCATCTGGGACCAGCACTATAGAAGAAGCAGAGGATGCAACTCACCCAGTACTGGTGATTTCTAATGCGGATCCTGAGCTTGAGGAGCAGGCTTGTACCCCTGCCCCAGATTCTTTTATTCTGAACAATTGGGAGGAAACTCCCCTTACTTTTGAAGCCTCGTTTGTTTAGCAAACAAACATGGCTTCCCAAGAAAAACTCCATTAGTGGAAGGCCCTTTTCCTGAAGGTTTTAATGAGCCTTCGTCTTCAGGAAAAGATTTTTTAGAAGGCTCTCAAAAAACGCAAAAATATTTTTCAATTTTTTATAGAAAAGATAAAGTTTTCAAAAAGGTCCAAACCATTTATGAACCATATAAGCAAACGGAATTGGATCAGGTTGAGTATGACTTCGACCTCGAGCTCGACTTTGACCTAATGGGGGTTGAAGAAGAGACCGAGGACGAAGAAGACGACCCTCCAAAAGAAATCACATATCAATTAGAGCATCATGAAAAGGGGGTCCAACCCAATATTGAAGAGACCATATCTGTAAACCTAGGGATCGAATATGACCCAAAAACAGTGAAGATTGGGGTATGCTTATCTAAGGTACAACATGATGAAATAATACGATTCTTAACTGATTACAAAGATGTGTTTGCTTGGTCCTATCGAGACATGCCTGGATTAGACACAGATATGGTTGTACATAGGCTACCAATTCTGCCAGATGTTAAGCCAGTTAAGCAAAAATTGAGGAGGTTGAAACCTGAGTGGACATTGAAGGTCAAAGATGAAGTGGTTAAGCAATTTCAAGCCGGATTCTTGGCAGTCTCCACATACCCTGAATGGCTTGCAAATATAGTACTAGTACCAAAGAATGATGGAAAAGTTAGAATGTGTGTAGACTACAGAGACTTGAATAAGGCAAGCCCAAAAGATGATTTTCCACTTCCACACATAGACATCTTAGTAGACAACACTGCTGTGCATAGCCTGTTCTCATTCATGGACGGCTTCTCAGGGTACAATCAGATTAAGATGGCTAAGGAAGATCAAGAGAAGACAGCCTTCATTACACCTTGGGGTACCTTCCACTACACTGTCATGCCATTTGAGCTTAAGAATGCAGGGGCAACCTACCAGCGGGCCATGACAGCATTATTCTATGATATGATCCATAAGGAGATGGAGGTTTATGTGGATGATATGATAGCCAAATCATGTAAAGAAGAAGACCATTTGATCAACTTGAAGAAGGTGTTTGACAGACTTAGGAAATACAGTCTAAGGCTTAACCCTGCAAAATGTGTCTTTGAGGCTACATCAGGAAAATTGTTAGGGTTTATAGTAAGCAGAAAGGGAATTGAGATTGACCCAGCCAAAGCCAAAGCAATAATTGAAATGCCATCACCTAAAACGAAGAAGGAAGTTCGTGGTTTTCTTGGAAGGATTCAATACATAAGCCGGTTCATTGCACAGCTCACTGCTATCTATGAACCGATTTTCAAGCTTCTAAGAAAGAATAACCCGACGGTCTGGAATGACGATTGCTAAGAAGCCTTTGACACAATAAAGGAGTATCTATTGAACCTACCTGTGCTAGTGCCACCAACCCCAAGAAGACCACTAATTCTATACTTGTCAGTTTTGGAGACGTCAATGGGATGTATTTTAGGACAGCATGACGAGACAGGCAGAAAGGAAAGGGCGATTTACTACCTAAGCAAGAAATTCACAGAATATGAAGCAAAGTATTCCCCTTTGGAAAAAACTTGTTGTGCCTTAGTATGGGCAACTCAAAGACTGAGGCATTATTTCCTTAGTCATTCCACCTTATTGATATCCTGAATGGATCCTTTGAAGTATCTATTTGAAAAACCGGCTTTAACTGGCAGAACAGCAAAGTGGCAGTTGTTACTCTCTGAGTTTGACCTCACCTATATCACACAGAAAGCCATTAAGGGTCAAGCCATTGCTGATCACTTAGCTGCACATCCTCTACCAGAATACCAACCTTTGAAGACCAATTTTCCTGATGAAGAAATACTGTTCACAGAAGAAGAGGAAAACGAAAATTCATGGCAAATGTTCTTCGATGGGGCTGCTAACATGGAAATGGAATAGGGGCAGTTTTGGTCAAGCCAGATGGGTCACATATCTCAATCGTAGTAAAATTGAGATTCCAATATACAAACAATATAGCAGAGTATGAAGCATGTATAATTGGGTTACAAGCAGCCTTAGACCATGAAGTAGAGGAACTTGACGTATATGGAGATTCGAGTCTTACCATCTTCCAAACAACTGGTGAATGGAAGACTAAGGATCACAAATTGATCCCCTATCACCAGTATTTGGAGGAAATAAGCACCAAATTCACTCGAATTTCCTTTAATTATATGCCAAGGGCCAAGAACCAATTCGCAGATGCTTTAACAACATTGGCTTCAATGGTTAGTATGCCAGAAGGTGTTGATATTAAACTACTAGAAATTGAAGTTAGAGATGAACCTACTTATTGCCTTGTTTTAGAAGGGGTGCCAGAGGAAGAAGTACCATGGTTCCAAAACATTAAGAATTTCCTAAAGGATCGGAGTTTACCTGAAAATGTTACTTCTACAGAGAAAAGGACAATACAGAGGTTGGCAAGTCAGTTCCTACTAAGTGGTGGGCAGTTATACAAGAGATCACACAACGATATCTTACTCAAATGTGTTGCCAAGAATTAATCAGAAAGGCTAATTGATACGGTACATGGAGGAGTTTGTGGACCCCATATGAATGGGCATATGCTTGCTAAGAAGATCCTACAATTGGGATATTACTGATCAACTATGGAGCACAATTGCTATATACATGTCAAAAGATGTCATTTATGCCAAGTGTATGCTGATAACAAGAATGCACCTTCAAGTGCATTGCACAACATGACATCTCCATGGCCCTTCTCCATGTAGGGCATAGACGTCATTGGAATGATTTCTCCAAAAGCATCAAATGGACACAGATTTATACTTGTAGCAATCGATTATTTTACCAAGTGGGTAGAAGCAGCTTCGTATGCAAACATCACAAGTAGTCATGTTCTTAAGTTTTTAAAGCACAACATCATTTGTCGCTATGGTTTGCCAAGTGCCATAATATCAGACAATGCTTCGAACCTTAAGAACAAGGATATGAGGACAATGTGTGAGCAGTTTCAGATTACCCATCATAAGTCAGCTCCTTATAGACCAAAGATGAATGGGGCAGTGGAAGCAGCAAATAAGAACATAAAGAAGATTATTCAAAAGATGGTAGTAAGTTTCAAAGATTGGCATGAGATGCTGCCACTTGCTCTACATGCCTACAGAACCTCAATTCGGACTTCTACTGGGGCCACCCCATATTCCTTAGTCTATGGAATGGAAGCAGTGTTACCAGTGAAAGTAGAAATCCCTTCACTAAGAGTGCTAATGGAAGCTGAATTAGAAGAAGCTGAATGGATACAGTCAAAACATGATCAACTCAATTTAATAGAAGAAAAGCGTTTGAAGGCGCTTTCTCATGGCCAATTGTATCAAAAAAGAATGGCCAGGGCTTACAATAAGAAGGTGAAGCCCAGAACTTTCCAAGAAGGAAATTTGGTATTAAAGAAGATCTTACCCTTTTTGGAAGACCCACGTGGAAAATTCAAACCAAATTGGGAAAGGCCTTATGTTGTCAAGAAGGTCCTATCAGGGGGTGCTCTCATCTTAACAGAAATGGATGGGAAGGATTTTCCTGAGCCAATTAACTCTGATGCCGTAAAGAAATATTTTCCATGAATGAATATTACTAGGAAATGATTCGAGGCCATCTTTCCTTATTTCCCAAAATTTTTATCCCTAGTCAAGCCAATTTGAGCCTGTTCGTCTTCTTTGATAAACCTAAGCTGGACTTACAGTTTTATACTGGGGCAAGGCCAATAGGGGCAAAGCCAATAGGGGCAAAAAGAAGAAAAAATAAACAAAAGAAAAATAATGGCAAATGAAAGCCAAATACAAGGAAAAAATGGAAATGGGATTAAAATCATCATGACTGAAGTCTGGTTGACCTATTTCACACTTAGAAAATTTTGAGCTTTTAATACCTTTTCTTTCATAAACCGAGCTTAGCCTTTGTTTTGTCATATTCTTAAGCCCTCGGTGATTTTAGTTTATTCATTCAAATATCAGAGTAATATTGGTGATGACGGAATATAGAAGCCGGCCCTAGTGAAAACCATAATTGGCGCTAGGGGCAATAGAGGCATGCAAAAAAAAAAAAAGGATTGAGTTGATTGTGTGGTCGAAGTTGAAGTCAGCATGTGCATAAGCAAGTGAACAAATTATCAGGGTTAGTCATGCAGAAAAAGCCATTAGGGGATGATTCTAAAGGTCGTAGGATAGACAGATTTGGTCTCTCCCTATTGATTGGGCCACCCTTTTCATTATGCAACCTGATTTTAATTCCTTTGATTATATGTGATTAAGGGCTTTGGATTAGTTTTTTATATAAAAAAAAAAACTATACTTTTGGCCAGTGATGAGAAATCAAATACTTTTCATAAAAATTTGGTTTTTACAAGCATCTGAGAATTCTGAGGCCAATAATATAAAACCTATTTTTGTATTAAAACCTTTATCTTTTCACTATTGGAGTTTACTTTTGTACAAAGGTATGAAAAAAAAAGAAAAGAAAAAAAATGATAAAAGAATCTAATCCCTATTCTTTAGCTGCTCCTCAAGCTCACGAATCCGAACTGCCTGAGTTGCAATGATTCCTGAAGCTCCCTGTGCACCTGGATTGCCCAGAAAGGAGATGGCCTCATCTGAAAGTGACAGCTTGAGCTTTAAAGTCCTAAAGTCAGTCAAGGTATCCTGATATTTCCTACGAATCGATCGGACTTCAAAGCAACGAGCCTGCCTTTGTTCTTCAAGCTTCTTTTCCATGGCAATGCGGCGAGATGTCTGCTCTTCAAGTTGCCTCTCCATATCAATACCCTTTATCCTGAGTTCCTGGGCTTCTCGTACCCATATTTTTTGAAGCCGTTTGTGGGTTGCCCTTTTAGACTCCAGGATATCTTCATAGGTAGGGGGAAGAACTGCAGGAGGATCCTCTGGTACTGGGGCATGACTCTGCACCTGCTCTTTGATCCAAAAAAGATAGTCCTTTACATGAGACTTAGAAAAGACTGGGCCCCGCAGAAAACAGACATAGGACCATTCATTCATTAATCGAGCATTTAGCCCCATGGTGTGATACATGGAAAAATCACCGGAGTGATCTCCCTCCGTCAACACACGGGGATCGACGTAAAGGAGTGGGAGTCGCCACCATTCAGAATTTGGAGGTGAGAATGGACCCCTGTAGACACCCCAAAATTGGACGATTTTTGATAAATCTTGAAGGAGAGAAATATTTTATTGGATTTTTCAGTTCTTTGCATTGGGTTTGAGATACTTAACCCATTTGAATCCAAAACGGAAAAGGAAAAGGCCCGAATTCAATCTTTTGTGCAAAGTCAAACTTTTTCCGGTTGAATTTTGTTGACTTTTGACCCCAGAAAATGAAATATTTTTTAAAGCCAGATTTCAAGATAATTTTTCCCGGTAATCAGGTTTTTAGCCATGTTATTGCATAAAAGAATTTTTTGAGATTTTAAATCTTGACGAATACCTTGGTTTTAACATATTGAACCTTTTTTCCAAACCTGAAAAATCGGAATTTTGCCTAGAACTGGAAAGTTGACTTTTTATTCACTTGGAATTTGGGTCTGTAACTATTTTTAATGGATTCAAATGGGGGGGTGTTTGCTTATTTACATGTAATATCTTAAGTAAATGGAGATTAAAAATTACGAGGACATTTACTTAAACGATATTACATGTAAATAAGTATTGCCTGTGTTAAAATTCGAAAAAAAGGCTTTTTTCCTTGTATCCGGCAACTCAGGCCGGATACAAGTGTTCTTCTTTGTATCCGGTGGAACATACCGGATACAAGTAGACCTCAGTGTATCCGGCATCATAGACCGGATACATTAAGGTACTTGTGTATCCGGCCTGATATACCGGATACACCAGTTTTGCTCAAAATTAGGGTTTTCCGAGAGCTTTTCACTTTTACCATCATATCCCTCATTAAATGAGTGGAAATCTCGGAAATAGCCTTAGGGTTAAGGTTGGTGGGCTATAGACATTATGTTGTGTCTACCATTCTCACCAACCCTAACCCTAACCTTTGCCTATAAATAGGAGGCTCCTCCTTAAGCAAATGGAAATCAACTCTTGTTTTGAATTCTCGCAAAGAAGAACTTCAGGAGAAGAAGAAAACCGCTGCGGAATCGCCTCCAGAACTCAGGTAAGCCTCAAACTTTTCTTTTAATTTCTGTATTTACATTCCTAGATCTAGATCTCTTCTTCTACCTTTCTGTAGTGTAAAGCCTTCTTTGTGTGTGAAAACCCTTCCCCGGCTCAAAGTATCTCGAGACTCCCCCTAGCCGTAAAACGTGGAGGCGGGATCTAGGAGAAACGAGACTGGGGATTGACCCTAGTGCTAGAACCCATGTAGCATAAGGCCTTTTTGATTGATTGTAAACCGTTCCATATTCAAAGTACCCTTGATTATCTTGAAGAACCGTGTTTAACGGGGAGAAAGAACAGAGGGAAACGATAATGGAACGGAACCATAGGCTATCTTAGAACCCTATTTGGATGAATATGTATGCATGCTATTGATCTTGTTTGGGTTTTTACACTTGCACATACACATCACTATTTTGGCGGGATAGGCTCATATTTGGGGTTTATTGCATTTATTGTGATAAATCTCAAATAAATGGCCTCAATCAATTCTGGAATGCCTTTTGGATGATTTTTAAAGTATTTGTGTTCATCTTGCACGAATCACATATTTGTATCAATTTTCGGATTTGGTTTTTCTTCAAGAATGGCTTAGCTTGACAGCACCTGTACCCCTACTTCGGATGCCCATAACTTCATCATCCGGATGAATTTTGGGGCGATTCCAGAACCATGGGAAAGGTGAGGCTGTCTAGTTTATGTCCACCAAATTTCACAAATTTCTATCAAGCGGATTTTTGACACCTCTCTGTCGAAGTTGAGTGGACAGTTCAGGTTCAAATACAGAACTTGTCACTTCAACGGAGCGCCATGTGTTCGATTTAAGTCCGATTCGAATGATTTTTGTTTCTATGCACTCCTTTATGAGTCTATTTTCAAATCCAGTTAGTTTCATAATTTTTGGATTCCATTTGAATTATTGGTAGCCGATTTACTCAGAACTGTTCATTTGTACTTTTCTGGGTAAATCTGTGATCTTCGGGGCCTATTCGGGAGACCACCCAAGGCACATCCGAAGGGATTTTTGTATGAGGCTAGTTTTTGTTGAAAGATGGCCATACAGACTTCAATCACACCAAATTTCGTGGACTTTTATGGAGTGGATTTTTCTAGACAATTTTCCAAAGTTGCCCACTTACCACTTTTAAAAATCCCCAGCAGCAACTTCAAAGGACCATAACTCCTAGATTTTTCATCGGAATGGATTGAAATTTTGCATCAAACTCTTATTTGCCCTAATCTTTCAAATGGATTTGGTTTGGTTCAATTTAATATTGGATTTGAATGATTTTAAGGCAAATGGCATACTTTTTACCAAACTTCCCGGATTTGATTCAACTTAGTTTTGAGCAACTTGTGCTTTGATTTCCATCCTTTTGTGGTATTCCAGAAATGATATTGACATAAGAGAGGATCTAGAATCCATTTGGATTTTCATGTGAAAATATCATACATTTGACATTTTTCAAGGTTTTTCATGATGTTTAGCAAGCTTTCTTACTTTCTTTATGCATGAACATACACTTGGCTACCACTTCGTGTGGATGAATGGGGGTGCCTAACACCTTCCCCCGTTTATAATCTAATCCCCTTACCCATCTCTGGATTTAATTTTTAAGTAGGGTTATTTTTACCCTAGAATTGGCATTTTTGCACTTTTTGATGATTTTTAAATATTTTGGTGTCCATTCTCACCCCAAAATCATGAATGGTGGCGACTCTCCCACTTTTGCGTTGAGCCCGTGTGTTGATGGAGGGATGATCACACCGGTGATTTTTCCCATGTCTCACAACACCAAAGGATCAAAAATAAGCAAAAAAGAGACAAAAGAAACATTCTAGGATAAAAATAACCCTACTTGAAAATCAAATCCAGAGATGAGTAAGGGGATTAGATTATGAACGGGGGAAGGTGTTAGGCACCCCCATTCATCCACACGAAGTGGTAGCCAAGTGTATGTTCATGCCAAAATAAGAAAGCTTTGTAAAATCATAGAAAACCTTGAAAAAGGACCAATGTATGATATTTCCACATGAAGATCTAAATGGATTCTAGATCCTCTCTTATGTCAACATCATTTCTGGAATATCACAAAAGGATGTAAATCAAAGCACAAGTTATTCAAAAACCAAGCTGAATCAAATCCGGAAAATTCGGTGAAAAGTAATGCCATTTGTCTTGAAATCATTCAAATACATTTTTAAATCAAATCAAACCAAATCCATTTGAAAGATTATAGTAAATAAGGGTCTCATGCAAAATTTCACTTCATTCCGATAAAAATCCCAGGAGTTATGCTCCTTTAAAGCTGCTGTTGGGGATAATCAAAAAGTGACAAGTGGGCATCTTCGGAAAATCACATAGAAAAATCCACCTCATAGAAATCCGTGAAATTTGGTGTCAATCAAGTTTGTATAGCCATATTTCAACAGAAACTAGCCTCATACAAAAACTCATTCGGATGTGCCTTGGGTGACTTCCCGAACAGGCCCCGAGGATCACAGATTGACCCAGAAAAGTGCTGTTACGCAGTTCTGAGTAAATCGACTCTCCACGACACAATTTAAATCAAAAAAATATGAAACCAATTGGATTTAAAAATAGACTCATAAAGGAGTGCCCAGAGACAAAAATCACTCGAATCGGATTTAAAACGAACACATGGAGCTCCGTCGAATTGACAAGTTCTGTATTTAAACCTGAACTGACCAATCAACTTCGACAGAGAGGTGTCAAAAATCTGCTTGATAGAAATCAATGAAATTTGGTGGGTATAAACTAGACAGCCTCACCTTTCCCATGGTTCTGGAATCACTTCAAAATTCATCCGGATGATGAAGTTATGACTGTCCGAAGTTAGGGTACAGTTGCTGTCAAGTAAACCCTAATTCGAGTGAAACCAATACCAAAATGTGACAAAGTGTGTGCAAATTTGTGCAAGACAAACAAAAACCTTTAGAAATCATTTGAAAACATTCCAGAATTGATTGAGGCAATTTATTAGAGATTTATCACAATGAACGTAACAAATCCCCAAATATGAGCCTATCCCGCCAAAAGAGTGTAATATGTGTGCAAGAGTGAAAAACCAAGCAAGATCAATACAACAACATATCATGCATATAGATTCAACAAAATAGGTTCTAGAATAGCCTAGGGTTCCGTTCCATTATCGTTTCCCTTTGTTCTCTCTCCCCGTTAAACACGGTTCTTCAAGATAATCAAGGGTACTTTGATTATAGAACGGTTTTCAATCATTCAAAAGGCTTCATGCTACATGGGTTCTAGTACTAGGGTCAATCCCCAGTCTCATTTCTCCTAGATCCCGCCTTCACGTTTTACGGCTAAGGGGAGTCTTGAGATACTTTGAGCCAGGGAAGGATTTCCACACACACAAAAAGGCTTTATTCTACAGAAAGGTAGAAGAAGAGATCTAGATCTAAGAAATTAAATACAGAAAATAAGAAGAGGTTGAGGCTTACCTGGGGTTCTGGAAGCAATCCGGCAGCGGTTCCCTTCTTCACTCGGAGCTCTTTGATCTCCAAAAACTTGGCCATTTGCTTGAGGAGGAGCCTCCTATTTATAGGCAAAGGCTAAGGTCATTGGTAGACACAACTTAATATCTAGAACCCCCCAACCTTAACCCTAGGGCTGTTTCCGAGATTTCCCCTCATTAAATGAGGGACATGATAGTAAAAAGTGATTTCTCTCGGAAAACCCTAATTTTGAGCAAAACTAACGTATCCGGCATCTCAGGCCGGATACACTAGAGCTTTAATGTATCGGGCATATGATGCCGGATACACTAAAGACTCCTTGTATCCGGCACTTGAGACCGGATACGAAGGAAACTACTTGTATCCGGCCTGAGTTGCCGGATACAGGTAAAATTTTATTTTCTCCAAATTTTGTGCTGGCTTTCAAGGAGATGATGATTTTTTATGATTGTTTGTGCAATTTGGGGTGTCTACACATGGTGGCTGGTGTAAGTGGTCCAAGGAAGTCCTCATATCCAGATGGGATCATGATCCCCTGTGTTGCTCCAAACTGTCGAAGAACTCTCAAAGGGAGATAAATTACAGCAGATTTCAAGCCTGCTAGGACCAGAAAATTTCTCTCTGAAGCTGATCACTGTCTCTGGATTAGGCTGATAAGTACCATGCCATCTCACCTGATCATCCTGGAGAGTACCTAAGAAAGTGAACCAACCTTGCTTACCACCATGGAAGTTAGGACAACCCCTGTTGCTCATCAAAACAGGAACTTTCAATCTTGGAAAGAAGCTGCGAGTTATTTCTTCAACCTGACTCAAGTGGTCCAATAACCAAAGCTGCAGAAAAAGGGATGTATCTTAATTCAGTTCAAAAAGAAAGAAAGAAAAAAAAAAGAGAGAAGAAAAAAAAAGAAAAGAAAAAAGAGAAGAAAAGAAAGGAAAAAAAAAAAGAAAGAAGAAAAAGAAAAAAAAAGAGAAGAAAAAAAAAAGAAGAGGAAAATTTTTATTTTTACCTATAGGATAAGGGCACATGCAAGGAAACGCTTCTTCTTCCTAAAATAGCAGTCAGTTAGAGCTTGATATATCTCTGCCAAAATCATAGGAGCCAATCTCTCACCTTCCCTAACCTGGCAAATAACTGAGATAAGAGTCAAGTCAACCTGGTCATCACCCCATGGAAAAAACAGCTGATTAACCACTATCAGGGTCAATGCATTGAACCTAGCATCCTTGTCCTCACCCCTTAGAAGTTTTTCAGTCAAAAAGGTTTTAGACAAAGTCATAAGTGTGTCAGAATCCCCTAGGTCTTTCTTCCCTATACCTAAGAAGGTGGAAGCTTCCTTTTTGTAGCTAGGCTTTAGGGGTGGGTTTACAACTTTTTCAGAAAATCTTAAGCCAAGGATGGTTTCAATCTCTTCCATGGTAGGAGTCAGCTCTTTGTCATCAAAACGGAAGAGATTTAGTTCAGGTACCCAGTGCCCAATAAGAGCTTCAATGATTTCCCACTTAAAGGGAATTTTAGGGATGAGTAGAATATGGCCTAAGTGGATGGAATCCCAGCGACTTTCCTCAGCAAGAGTCATGGAGTTAACCCATCTGTCATAGAAAGAATCTACCACGTTATAGCTGGTGAGATTAGGAGGCTTGGATCTAACATGTTGTCTTACAGGAGGAGATTCGACGGCAGAAGAGAACGGTGCAAGGGAAGCCATGGAAGCGCCAAAGAAGCCAAGGGAAGCAAGAAACGACGTGCTCAGGGAGTTTTCAAATTGTTAAAAGTGTCACAATGACGTTCCCCATGAGTTTATATAGAAAAAATCGTTAAGGCAGTAAAATCCGTAATTATAATACGGGCATAGCGTGCCCTTATTAACATTACGGGCACGGCTTGCTCGTAATCTAAGTACGGTTCCTTTGGAAAAATGCAAAAAAATGGGAAATTTTAATTTCTTTGTTTCCCTAAGCTTCACCTGTCCCTGCTTTAACATTCATCATGCAAATAAAAGCTGAAAAGAAAGAAGGAAAGAGCAGAAATAAATAAAAATCAAACTTCTTTTATATATATATGAATGTGTACATCAGTTTGCCAAATATACATGAAGAATCCTAATCTACTGTCTACGCAGGTCCACCCCTACGGCCACGGCCTCGTCCTCTGCCTCGACCACGGCCTCGTCCTCTGCCTCGACCACGGCCTGAAGATCGCCTGCGCTCAAAAACATGCCGCACAATGTTGCGGGCTATGCAACGGGTCATCCTGCTCAAAATAGACTGAATATCATGCCACATATATAAAGGCACAAGCCCAGCAGTGGGATGTGTGCGCGCGTGGGAAACGCGGCACGGGGTAATTGGAGTCGCCACCGCCTGATGGGGTGCAGGCGGACACCTGGGTGCCTAATTTTGTCTAATTAGGGCTCTTGGTCTGCGGCTTGAGATTCTAAGTCTTGGTTCTCGGTTGCGGGCTGTGGAAGTCCGTAGACACCCCAATCCACCCCGTCGGATGACGGGTCCCGTGGGTTCCCTATCTTGAGTCAGCTCTCTTATTTTGGTTCTCACCCGCTTCCTAATCCCGCATGCATTTTTGTTAGGTCTTGGTGGGACCACCTGAATGGTGTGGGTCCCTTTAGTTGATTTTATCTTATCTTAATCTTAAGTGATCTGGGTCTGTTCAGGTGGGCCCCGTTGGAAGGCCCCAACCGGTATCCTGGATGGGCTTGGGCTGGCCCGTGGGCCCTTGGTGGGCCTTCGTCTAACCCTAGGAGGCCCTGTGGGCTTTGGATAATGAGTTAATTTTTATTAAGGTTTGAGTTGAAGCTTAGATGTCTTTCATGCGACTGGTGGGCTGGATTGGTTTGTGGGCCCCTTAGGTGGGCCCACATGGTGGCCAAGGGTATTTTAGACTTATCTTATTTATATTTAAGTCAAAGTGGGCTGGTCATTGGGCTTGGGGCCCATGATCCAGGTTTTGGGCTTGAAAGCCCAGTTCCTTGGGGTTTAGGGCTTGTGCCCTAACTTGGCTCGGTTGGCGGGCTTTAGCGGGCCCGAAAGGCCCTAGCCCATGGTCTCGGCCAAACCACACAATTTATGCATTCATTCATTCACAAGGTACAGGTGGGCCGCATTGGGTTTGGTCCACCCGGTTTCTTATGGTTCATTTTGCTTAATCTTGCTTAATTGCCTGTTTCCGAGTTCATTGAGCTTGGTGGGCCCCGTTGGAAGGCCCACTAGTGTGCCAAGTTGGACCGGCTGATCCGAGTCCCATTTTGGGTTTCCGGGTGGCCCGGAAACCCTGCTGGTTTACTGGTTTATACACAAATCATCCCCAAATTCGGCTAGGGATCAATAATGCACAAAAAATCAGGCTTCTGTGTGTATCCGACAACTCAGGCCGGATACACTTGGTCTTCAGGTGATCCGGCCTGAGTGGCCAGATACACACAGGCCCTAGGTTATCCGGCCTTAGTTGCCGGATATGCCTAGGCCTCAGGTGATCCGGCCTGAGTTGCCGAATCACCCTGATGGCCTTTTTGGGTTTTGGCCATTCGGAATGGATTCCAGGGGGTTCTGGGGACACTTTACAAGTCTGGTGGGCCCCTGTGAGGGCCCACGTTGGTTCAGATTTGAGAGAAGCCTCATTTGGCTTCTCTCCTTGGGTCTCTTGGCAAAACAAGGGGATGTAGACAAAGGGGGAGGGAGATCATACTCACATGCTGGGGGGGGGGGGGGGTCATGGCAGCAGATGATCGGCTAGCATGTTATGAAAACAGCAAAACAAAACTCCTAATACAACCTAATATAAGGCATGATTGTCTAAGAGGAGCATGCATGGGACACTTAAGCATGGAGCAATGATACATGGTGGTTAGCATGCTTCGTACGACCTCCTTCAATCGACTTACCCTTGACTATTTATCTTCACAGCCCTAGAAAGAGCTAAAGAAGGGGGGGAGAAAGGGGCTTATCAAGGGGGTACAATAGATGAAAATCTAAAGGGAACATGCTCCCTTTTTAAACATGCTTGAAGCAAACTAAAAGAACAAAACAGCAACATAAGACACTGGAAAGCATGTAAAACCGGACTTTCATGCCTCTCAAATGACCCTACATGGGTACCCTACTTGTGGTGACTCCATGCCATGAGAGGAACACCAACAGCATGCATGGATCATGCTCAATAAAGCCATGCAAAACAGTGAGATAAAGAAAAAAAAAGGAACATCCCAGAAAACTCTACATTTAATATATGTGGAAGCTAATGTAACTAGGAGCCTTACCTGGGGGTTCTTAGAGCCTGGAGCAACGTAGAGACACCTCCTTGGGGCTGGACAGTAGCTGGAACTCCTTTTTTTCTCAGCAAAACAGCAGCTTCTTCCTTGCTTTTACCAGAAAAAGGAAAGGGAGAGGAAGGCCAAGGCTTGGGGGGCTTTGATCCTTGCTTGGAGGTGAAAGAGGGTTGAGAGAGGTGAAGGAGATGGGATTCGGGGTGGGTAGGTGAGAGAAGAGAGCTGGGAAACCAAAGAAACAAAAACCAACCCCGAAATGAGCTGCTGGTTTGCTTTTTATAGAAAACTTAATGTATTCGGCAACTCAGGCCAGATACATTAAGTGCTCTCCTTATCCGGCCTTGAAGGCCGGATACATTAGCTTTCCTTTGTATCCGGCAACTCAGGCCGGATACATGAATGATCATTACGAATTTTAATGCTGCCGCGAATTTGTCGGCCAAGTGGCGCGAAAATCGCGCGAAAATCTTTGTGTATCCGGCCTTCATGTCCGGATATGAAGGAGGAACAGTGTATCCGGCCTTCAAGGCCGGATAAAAGTTGGGAAATTACAAAAATGCCCTTGACTTGACCGATTCAACCGATTCAACCGATTCGACTGATTTGACACTTTTGGATATCTACGGATTGCCCCGTATGAATTTTGGATATTTAAGATTTAGTCCCTGAGATATTTCGCTGCGTTGGCTGCCATGTGTGCAGCTTCTGCGCCACGTGTGCAGTTTCCGTCTTTGCTGCTCGGGAACTTTGACAGCCTATATCTCACTCATCTGAACTCCGATTTGAGCAAACTCAATTGCATTGAACTCGTATCGGAGCCCTCTATTTAATGACATGGGGCTAAGCACTTGGCACGGATTCCGAGGAAAAGTCAACTTTTGATCTTTCCTCAGGTTTGACTGCCCTTGGATCCTTCATCCGGACTCAGATTCCTGCAAACCCAGTTGCGCTGGAATCGTGTCGGGATTCTCTATCCAATGGCATAGATCAAGAAATTTGGCACGGAATTCGAGGAAAACTCAACTCTCGGCTTTCCCTCAAGTTTGACTGCCCTTGGATCCTTCATCCGGACTCCGATTCCTACAAACCCAGTTGCGCTGGAACTGTGTCGAGATTCTCTATCCAATGGCAATGAAGTGATGCGGTAAAATTCTATCCGATTAAAAGGTCAACTTTCCACCCCTCCGGGTTTGACCTTTTAGCAGGGTTCTGCATTTCTGGCTTTTTGGGAGCGCAAAAATGAGGTGCTTACAGCTGCCCCTCTTTGCCCAGAGTCACCTCGCGGATGAACGGCAAAGAGAAAAAGAATCTTGTTTTTGCGCCTGGCATTTCTGTCGACATGGTCGACGAGCTAAGTCCTTTGAAGTTTTCATTTTGAAAAGGAAGCGGCCAAATCATGTGGCGTCACTTCCTGGCTTCAGAGTTTCCTTACCCTTTAGTTTCGGGTTTCTGTAGGGCAACTCTTCAGCATTTGATTGATTTTTGAAAGAGATTAGATTGGACTTGAGCTCGCCAACCTGTTTTGGCGTTGATGCCAGACACTTGACAATATTCTTTTCTTCTTGTTTGTTCCATTAAAGCTTTTTAGGTGATTTTCATACTTCTGACCAATTTGTGCCTTTTACTTGAAGCTTGATTGCATTTTCTTTCGGTGTCCAAGGGTTGGGTTAGGATGCGGGTTGGATGGAGAAAAGAGGGATGAAAGGTGGAGGAAGAGCTGCTGTTGGAGAGGAGGTGCTTCCAGCGCTGTCCAGTGCCTCAGAGGAGCTCACACACCTGCTCTAATCTATTTACAAAAGTGTGAAATCAAAATTACAAAAGGGGCATCTTGCCCAATGATATCTTCATTCATGCCCATTCTTCTTCACGTCTTCTTGTCCCTTCTTTGGTAGTGCCGGCACTCCCTCTGGGAGAGGCTCCCTAGCTTGGTATGACTGTCGCTGGGGATTGGGAAGGAACCTTCTCTCCATTGCCTCTCTTGTTTCTGACAAGCGTGGGAGTTCCCTGAGGAAGGATGCTCCGCTAGGGATAAGTGGGGATTCCTCACGCTGTCCTTATTTCTTTATAAGGCCTTTTCCTTTTGCCCGGGCTTGAGTTCTTCATGCTTGTTCGGGCCCTTGTCGAATGCGGGAGACTCTGCTGAGGACTGACTCTTGGCTTGCTTTGTCCTCTTTTTGCCTTTCTTCGCAGAGCCGGCCTCTTCAGACTGGGCGAGGCTTGAGAAGTCTTCATCGTTATGCACTACTTGCTTGAGAGGGCTCTGCTGAGGATATAAGGGTGTTGTCCCTCATTTGCCGAAGGTCTTCCACTGGGGATTATTCTCATTCATCGTAGGAACTCTGTCGGGGATTTCGGGGAAGGGTATCCGCCCTCCCGATGAAAGGATTCCACTGGGGATTTTGGACGGGTATCAGGCTCCTTCTGGTGCAAGGACTTCACTGGGGATTTTGGAGAAGACGCCCGTCGTCCCCCTCTGGTTTCACCTGTGAAGTCGTGAAGGGAACAAGAAGGTCAGTCTTGGACTAGTTGGGGATTAATGCAAAGCAATCTTATTTTCTTTGTTCTGAGCCTTTTGCCTGTTGCAGCTAGAAGTGGCCTCTGCCGAGGTTACGAGGTCACTGATTCAGGTTAGTAGCACAGTGGAGCTTAAATCAGTTAAGCAGGACAAATTATAGAAAAAGCAGGTGTGTTAGTGTGTGCTTGTGTCTACAATGTCCAAGAATCTTCCAGGTCAGACAGGACTTGGAGTGCTTGGTGGTTTCAGTAGCATTGTCATCACTAGCCACTGTGAAGCTTCTAACTCAGACGCAACCTGCCGGTTTGAAACACTCAGATCTATGCATCTTCCTTGTTTCATTATCTGCCACTGTCACTGTTCTATTCTGTATCTCGCTCTGCTCAGTCCAGACATGACCGGTTTTTTTTTTTTTTCTTCACACAACGCCCTTCCTTCGGGTTTTCGCCGTGTCCACCCTTTCTAGGCAACTCTGGATTCTGTCATCACTGATTGCTGCAGACTCAACCATTTTGCCCTGATCATTCTTCTTGGGATCCGAGAGGTCTTAGTGATAGGACGAAACATAGGCTTGGTCTTGGTTAATTATGAAAGAAAGGATAAGTGGCTCAAAAGGCTTTCTTTTCCGGGTTTGCAAGTGTGCTACTTTTTATTGCTGGTGGGACTTACATCATGGCTTATTCACATCCTAGTATTTTTGGTGGGGCAATCCTTTCCCCATTTTTTGGTCTTTCCCTTTTTTTTTCATTCTCTTTTTTTTGTTGTATTTTCTTCATCTTTTTGGAGTTTTTCTTGGGCAAACGTGCCCTGTTTCTTTTGTTTTGCCAGGAATGCCCTTTTTGAAGTGTAGCACACTCGTAATGGGTTGAAGGAATTTAAGGCTCAAAATTGTTTAACTAGGGGAAGATTTAAGGTATTTGGGAGGATTTACAGTTTAAGGAGAGTCAAGGATGGCCTCTCTTCATTTCCCAATTAGAATGATCTCAGGCGTAGTACAGCTTGACTGCGTCTGCATTTATCGGCTCGGGACAAATTGCCCCGTCCATCTCTTGCAGGATGAATGCTCCCCGGGACAGAACCTTGTGGACTACGAATGGCCCTTCGTAGTTTGGCTTGAATTTCCCACGGTTGTCCTCTTGATGGGGAAAGATTCTCTTCAGCACTAAATCTCCCACTTTGAATTGTCGTGGCTTCACTTTCCTGTTGTAGGCTCGCGCCACTCTCTGTTGATAGAGTTGGCCATGGCACAAAGCTTTGATCCTTTTCTCATCAAGCAACTGCAATTGGTCAAATCTGGATTCTTCCCATTCGACATCACTGATCTCGGCTTCCTTCAGGATCCTGAGTGATGGAATCTACGCTTCCACAGGGAGGACTGCTTCCATTCCGTATACCAGGGAGAACGGAGTTGCCCCAGTTGATGTTCTGATCGATGTCCGATAGGCGTGCAGTGCATATGGCAGCTTCTCGTGCCAGTCCCTGTAGGTGACCACCATTTTCTCGAGTATCTTCTTCAGATTCTTGTTGGCAGCCTCTACTGCCCCATTCATTTTGGGCCGGTATGCCGTGGAGTTTAGATGTCTGATCTTCAGATCTTCACACATCTTTTCCATGTCCTTGTTATTCAGATTCTTGGCATTATCAGTGATGATCGCTTCTGGGACTCCATAGCGACAGACTATGTTGTTCCTGATGAACTTGAGCACATGGGACCTCTTCACATTCACAAAGGACACGGCCTCCACCCACTTGGTGAAGTAGTCGATTTCCACCAAGATGAACCGATGCCCGTTTGAAGCAGTTGGGTGAACCTGGCCTATCATGTCGATTCCCCAGATGGCAAACGGCCAAGGTGATGTCATGGAGTACAGGGTGTTTGGCGGTACATGCATATTGTCGGTATAAATCTGGCACAACTGGCACTTTCTGACATGAGCGTAGCAATCTGCTTCCATGGTCATCCAATAATAACCCATTCTTAAGATCTTCCTTGCTAGCATATGCCCATTCATGTGTGCACCGCACAGCCCTCCGTGGACTTCCTCAATCAACTTCTGCGCCTCGGCTTCTCTGACGCATAGCAGTAGGGAGTCATTGTATGACTTCTTGTACAGCCTACCTCCGCTGTAGAAGTACTGTCCTGCTAATCTCTGTATAGTTCGCTTCTCTGCAGCTGAGGCACCCTCTGGCAAAATTTTGTTCCTTATGTATCTCTCGATGTCTGCGTACCAGGGCTCTTCTTCTGATGTGCTTTTCTCAATACTGAAGCAGTACACAGGGTAGCGCCGAAGTTCTATCTCCAATGGTTGTACCCAAGCGTTATCTGTGATGGTGGCCATTGATGCCAGCGTAGCTAGTGCATCTGCAAACCGGTTCCCATCTCGTGGCATGTAGTCAAATGTCACGCTCTTGAATTCCTCTTCTAATTCCTTGACCAGTTCCTGGTATGGCACTAACTTCACGTCTCTGGTCTTCCAGTCCCCCATCACTTGATAGATGATAAGACTTGAATCGCCAAACACTTTCAGCTCTTGTACATGCATCTCGATTGCGGCTCGCAAGCCTAACACACATGCTTCATACTCGGCCATGTTGCTGGTGCAATCGAAGAGGAGCTTTGCTGCTACTGGGTGGTGGACACCATCTGGGGAGATTAATACTGCTCCAATCCCTTTTCCATTCACATTGACTGCCCCATCAAAGAACATTTGCCACGTGGCTTCTTCTGGCTCTTTTGCAGATTCGATGTGCATCACATCTTCATCGGGGAAATGAGTCAAGAGTGGTTGATAGTCTGGCAGTGGATGCTCTGCCAAGTGATCTGCTACAGCCTGCCCTTTTATTGCCTTTCTAGTTGTGTAGACAATGTCGTACTCAGACAACAGGACTTGCCACCTGGCAACTCTGCCAGTGGAGATCGGCTTCTCAAAGATGTATCTCAACGGATCTAGATTGGAGATGAGCAAGACTGTGTGGCTGAGCAAATAATGGCGGAGCTTTTGGGCTGCCCAGACCAAGGCGCAACAGTCTTTTCAAGCATTGTGTATCTGACTTCGATGGTGGTAAATTTCTTGCTCAGGTAGTAGATTGCTTGTTCCTTTCTTCCTTTCTCGTCGTGTTGCCCTAATACACATCCTACAGCCGTCTCAGAGACTGTCAGATACATGATCAAGGGTCGTCCTAAGACTGGCGGGACCAACGTCGGTGGACTCACCAGATATGCCTTGATCTTATCGAATGCTACTTGGCAGTCTTCATTCCACACCACAGGGTTATCCTTTTTTAGCAGTTTAAATATGGGCTCGCACACAGGAGTCATTTGTGCAATGAACCTACTGATATACTGCAATCTGCCCAGGAACCCTCTTACTTCCTTTTCTGTACATGGAGGAGGCATCTCCAGAATTGCCTTTGCTTTGGCGGGGTCGACCTCAATGCCTCGCTTGCCCACTATGAAGCCGAGCAGTTTTCCTGAAGTAACTCCAAATACGCACTTGTTTGGGTTGAGCCGGAGCTTCTGCTTTCTGAGTCTGTCAAATACCTTCCCAAGGTTTATCAAGTGGTCTTCCTCTTCCTTGGACTTTGCTATCATGTCATCCACATATACTTCCATCTCATTGTGTATCATGTCGTGGAACAACAGGGTCATCGCACGCTGATATGTAGCGCCTGCATTCTTCAATCCAAACGGCATCACATGGTAGCAGTAAGTGCCACAGTGCGTGATGAAGGATGTTTTCTCCATATCTTCAGGTGCCATCCTTATCTGCTTGGGGTAGCAAGTTCGCCGAAGTTTCTCAATCTCGGGGCAATGGGTGACTTCTGACAGCCAAACCACGTCAAGGTCCAGTCGTTTTCCTCTACGAGGAAATCCTCTTTCGATTCCTCTTGGGAGCGCCGGGTGACGACACGCGTCCCACTCCTCATCAGCCCTCTTCAGCTCAGAGGAAGTTGGCTAGCTCCGGTTTTTGAGCCAGCCAATTAAACACAAGTAGAACGTTGTCTGTCTTGTCGCAAATATGTCCCTAAATTATTTCAACTTCCAAACATCTTTATGTTGGCTAAAGGAGGGTGCAATGCCTCGCACCCTCCTCTATGACGTTACAACTGGTTAATTAATTGCAAACTGCCCAAAGCATTGATAAGGTGGTACCAGTACCACACACAAGCGTCCAAGAGAGCTTTTTGCTTACCTGTCTGTCGTCAAGTCAAGGACGCTATATATATATACTCACGGTATATATATATATATACCGTTTTCCTCTACGAGGATTTCCTCTTTGGATTCCTCTTGGAAGCGCCTGCGGACGACACGCATCGCACCCGGTCCCACTCCTCTTCAGCCCCTCTTCAGCTCGTAGAGGAAATTGGCTGGCTCCGGTTTTTTGAGCCAGCCTTCACCGATCGGAGCCCTCTTCAGCCCATGTGTGTGGCTCCGGTTTTTTCTTTTTTTTATTTATATTGAGGAATCTAATTAATGCTCTTTATTTCTTTAAGGGTATCAGGGGAAAAGCCAAAGAAAATAAAAGCTGTTTTTTTTTTAAATAAATTTTTACTATTTCTTGTAATTACTATCCTTGTAATCTTGTTTAGAGGTCAATTAAGGCAGTTTTGGTCGTCTTGCTTGGACTGCAAACTCAACAATGCTATTAGTTTTATGTGATACTCTATTAAAATAATTAAGAAAAAAGTGAAGAGTTTTTAAGTAACTAAAAATTACTGATATTTTTAAAATCTATTTAAAAAGCCGAATAATTATTTAGGCTATACCAAACCCGGTCCTAAACTCCAAAGGATCATTAGTGGGGCGAGTTCAGGGTGCCTCCAATATGTTATATTTAAAAAAGTTTAATATAAGTCCTCTCAAGCCCAGTTACAAGTCCTCACAAGCCCAATTACAAGTCCAGTTACAAGTCCTCACAACCCCAGTTACAAGTCCTCTCAAGCCCTGTTACAAGTCCTCTCAACCCCAGTTACAAGTCCTCTCAAGCCCGGTTACAAGTACTCACAACCCCGGTTACAAGTCCTCACAACCCCAGTTACAAGTCCTCACAACCCCAATTACAAGTCCTGTCAAGCCCTACTACAAGTCCTCACAACCCCAGTTAGAAGTCCTCTCAAGCCCTGTTACAAGTCCTCTCAACCCCAGTTACAAGTCCTCTCAAGCCCGGTTACAAGTCCTCACAACCCCGGTTACAAGTCCTCTCAAGCCCTGTTACAAGTCCTCACAATCCCGGTTACAAGTCCTCACAACCCCAGTTACAAGTCCTCTCAAGCCCTGTTACAAGTCCTCACAACCCCAGTTACAAGTCCTGTCAAGCCCTGCTACAAGTCCTCACAGCCCCAGTTACAAGTCCTCTCAAGCCCTGTTACAAGTCCTCTCAAGCCCGGTTACAAGTCCTCACAACCCCGGTTACAAGTCCTCTCAAGCCCTGTTACAAGTCCTCACAACCCCAGTTACAAATCCTGTCAAGCCCTGCTACAAGTCCTCACAACCCCAGTTACAAGTCTTGTCAAGCCCTGTTACAAGTCCTCTCAAGCCCGGTGTAGACATCTGATTTTTGCACCCCTAAAATGGCAAAAAATGAAAAGTCAAACTTTTAGTCAAACCCTGAGGGGGTCAAAAAATTGACTTTTTGATTTAAGTAAATTTGGCCACCAAACTTCATCTCATTAAAAATAGCATTTCGACACGATTCCAATGCAACTGAATTTGCTGGAATCGAAGTCCAGATGAAAAAGATATGAGCTGGTCAAACTTTTGGGGAGCGAAAAGTTGACTTTTTGCTCGACCCCAATTCAGCTGCCAAACTTGACCCCAGTGGACAGGTGGTTCCGAGCCAGTTCCAACGACACTAAGTTTGCTGAAATCGGACACCGGATGAAGAAGTTATGAGCAGTTGAAGTTTCAGAAAAACTGCCCATGTGGCAAAAAAGGCAACAAAAAATGGAATAAACCAATAAAATAAATAAGATAAATGTGTTTAATAATATTTTAATAAAGAGAATCTCGCTTTTTTAATAAAATAATCGAAAAATCGAATAAGAATCTTGCAAAAAAAACTAAATTGAATAAAGGTTTGAAATCCAAACATTTTAAAAACGTGCTGGACCGTATTTGAATTACGGGCAGGGCATGCCCGTATTTGAAATACGGGCAAGATTCTCTAAACAGACACGCGTCGTTGTACGGCGGGACACGCGTCCCGTACGGCCGATTCGCGAGATTCGCACATGTGCGTTTTTCGCCCGTATTTGAATTACGGGCAAGGCACGCCCGTACTTGAAGTACGGGTAAGGCATGCCCGTATTTCAAATACGGGCACGGAAATTTTGCCTATAAATAGAGAGGCCACCCCCCCCCCTCATTTGAACAAGCCATCCCTCTCTGGCCTACCCCCTCTCCCTCCTGGTGTACTCCACGACCAAATGCTGCCCAACCACCACCACTCCTAACCAAAACTCTTTTTCATACCCAAATTACCCTTATGCTATAAGACTACCCCAAAACCATGCCCAAGCATCCTGTTTACCCTCCATTGATCAAAGCCATTTAACCAAGTCTAACCAAGCCCTTCCCAATTCATCCCAACAAACCTTGGAGGACGCGGAAGCGCTGCCAAAATCTCTAGGGAGTCGCTCCCTCACCAAATCAAAGAAGCACTAGTGTGGTAATTTTTGTATTCACTTCTTTTTAATGAATCATTTCATTTAAGTTTTCTTTCCTCTTATCACAATGTTACTAACTCATTTGCTGTTTGTTTTGAGTATCATGAAATGATGATAATAAAGAGTGGATTATTACAATAAAAAAAGAAAGAAAGGAAGAAAGTATCTAAAGGATACTTTAATCAACAAACTTAATGATCCACTTTGTTCTTTAACATGACATTGTGATGCGAGAATCTTTGTAACATATCCTCCCCTCTCTTGAATGAGGATTGTGGTTGATTGAACAAGAAAAGAAGGAAAGAAGCACAAGACCCAAAAGAGAAGGAAGAAGGCCTTTTAGGCCAAATGAAGCCAAATGAAGCATCTGGATGAGTTGAAGAAACCCACAGAAGCCACTGGAGGTCCCAAGAAAGCCACGGAACTGATCCAGATCAAAACCGGTAGCAAATATGCAAACTAAATCGCGTCCGTAAACTCAGGCCGGTCCAACCTAGACCGTGTTTTATTCACGGACAGAAGAGACCGTAGTCAATTCACGGTCAGGTTGGACCGTAGAGAAAAGACGGGCAAATACAAAAATGATGTAAAAGTGTAATTTCCTGGTTCGGTTGGACCTGATCCGGTCTAAACCATTCCCTTAAACCATTTGGGGTATCTTAAGCCCATTTTTGGACTTTGGGCCTAGATAGGCCCATCAAGATCCCTTTGGCCCACTTGTGAGGCCCACTTTTGACTGATCCATACCAGGCTTGTTTTGAATAAACAGGCCCAAGATCACTTGACTCTTGGCGAATGGGCCAAATCCAAGCCCACTAAGCCCATGGAATGTGTAAATAAATAAGATAACCAAATGGGTTACTCAATAACCCAACTGGGCCCAAAGCCCAACCATGGCAGCCCACGGGTCTTCCAACGGGACCCGGGTCCGACCCGCTCCACCTAAATCAATAAAAAGATAAAATCAAATAAAAGGGACCCACACCTTCAAAGGGCCCCGCCAGACCCAATAAAAAGCATGCTGGTCTAGGAAGGGTCAACTTGACTCAAAAACCAGGGAGACCCGAGGGACCCGTCAAACCGACGGAGCGAACCAGGGTGTCTTTAGGACTTCCCCGGATCGTAACCGAGGACTTAGCTAGAACTCTGAAAAGCCGCAGACCAGACTTAGACCCGATTAGGGCAAAACCGTGTCTGCCTGCACTCTCAGGCAGTGGCGACTCTGAATGTCCCGAGGCACGCACCAAAGGTGCGCCCGGTGTGCGATCTAGGCCAGGTTTAGGTGCGCACAGCTTGGCGACTCTGTTGGGGACTCCCTCAACCCAGTCGGACCCTGGTTATCAAATGAGTCAACTAGTTGGATATAAGCAGATTTAGGAAGTACTTCTTGTCCAACTTTAGTGGTTTATGGAAATTATGCAATTACATGATATTGGGGGATCCTGTCACAAGGACAAGATAATTGCCTAAGGAAAGTGGAATTTAAGCGGTTCCCTGTGACCCTCCACTTACCTGGGGATCCACCCAAACATTGTATTACATACTGTTCTGTATTCTCACTATAAAAGTGACATTAAGGAACCCTTAATCAGCCTACTATCCGAGAATCACCCGATTAGACACAGCACTTGGCCCCATTGCACATACAAGCACTTCACTACACCGTGAATGAATTTTTTTTAACTGCGTGGGGTGACATGCACGAGGGAGTCTGCATGGATGATCCGAACTGAATGCTGTCTACAACATGTGAATGCTCTTCTTAACCAAAACCTAGATCTTTCTAGCAGCCACCCTTCTTCAATCGAGAAACTTACTTTTGGGATGGTATTAGCCCTACGCTCCCGTGGCTTGCCGGGGAAAGCAGGGTAAACCCATCTCCCCAGGTTTCTAGATTCTTCAAGCGCCATTGGTTTCTTGCCATGGTACGCGAAGGGTCTAGTACTTGGCTCAGACCCTTGAAGGCAGGTGCCTTGGGCTGGGTATCCTTCCCCACCTATTACTTCTGATAAACCCTGATGTGAGCATGAACATGAATGAACAAATAAGGGTAAAATTAATCTGGGGCATTAACCCCCACCTGTGTTGGTCTTAACCCTAATTTAAGGAAATTAACTCGATTTAATCCGTGCATTCAAGTCGGTCTTAGTTCAGTCGAAAGCCGGCCAGATCAGACAGAAATGGGTCAGAACAGGGGCAAAAAAACCCTAGAGATAGGATTTCAGCCCACCTGCCGAATGACAAATTTGTACCCTCCTTTTGGGTTCTCAACAACCCTAAAGGTGATTCTCTTTCCGAATTTATTCTTGTAAATTTCACCCTCGAAGGCAAATTGTAAATATTGTTTCCAGTCCAATACTAGGGGAGCAGATGAAAGAGCAGATGAAAGAGCAGATGAAAGAACAGATGAAGGAAAAGGCCAGCTAAGACCTGAACATTTAAAGGACATAACCTTTAAAACCCATAACTTGAGTGCTTGGATTTGATTTCTGTGATTGATAATTGCATAAACTGCTTAGGCATTGATTTGATTTTTGCATATCTTGTTGCATGCCGTAGACTAATTTAGAGTTTTTGGTGGAAAACCCTAAATTGACTTGGAATTTCAATCGGATAGTCGGCATGGCATCTTCATCCTCGACTGAGAGAGTTCGCTTCCCTAGGATAGAGAAGTGTGCCTTTGATACCCCTTGGATCCGTTCTTGGACAAGGCAATTGCAAGGAGATGAGCAAATTAAATGGGAACAGAAACACCATATGGGACAAACTCTGTCCCTGTTAAATGTGCCCATTAATTGGGACATGATTCAGGCGGCCCTACCTTTTTGGGATCCCCAACTTTCACTCTTTAGGTTTGGAACTAATGAGTTGACACCCATGATTAAGGAATTTGAACTATTCCTCCGATTTCGTGACCATGGAGAACCAGCTAGGCCAAGTCTCAAAGATAGCTACAAGAATGAAGCTTGTACTTTCTTTGGCCTACCAAGAGGAGAATTCCAGACATTAGGAGGTGACCAAGCATTCACGCGGGTTTCTAAAACCTTCCTTGCTGAAAAGATAAGGGACAAGAAGCAGGAAAGACCCCGTATTTGGTGGGACACATTCACCCTCGTGGTTCTGTCACAGCTCTTCTTTCCTACTGGGGGAGACACCATTAATTTGGCCCTCATGGAAATTGTATACCAACTCCAAGTGAAATTCCGAATTGCACCACTGATCCTTGCTCAGCTATATCATGCCTTGACCATGGCCAAGAACGGAACTAGGAGGTTTCAGGGGTGCGCTCCTCTCCTACACATTTGGCTCCAAGATCACCTGATGGTTGCCTGTCAGCCCACGTTATGGGTACGTCCGTGACAATGTCACATTGATGGCCCAAAGAGAGATTAGACCAGACTTACCCTCCAGAGAGGACTGGTTTGACCACTTTCTCCAACTGAAAGGAGAAATGGATATAAGATGGGGAGGCACATTTGACCAGACATATACCCCCGTCATAGCTTTCAGGAAAAGACATTGCCTAGCCTTGATAGGCTTGACCCATGCCATGCCATACTATCCGGTTCGAATTTTGAGACAGTTTGGGAAGTCTCAGGGAATACCGATCAAGGATGAGGCGGAAGGATTAACTGGCCCACTTACATGGGAATTGAAGAAAAAATTGGTGAAGGAATGGCAACACGTGCACATACTCCAAGAGGACATTTTCACTGCATCCGATGTTCGTAATTACGAACAATGGATTGCTCGAGAAACTGGCCTAGACATCCCACCTCCTCTCAATATCGTCACCTCTGACGATATCCCAGTTCCGCCCCCTGACACATACAGGGATAGGGTGGCCGAACTGCGGGAATCTCATTCTCGGATCCACCGTGCATACGTGGATTCCGAGCGTAAAAACAAGCAGGCCAATGAGGCCCTTCAACAGCAGCTTGACACCCTGCGCAGACGCGCAAAAGAGGACCGACGTCTGCGGAATAAACTTCTGCGTGCCTCGAAAAGGCGAGACGTGTCCTCTCATTTTGATGATGACCAACCTAGCTAGACTCTGGGTTTGTTTTGTTTAATCTTGTAATTGCTTGTTCTGAATTTTGGCATTGTACTTCTTTTTCCATGAAGAATTTGGTGATAAAATTAATAAAGTCAATTAAGACGTTCCCCCCAATTCCTTTTCAAGCAATCTGGCCCCAATCCATTTAGGCGATCTGAATAAGGAACTCGCCAAAATTTTTTCTTTAAAGCCCGGTTCTGAATAAAGAACACCCAATTCCTACCCAATTTTCAAATCTTCAGAAATTAACAATTTCAAATTTAAGCAAAGGGTTCTGAATAAAAAACACCCGATTTAAAATTTTCAGGCGATCTAAGTAAAGAACTCGCCAAATTGTTTGAATCTTTAAACTAAAGGGATCTAAATAAAGAACACCCCATTTTTACCATCAACTCTAAAACTTTCAGGCAATCTGAATAAAGAACTTGCCAAAAGAATCTTTAAAATCCAGGGGGTCTAAGTAAAGAACACCCCGTCCTTGTCAACTCTCAAACCTTCAAGTTTCAAACTTAAGTTTTAAAACCCCAGGGTTCTGAATAAAGAACACCCTATCCCTTGAGCTCAGATCACACCCGTCTGATTTAAAAAGATCACACGGTCGGCCTATGGGCACTGAAGCCACTGGTAATTAAACCGGAAAATTGGCAGAGGATCGTCCTGGCATAGCATACCCCATTGTGTGGCACCAAGGTCAAGCAACTAAGCTAACGACTAAGGTACGCTCGGGTATCCCTAGCCGAACTCTTAGGGCACTGAAGCCACTGGTAATTAAACCAAAAAATTGGCAGAGGATCGTCCTGGCATAGCATACCCCGTTGTGTGGCACCAAGGTCAAGCAACTAAGCTAACGACTAAGGTACGCTCGGGTATCCCTAGCCGAACTCTTAGGGCACTGAAGCCACTGGTAATTAAACCAGAAAATTGGCAGAGGATCGTCCTGGCATAGCATACCCCGTTGTGTGGCACCAAGGTCAAGCAACTAAGCTAACGACTAAGGTACGCTCGGGTATCCCTAGCCGAACTCTTAGGGCACTGAAGCCACTGGTAATTAAACCAGAAAATTGGCAAAGGATCGTCCTGGCATAGCCTTCCCCATTGTGAGGCGTCAAAGTCAATGGTGATTAAACCAACGACTAGCTAAGACACGCCCGGGAACTACTAGCCAAAGTCAGGTGCTAAAACTATCAGAGATTAAACTGAAAATTGGTTAAGGTACACCTAGATGTTGCTGTTTAGCTCATCCCCTGCGGAGACTTAACATGGTCCAACCTCGTGATACTGAGCTCAAACCAACCTTCTAAACCGGGTTCTCTTTCCCAGCCTTTTGGCTAAAACAGACCAGTCTAAACCGGGTTCTCTTTCCCAACCATTTGGTTAAAATAGATCAGCTTAGGGTTCTCTCCCCCAGCCGTTTGGCTAAAACAGATCAGTCTAAACCAGGTTCTCTCTCCTAGCCGTTTGGCTAAAACAGATCAGTCTAAACCGGGTTCTCTCTCCCAGCCGTTCGGCTAAAATAGAGCAAGCTTAAGAATCTCTATCACCTTCAAAATAATCCAAATGAATTAATCTTTGATCATGTATTATGCCTTTAATATAAGTTGCACTAATATCCGCTGGTTGCCCTCCCCAGGTACCAAAATTGCTTCTCGAAGCCCTTACCTGTTAAGATCTAGAAGAAGACTTGAGATGGAGCAGCCAAGAGAACAGACCTCGCCAGGACAGGAAACTCAGGCAGAGTCCAGTCAGACACAGACAGTGACTGACCTGCAACAAAGGATAGACAGTATGGGAACTATTATTCAGGAGTTAATGGCAGAATTGAGAGAACTCAGGGTCGCTCCCCCAGCTGCACCAGTGACCCTGCAGCAACCGATTGCTCCACCGCAGATGGATGCTACACCACCATACCCTGCATACCCAGCTCCGTTGGTACCACCTCCACCTCCACAAGCCGTGCCTCTTCCACAGATTATTGCGCCTGCCCAACTAGGACAAGAAGAGGAAGATTGGTATAGAACACAGCAGGCCCAGTTTGATGAAAAGATGGCAGCCACTAAGTCAGAGGTAGATGCTTTGCGTGAAGAGCTGAAAAGCCTACGACCCAGTGCAGTCCCCATGGAGGCTACTTTAGACAGCCTCTGCTTCTTCTCTGATGTTCAACTTCCACCGAAATTCAAATGCCCTAACTTGCATCAGTTTGATGGCACCGGGTGCCCGTTAAACCACCTAAGGTCATACTCTGGAGATATGTGTCAATATGCCAAAGATGAAAAAATTATGATACAGTTCTTTCAGAGGTCGCTGACAGGAGCAGCATACAACTGGTTTTTGAGTCTGGACAAAACCAAGATCAAGACTTGGAATGATTTGGCTGCAGCATTCATTCAGCAGTACCGTTTGAACAGTCAGATTATGCAAACTAGGGCTGAACTGCAAAGGTTGAAAAAGAAGAATCAGGAATCTGTACGGGAGTATGCCAAACATTGGAAAGAATTGGCCACACTGGTTCAACCGCCACTTCTTGAACAGGAGATGACCTCCTTGTTCATTGCATCACTTGGACAACCATTCTTTTCCTTGCTACTGGGGCAAAGTACTTCCAATTTCAATAACTTGATTCTGACGGCAGACAGAATTGAAGATGCGGTCAGGGCTGGAAAGATAGATGGCAGTGGCCAGGGCCCTACACAAAGAAGATCAGCAACGTGACAGAGTAGTAGAAGTCAGGGGCAAGAGCCTAGAAGGCAAGAGGCCCAGGCTGTTAATTATGTACAGCCAACACAACCCTATCACATTGCCCAGAGGAACGAAAGTCAGGGGCAACCTCTGAGAAGAACCAGAGAAGAAACAGAGGCAAGAATGAAGAGGGTTTTTACCCCGCTGCCTTATGCACCTGCGGAACTATTGGCTACACTGCTGAAGAAGGGGTACCTTCAAATCAAGCCTCCTAACCCCAGAATGATCAACTCACGAAGTTATAATACAGCAGAAAAATGCGAGTATCATTCTGGAGCTCCCTGGCATTCAACAAATCGATGCTGGGATTTGAGGCATGACATACAAGATCTGATAGACAGCAAGAAGATCTCTGTAGATCCCCCAGCACCAGCAGCACCTACTCCACCTACTGGCACAACTACCAATCCTCTCCCAGACCACTCTAAGGCTTCTGCTAGTGGATCAGTGAATCAGGTCATCAGTGACCAGGGCAATGAAGTACAGTTTGACCCCTCTATGTTGATTGGGCGACCGGGGCAAATTGTCAGGATATACCTCCAAGAAGAGATAGTAAAACAGCAAGTGTGCGTCGTCAACAGAAATGATGACGAAGAAACCTTCTTGGGGTTCCCTCTGGTGCATTTCAACTTTCCCGAACCAGAGCCTTTCTATCCTCCACCTGTCCCAAACTCACCCCCATTAAATATCTTCGACATGATGAACCCATTCAACGAGCCTGTGGACTTCCTACTGGAACAACCCACCTTTAACTTACACCAACTTCACCTTGACCCAACCTACTCCGCTGTGCCTCCACCTTACCAATTCCTACCCATGTACCATGATTCTACCATCACTTCCACTGAAAGAGAAGTCGATCGGATTACCCGTTCTGGTCGATATATCAACCCTAACCCTCCATCTGCACCAGAGGGAGATACTAGTGAAGAAAGGACAAGGAAAGAAAAAGGGAAGGATGTGGCTACTGAATTGCCACAGACCCATAAGAAGAAAGGGAAGGCCCCAGAAGAAGAGATTGAAAAACTCCACTATAGTGCCTTCACTCCAGAGTATGATTTAGTGCAGCAGTTGAATAAGACACCAGCCCAGATATCCATTATGCGTCTCTTATTGGATTCAGACAAACATAAGGCCGTACTTACAAAAATACTGGGTGATACTCATGTGCCTGACGACATCAGCCCTGAACAGCTGGAGACAGTAATGTCTGTAATTGCTACGCCAGAAGCAATATCCTTTTCCTCAGCAGACTTGCCCCCTGAAGGTTATAACCATACAAAGCCTCTGTTTATCACTGTAAGATGCTCCGACTTAATGGTGAGACGGGTCATGATCGATAACGGGTCAGCTCTAAATATCTGCCCAGTCAGGACCTTCCACAGTCTACAGCTGAACGCTGAGTTGATCAAACCTAGCTCCAACAATGTCTGCGGGTTTGACAATGCCAAGAAGGATTCCCTGGGGGAAGTTAATCTGGAAGTTATAATCGCTGAAAGGGCCTTCTTCATTACCTTTGAGTTGATGGACATCAATGCCTCCTTTAATTTGTTGATTGGAAGACCTTGGCTACATCAAGCAGGGGCAGTTCCGTCCACCTTACATCGAATGATCCGATTTATTTCGGGAAATCAATTGATCACGGTACATGCAGAAAATCACCGAGAATTTGAACAAGGAGGGGTACCCGTGATTAATTATGAGCTGCCTACTTCCCTGAACTTCCAAGCCATAGAAATGGTACAAGTAAACAGCATTCCTACTCCTCTGCAATCAGACTTGTCCCGCAGAAGGAAAAGGAAGAGCATGTTCGGTGCTGCTGAATGCGCCGACTGGGGCCTCCGAGTAGGAGAAGGTTTAGGCAAATACAAGCAAGGCATCAAGTCTGCAATCCAGCCATGTGAAAAATCTGTGGGCTTCGGACTGGGGTTTGTTCCTGAACCTGAAGACTATGCCAGGCTATTCGGCAGGAAAGCTGAACGGAAGAGGGCACGAGCAGAAGGAAGAGACCCACACTGGCCCATTTGTGTACAGGGCCAGTTATACCATCACTTTGCCAATATGGAGAAGGAAGCTGCACAAGCCATTCAGAACATAGTCCCCCAGGGATGGGGCGATGAGTTCAATGATCCAGTTGAGCAAGCGGAAGCCGATTATCTGCAAAGGTTATGGGATGAACCTCCCAGGCCCCAGGAGACAGTTACAGAAGAGAACTCAGAAGCTCTCAGTGGGATGATGGAAGAACTGTCTGCTTTATTCTCTTGGCAGTCAGTTGACACCGAAAAACCAGCTATCCCTGAAGAGGCGTTTGTCTACCCATCAGATGATACCGAAGAAGAAGAGCCAGCTCAGTACATCTACATGATGGAAAGCCAGGATAGTTCAGGAGAACCCACTCTAAGGCAAAGGTCTCCCCCACCTCCTATCTGCATTATACACCCAAGTACAAGGGATGGTCTGGGTCAGATGTTCCAGAATATGCCCCAAGTGCTGGGACTGCCTACTGAGCTGGCTTACCATGAAACTTATGATAACTGGGCCCCTGACGAATATTCTTCCAGCAGGAGGGATGAATCATCAAAAAAATCTGTAACCAAGGCATTCCCTAAGGTGGAACCACCCAACGAAGTCACTATTTGGGTACCAGGGACTGTCATCCGCCGTGGGGTATGGATCAGTATATCATCCGAAGATTCGAGCCAGAATCAACCAAATAAGGGCACAGCTAATGACCCCATCTGCATCTCCTCTAACAGCAGCATCAGCATGATACAGACTGGGAAGGTGAATATGGTGACCACTGTAACCAAAGACAAGCACGCATTACAGAACTGGAGTTCGACGCCACTTGCCACTCGCAAAGCCGAACTACCACAGGGAGTTTCTTCCACTTCTGAAATTCCCCCTGTAGATATTGCTGCACTTTTTAATAAATGCGTGAAGTCTTTTGATTATTTTTCTGCTTCTGTGAATAATTCTGCAAGTAAGCAAACCCAAAATCGCAACCTTAATATCAATCTCGACGCACACCCGAAAAATTCGGAGCACGAGATAGATAATCAGGCTGCCACAATTAAGCAAAAACAAAAAGGTCAAAAAGAACAAAAAGAAATCCATAGTGTCGAACAAGAATCAGGTAACGATGCTTACTCATCACAACCCGATGATTCAGAAATTATCCCCAGTGATTCTTTTGAACTTGAGGATAATGATGAATCATGGGAGACCCCACCTGAAATCCAATTTGCCTTGGACAGACATGAAAAAGGTCTCCAGGCTAATATTGAGGAAACTGAACCTATCAACATAGGTGACACAGCACAACCAAGGATTCTCCAAGTTGGTAAAAAGCTGTCTCAATTACAGAAAACACAGATAACTGATTTTCTAAAATTCTACACTGATGTGTTTGCATGGTCATATGAGGATATGCCTGGGTTAGACACGGATTTAGTTGTGCACCGGTTACCTATAAAGTCTGAGGCCACACCAGTGAAGCAAAAACTCAGACGCATGAAACCAGAATGGGCCCTGAAGATCAAAGAAGAGGTCACCAAGCAGTTAAAAGCTGGGTTCTTGAAAGTTACAGATTACCCAGAATGGTTAGCAATCATCGTGCCAGTCCCCAAGAAAGATGGAAGGGTCAGGATGTGTGTCGATTACAGGGATTTGAACAAGGCAAGCCCGAAAGATGACTTCCCGCTGCCACACATTGATATACTGGTTGATAATACTGCAACTCATTCCATGTTCTCCTTCATGGATGGATTCTCTGGGTATAATCAGATAAGAATGGCACCTGAAGACATGGAGAAGACTTCCTTTATCACGCACTGGGGCACATACTGCTACAAAGTGATGCCATTCGGGTTGAAGAATGCAGGCGCCACATACCAGCGAGCAATGACTTTGCTATTCCACGATCTGATGCACAAAGAAATGGAAGTATACGTGGATGACATGATTGCAAAGTCAAAAGAAGAGGAAAATCATTTGGTGAACCTTGGAAGAGTGTTTGACAGGCTCAGGGAATGCAAGCTCCGATTGAACCCTAATAAGTGTGTATTCGGCATTACCTCAGGGAAGCTACTTGGATTCATCGTTGGGAAACGAGGAATTGAGGTTGATCCTGTCAAAGTAAAGGCAATTCTGGAGATGCCTCCCCCATCCACAGAAAAAGAAGTGAGAGGTTTCCTTGGCAGATTACAGTACATCAGTCGGTTCATAGCACAGATGACTCCCGTGTGCGAACCAATATTCAAATTGCTAAAAAAGGATAACCCCGTGATCTGGAATGAAGATTGCCAAGAAGCATTTGACAAAATCAAGGCCTATTTGATGAGCTCGCTGACTTTGGTCCCCCCTGTACCAGGACGACCTTTAATCATGTACCTGTCAGTCACAGAAACGGCAGCCGGATGCGTCCTAGGGCAGCATGATGATACAAGAAGAAAGGAGCAAGCAATTTATTATCTGAGCAAGAAATTTACCAATTATGAAGTAAGATACACGTTGCTTGAGAAGACCTGTAGCGCATTGGTATGGGCAGCTCAGAAGCTCCGGCACTATCTCCTCAGTCATACTGTCTTTTTGATCTCAGATGCAGATCCTTTGAAGTACATTTTTGAAAAGCCAATCTCCACTGGAAGGATAGCCAAGTGGCAGGTTATCTTATCTCAGTATGACATTGTCTACACCACGAGAAAGGCAATAAAGGGACAGGCAGTAGCAGATCACTTGGCAGAACACCCCGTGCCCGACTATCAACCACTTCTCACCAGGTTGCCGGATGATGAAATTATGTGTGCCGAATCAGTAGAAAAGGAAACTGGATGGCAAATGTTCTTCGATGGGGCCGTCAACATCAATGGGAAAGGGATTGGAGCAGTAATCATTTCCCCAAAAGGAGTCCATCATCCAATAGCAGCAAAACTCTTGTTCGATTGCACTAACAACATGGCAGAATACGAAGCATGTGTGTTAGGCTTGCGAGCCGCAATCGAAATGAATATTCAAGAGTTAAAAGTTTATGGTGATTCCTGTCTAATCATCTACCAAGTAATGGGAGATTGGCGGACTAAGGATCCTAAGTTGGTACCATATCAGGAACTGATTAAGGAATTGGAAGGACAGTTCAAAAGCGTGACGTTTGATTATATGCCACGAGACAGGAATCAGTTTGCAGATGCCCTGGCAACACTGGCATCTATGGCAACTATCACTGGGGACACCTGGGTACAACCATTGGAGGTAGAAGTGCGGCATTCTCCTGTCTACTGTTTTAATGTTAAGAGGAGCACACCAAAGGGGGAACCCTGATATGCAGACATAATGAGGTACCTAAGAAACAGGACTTTGCCAGAAAATGCCACAGCATCTGAGAGGCGTACGATTCAGAAACTGGCTGGACAGTTCTTCCTCAGTGGAGATAAGCTATACAAGAAGTCCTACAATGATTCATTACTGCTATGTGTAACAGAGGAAGAAGCACAACAGCTGGTTGATGAAGTCCATGGGGGACAATGTGGTGCACATATGAATGGACACATGCTAGCCAGGAAAATTTTGAGAATGGGCTATTACTGGTTAACTATGGAACATGATTGCCATATCCATGTAAGGAAATGCCGGTTATGCCAAGTTTATGCTGACAACATTCATGCACCGCCCAACACCTTGTACTCAATGACTTCTCCTTGGCCCTTTGCCATCTGGGGAATTGATATGATTGGAGAGATCCATCCGAAGGCATCAAATGGGCATCGATTCATCTTGGTTGCAATAGACTATTTTACCAAGTGGGTGGAAGCCATGTCCTTTGCAGATGTCAAGGGGTCTCATGTGCTGAAATTCATCAGAAGCAACATTGTCTGTCGCTACGGTGTGCCTGAAGCACTTATCACAGACAATGCCAAGAATTTGAATAACAAGGACATGGATAAGATGTGCGAAGATTTGAAGATCAGACATCTAAATTCCACAGCATATCGGCCCAAGATGAATGGAGCAGTAGAGGCTGCCAACAAAAATCTGAAGAGGATATTGGAAAAGATGGTAGTCACCTACAGAGACTGGCATGAGAAGCTGCCATATGCTTTGCATGCATACCGAACCTCAATCAGGGTCTCAACCGGAGCAACTCCTTTCTCTCTTGTATATGGAATGGAGGCAGTCCTTCCCGTAGAAGTGCAGATCCCTTCACTCAGAATCTTGAAGGAAGCAGAGGTTGACGACATTGAATGGGAAGAATCAAGGTTTGACCAGTTGCAGTTGCTTGATGAAAAAAGAATCAGAGCTTTGTGCCATGGACAACTCTATCAGCAAAGAATAGCACGAGCTTACAACAAGAAAATGATACCACGACACTTCAAGGTGGGAAACATTGTTATGAAAAAGATATTCCCCCACCAAGAAGACAATAGAGGGAAATTCAAGCCAAACTATGAAGGACCATTCATAGTACACAAAGTTCTGTCCAGAGGAGCACTAATCCTACAAGAGATGGACGGAACTATTTTTCCTGAGCCAATAAATGCAGATGCAGTTAAACTATATTATCCTTGAGATCATTCCAATTGGGAAATGAAGAGAGGCCATCTTTGACTCTCCCCCAAACCTGTAAATCCTTTCAAACACCCTAAAAGATTCCCCTAGTTAGACACTTTTGGGCCTGAAAATTTCTTTTCAAACCTAGTACAAGTGTTCCTTCACATCCAAATGGGCATTCCTGGCCCTAACTCAAAAAAAAAAAAAAAAAAGAGAGCAATTGCGAAGAAAATCAAGAAAAAGAAGAAAAGAAAAGCAAGTACAAAGTAAGATGTGGAAAATATGAACCCCACACCAAAGAAATAAGCCAGGATGTAAGCCCCAACAATAAAGGAGCACTGTCCAAACCCATAAAGTTACAACCTTTTTGAGCCATTTGTCTTTCTTTCAAAACCCCAACCTAGCCTACATTTCGTCCTATCTTGAAGACCTCTCAGATCCTAAAGTGAATGATCTTGAGCAAAACAGTCAAATCTGCGTTTTCTGGTAATGACGGAATTGGATTCTCCCTGAAAGGACCAGACATGGTAAAAACCCAAAAGGGCGCTGTGTGCAAAAAGGGTCAGTCGTGGTTCAAAAAAAAAAAAACAAAAAACAAAAAAAAAAAGAGCTGGTCATGCCTTGATTAGAAAGGGGAATGCAGCAAAAACAGAAACAGAATGGACAGTGCACTGAGTGGGGACAGCCAAGCGACCTGAAGGGCCCAGATTGGTAGAATGTGTTTGAGTCAACGCTCCAAGGCCTATGATGACAAGGCTAAAGATACCAAGCACTCTAAGCCGTGTCTAACTTAAGGATTGACTTTTGTGATAATTGCAGGCACAAACACACACTACCACATCTGTGTTTTTCCGTAATTGTTCTGCTTAACTACTCTTGAGATTTCCCCAACTGTGCTGCTAACCTGTGAAGAAAAGTTTATTACCTTGATCAACAGCCGTTTTTTGTGATAAGTGAAAGACTTAAAAAGAAACAAACCCTGCATATCCCCAGCAGATCGAGCACTGACATTTTGCTCTTTGTATAGGTTCAAAGAAGGAAGAAGAAAGATGCAAGATGAACATAAGAAGGATACTTTAATCCTTCATTCCCCAGCAGAGACTTCTTCCCTTTCATCCCCAGCGGAGCTCAGAAGAAAGAAGATCGTCAAGATCCTCAGACCCTCCATCAAGACTTCAAAAGAAAAGAGAGACATCACAATAATCCCCAGTGAGTCATCTAGACAGATCATACTCCCACCAAGTCCCCAGTGGAGTAACTCCTAAATGAAAAAGAAGCTCTAATGCCTTAACAAGAGAAAGAACCTGGCAAGGAGAAGCAACAAGGAAAAGCAATAATGGGCCGATTTGCCCCCTCTTGTAAATTTTGATTTCCCACTTTTGTAAATAGTATAGGCTCGAGTAGGTGTGTGGTCTCCGAAATGATGGACAGCAGCGTGAAAGCTTCCTCCCGTCCTCCTACCTGCACTCCCAAACCCAGACCTTAGCCTCTCTTTCCAAAAAAAACAAAAAACAAAAAAACAAAAAAAAACTCTCAAGGAATCAAGAATTGAAGTCACTAAAAGCTTTAATGGAACAAACAAAAAGAAAAGAACATTGTTAAGTGCCTTGCATCAACGCCGAAACAGGCTGATGAGCTCAGATTTAATCCTATCTTTCTTCTTCAAAAACAAAGAACTAAGGAACAGCCCTATTCAAGCCCGAGAGAGGGTATAGGGATTCCAAAATCAGGAAGTGATACCAGACATCTGACACTTCCCTTTCATTAAAAACAATTCAGTGATTGAGCTCGTCGACCCTGTCGATAGAAATGCAAGGTGCAAAAATAAGGTTCTTTTTCTTCTTTGCCGTTCATCCCCCAAGGTGACTCCAGCAAAGAGGGGCAGCTGTAGACACCTGATTTTTGCACCCCTAAAATGGCAAAAAATGAAAAGTCAAACTTTTAGTCAAACCCTGAGGGGGTCAAAAAATTGACTTTTTGATTTAAGTAAATTTGGCCACAAAACTTCATCTCATTAAAAATAGCATTTCGACACGATTCCAACGCAACTGAATTTGCTGGAATCGGAGTCCAGATGAAAAAGATATGAGCTGGTCAAACTTTTGGGGAGCGAAAAGTTGACTTTTTGCTCGACCCCAATTCAGCTGCCAAACTTGACCCCAGTGGACAGGTGGTTCCGAGCCAGTTCCAACGACACTAAGTTTGCTGAAATCGGACACCGGATGAAGAAGTTATGAGCAGTTGAAGTTTCAGAAAAACTGCCCATGTGGCAAAAAAGGCAACAAAAAATGGAATAAACCAATAAAATAAATAAGATAAATGTGTTTAATAATATTTTAATAAAGAGAATCTCGCTTTTTTAATAAAATAATCGAAAAATCGAATAAGAATCTTGCAAAAAAAACTAAATTGAATAAAGGTTTGAAATCCAAACATTTTAAAAACGTGCTGGACCGTATTATGATTACGGACAGGGCATGCCCGTATTTGAAATACGGGCAAGATTCTCTAAGCAGACACGCGTCGTTGTACGGTGGGACACGCGTCCCGTACGGCCGATTCGCAAGATTCGCACATGTGCGTTTTTCGCCCGTATTTGAATTACGGGCAAGGCACGCCCGTACTTGAAGTACGGGCAAGGCATGCCCGTATTACAAAATACGGGCACGGAAATTTTGCCTATAAATAGAGAGGCCACCCCCCCCTCATTTGAACAAGCCATCCCTCTCTGGCCTACCCCCTCTCCCTCCTGGTGTACTCCACGACCAAATGCTGCCCAACCACCACCACTCCTAACCAAAACTCTTTTTCATACCCAAATTACCCTTATGCTATAAGACTACCCCAAAACCATGCCCAAGCATCCTGTTTACCCTCTATTGATCAAAGCCATTTAACCAAGTCTAACCAAGCCCTTCCCAATTCATCCCAACAAACCTTGGAGGACGCGGAAGCGCTGCCAAAATCTCTAGGGAGTCGCTCCATCACCAAATCAAAGAAGCACTAGTGTGGTAATTTTTGTATTCACTTCTTTTTAATGAATCATTTCATTTAAGTTTTCTTTCCTCTTATCACAATGTTACTAACTCATTTGCTGTTTGTTTTGAGTATCATGAAATGATGATAATAAAGAGTGGATTATTACAATAAAAAAAGAAAGAAAGGAAGAAAGTATCTAAAGGATACTTTAATCAATAAACTTAATGATCCACTTTGTTCTTTAACATGACATTGTGATGCGAGAATCTTTGTAACATATCCTCCCCTCTCTTGAATGAGGATTGTGGTTGATTGAATAAGAAAATAAGGAAAGAAGCACAAGACCCAAAAGAGAAGGAAGAAGGCCTTTTAGGCCAAATGAAGCCAAATGAAGCATCTGGATGAGTTGAAGAAACCCACAGAAGCCACTAGAGGTCCCAAGAAAGCCACGGAACTGATCCAGATCAAAACCGGTAGCAAATATGCAAACTAAATCGCGTCCGTAAACTCAGGCCGGTCCAACCTGGACCGTGTTTTATTCACGGACAGAAGAGACCGTAGTCAATTCACGGTCAGGTTGGACCGTAGAGAAAAGACGGGCAAATACAAAAATGATGTAAAAGTGTAATTTCCTGGTTCGGTTGGACCTGATCCGGTCTAAACCATTCCCTTAAACCATTTGGGGTATCTTAAGCCCATTTTTGGACTTTGGGCCTAGATAGGCCCATCAAGTTCCCTTTGGCCCACTTGTGGGGCCCACTTTTGACTGATCCATACCAGGCTTGTTTTGAATAAACAGGCCCAAGATCACTTGACTCTTGGCGAATGGGCCAAATCCAAGCCCACTAAGCCCATGGAATGTGTAAATAAATAAGATAACCAAATGGGTTACTCAATAACCCAACTGGGCCCAAAGCCCAACCATGGCAGCCCACGGGTCTTCCAACGGGACCCGGGTCCGACCCGCTCCACCTAAATCAATAAAAAGATAAAATCAAATAAAAGGGACCCACACCTTCAAAGGGCCCCGCCAGACCCAATAAAAAGCATGCTGGTCTAGGAAGGGTGAACTTGACTCAAAAACCAGGGAGACCCGAGGGACCCGTCAAACCGACGGGGTGGACTGGGGTGTCTTTAGGACTTCCCCGGATCGTAACCGAGGACTTAGCTAGAACTCTGAAAAGCCGCAGACCAGACTTAGACCCGATTAGGGCAAAACCGTGTCTGCCTGCACTCTCAGGCAGTGGCGACTCTGAATGTCCCGAGGCACGCACCAAAGGTGCGCCCGGTGTGCGATCTAGGCCAGGTTTAGGTGCGCACACCCGGTTACAAGTCCTCTCAACCCCAGTTAGAAGTCCTCACAAGCCCTGTTACAAGTCCTCACAACCCCTGTTACAAGTCCTCACAAGCCCTGGGGTTGTAGGCTTTCGGAGGACTTGTAACAGGGCTTGTGAGGACTTGTAACAGGGCTTGACAGAACTTGTAACTGGGGTTGTGAGGACTTGTAACAGGGCTTGAGAGGACTTGTAACTGGGGTTGTGAGGACTTGTAACCGGGGTTGTGAGGACTTGTAACCGGGCTTGAGAGGACTTGTAACAGGGCTAGGACTTGTAACAGGGCTTGAGAGGACTTGTAACTGGGGTTGTGAGGACTTGTAACAGGGCTTGTGAGGACTTGTAACTGGGGTTGAGAGGACTTGTAACTCGGGTTGAGAGGACTTGTAACTGGGCTTGTGAGGACTTGTAACAGGGCTTGTGAGGACTTGTAACTGGGGTTGAGAGGACTTGTAACTGGGCTTGTGAGGACTTGTAACAGGGCTTGTGAGGACTTGTAACTGGGGTTGAGAGGACTTGTAACTGGGGTTGTGAGGACTTGTAACAGGGCTTGTGTAACAGGGCTTGTGAGGACTTGTAACTGGGGTTGCGAGAACTTGTAACCGGGCTTGAGAGGACTTGTAACTGGGGTTGAGAGGACTTGTAACATGGCTTGACAAGACTTGTAACTGGGGTTGTGAGGACTTGTAGCAGGGCTTGTGAGGACTTGTAACTGGGCTTAAGAGGACTTGTAACAGGGCTTGACAGGATTTGTAACTGGGGTTGTGAGGACTTGTAACAGGGTTTGGTATAGCCTAAATAATCCTTTGGAGTTTAGGACCAGGTTTGGTATAGCCTAAATAATTATTCGGCTTTTTAAATAGATTTTAAAAATATCAGTAATTTTTAGTTACTTAAAAACTCTTCACTTTTTTCTTAATTATTTTAATAGAGTATCACATAAAACTAATAGCATTGTTGAGCAATTGATGAGACCAACTAATCAATGGTTTTAACTAAAAATATTATGAAAAATAAATAAATAATATGCCATTATGGATCAGTGTAATCATCCAAACCCGTAAGAAAGAAAAATGTTATTTCAATGAAAAATATTAGACCGTGCTCCCAAGAGAACACCAATCCTTCTTCCCGATTTATGAGAACACCAACAATGGTGGACCTTCCTTGCAGAAGTGCAATGGATACCTGACAACAGATGTTGAGTTTGCAGTCCAAGCAAGACGACCAAAACTGCCTTAATTGACCTCTAAACAAGATTACAAGGATAGTAATTACAAGAAATAGTAAAAATTTATTTAAAAAAAACAGCTTTTATTTTCTTTGGCTTTTCCCCTGATACCCTTAAAGAAATAAAGAGCATTAATTAGATTCCTCAATATAAATAAAAAAAAGAAAAAATTTATTTGCAACAAAAAGCCTCAAATAAACAGATCATTGAAGGGTAGAATCTGATGTTCCAGAGGGTATCTTTCCATAGAAAACAGTCTCATAAATTAATAACCATAAATGAAATGTTACACAAGAACCATGACCTGAAAGTCTGAAACACAACAGAGCCACAAAATGAAAGATAGAATTAGAAACAAAATAGAAAAGAGAAGGAAGATTTTCTATTATGATATATGAAAAAAAATATAGAAGCATCCATGTTCATGACATACACAAACAATATTTTAGGACATATGTAACTTCAAACACCATATTTTAGCACTGCCATAATTCTAGAAACAGAAGGAAAAAAAAACATCAAAACAGCAAGGGTAGGTAGCAACACACACATGGGCTGAAGAGGGCTCCGATCGGTGAAGGCTGGCTCAAAAAACCGGAGCCAACCAATTTCCTCTACGAGCTGAAGAGGGGCTGAAGAGGAGTGGGACGCGTGTTGTCCGCAGGCGCTCCCAAGAGGAATCCAAAGAGGAAATCCTCGTAGAGGAAAACGACTCATCCTTTCCATGGAACCAATTACGCTAAAGCTAAATGAATATGGATCAAGCATGATTTGGGCTACATCCAACCTATTGATGGCCCTAGCCCAAACTCTGATGTGGATCTATCTTCTTTAGCGGGGAATTGAAGTAGAGATTATCTTATTCATTCAAGAATAATGCCAATCTTGATTCTGAACAGGGGTGACCTTAGAGCTAAAATCTAAACGAGCGCGAATTACATAGATTTGATCTAATAATTTCAAAGAAATACAAATGTGAGAAATATCAAATGAAAGCACTCCACATCAACAAAAATCAATATAATGCGGTAGAAATTGGGGGGAAGGGATTACAGCTTTTAAACAACTCAATTACCGTGTGCTTGTTCTAATTCCAAGTACGTAGTAACTTTGGAAGAAATGAATCAGGGTGATGATGTTCGATGCTACTGGGAGTTTGGTTTTGTGAGAATGAATGATCAGAAGAGGAAATTGTATGAGGAATGATTTCGTATTTGATGAGCTAGATTTGCACAAGGGGTTGTGCCTAATTAAGATTTGTGTCTCTTTGCTGCTGGAGATTCTTTTGAGCTTGTACAATTTTTTTCTTTTTTGGGTCAGGCTCGTAGCTTTCTCGGTCCAACGCCATACAGATCCAGCTAAATTACTTTAATGCTATATTTTAAATAATAAATATGTAATTAGTAAATACCCTTTAGCCAACATAAAGATGTTTGGAAGTTGAAATAATTTAGGGACATATTTGCGACAAGACAGACAACGTTCTACTTGTGTTTAATTAACTTGTGTTTAATTGGCTGGCTCAAAAACCGGAGCCAGCCAATTTCCTCTGAGCTGAAGAGGGCTGATGAGGAGTGGGACCGGGTGGGACGCGTGTCGTCACCCGGCGCTCCCAAGAGGAATCGAAAGAGGATTTCCTCGTAGAGGAAAACGACTAGTCAAGGTCTTCTTATTCGCCATTGAAAGAAAGAAGAGAGAGAAAGAGAGTGTGTGTAGTGTCAAGGTCTTCTTATTCTCCATTGAAGCTCTGATTTTATATCTTTCTAAGGATTTAACTGCATCGCTCTATTGATTTAGAAAGACAGAGGCAGAAGGTAAATGATGTTGTTTTAGTTCAAGAACTTGAATCGTTTCACGGTTTCGCCGTATATTTGTTTATTTATTTTGATTTCTTCAGATTATTCTGGCCTTGTAGAGAAGCACTTGAAAATTCCCTAGAAGGAAAAGTTGCCAAAGAAGGGGAAAAGGAAAACTGCATTTTTTTTATTTGAGATTATTCTGCCCCACAAGGTCACCCCAATCTTTAATTTCCATTTTTTTGCATAAAATTAAGGCTCCTGGTTTCATGCATTTTAATTTGAGATTAATATGGATTGTTTAAAATTGTAAATCCTAAATGTACATGAATATGAAAATCGTTAGATTTCTTTTAATTAAGGCTCCTCGAAAAACTCTCTCTCTCTCTCTCTCTCTCTCTCTCTCTCTCTCTCTCTCTCTCTCTCTCTCTCTCTCTCTCTCTCTCTCTCTCTCTCTCTCTCTCTCTCTCTCAGTTCTTTTAAGTTGAAGAAAAAATGTTATCTAAAATTTACCCAAAAAAAAAGAAATAAAAGTAAAATTTTCAAGAATTGGGCCTCTTTAGGATCAGAACTGGGCTAAATTGGGCTTGGACACATTTAAGGGCTCTTATATCTGCCCAATAGAGTTGCCATCTCTCCGACTAGCCCTTCGTTCTTCCTTTTTCTTTTAGTTTTTAATAGCGCATCAGATATAGAATTCAATATTTGACTTGTAAGACCAAGAAACTAAAATATCAGAAATAGAGTTAAGGGATGAAAGAGAGGAGAAGCATCAGAACAAAGAACATAGTATTACTATTACAATATAATAAATAGGTGGAAGCTGTGTAGTATTAATTTTTTTCCCAAATTTATTGGGGATTTTTTGTCTAACCATGATTACCTATTCACTTTCTTCTTTATTTATCTAACTTTTCTATTGATTTTTTTATATTTTTCTTTCTATTTTTCAGATGAGAAAGATATGGAAGGCTTGTTCTTGAAAAATGAAAGTATGCCAGAGAAAGATAAGGAAGGCTTATCTTTAATATTCCTCGAGATTGTTAAAATTAATTAATATACAAATAGTTTGAACCAACTTACCACAAGAGAGTATTCTTAGTATACTCGATAATACAATTCCTCCCTAGAGTGTATTCTTAGTATACTTGATACTAGTCAAGAAAAGTATCTCAATAACATTTTGATGCGGCCAATGGAACCTAAAACTACAAAATCAACAAAAAAAACTCCATATAAGGGGATAGCCATCGAAGGGTAAAAATATGTTTTTCCTTTAAGAGACTAGAGGAATGCACGTTTTATGCGCATAGCAAAAAGCAAATTTGAAAGAGAATTAAGAGCATTTTGGGTATTAAAATATTAGGCAGGTAGTTATTGATACACATGACATTAACAAATAAGTGTAAGAGTTATTTGATAAAAAGTAGAGAGTGTTTTTAGTATCAAATGTCAACCACAAAACAGGGCGTTCACTTTATAACAGTAATAGATAACACAATTTACAAGTCCATTTTTCCAAATTTCATCCACAGGAATTGCATTACACCAACCTTCTTATTTCGTTGTGTTCAATGAATATCACACCAATTTTTGTATCCGCCTGATCTCTTTTGCAACATCCATCATTGTTGGTCTTAGCTCCTCTTCTATTTCTGCACATCTCACAGCAAGCTCGAAAGCCATTCGCAATTGTTGTATCTTGAGCTCATCCATCCCGGCATTTCTTAGGAGAGGATCCACCAAGTCAAGGAAGCAATTATTTTCCAAGCTATCTTTCACACGATTAATTAAATAGACAACATCATCGCGATAACTGGTATCAAATATACGTTGCCCAGTAAAAAGCACAGACAAAAAAATACCGAAGCTGTAAACATCAACCTTCTCGGTGAAGCTTCTTGACATACACTCAGGGGCCAACCATCCCAATGTCCCAGCTAAATCATCTTGTACGCGGGTTTTATGTTTAGGAATCGATACAGAAAGTGTGAAATCTTGAAGTTTTGCAATACAGTGTTGATCCAATAAAACATTGTCAATCTTTAAGTGCCTACAGATGATGGGCCTCTCAAATGCTGTGTGGAGATATGTCACTGCATTAGCTATCTCTACTGCAATCTTTAATCTAGTTTCAAATGAAAGTTGCAGACGATATCGTTTAGGACTACCAAAAAGATGATCTTCAAGACTGCCATTAGGCATGGATTCATAAACTAGTATAGGAATACTAGTCTCTAGACAACAACCCAAAAGTTTCACTACGTTCTTGTGCTTGATCATCTGAGAAGCAATCACAGCATCATTTATACATTCGCTACTCATATCCCTTCTTGTGGATGTGAATTTTTTAACAGTAATATTTCGGCTATCAAAATTACCCTTGTATAGTATGTACCAGTCGTCAAGGATTATTTGATTGGGATCATAGTTGTTGGTTGCCTCTATTAGCTCTTTTCTTGAGAAGATACGAATGGGGTTCTTATATTTACCATCAGTAGACGATATTAGTGCTTTAAATAGTAATCTTCCATTCATCAAACACAGGTAGTCTTTATCTTGGTCATCTGAAAATAAACATAACAACAGAAAAAATGAAAGAATAAGAAAAACTCATCTTCTTGGTTTTCTAACAAATCCTATCAATAAAATTGGAAAGAAAACGGAGAGATGCAAAATATAATTATAAAAAAATTGCAACATATTCATGTTAAATAATGCTCGTAGCAAAATTATCATCTTAGAAAGACGGCAATAAAAAATAGAAAAAGAAAAGCTAATGCGTCTTGCCTTGTTGCGCCATTTGATTTTTCAAAGTCTCCAGTAGATGCATGTCCGTCCAACTATAAGCACAATATAGAAGAATTAGATATTACTGATTTTTTCAAGTATATCAACTATATATGATGATATATGAGCACAACAAAGTTACTTATAAAAAAAAGAAAAAAGAAAAGAAAAGAAAAGGGTAATATCCATTATAGAATTGATAAATATTACTTTGTTAATTTTTTGGTTTAAACGGTTATTGTAACTCTATATGTTATTTTGTTATGTGCCAATGAGTGACTTGAATTGTTTAAACTACCCCTTATTCAATAACATATGCCTCGTAAATATTTCAAAAACATTTTCATGAGCATAATAATTACCAATTGACCTAAATCTACTTGCTAAAGGGAGCCTGAGACCTTATTTTGGATATCTTTAATAGAGCTCTTCTCTATATCTTTAAGCCCTTCTACTACTTTCTTTCCCTTCTTTCACTAATTCCATAACCATGCTCTATTGCAATTGCGTTTTGAAGATTTATTTAGAAGAGGAACAGAGCACAGTAATATTCTAATGTTTTGTTCCATTTTAATTCGTTATTATTTTGACTTTCATATTTGATCATACAATATCAGCACTTTATCATTTTTATAAATTATAGACTTTTCATTAGTATTTTCTATTTTTATTTTTACAAAAAACAAATTCCATACTACAGTACATTTATGCACAATAATTAAATGAATAAACCTAAACCTGTATTTAATTGTTAAATATGTAATATAAATTCAAGAAATTATAAAATAAAATAAAAATTATAAAACAAAGAAGAAGAAGCAAAAAAAAATACTTTAGATTGTTAAATATGTTTATGCATCCTAGGGTCTAGATGATAACCTAAATTTTTCAAAATATATTTCTTTCACCACTTTCAATTCTATTAGTCACTGTCTTATGCTTGAATATGATACATATATTTCATAACACTAATTTAATTATTAAATTATAATTAAGTGACACTTGCTCTAATTATGCAATATTTTGTAAAATTCTTTTCCAATATTTTATAACATTCTTTTTCCTTATAAAAAAACACAATCATCCCAAAACTGTCTAGTGTCCACTTTGAAAGTGAAATCTATTTACTTACCTATTTGATAAATCAATAATAAACATTTAAAATTCACATTAAAGACCCTAAAAGTTGCTACCCTTTAATAGTTTCATTTGATGCTAAAAGATGAGTAATTAAAAATGAAACTAAAGATCAGATATTGTAATTAGCAGCATATGAAAAGATTAAAAAAAAAAAAATTGGGCTATTCACAAGCTAGTACTTTAAACATAAATAACTTTAAAGGAAAAGAGAAAACCAATGTGTTAATTGTAGGGATGGAAATATTATGGGCTAGGCAAAATTGGGTTAGGCATAGTATAGGGGACTCTTATTCCCTCAAAAGCAAAAGAGCCCTTTTGAATTAGGCCGGTGTCCATTCAAGCCCAAGATTTAAGCTCAAGCATGGTCCCAAAATACTTTTAAAAGCTAAGCACAACCCAATTAGGCATAATTCTTAAAAAAAAAATTATTTTTTATTCATAGGTAAAAAGTCTTAAATTTTTTTATATTTGTATGTACTTAACAATCTTGCTACATATTCAACAACCACTCAAAAGCACAAAAGAAAAATCATAAGACTGATTTAAAACAATTTAAGCTTACAGGTCCAATGGGCTGTCGTGGTTGTCTAAAATAAGATTAAGGAATTGAAGGAAAAAAAATGAAAAAAAGGGTGAAACTTACTTTATTTTTTTTATCAAGACACTCAAATGGACCACTTTAAGCAGCTGTTGTACCAAATTTTGAAGGATCTGAACCCACCACTTCTCTGTAGGGCGAGATTGATCTGAAAGAGCAAAAGGAAAATTAAAAGGCGAAACAGAGGAGAGTCTCTTTGACATGAACAACGCAATGTTTACCTCTCTTTCTTCTTTCCAACTCAACGTATAGATCTAGTTAGATTAGATCACATCCAGAGCAACGATAGAGAAACATAGGAAGCAATTAGAGACAAGGAGAGAAAACTCAAGGGAGGAAGAAAACTGGGTTTCGATACAATGAGTGCCGCACGAAACCATCTCTTTATAATCCCTCGTCGAAACTCCCAGAAGATTTCAAGATAAACCCTTGTCTGCATCCACGAAATTTTCTCTTTCCTTGTTTCTTTGGGTTGGCCCGGTCGAAAGATCAAAAGGTTATGAGACCTTTTTTCTTTTCTTTATAAAAGGGAAAGTTATTGTTGGATGAACACAAAAGACTGAAAGGAAAGTGAAGAGGAAGGTGGGGAATTGGGTTTGTTACGTTTTTCGTCGCCTCGTTCTTGCCAATTAGATATTAGTGATATTTTTTTAAATAATAGAAAATAAGCGTCATTTTATCAAATGCGCATTTAAGAGACTTCTTAACCCAGGATTGCTAATCGGGGTCGGCACGGACACGAGACAACCGAGTACGCTTAAAACGTACCCGTACTCTGCACGACACAACACGGTTCCTGCCCTAGTAGCGGGTCATGCAGTGCCCGACATACCGGGCCATTGGCCCGACAAGGCATAGCCTGCCAAGCACAACGGGCCAAAGGACCAAAGTGTGTACCATTGGGGCCCATCATGCTAGCATAAGCAGCACGAAAAACTACTAGTTGTTTTTCATTAAAAAAATGCCTTTTTTTTGGATCTCTTTACCATTTTACCCCTCCCCCAGCAGCTATATTACAAACATATTATGGGACTATACTTGTAATTGATTGTAAATGACCATTTCTACCCTTTCAATAGTCGAATAACAGTCATATTTGAGGGTAGAGGTGGTAAAAAACAACTTTTAGTTTTTTAAATATACATAACCCTTCCCACTCCAAACCACACCAATCTTTTCAAGTTCTCATCTCTTCTTAAAATTTTGTTTAAAGATTTTGCTAATGGCCGATAGAGTGCTCATATGGGAGCATTCCCGAGCCCGACCTTTGGTAAATCTCTAAACAAAGCTCTAACAGGGTTATCATTTTTCTTTTCTTCTAAGAGTCTTGTATAAAGATTTTGCCAATGACCAACAAAGTGCTTACATGCTCTCACAGCCAACTGTTGGCAAATATTTAAACATGACTCTTACATTGTTATTATTTTTTCTTTCTTTCTTCATTTTCTTTTTGTCCAAGCAATCAGGTTCTATTGCAAAATGACCTTTCACATCTAAATAGAATTTGAACTCTATTTAGACATGGAGGGCCATTTTGAAATAGCTCTTCACGTCTAAACAATATAAGGTTTTGTAGAGCATATGGATGCAGGATGCTAATCAAGCAAGACCGACATAGGCACAATTTTTCAATATTTCCTGGACAGGAGAGGATTGTTTGTGTGTATCAACTATTGAGCCACATGTCAATAGCCGATACACATAGACAATCATCTCTGGTCCAAGCAGTTGTTAACACAAAATTTTGTGTCTAAAACAAAAGACAAGAAAAATGTAACAAATAACAATTTGTATTAAAATAAAGAAATGGGTTACAATCTTCGTGATTCTCCTCTGATTTGATCTCCTGAATGGGCTTTGATCCAAGGGTTACACGAGCTTGATCTTGAACAAACTTCAATATTCAATTCAAGGGCTGAAAGAGCTTGATCTCGAACCTAACTTCGATCTTCGATTCGGGGCTGCAGGGCTTGATTTCAAGCCAAACTTTGATCTTCAATTTGGGGGGCTACAGGGCTTGATCTCAAACCAAATGTAGTTGTAGAATGATCTTCTCTTTTTGTGGTTTTGATTTGTCTTCTCTTTTCTAGAAGTATGGGTAAGAGAAAGAGAAAACAATATGGATTTGATGTAGACTTGAATGAATTTCTTCAAGCCTTTGATTTTTTGCAGAGTTTCTCCAAGCTTTAGGTAGAACTTCTATAGCTTGAATTCTCCTTTTGATTTTTGCAGAGTTTTCCCAAGCTTTAGGCAAGTTTTCTAGAGTTTGAAAAGTTCCCTTTTCTTCTCATTGAGGTCCTCTATTTATAGGCAAGGGTATGACACTTGCCTTAATATGAGGATATTATTTGATTGAGAATTTCCTTTTGAGTGTGCGTCTCATGTGGTAGCAATTTGAATTTAATTGAGCATACCATACTGAGAAATCTCTTTGATTTGATTTTGGCATTTATTTGAATATTAAATTATTTCTTAATATTCTATGCCATTTGTGGGGTTGTGACTTTCCCTTTTTGGATCATCACAACTTTGTTACCAAAAGACATTTATTTTGTTTTAGTAACAAATATCATCCATGTCTTGTTTTGTGGGGCCAATTTGAAGTTAATGGGTTGAATTTGTAGGATGCTTGTCTTGACTCGTATTTCATAATTTACGGGTCAAACCATCATTTTGTTTAACCCTTGGTTAAGCCCTGGCCTTGGATTTGATCTCATTTGCCAAAGTCAATTATTTGACTTAGTCAACTTTTTGACTTGATAACACAAATTTTTCAGTGTCTACAGCAGTAATTGAAGCAAACAACACTTTTGCAACTCCTCTAAGTTTACTAATATGTAAGTATTGTTACATTTTGAAGGACTGTTTACGTGCCATCCATATTCTGCAAAAACTTCTTGGCTTTTCTCTTGCAACCTTGCATGTATGATACGTCAAAGGCCTTTTTTTCTGAATTTTATTTATTTATTATGTGTAGCTTGCAAGCCACAACCCACCCTTAATCGTGCTGTAGGCCATGCCGTGCTAGGTATATTGTAAAATGAGCTAGGCATGGCATAGCTTGCCACCTTGATGGGCTGTGCCCGGCCCGCTAGGCATGAGCTAAATGTGCCTATGCAGTGCTGGCATGATTAGCAACCCTATCTTAACCTCAATAACAAACAAATTATTTACAAGTCTTATGAGAGCATTTTCGGAAGAAATCCTTTTGTGGCAGTAAAATGCGTTCATTCTCAATATTTTAACAAATTATCACTGCTTTCCAATAACCAAGAATTAGTTGTGCTTGGGTTCTTTTCAAAGAGTATCACCATAACCAATTTCCCCTATACCTTTTTTCACCACTTGCCAAACGTGTGGCAAAATTCTCTTATATAACCTTGTGATGTCTCCTAGGCCATGAAACATTGTTGTAGCCTGACCCATTTCTCCTATCACAACATACTCTTGTGTATGTGTTGCCACGTAGCAAACTAATGACCAAAAAATTGAGTCATTTGTCTCATAATGCATAGTACTGGAGTTATGGCAAGATTGCATTTATGTTATTATTTAAGTGAAATCTTGAGAATATCATAAGATTCTTGCCGAACTTTTTTAGTTGGTTACAAATTAAAATCTTATAAAAGACTTATATCTAATAAAAATTATCTAACCAAACACTATTATCATATCAAGTAACTCCATATGTATCAACTCACATGTGTGTATTCCGTAAAAAACTACCACCTGAAGATAACATTAACGCAATTGCCTCCCCTTGTCGCAAACAAAGAACCTCATAGCATAAGAAAACGAAATAGGTGGGAGCATATAGCGTAATGAACATCATCCCATGGATTCAAATATCAATGAAAACACTTCGAAACCCAACAATGTTTTCAGTAAATTTGGATGCCAACTTGTTTATTCATTTAATTATTGCACAAAGGAATATAAAAAAAATACTTTAACCAGTCATAGGTTGAAATTAAGTGATAAATTAGCCAATACCAAACGCAGCCTAAATTTAAACTATGGATAAAGGCTGGTAAAGCTTTTCGGGCTTCATTTCTCTACAACATACTTACTAAACGGGCAAGGGTTTATACTTTACACCGACGGAATACCTCATAAAATCCGACCCGTTTCGACTTGGCTTTTCAACATCCGACCACAGCGCGTAAGCGAGTATGGGAGTCATGAAAAGAAAAGGTTTCTGCTTGGGGTAGCATGTTCGCCGAAGTTTCTCAGTCTCGGGGCAATGGGTGACTTCTGAGGGCCAAACCGCGTCAAGGTCTTCTTATTCTCCATGGAAAGAAAGAATTTAGAGAGAGAGTGTGTGTAGCGTCAAGGTCTTCTTATTCTCCATTAAAGCTCTGATTTTATATCTTTCCAAGGATTTAACTGTATCGCTCTATTGATTTAGAAAGACAGAGGCAAAAGGTAAATGATGATGTTCATGTTCAAGAACTTGAATCTGTTTCACGGTTTCGCCGTATATTTATTTATTTATTTTGATTTCTTCAGATTATTCTGGCCTTGAAGAGAAGCCCTCGAAAATTCTCTAGAAGGAAAAGTTCCCAAAGAAGGGAAAAAGGAAAATTGCATTTTTTTTATTTGAGATTATTCTGCCCCACAAGGTCAGCCCAATTTTTAATTTCCATTTTTGCATCAAATTAAGGCTCCTGGTTTCATGCATTTTAATTTGAGATTAATGTGGGTTGTTTAAAATTTGAAATCCTAAATGTACATGAATATGAAAATTGTTAGATTTCTTTCAATAATAAAATTTAATCATAAGAACAATAATATGATACCTTATGCTAGCTTGTTGGGGTCAATAACAAGGATCTTTTTTCTCTCTTTTTTTTTTCTTTTTTTTTGTTTTTTTTAAAATTTCTTTAAGGTTAAAGAAAACATGTTATCTAAAATTTATCAAAAATAAATAAATAAATAAAAGTAAAATTTTCAAGAATTGGGCCTCTTTAGGATCAGAACTGGGCTAAATTGGGCTTGGACACATTTAAGGGCTCTTATATCCGACTAGCCCTTTGTTCCTCCTTTTTCTTTTAATTCTTATATATAAGCTTGCACTTGAAAATGACATCTTTTGAATTAAATTTTTTTAAAAGCTTTCTTATGCTTAATTATAATAACGAAATGTACTCCTTAGATTCAATTTTCAGTTTTGCATTGATCTTCTTTTACCATCAATCCAAGTTACTATTTGAGAATGCCTTTCAAAATCATTAATACAGAAAATACAATTACTCAAAAATATTTATGAATTTTAAATTTTTATTATGGATTAATAAGATAAATATGCAAAAAAAAGTTAGATTTTTAAGGGAAAATTAATTTTTAGTGGTACTTTATCAAATTATTTAAGATTTAGTCAGCAAAGAAAAAACTTTTAGTGTACCTTTATCAAAATAATTAATTTTTAATGCTATTTCACTGTTATACGTAAATTCTTCCAAAAATACCCTTATACAACTTGTAAAACCCCGACCCGGATTATATCTTAATTATTCAGATTAATTATCTAAAGTGTGATTATTAGACTAATTAAGTACTTGTGTTATGAAGATGAAGTAGATGTGAATTATTCTTGAGGATTTAGAGGAATCAATTGAACGATATGAAAGTTATTAAGGTAAGTTTAATTAATGCTATTCTCAATTCCAATTGTTTAAGATACTCTCCAATTAGCTTTAATGAATTGGAAATCAAATTCTGAAAAGTTGGACTTAGGTATACCTAGAGTAATTCCTAAGTATACCCAAGGTACCCTAAAGTTTACCCCAGGTACCCTCCCGGATAACACTAGTGTATACCCAAGTGTACCCAAATTATCCCCTAAGAATACTCAAAGTAACTCTTAAGAATGCCCAAGGTACCTCTCAAGTGTACCTTAAGTATCTCCCAAGAATACCCAAATAACCTCTCAAGTATTTCCTAAGGTACCCTCATTGTGTGCCCAAGGTATGCTCAAGTATTACCCAAGGTACCACCCAAGTGTTACTTAAAGTACCCCTCAATTATACCTAAGGCACCCCACTTGTATCCTTAAGGTACCCTACTTTAATTTCCTAAGGTACCCCTGTGTTTACCTAAGGTATCCTCTTGTGTTTGCCTAAGGTACCCCTGTGTTTACCTAAGGTACCCTCTTGTGATTGCCTAAGGTACCCCTGTGTTTACCTAAGGTATCTCCTTATGTTTACCTAAGGTACCCCTGTGTTCATCTAAGGTATCCCCTTGTGTTTGCCTATAGGTACCCCTGTGTTTATCTATGGTATCCTCTTGCATTACCTAAGGTACCTCATATGTATACCTAAAGTACCCCCTTATATTATACCCAAGATACCTCATTTGTATTGCCTAAGGTACCCTACTATCTTACCTGAAGTACCCCTTGTTTAGCTAAGGTACACTCCCTTATACAGCTAGAGGTACCCCCTTTGTATAACTAAAGTACCTCCAACATACCTAAGGTACATCCCCTATATCACCTAGGGTACACCCCTTGAATTTCCTAGAGGTACTCCACTCATATAAGTAAGGTACCCCCCACTGTTTTACCTAGGGTACACCCCCTATATAGCCAAAGTACCCCATTTGTCTCACTAAAGTAACCCCTATACAAGTAAGGTAACCCCCCACTGTTTTCCCTAAGGTATAACCCCTTATATAGCTAAGGTACACCCATTCTATAACTCAAGTAACCCTTTTATATTATTAAGGTACACCCCTCATGTTACCAAGGGTACACCTCCTTGTATTTCCTAAAGGTACCCCCTGTATAACTAAAGTACACCCCTCAATAATCAAGGTAGCCCTCCTCAATATAACTGAGGTACACCCTCCTAAGCTTATTCAAAGTTTACCCTTTAGAATAACTAAGGTAAATCCCTTGAAACATCAAGGTACCCCCTCAAATAACTGAGGTACCATTCTGTGTTAACTGAGGTACACCTCCCAAGCATTCCTAAAGCATGCCTTTTGAAGTGGCTACGGCAAACACCCCATTTAACACTAGGGTACCCCACTTAATATCAAGTGTAGACACCCCAAATTGCACTACAGAATGAGAAAGTAATAAAAACATGTAATTAGAGCTTAAAAGATGTCAAAAATACATAAAAAGTGACTAAGCATGCTTTGCCCGTCTTTGTTTCACGGGCCGGTCGAGCCCGAAAATTATCTACGGTCAGGCGCGCCCGTATTGGAAATACGGACACCACTGGACCGTGGATTATTTACGGTCACTAAAGACTCGTGCGAGTTTGATTCTTCTCTCGATTTCCAAGCTTTATTTTTAGTCCAATATCCTTTTCATGAGCGGATTAGGTCTTTTATTCGCTGAAGTCACCTTGGTTGGCTATGGATGGGCATTATCTCCAACTTTCACTCTATCCTAAGGATCAGGATATATCATTCTGGACCAGCCTTGCCCTTGTGCTTGCCTATAAATAGAGGTGAGATTCTTAGGCTAGGGGCCACGAAATTTTGAATACTCAAGAGCTTAAAGAGAAGGAAAGGAATCCCTGCTTCACTGCTGCTTTTGCTTGCTGAATCCAGGTAAGTCCCTGTTCCCTTTTATTTCATATTTTCAATTCTAGAAGTAATAGGATCATCTCTATTGCTGTAGAATAAGGCCATCTATATCTTGTATCCCTAAACTTGTCTCTAAGTACCTCAAGAGTCTCTCTAGCCGTAAAACGTGAAGAGAGAGCTAGGGGAAAGGGGAACAGGTGGATCCCTAGAATAGAACCCCATAATCTGTTTTTTGTAGAATAAGGCCTGTGATTGTGTTTGTGTACCCAAACCTATCTCCAAGTACCTCAAGAGTCTCTCTAGCCGTAAAACGTGAAGAGAAAGCTAGGGGAAAAGAGAAAAGGTGGATGCGTAGGGTAGGCCCCCATGTGCTCTAATCTGTGAGATATGCCTGTTTTGATATCCTGATCATGTTTTAATGATTATATTTTATATCTGGATTAATCTTATGAGTTCATGATGATTATAGCATGAAATCCGCTCTTTTTCCAAAATTTGGATTTTCACCACTTTTGCACCTACAGCACTGTTTTCGTGATTTTAGGCTAAGATCCTAGATTTATCATGATCAATATGGTAGATCTGGATCTAGAAGCCTGAAAGTAAATTCTAGGGTTTCATGATGTGGTTTTTGATTTGTTTTCCACTTTTGAGATAAGACCCTGCGGTCTAAGTTCTCCCATTTTGATGTTTTTCATTAATGTGAGTATTTTGTTTTTATTTCTTGATTTAACGTGAAATTTGGGCTTTATCTATGTCTTGGATTATTCAAGTTCAATTTTGAAATATTTTATAAAAATCATATTTTTCTAGATTTCTAGAATTTGACTTGAAGCCAGATTTTTGGATTTTTCACATTAGATAGGTTTTATTTGATTTTATCTCAATTTTGTTTTAATCATGAAACCCTAGGAATGGTATGATCATATTTGAATGTTCTGGATCAATCAGACTATTCATATGAGAAAACCATACATGTTTGTCTTTTTTGTGATTTTTCGTGATTTTTATAGCAAGCTTTTTCCTTTATTTTAACATGAGCAATACCTGGCAACCACCTTGTGTGGATGAATAGGGGTGCCTAACACCTTCCCCTGTTCATAACCTAATCCCCTTACTCATCTCTGATTGTTTTTTTAGGAGGGATATTTTTCCCTAAATTTGCCTTTTATGCTTATTTGATATTTTGGTGTCCATTCACACCTAGATTGAATGGTGGCGACTCTGTGTTTTTTAATGAATCCCGCGTGATGATCAAGGAAGTCATTTAGGATTGATTTTCCCATGTCTCACAACTGGCGACTCCGCTGGGGACTTGTAGATTTGAGCCTTTTGGTGTTTGTTCATGTTTTTGATGTTTTGGATTTGCTTGCTATTTTGTGTTTTTAGCATGTCTTTGTTTTGATGGCTGTTTGGTGTTCTTAGGCATGTGGGGTATGTTTTAAATCTGGTTTATTGTTTAAGAGTTCATGGGGGTAGAAACATGCTTAATTCTGATTTATAGGATTGTTTCTAGAAATATGCGTAGGGGAGGTTTATTTTGATAGACCATGCTTATTCCTTGCTGTATTGTGATATGCATGTTTTAATGTCCAGCATGTTTTCTATGATGAATTTTGGATACATAACATGAGCACATGTTGGCATGATTTGGATGATTTTTATGAGCATGATTAGGTGCTATAGGGGTGCTTGTTTACTTATGTTTACTTGCTTTAATATGCTCCCTATATGCCTTGGTTTGTTTATGCATGGCTACGAAAAGAGTGGCAAGGGTTGGGACGTTGTGAATGTACCAATTTTTACAAATGCACTGTGCACATTTTATTTTTCTTACACAGCCTACCTATAATCTATAGGAAGTTGAACCCGAATGTGTGTAGCTTGGCGCACCGAGGTCGTTACTTCGGAAAGCGAAAGTGAAATCATTTACCTTAGAAACTTTGAGCTAATGATGTGATGATAATGTGGATCTGGGATTCTGGTCATCACTAGGCTTGAGTGCTAAGTTGCCATTAAGCCAAAACCCAAAACCCCTACGCTTGAAGGTGGAGATACACGTTTTTGGCTAAAGTACACAATTACGTGGGATATGGGTTTGTAATTGAGGGAAGGCCGTTTGCATGGCTTACAAACCAGGGCATAAGGCGGATGCCATATTGAAAGTAAACAAGGTAACAATGTAGCCTTAATTTTTGCATTATTTTCATGTCATAGGGGTGTCATGGTGCCCATTGGTTTGGGGACAAAATTGGTCCCAAATATACATGTTTCTTAAGCATGGTGTAGCCCATTGGAAGAGTTTCTCACTCTGTTTAGAATCTATCCTACCCAATGTTTGTACAAGAGGCATCAAAAGGGTACCAAAGTATGAGCATGGTGTCTATTTGGAGGGAACATGTGCCCTCCTAAGAATGTGTTTGTGCAAATATGTCAAAGTCCACTCTGGGACAGCTTAGAGGTCTAGCATGGGTGAACCGTATTTTTGGATGAGTAATCAAAGTGATCAAACCATGAAAAAGCTGAAGAAACATAAAGCTGCTTTGTAAAACCGTAGCTTTAATACGGACTGGGTTCGACCGTATAAACTATACGGTCTAAGCTCGCCCGTATTAAGCATACGGTCACGGCTTGTTCGTAATTTGAATACAGGCAAGGCCGGACCGTGCTGTGTATACGGTTTTAACGGAGAATTCAATTATAATCGGTTTTCTCAATTAAATCTTGTTCCTTTAGCCTTTAAATGATGAAAGGAAGATGAGTTTGAATACAATGCTTCAGAAAAAAAGAAAGAATGTAAATAAAAAAAAACTGTTAGGCCCCTGAAAGCCTTTGAATTTCAGATTTTTCAAAAACTCTTCGGGCCTCTGAAAGCCTTTGAATTTCAGACTTTTCTCAAAAACTCCTTGGGCCTCTGAAAGCCTTTGAATTTCAGATTTTTTGTCAAAACTCTTTTGGGCCTCTGAAAGCCTTTGAATTTCAGACTTTTTTTCAAACCCCCCTGGGTCTCTGAAAGCCTTTGAATTTCAGATCTTTTGGGCCTCTGAAAGCCTTTGAATTTCAGATCTTTTGGGCCTCTGAAAGCCTTTGAATTTCAGATCTTTTTCCTTTGGGCCTCTGAAAGCCTTTGAATTTCAGACCTTTTTCTTTTGGGCCTCTGAAAGCCTTTGAATTTCAGATCTTTTGGGCCTCTGAAAGCCTTTGAATTTCAGATCTTTTGGGCCTCTGAAAGCCAGTGAATTTCAGACATTTTTTCTTTGGGCCCCTGAAAGCCTTTGAATTTCAGGTCTCTGGGCCTCTGAAAGCCTTTGAATTTCAGACTTTTTCTCAAAAACTCCTTGGGCCTCTGAAAGCCTTTGAATTTCAGATTTTTGTCAAAAACTCCTTGGGCCTCTGAAAGCCTTTGAATTTCAGACCTTTTCCAAAAAATATCCCTGGGCCTCTAAAAGCCTTTGAATTTCAGACCTTTTTCAAAAATCTCCCTGGGCCTCTGAAAGCTTTTGAATTTCAGATCATTTTCTCTTTATTGTGGGACTTGTTGGAAGCCCTAGAATATTCCAACAATTCTAAAAAAAAAAAAAGAAGAAAAAAGAAGCAAATAAAGAAACAAATCCAAACATGGGTTCATCCAGCTAGCACATAGGTATACCTAGGTAGGTGAAGGGGATTAAATGGGCATTAATATATTCTGTTTTATTTTTGCCAGGTACTAATACACTTGCAATCATAGCTCCTGTAACCAGATCAAGAGCTCGCACCATGAATCCTATTGAGAATGAAGCTGATGCTCCTCATCCAAATGTAGCCCTGCTCCAAGAGCAAGTAGCAGGACTAGCCCGAATGCTAGAGAACATCCTGTCCGTGCAGGCCCAACAAGTGCAGGCCCAAAATCAAGCATCCACTTCCAACCCTGCACCTCCACCCCAAATCAATATTCCACCTCCAGTTCAACCAGTTCCTGAACCAGTCTATGAACCCACCCCTGAACCTATACTGATTAGGGAGGAAACAGTTGAGTTAGACAAGGCTAAGGAGAAGGAAAGGATGAGGGACGAGATGGAAAGGAAGTTCCTACATAAGCTAGAAATGATCCAAGATGAGCTTAGAGAAGTAAAAGGGGTGAACAACTTCGGGGGCACCAATTTTGAGGACTTATGCATATACCCCAATGTTAACCTGCCGGCTAAGTTCAAGTGCCCAGACCTAGACAAGTATGATGGCACAGCTGCCCAATGAGCCACCTGAAGTTGTACTGTGGTGCCCTATGCCAGTTTGGGCAGGATGAGGGTGTCTTGATTCAGCTTTTCCAAAGGAGCTTGACGGGAACTGCATTAAGGTGGTTCGCTACTTTAGACCATGGAAAGATTAGAATATGGAAGGACCTAGCAGATGCCTTCCTGGCTCAATACCGGTTCAATTCAGAGATCGTGCCAGACAGGTACGATGTAATGAGAATGAGCAAAAGAAGGGACGAGACTGTAAGGCAGTACGCCAAAAGATGGAGGGAGACAGCCTCTCAGGTTAGGCCACCTATGCTAGAACAAGAGATGATTTCTACATTTATCAGTACCTTAGGTCAACCATTCTATAGCCATCTGGTGGGTCAGACCACCACGAATTTTGCTGCCTTGGTTCAAGTGGCTGACCGAATTGAAGACGGGATTAGGACAGGTAAAATAATTGACCACTCTCCCCTGGTTAGTCAACAGGACCCTAACCTGAAGAAAGGAAACGGGATGAAGAGAAATGGGAACAAGAAAGAAGGGGAGGTGAACATGGTACAGCCACCATCGGGCCCTAACAAACCCATACAAATCAACATACCTGCTCATTTTCCTACCCCACCTGCTCTATCAACCCAGGCCCCCATGAGGGTTAATGTTCCAGCAGCACCTTCAGACCAAAAAAGGGTTTTTACTAAGGAGGAGAAGGATGCCTATTTTGCAGCCAGGAGAAATAGGGTTTTCACCCCTATTCCAATGACTCCCTCTTAGTTGCTGCCCACTTTATTGCAGGCAGGGTATATCACCTTAAGAGAGCCCAATCCGAATGCATCTAAGGGGAGAAATTATGACCCCTCCACCACTTGTGATTTCCATATGGGTGCACATGGGCACCCTACTGACAAGTACTGGCCTTTAAAACATGCCATTCAGGATTTATTAGACCAGAATACCCTGTCTTTCAATACAGGGGCTCCTAATCCTCCTAGGGCTGATATTGGACAAAACCCACTGCCCCAGCATCATGGGGCAGGCCCATCTAATGTCATAGGGGTCGTCTCCTCTGACAAAATAACCTTTGACCCATCCCAATTGATTGCTCCTATAGGGACAACGGTCAAAGTGTATTTTGACAGAAAAGATGAGGACCAAGAAATAAATATGGTTTCAAAAGGGAATGATAGTGCTGCAAAGAACATTAGCTCATCTTTGGACAGGGTCTCATCTCTCATGGCCCAAATGAACATTGCAAAACCACCTTTGGTTATTAATTGCACTCCATCTACCTTTACTTCACCCATTCAGTCTAAGCCACCATTGGTCATAAATTGTGACCCTCTTAGTGCATCAGTCACTTCGGCAACCCCTCAAACAAAACAACTTCCTCCATTGGTTGTTAATGTTCCTATTACTCAGACTTCCATCGCCAAGTCCAAACTTCCCCCATTAGTGGTGAATGTCCCTAAGCCTTCCTACATTGAATTGGCTGTACCATGGAACTATAGTGAAGCATTTACTACTACATTCCCTGCAGCTGAAAGCAAAGAAGATGTGAACCTCATGACAAGGTCAGGAAAAGGTATGGGGGAGGAAGAAAAACAGAAAGAAGTGGGAAAGGAAAAGAAAGAAGAAGAGAAAAATAAAGGAAAGGCCAAGGTAGGGGAGGATGCCCCTCAGGTAGTTGATAGCGAAGCTGCTGAACTCATTAAGATCATAAAAAAGAGTGAATTCAATGTTGTTGAGCAGTTAAGCAAGGTCCCTGCCCAGATCTCAATTCTGGGTTTATTGTTGAATTCTGAAAAACATAGGGAATCTCTGTTAAGGGTACTTCAGGGGGCCCATGTGCCCAAAAATATTGAACCAGATCAACTAGGCCGGATGGTCGGGCAGATTTTATCCCATAATGTTATAACCTTCTCTGAGACTGAAATCAGCCAGTCAGGGTACCATCACGCTGATCCTTTGCACATAGCCGTGCTCAGTAAGGGTTGCATGATAGCCCGAGTCTTGATTGATAATGGGTCGGCTCTGAATGTTTGCCCATTGATAACCTTTGTTAAGCTCGGTTTGGAGCAAAACAAAATCAAACAAAATGGAAGAATCATAAGAGCCTTTGATAGCTCTAAGACACACTCCCTAGGGGAGGTTGAACTGCCGGTCACAATTGGACCGTATATTTTTAACATCACATTTGAGGTGATGGATATACCTGCAGCCTTCAACCTACTCCTAGGAAGGCCGTGGATTCATGCAGCTAAGGCTATACCATCTACCCTCCACCAGAGAGTTAAGTATATAAAAGGGCAAAAGGTGATTACTGTCCTAGCTGAGAGCCTGGTTCCTCCCACGTGGTCCCCTGATGTACCCTTTATAAACATGGAGATGACTGCAGACAAGTTGACATTTCACTCTTTTCAATTTGAAACTGTCAATTTTATACCTGGAGGGCATCAGGAAAAAGAAGGAAAGATGACCTGTGCTGAGAAGATGGTCAAGAAAATGATGGGAAAGTATAATTTCCACCCTGGAAAAGGTCTAGGGATTAACCAGCAAGGAAGAATAGAACCGGTAAAGGCTAAGAAGCTGGTCCACAGAGCAGGGCTAGGGTCCAGATCAAGAGTTTGGAAAGGACAAAATCAGGAAAGAAGCATGAAATTCCCTCACATTAGGGAGACTTTTCCAAAGCTTTCTCATAAGATTCAGCTGTCTCCTCCTCAGGATCAGTCCAAACCACCATACTATAATGTCAATCCTTTTCAAAAGCCTTATGTCCCTACCTTGCAACCATATGTTCCACCTCCACCTACCCAAGCATTGGTTGAACCTGAACCACAGACAGAACAAGAGCAGGACTTTTCTGAGGACATCGGAGCCTTTTTTGCTATGACTGAAGGCAACAAAGAAGAAGGAGCAGAGGAGCTACCTTTTATTGATTGGGCTGCAATACAGGTTCCATCTGGGACCAGCCCTATAGAAGAAGCAGGCGATGCAACTCACCCAGTATTGGTGATTTCTGTTGCGGATCCTGAGCTTGAGGAGCAGGCTTGTATCCCTGCCCCTGATTCTTTTATTCTGAATAATTGGGAGGAAACTCCCCTTACTTTTGAAGGCGCGTTTGTTTGGCAAACAGACATGGCTTCCCAAAAAAAAACTTCATTAGTGGAAGGCCCTTTTCCTGAAGGTTTTAATGAGCCTTCGTCTTCAGGAAAAGACTTTTTAGAAGGCTCTCAAAAAACACAAAAAGATTTTTCAATTTTTTATAGAAAAGATAAATTTTTCAAAAAGGTCCAAACCATTTATGAACCATATAAGCAAACGGAATTGGATCGGGTTGAGTATGACTTCGACCTCGAGCTCGACTTTGACCTAATGGGGGTTGAAGAAGAGACCGAGGACGAAGAAGACGACCCTCCAAGAGAAATCACATATCAATTAGAGCGTCATGAAAAGGGGGTCCAACCCAATATTGAAGAGACCATAGCTATGAACCTAGGGACCGAAGAAGACCCACAAATAGTGAAGATTGGGGTATGCCTATCTGAGGTACAACGGGATGAAATGATACGGTTCTTAGCTGACTACAAAGATGTGTTTGCATGGTCCTATCGAGATATGCCGGGATTAGACACAGACATGGTTGTACATAGGCTACCAATTCTGCCAGATGTTAAGCCAGTTAAGCAGAAACTGAGAAGGTTGAATCCTGAATGGACACTGAAGGTCAAAGATGAAGTGGTTAAGTAATTCTAAGCCGGATTCTTGGCGGTCTCTACATACCCTGAATGGCTTGCAAATATAGTACCAGTGCCAAAGAAGGATGGAAAGGTCAGAATGTGTGTAGACTATAGAGACTTGAATAAGGCAAGCCCAAAGGATGATTTTCCACTTCCATACATAGACATATTAGTAGACAACACTGCAGTAAATAGCCTGTTCTCATTCATGGACGGCTTTTCAGGGTATAATCAGATTAAGATGGCTAAGGAAGATCAAGAGAAGACAGCCTTCATTACACCTTGGGGTACCTTCCACTACACTGTCATGTCATTTGGGCTTAAGAATGCAAGGGCAACCTACCAGCGGGCCATGACAGCTTTATTCCATGATATGATCCATAAGGAGATGGAGGTTTATGTGGATGATATAATAGCCAAATCATGTAAAGAGGAAGACCATTTGATTAACTTGAAGAAGGTATTTGACAGACTTAGGAAATACAGTTTAAGGCTTAACCCTACAAAGTGTGTTTTTGGGGCTACATCAGGAAAATTGTTGGGATTTATAGTAAGCAGAAAAGGAATTGAGATTGACCCATCTAAAGCTAAAGCAATCATAAAAATGCCATCACCTAGAACGGAAAAGGAAGTTCGTGGTTTTCTTAGAAGGATTCAATACATAAGCCGGTTCATAGCATAGCTCACTGCTATCTGTGAACCAATTTTCAAACTTCTAAGAAAGAATAACCCGACGGTCTGGAATGATGATTGCCAAGAAGCCTTTGACACAATAAAGGAGTATCTATTGAACCCACCTGTGCTAGTGCCACCAACCCCAGGAAGACCATTGATCTTATACTTATCAGTTTTGGAGACATCAATGGGATGTGTTTTAGGGCAGCATGATGAGACAGGAAGAAAGGAAAGGGCGATTTACTACCTAAGCAAGAAGTTCACAGAATATGAAGCAAAGTATTCCCCTTTAGAAAAGACTTGTTGTGCTTTAGTATGGGCAACCCAAAGACTGAGACACTATTTCCTTAGTCATTCTACCTTTTTGATATCCCGAATGGATCCTTTGAAGTACTTGTTTGAAAAACCGGCTTTAACTGGCAGAACAGCAAAGTGGCAGTTGTTATTATCTGAATTTGACCTCACCTATATCATGCAGAAAGCCATTAAGGGTCAAGCCATTGCTGATCACTTAGCTGCTCATCATCTACCAGAATACCAACCCTTAAAGACCAATTTTCCTGATGAAGAAATACTGTTCACAGAAGAAGAGGAAAATGAAAGCTCATGGCAAATTTTCTTCGATGGGGCCGCCAATATGAATGGAAATGGAATAGGGGCTGTTTTGGTTAAGCCAGATGGGTCACATATCCCAATCGCAGTAAAATTGAGATTTCAGTGTACAAATAATATAGCAGAGTATGAAGCATGTATAATTGGGTTACAAGCAGCCTTAGATCATGAAGTAGAGGAACTTGACGTATATGGAGATTCGAGTCTTATCATCTTCCAAACAACTGGTGAATGGAAGACTAAGGATCACAAGTTGATCCCCTATCACCAGTATTTGGAAGAAATAAGCACCAAGTTTACTCGAATTTCTTTTAATTATATTGCAAGGGCCAAGAACCAATTCGCAAATGCTTTAGCAACATTGGCTTCAATGGTTAGTATGCCAGAAAGTGTTGATATTAAACCACTAGAAATTGAAGTCAGGGATGAACCTGCTTATTGCCTTGTTCTAGAAGGGGCATCAGAGGAAGAAGTACCATGGTTCCAAAACATTAAGAATTTCCTAAGTGATCGGAGTTTGCCTGAGAATGTTACTTCTACAGAGAAAAGAACAATACAGAGGTTGGCAGGACAGTTCTTACTAAGTGGTGGGCAGTTGTACAAAAGATCACATAATGATATCCTACTTAGATGTGTTGCCAAAACTGAATTAGAAAGGTTAATTGATACAGTACATGGAGGAGTTTGTGGACCCCATATGAACGGGCACATGCTTGCTAAGAAGATCCTGTGATTGGGATATTACTGGTCGACTATGGAACACGATTGCTATATACATGTCAAAAGGTGTCATTTATGCCAAGTATACGCTGATAATAAGAATGCACCTCCAGGGGCATTACATAATATGACATCTCCATGGCCCTTCTCTATGTGGGGCATACACGTCATTCGAATGATCTCTCCAAAGGAATCAAATGGACACAGATTTATACTTGTAGCAATCGATTATTTTACCAAGTGGGTAGAAGCAGCCTCGTATGCAAACATCACAAGTAGTCACGTTCTTAAGTTTTTAAAGCATAATATCATTTGTCGCTATGGCTTGCCAAGTGCTATAATATTAGACAATGCTTCGAACCTTAAGAACAAGGATATGAGGAAAATGTGTGAACAATTCCAGATTAACCATCATAAGTCAGCTCCTTATAGACCAAAGATGAATGGGGCAGTGGAAGCAGCAAATAAGAACATAAAGAAGATCATTCAAAAGATGGTAGTGAGCTTCAAAGATTGGCATGAGATGTTGCCACTAACCTTACATGCCTACAGAACCTCAATTCGGACTTCTACAGGGGTAACCCCATATTCCCTAGTCTATGGAATGGAAGCAGTATTACTAGTGGAAGTGGAAATACCCTCACTAAGAGTGCTAATGGAAGTTGAATTAGAAGAAGCTGAATGGATATAGTCAAGACATGATCAACTCAATTTAATAGAAGAAAAGCGTTTGAAGGAGCTTTCTCATGGCCAATTGTATCAGAAGAGGATGGCCAGGGCTTACAATAAGAAGGTAAAGCCCAGAACTTTCCAAGAAGGAAATTTGGTATTAAAGAAGATCTTACCCTTTTTGGAAGACCCACGTGGAAAATTCAAACCAAATTGGGAAGGGCCTTATGTTGTCAAGAAGGTCCTATCAGGAAGTGCTCTCATCTTAACAGAAATGGATGGGAAGGATTTTCCTGAGCCAATAAACTCTGATGCAGTAAAGAGATATTTTCCATGAATGAATATTACTAGGAAATGATCTGAGGCCATCTTTCTTTGTTTCCTAAAATTTTTATCCCTAGTTAAGCCAATTTGAGCCTGTTCGTCTTATTTGATAAACCTAAGCTGGACTTACAGTTTTATACTGGGGCAAAGCCAATAAAGGGCAAAGCCAATAGGGGCAAAAAGAGAAAAATTAAAGAAAAGAAAAATAATGGCAAATGAAAGCCAAATACAAAGAAAAAAGGAAAATGGGATTGAAATCATCATGACTGTAAGTCCGGTTGACCTATTTTCATACTTAGAAAATTTTGAGCCTTTAATATCTTTTATTTCATAAATCGAGCTTAGCCTTTGTTTCGTCCTATTCTTAAGCCCTCGGTGATTTTAGTATATTCATTCAAATATCAGAGTAATATTGGTAATGACGGAATACAGAAGCCAGCCCTAGTGAAAACCATAATTGGCGCTAGGGGCAAGAATGGCATGAAAAAAAAAAAAATCAAAGGATTGAGTTGATCATGTGGTTCAAGTTGAAGACAGCATGAGCATGAGCCAGTGAGCAGATTAGCAAAATTAGCCATGAAGAAAAAGTCATTAGGGGATGATTCTAAGGGCCGTAGGATAGACAGATTTGGTCTCTCCCTATTGATTGGGCCACCCTTTTCATTATGCAACCTGATTTTAATTCCTTTGATTATATGTGATTAAGTGCTTTGGATTAGCTTTTCAAAAATAAAAATAAAACTATACTTTTGGCCAGTGATGAGAAATCAAATGCTCTTTATAAAACTTTGGTTTTTACAAGCATCTGAGAATTCTGAGGCCAATAATATAAAACCTACTTTTGTATTAAAATCCTTTGTCTTTCCACTATTGGAGTTTACTTTTGTACAAAGGTATGGAAAAAAAATGAATGATAAAAGAATCTAATCCCTATGCTGTAGCTGCTCCTCAAGCTCACGAATCCGTGCTGCCTGTGTTGCAATGATCCCTGAAGCTCCTGGTGCATCTGGATTGCCTAGAAAGGAGAAGACCCCATCTGAAAGTGATAGCCTGAGCTTTAAAGTCTTAATGTCAGTCAAAGCATCCTGATATTTCCTGCGAATTGAGCGGACTTCAAAGCAACGAGCTTGCTTTTGTTCTTCAAGCTTCTTTTCCATGGCAATTGTAAGCACCTCATTTTTGCGCTCCCCGAAAAAACCAAAAAAAGGAAACCCTGGACAGAAAGTCAAACCCTAAGGGGTGAAAAGTTGACTTTTTGATCAAGTGAAAATTGGCCACCTCGCTTTATGTCATTGGATAGAGAATCTTGATACGGTTCCAACGCAACTGAGTTTGCAGCAATCGGGGTCCGGATGAAGGTTCTGCGGGCGGTCAAACCTGAGCAGAGCCAAAAGTTGACTTTATGCTAAAATCCGATCCAGAGGCCTACCCCTAGGTCAATAGATAGAGAATCTCGACACGGTTCCAACGCAACTGAGTTTGTAGGAATCGGGGTCCGGATGAAGGTTCTGCGGGCGGTCAAACCTGAGCAGAGCCAAAAGTTGACTTTCTGCTAAAATCCGATCCAGAGACCTTGCTTTATATCATTGGATAGGGAATCTCGACACGGTTCCAACGCAACTGAGTTTGCAGGAATCGGGGTCCGGATGAAGGATCTGCGGGCGGTCAAACCTGAGCAGAGCCAAAAGTTGATTTTCTGCTAAAATCCGATCCAGAGGCCTACCCCTAGGTCATTGGATAGATAATCTCGATACGGTTCCAACGCAACTGAGTTTGCAGGAATCGGGGTCCGGATGAAGGTTCTGCGGGCGGTCAAACTTGAGCAGAGCCAAAAGTTGACTTTCTGCTAAAATCCGATCCGGAGGCCTACCCCTAGGTCATCGGATAGAGGGGGCCGATAGAATTCTAACGCAACTGAGTTTGCCCAGATCAGAGCCCGGGTGAAGAAAATATGAGCTGACGAAATTCCCGAGCAGCAAAACCGGCAATCTGCGCACGTGGCAAAAAGTTGCACACGTAGCGAGTTTCGCAGGAAAATATCTCGGGGATCAAATCTGTAAATATCCAAACATACGAAATATCCCAGGGACTAAATCCGTAAAAATCCAAGAATATCGGATTGAATTGAAAATTACCAGGGACTAAATCTTGATTTCCCGATTCTTTAGACAAACGAGCGGCCGCATTTAATGATTTCTCATCATGCGGTCGCTCAAGCCGAGGTGGCAAGCAAGTGGGCGCCCCTTTGATTTTCCCTTATATAAGTCGCGCGACTTTTCGCGCAGAGGGTTGGAAGATTTTTCGAAAAAAAGCTAAGTGTTGGGATTTTTGGGAGGGTTCGAAAGGTTTTTGCTCAACCTAAACCAGTGGAGGCTTGCTACTGTCGGTGCGGTAAAGAGGAGGCTCCAGCTGCTGTCCGCCTTCGAGGAGGCTCCCCCACTTTGCTCCAGAACTCAAGAACCACCAGGTAAACATCCCTGTTACATTGGGTTATACATATATGAGTATGCATGTTTTTTCGTAAGCCGGTCTTATTCGGTGGTATAGGACCACTGCAAAGCTTGCCATGTTTTTTTTTTTTTTCTTTCTTTTCACCTCCCTCTGATGGAGACCACCAAGTAAGGAAGAGTTAGATGCGTGTGTTGCTCGCGCCGAAAAGGGAGCATGTTCCCCAGTTCCCTTCATCCATTGTATCCCTGTAAACCCCCCTCCTCATTCCCTTCATCGGATGTTAGTATGCCTGCTTGAAGGACCAGTCTGTGGATGAAAGTGCATGTAATGTCTGCATGTTGTTTTCTTTGTTTTTGTTGTGCTGAACTTGCTAACATGCTATTTGCTATTTGTGTACCCTTGAGCATGCTCCCATCACCCCCCCTTTTTTATAAGCTGTTAATGCATCTGTAGCTGTTTGTTTGTTATCGGGTTTGGTTTCTTTTCCCTTTAAAGAGATTGGGAGTTGTGGGATGAAGTATTTTAGTTAATTTGAATACAAGTGTGAGTGCCTTCTGGGGAGTGGTCGAAGCCCGGGGAAGTGTCCTGGGCGTATTATTTGAATGCATGGTTGTATTGTGAGTTTTCAAAACTGGAAATAAAATGTGTTTAGATTAAATCCAAAATTAGTTGGGAGGTGTTCTGGGCATGTTAGGAGGCTAGTGGAACAGTTACAGACCGAAAAAAATCGGCCAGAGATGGAGATCTCAAAAAAGCAGAGAGTTGAAAATCGCAGTGAGCTGCCGCCCACTTGGCGCTCACTTGGCGCTCACTTAGGGAGTGGGCGCTCCTTTCATCTCACTTCCCGCCGAGCTGGCGCCCACTTGGCGCTCAGCTTGCGCCCACTAAAAACCAAGTGAAATTCTGGCGCCCTTCTCGCGCCCATCTCGCGCTCAGCTCCCGCCCAGCTCGCGCTCACTTGGTATCGAGTGAGCGCCAGGTCAAAATTTCGCCCGGTTCTGGCGCCCACCTGGCGCTCACTTCAGGAAGTGAGCGCCAGGTCCAAAACAGGCCGAATTGTTATTTTTTTTGAAAATTCCAAAAATACCCTTTGACCCAGCACAATGAGCCAGTTTTTTTTTTCTGACAGAGTGTCCATCTTGTTTTTTTTTCTGTGATTATTGCTAGATGTGAATGCCATTTCCGAACCGAACCGAATAAACCAATAGGGTTTCTGGGTCACCCGGAAACCCAATGTGGGACTTGGACCCCCGGTCCAACTTGACTTCCAGTGGGCCTTCCAACGGGGCCCACCCAGCCCAATAAACACCAAAGCATGCCATTAAATAACTTAAGTAAAATGAACAATTTGAACCGGGCGGGCCAAACCCAATGCGGCCCACCCGAGCCTTGTTATGTGAAATTGATGCATGAATTGCGTGGTTTGGCCGAGACCAAGGGCAAGGGCCTACCGGGCCCGCCAAAGCTCACCAACCGAACCAAGGAAGGGTGCAAACCCTAATTTCTGGTAACTTGGGCTCACAAGCCCAGATTTGGACTACGGGCCCCAAGCCCAGTGTCCAGCTCACTTTGGCAGATTAAAAAGATAAATCTAATAAAAATACTTGGCCACCATGTGGGCCCACCTTAGGGGCCCACAAACCAGTCCGGCCCACTTGTGCATGAAAAATACTTATTCTTCAAATATGAACTTAAAGTAAAATCTGTTGAACTAACCAAAGCCCAAAGGACCTCTCAGGCTAGACTGAGGTCCACAAGGGTACATGGGCTTCACTAAGCCCACCAAGGATACCGTGGGCCTTCCAACAGGGCCCACCCAACCAGACCCAGATCACCTAATTAAACAAGATAAAAGCAATTAAAGGGACCCACACCACTCAGGTGGTCCCGCCAGACTTAACCAAACTGCATATCGGATTAGGAATCGGGTGAGACTAATGGAAGCTGACTCAAACCAGGGAACCCACCGGACCCGTCAACCGACGGGGTGGACCGGGGTGTCTACGGACTTCCCCGGACCACAACCGAGAACAGACTTAGAATCTCAAGCCGCAGACCAAAAGCCCTAATAGACAGGATTAGGCACCCAGGTGTCCGCCTGCACCCCATCAGGCGGTGGCGACTCCGAATTACCCCGTGCCGCGTTTCCCACGTGTAGACACCCCAAATTGCACTGCCAAATGAGAAAATAATAAAAACATGTAATTAGAGCTTAAAACAGGTCAAAAGAACATAAAAATAGAATGAACAGGCCTTGCCCGTATTTTCTTCACGGGCCCATCGCGCCCGAAAATTATCTACGGGCAGGCGCGCCCGTAGTACTAATACGGTCACCATTGGACCGTAAATCATTTACGGGCATTAAAGACACGTGCGAGTTTTGTCCTTCTCTCGATTTCCGAGCTTTATTTGAAGTCCAATATATCTTTAAACGAGCGAATTATGTCTTTTATTCGCTCAAGTCACCTTGGTTGGCTATGGATGTGCATTATCTCTGTATTTCACTCTATCTTAAAGACCAGGCTATATGCTTTTGGACCAACCATACCCCTGGGTGTGTCTATAAATAGAGGCTCTCTCCTCTAGCTTAGGCCACGAAATTTTGAAGAATCAAAAGCTCCAAGAGAAGGAAAGGAATCCCTGCTGCTCTGCCTGCTCAATCCAGGTAAGTCCCCTATCCTTTTTTATTTTCTGTCTTCAATTCTAGATGTAATAGGATCATCTCTATTGCTGTAGAATAAGGCCATATATGTTTTTGTATTCCTAAACCTATCTCCAAGTACCTCAAGGGTCTCTCTAGCCGTAAAACGTGAAGAGAGAACTAGGGGAAAGGGGAACAGGTGGATCCCTAGAATAGAACCCCATATCTGTTTTTTCTTTTTTTTTCATAGAATAAGGCCTGTGATTGTGTTTGTGTAACCAAACCTATCTCCAAGTACCTCAAGAGTCTCTCTAGCCGTAAAACGTGAAGAGAGAACTAGGGGAAAAGGAGAACAGGTGGATCCGTAGGGTAGACCCCATGTGCTCTAATTTGTGAGATGTGGCTATTTTGAATATCTTGATCATGTTTTAATGCTTTTTATGATATATCTGAATGAATTACATGAATCTATGATGTTTATAGCATGAGATCCTCTCTTTTTGCCAAAATTTGGATTTTTGCCACTTTTGCACTTACAGCACTGTTTTCGTGATTTTTGTGATTTTAGGCTAAGATCTTGGATTTATCATGATCAATATGGTAGATCTGAATCCAAAAGCCTGAAAATAACCTCTAGGGTTTCATGAGATGATTTTTAAATTGTTTTTCATTATTGAGAGAAGACCCTACGGTCTAAATTCTCCCCTTTTGGTGTTTTTCATCAACGTGGGTATTTTTGGGTTTGATTTTCAGATTTAATGTGAAATTTGGGCTTTATCTATGTCCTGGACTATTCAAGTTCAATTTTGAAATATTTTATAAAAATCATATTTTTCTAGATTTCTAGAATTTAGCTTGAAGCCAGATTTTTGGATTTTTCACTTTAAATTGATTTTATTTGATTCTATCTCAATTTTATTTTGATCATGAAACCCTAGGAATGGTATGATCATGTTTGATAGTTCTGGATCAATCAGACTATTCATATGAAAAAACCATACAATTTTGTCTTTTTATGTGATTTTGTGTGATTTTTATAGCAAGCTTTTTCCTTTATTTTAACATGAACAAATACCTGGCAACCACCTTGTGTAGATGAATAGGGGTGCCTAACACCTTCCCCTGTTCATAACTTAATCCCCTTACCCATCTCTGGTTGTTTTTTTTAGGAGGGTTATTTTTACCCTAAAAATTGCCTTTTGTGCTTATTTGATATTTTGGTGTCCATTCACACCTAAATTGAATGGTGGCGACTCTTTGTTTTATTTAATCCCATGTGATGATTGAGGAAATCATTAGAATCGATTTTTTCCCATGTCTCACAACTGGCGACTCTGCTGGGGACTTGTGGATTTAAGCCTTTTGGTGTTTGTTCATGTTTTTGATTTTTTTATGCTTGCTATTTTGTGTTCTTAAGCATGTTGAGTATATTTTAAATCTGAATTATTGCTTAAGAATTCATGGGGGTAGAAACATGCTTAATTTTGATTTATAGGATTGTTTCTACAAACATGCGTAGGGAGGTCCGTTTTGATGAACCATGCTTATTTCTTGTTATATTTTTATGATAGCATGTTTTAATTTTCAGCATGATCTCTATGATGATTTTGGGTGTATAACATGATCATATGTTTGCATGATAGATGATTTTTTTTTATGAGCATGTTTTGGTGCTATAGGATTGCTTTATTTACTTGTTTATTTTAAATATGCTTTCCTATTATGCCTTGGTTTGTTTATGCATGGCTGGGAAAAGAGTGGCAAGGGTTTGGGACGTTGTGAATGCACCCTATTTTTACAATGCACTGTGCACCTTTTGTTTTTACACGGCCTACCCTTAACCTATAGGAAGTTGAACCCGAATGTGTGTAGCTTGGCGCAACGAGGTCGATACTTCGGAAAGCGAAAGTGAAAACATTCACCTTAGAACTTTGAGCTAATGATGTGATGATAACGTGGATCTGGGATTCTGGTCATCACTAGGCTTGAGTGCTAAGTTGCCATTAAGCCAAAACCCAAAACCCCTACGCTTGAAGGTGGAGTTACACGTTTTTGGCTAAAGTACATAATTACGTGGGAATATGGGTTTGTATGATTGTGGGAAGGCCGTGTGCATGGTTTACCAACCAGGGCATAATGCGGATGCCATATTGAAGGTAAACAAGGTAACAAGGTAATCCTATTGCTTTGCATTATTATCATGTCATAGGGGTGTCATGGTGCCCATTGGTTGGGGACAAAATTGGTCCCAAATATGTTTGTTCTTAAACATGGTGTGGCCCATAGGAAGAGTTTCCAACTCTGTTTAGAATCAATCCTACCCTATGATCATACAAGAGGCAACAAAAGGGTACCAAATTCTTGAGTATGGTGTCAATTTGGAGGGTACATGTGCCTTCCTAAACATGTGTTTTAGCAAAAAGGCCAAAGTCCACTTTGGGATAGTTTAGAAGCTCTGCAATGGGTAAACCGTACGTTTGGATGAACAATGAAAGTGACCAAACCATGTAAAAACTGAAAAAATATAACAGGGTTCCGTAAAACCGCATTTAGTACACGGGCTGGGCTTGCCCGTATTAATTATACGGGCTAGGCGCGCCCGTGGATTGCATACGGTCACGGCTGGCTCGTAATTTGAATACGGGCACGGCTGGACCGTACTGTGTATACGGTTTTCTCGGAATATTCAGCTTTAATTAGTTTTTCCCACTAAAATCTTCCTTTAACCTTTAAATAATGATAAAGGGAAACAAGTTTGAATAAAATGCTTCGCAAAAAAAAAAAAAAAATAAAACAGAAAAAAGAAAAAACAAAATAATTCAAAAAAAAAATGTGAGAGAAAGGTTCCTTGGGCTTCTGAAAGCCTTTGAATTTCAGACTTTTTCAAAATTCTTGGGCTTCTGAAAGCCTTTGAATTTCAGATTTTTCAGAAAAAAAAAAATCCTGGGCCTCTGAAAGCCTTTGAATTTCAGATTTTTCAAAAAATTCCTCGGGCCTCTGAAAGCCTTTGAATTTCAGACTTTTTTCTCAAAAAACTCTTGGGCCTCTGAAAGCCTTTGAATTTCAGATTTTTCAAAAATCCTGGGCCTCTGAAAGCCTTTGAATTTCAAAACTTTTGGGCCTCTGAAAGCCTTTGAATTTTAGACCTTTTCCTTTTGGGCCTCTGAAAGCCTTTGAATTTCAGACCTTTATCTTTTGGGCCTCTGAAAGCCATTGAATTTCAGAACTTTTGGGCCTCTGAAAGCCTTTGAATTTCAGACCTTTATCTTTTGGGCCTCTGAAAGCCTTTGAATTTCAGAACTTTTAGGCCCCTGAAAGCCTTTGAATTTCAGACCTTTATCTTTTAGGCCTCTGAAAGCCTTTGAATTTCAGAACTTCTGGACCTCTGAAAGCCTTTGAATTTCAGACCTTTTCCTTTTGGGCTTCTGAAAGCCTTTGAATTTCAGAACTTTTGGGCCTCTGAAAGCCTTTGAATTTCAGACTTTTTTCAAAATATCCCTGGGCCTCTGAAAGCCTTTGAATTCCAGACTTTCATCAAAACATCTCTGGGCCTCTGAAAGCCTTTGAATTTCAGACTTTCATAAAAAATCCCGGGCCTCTGAAAGCCTCTGAATTTCAGACCTTTTCCAAAAATATCCCTGGGCCTCTGAAAGCCTTTGAATTTCAGACATTTTTCAAAAAAAACCCCCCGGGCCTCTGAAAGCCTTTGAATTTCAGACCTTTCTCTCTTTTGTGGGACCTGTTGGAAGCCCTAGAATATTCCAACAATTCAATTCAAGAAAATAAAAATAAAAAAAGAAAATAAAAAAAAATAAAAAAAGAAGAAGAAGCAAATAAAGAAAAAAAAAATCCAAACTCATGTTCACCCAGCTTGCACATAGGCATTCCTAGACATGTGAATGAGATTAAATTGGCACTGATATTTTCTCTTTATTTTTGCCAGGTACCAATACACTTGCAATCATAGCTCCCGTAACCAGATCAAGAGCTCGAGCCATGAATCCCGTTGAAGATAAAGTTGATGCTCCTCATCCAGATGTTGTTCTACTCCAAGAACAAGTGGCAGGACTAGCCCGAATGCTAGAGAACATACTGTCAGTACAGGCCCAACAAGTGCAGGCCCAACAAATGCAGGCCCAGAACCAGGCATCCACATCCAACCCTGCACCTCCACCCCCAGTCAATATTCCACCTCCAGTGCAACCAACTCCTGAACTCGTCTATGAACCCACCCCTGAACCTATACTGACCAGGGATGAGACAGCTGAATCAAACAAGGCTAAGGAAAAAGAAAGGATAATGGAAGAGGTTGAAAGAAAGTTCATGCATAAGCTAGAAATGATCCAAGATGAACTAAGGGAAGTCAAAGGGGTAAACAACTTTGGAGGCATCAATTTTGAAGACCTGTGCCTATACCCCAATGTTAACCTGCCGGCTAAGTTTAAGTGCCCAGACTTGGACAAGTATGATGGCACTGGATGCCCCATGAGCCACCTAAAGTTGTATTGCGGTGCCCTATGCCAGTTCGGGCAGGATGAGGGTATCTTGATCCAACTTTTCCAAAGGAGCCTGACTGGAACCGCATTAAGATGGTTCGCCACTCTGGACCATGGAAAGATCAAAAGATGGAAGGACTTAGCCGATGCCTTCCTGGCTCAATACCGATTCAATTCAGAGATCATGCCAGATAGGTACGACGTCATGAGAATGAGCAAAGGAAGGGAAGAGACTGTAAGGCAATATGCCAAGAGGTGGAGGGAGACGGCCTCCCAGGTCAGGCCACCCATGCTAGAACAGGAAATGATTTCTACTTTCATAAGCACTTTGGGTCAACCATTCTACAGCCACTTGGTGGGTCAGACCACCACTAATTTTGCAGCGTTGGTTCAAGTGGCCGACCGAATTGAGGACGGAATAAGGTCAGGAAAGATAATTGACCACTCTGCCATGGTTAGTCAGCAAGACCCTAATCAGAAGAAAGGAAGCGGGATAAAAAAGAATGGGAACAAGAACGAGGGTGAGGTGAACATGGTGCAGCCACCATCTGGCCCTAACAAGCCCATACAAATCAACGTACCTGCACATTTTCCTACCCCACCGGCGTCATCATCCCAGGCCCCCATGAGGGTTAATGTTCCAGCAGCATCTTCAGACCAAAAAAGGGTTTTTACCAAAGAAGAAAAGGATGCCTATTTTGCAGCAAGGAGAAATAGGGTTTTCACCCCTATTCCAATGACTCCCTCTCAATTGCTGCCCACTTTATTGCAAGGAGGGTATATCACCTTAAGAGAACCTAATCCGAATGCATCCAAGGGGAGAAATTTTGACCCCTCCACCACTTGTGATTACCATATGGGTGCACCTGGGCACCCTACAGACAAGTGCTGGCCTTTGAAACATGCCATTCAAGACTTACTGGACCAGAATACCCTGTCTTTCAATACAGGGGCTCCTAATCCTCCAAGAACAGATATTAGACAGAAACCTCTGCCCCAGCATCACGGGGCAGGTCCATCTAATGTCATAGGAGTCATCTCTTCTGACAAAATAACCTTTGACCCATCTCAATTAATTGCTCCCATAGGGACAACGGTCAAAGTATATTTTGACAGGAGAAGTGAAGGCAAAGAAATAAATATGATTTCAAAGGGGAATGATAGTGCTGCAAAGAACATTAGCTCATCTTTGGACCGGGTCTCATCCCTCATGGCCCAGATGAACATCGCCAAGCCACCTTTGGTCATTAATTACAATCCATCCACTTTTACTCCGCCCATTCAGTCTAAGCCACCATTGGTCATAAATGGTGACCCCTTTAGTGCATCAGTCACTTGTGCAAACCCCCAACCAAAACAACTAACTCCATTGGTTGTTAATGTTCCTATTACTCAGACTTCCATCGCCAAGCCCGAACCTCCCCCATTGGTGGTGAATGTCCCCAAACCTTCCTACTCTGAATCGGCTGTACCATGGAATTACAGTGAGACATTTACCACTACATACCCTGCAGCTGAAAGCAAGGAAGAAGTGAACCTCATGATGAGGTCAGGGAAATGTCTAGGGGTGGAAGAAAAACAAAAAGAAATAGAGAAGGAGAAAGAAGGAGAAAAAATTAAAGGAAAGGCCAAGGTAGGGGAAGAAGCTCCTCAGGTAACTAACAGTGAGGCTGCTGACCTCATTAAGGTAATAAAAAAGAGTGAGTTCAATGTCATTGAGCAGTTGAACAAAGTCCCTGCCCAGATCTCAATTCTGGGATTATTGTTAAATTCCGAAAAACATAGGGACTCCTTGTTAAGGATACTCCAGGGGGCCCATGTGCCTAAAAACATTGAACCAGACCAACTAGGCCGGATGGTTGGTCAAATTTTATCCCATAATGTCATAACCTTTTCTGAAACTGAAATTAGTCCAGCAGGATACCATCATGTGGATCCTTTGCACATTGCTGTGCTCAGTAAGGGTTGTATGATAGCCCGGGTTCTGATTGATAATGGGTCGGCTCTCAATGTCTGCCCATTGATAACCTTTGTTAAGCTAAATCTGGAGCGAAACAAAATAAAGCAAAATGGAAGAATTATAAGAGCATTTGACAGCTCTAAAACACACTCCCTTGGGGAGTTTGAACTGCCGGTCACAATTGGACCGTATATTTTCAACATCACATTTGAAGGCCGTGGATTCATACAGCTAGGGCTATACCATCTACCCTCCACCAAAGAGTCAAATACATTAGAGGGCAAAAGGTGATTACCGTCTTGGCCGAAAACTTGGTTCCCCCCATGTGGTCCCCTGATGTACCCTGTATTAACACGGAAATGTCTGCAGATAAATTGACGTTTCACTCTTTCCAATTTGAAGCTGTGAATTATATACCTGGGGGGTATCAGGAAAAAGAAGGAAAGTTGACCTGTGCTGAGAGAATGGTCAAGAATGTGCTAGAAAAGTACCATTTTCGCCCTGGAAAAGGTCTGGGGGTTAACCTACAAGGAAGGATAGAACCAGTACAGGTTAAGAAGATGGTTCACAGAGCAGGGTTGGGGTCCAAGCTAAGGAAATGGAGAAGACAGGGGCAGATAGAAGCTATAAAATTCCCGCACATCAGGGAAACTTTTCCTAAGCTGTCTCACATGATTCAGCTGTCTCCTCCTGAGGATCAGGCCAAACCTCCATACTACAATGTCAACCCATTCCAGAAACCTAAATCCTCAACAGTACAACCATATGTTCCACCTCCACCTCCACAAGCATCTGGTGGGCCTGGGCCACAGGCAGAACAGGAGCAGGACTTTTCTGAGGACATAGGGGCATTCTTTGCCATGATAGAAGGCAACCAAGAAAAAGTAGAAGAGGAGCTACCTTTTATTGATTGGGCTGCAGTAGAAGTTCCATCTGGAACTGGCCCTACAGAAGAAACAGGCGATGCAACTCACCCAGTACTGGTGATCTCAGATGCAGATCCTGAGCTTGAGGAGCAGGCTTGTATCCCTGCCCCAGATTCTTTCATTCTGAATAATTGGGAGGAAACTCCCCTTACTTTTGAAGCCGCGTTTGTTTGGCAAACAGACATGGCTTTCAAAAAAAAACTCCATTAGTGGAATGCCCTTTTCCTGAAGGTTTTAATGAGCCTTCGTCTTCAGGGAAAGATTTTGTAGAAGGCTCTCAAATAACACAAAAAGATTTTTCAGTTTTTTCTAGAAAAGATAAAGTTTTCAAAAAGGTCCAAACCATTTATGAACCATATAAGCAAACGGAATTGGATCAGGATGAGTATGACTTCGACCTTGAGCTCGACTTTGACCTAATGGGGGTTGAAGAAGAGACCGAGGACGAAGAAGACGATGTTCCAAAAGAAATCACATATCAATTAGAGCGTCATGAAAAGGGGGTCCAACCCAATATTAAAGAGACCATATCAATAAACCTAGGGACCGAAGATGACCCAAAAATAGTGAAGATTGGGGTATGCCTATCTGAGGTACAGCGGGATGAAATGATACGATTTTTGGCTGATTATGAAGATGTGTTTGCATGGTCGTATCGGGATATGCCGGGGTTAGACATAGATATGGTGGTACACATGCTACCTATTCTACCAGACTCTAAGCCAGTTAAACAGAAACTGAGAAGGTTAAAACCTGAATGGACGCTAAAGGTCAAAGATGAAGTGGTTAAACAATTCCAAGCCGGATTCTTAGCAGTTTCCACATACCCCGAATGGCTTGCAAATATAGTGCCAGTGCCAAAGAAGGATGGAAAGGTCAGAATGTGCGTAGATTATAGAGATTTGAATAAGGCAAGTCCAAAGGATGATTTTCCACTTCCACACATAGACATCTTGGTGGATAACACCGCTGTACATAGCCTGTTCTCATTCATGGACGGGTTTTCTGGGTACAATCAGATTAAGTTGGCTAAGGAATACCAAGAGAAGACAGCCTTTATCACCCCTTGGGGTACCTTCCACTACACTGTCATGCCATTTGGACTTAAGAACGCTGGGGCAACCTACCAGAGGGCCATGACAGCCTTATTCCATGATATGATCCATAAGGAGATGGAGGTTTATGTGGATGATATGATAGCCAAATCATGTGAAGAAGAAGACCACTTGATCAACTTGAAGAAGGTATTTGACCGGCTTAGGAAATACAGTCTAAGGCTTAACCCTGCGAAATGTGTCTTTGGGGCTACATCAGGAAAATTGTTGGGCTTTATAGTAAGCAGAAGGGGAATTGAGATTGACCCAGCTAAAGCTAAAGCCATCATTGAAATGCCATCACCTAGAACCGAGAGGGAAGTTCGGGGTTTTCTTGGAAGGATTCAGTACATAAGCCGGTTCATAGCACAGCTCACCGCTATCTGTGAACCAATTTTCAAACTTCTAAGAAAGAATAACTCGACAGTCTGGAATGATGAGTGCCAAGAAGCCTTTGACACAATAAAGGAATACTTATTAAACCCACCTGTGCTAGTACCACCCACTCCAGGAAGGCCACTAATTTTATACTTGTCTGTTTTGGAGACATCAATGGGGTGTGTCTTAGGACAGCATGACGATACAGGCAGAAAGGAGAGGGCGATTTACTACCTGAGTAAGAAATTTACAGAATATGAAGCAAAGTATTCCCCCTTGGAAAAGACTTGTTGTGCTTTAGTATAGGCAACTCAGAGACTAAGGCACTATTTCCTTAGTCATTCCACCTTATTGATATCCCGCATGGACCCTTTGAAGTATCTATTTGAGAAACCGGCTTTAACTGGTAGAACAGCAAACTGGCAGTTGTTACTCTCTGAATTTGACCTCACCTATATCACACAAAAGGCCATTAAGGGTCAAGCCATTGCAGATCACTTGGCTACACACCATTTACCAGAATACCAACCCTTAAAGACCAACTTCCCTGATGAGGCAATCCTGTTTGCTGAAGAGGAAGAAGGTGAAAGCTCATGGCAAATGTTTTTTTATGGGGCCGCCAATATGAATGGAAATGGAATAGGGGCTGTATTGATCAAGCCCGATGGGGCACATATCCCAATCGCAGTAAAACTAAGGTTTCAATGCACGAACAATATAGCAGAGTATGAGGCACGTATAATTGGGTTGCAAGCCGCCTTAGACCACGAAGTAGAGGAACTTGACGTATATGCGGATTCGAGTCTTATCATCTTCCAAACAACTGGTGAATGGAAAACCAAGGATCACAAATTGATCCCCTATCACCAGTATTTGGAAGAAATAAGCACCAAGTTTACTCGAATTTCCTTCAATTATATGCCAAGGGCCAAAAACCAGTTTGCAGATGCTCTAGCAACATTGGCTTCAATGGTCAGTATGCCAGAAGAGGTTGATATTAGACCATTGGAAATTGAAGTCAGGGATGAACCAGCTTACTGCCTTGTTCTAGAAGAAACCCCAGAAGAAGAAGTACCATGGTTTCAAGACATTAAGAATTTCCTAAATGATCGAAGTTTACCAGAAAATGTCACCTCTACAGAGAAAAGAACAATACAGAGACTGGCAGGACAGTTCTTACTAAGTGGTGGGCAGTTGTACAAAATATCACACAATGATATACTACTTAGATGTGTTGCAAAAACTGAGTCAGAAAGGATAGTTGAAACTGTACATGGAGGAGTGTGTGGACCCCATATGAATGGGCATATGCTTGCCAAGAAGAATCTGCGATTGGGATATTACTGGTCGACTATGGAGCATGATTGCTATATGCACGTTAAAAGGTGTCATTTATGCCAAGTGTACGCGGATAACAAGCATGCACCCCCAAGTGAATTACATAGTATGACATCTCCGTGGCCTTTTTCTATGTGGGGTATAGATGTCATTGGAATGATCTCTTCAAAGGCATCAAATGGACATAGATTTATACTCGTAGCAATTGATTACTTCACCAAGTGGGTAGAGGCAGCTTCATATGCAAACATTACAAGTAGCCATGTTCTTAAGTTTTTGAAGCACAACATCATTTGCCGCTATGGTTTGCCAAGTGCCATAGTAACAGACAATGCTTCAAACCTTAAGAACAAAGACATGAGGAAGATGTGTGAACAATTTCAGATTACCCACCACAAGTCAGCGCCTTACAGACCAAAGATGAATGGGGCAGTGGAAGCAGCGAATAAGAATATAAAGAAGATTATTCAGAAAATGGTAGTGAGTTTTAAAGATTGGCATGAAATGCTGCCACTTGCTCTACATGCTTACAGAACCTCGATCCGGACTTCTACAGGGGCAACCCCATACTCCTTAGTATATGGAATGGAAGCAGTTTTACCAGTGGAAGTGGAAATACCTTCATTAAGAGTGCTAATGGAAACTGAATTAGAAGAAGTTGAATGGATACAGTCTAGGCATGATCAACTCAACTTAATAGAAGAAAAGCGTTTGAAGGCGCTTAGTCATGGCCAATTATATCGGAAGAGGATGGCCAGGGCTTACAATAAGAAGGTAAAGCCCAGAACTTTCCAAGAAGGAAATTTGGTATTAAAGAAGATTTTACCCTTTTTGGAGGATCCTCGTGGGAAGTTCAAACCAAATTGGGAAGGACCTTATATAGTCAAGAAGGTCCTATCAGGGGGTGCTCTCATCTTAACAGAAATGGATGGGAAGGATTTTCCTGAGCCAATTAATTCTGATGCAGTAAAGAGATATTTTCCATGAATGAATACTACTAAGAAATGATCTGAGGCCATTGTTCCTTATATCCCAAAATTTGAATCCCTAGTCAAACCAATTTGAGCTTGTTCGTTTTTTTTGTTAAACCCAAACCGGACTTACAGCCTTATACTGGGGCAAAGCCAATAAGGGCAAGGCCAATAGGGGCAAAAAGAAAAAATTTGAGAAAAAAAAAAGAGAGAAAAGAAAAATATATATATAAGGGCAAATGAAAGCCAAATAAAAAAGAAGAAGAATGGGATCGAGTTCACCATGACTGTAAGTCCAGTTGACCCATTTTTTTTACATTTAGAAAATTTTGAGCCTTTAATACCTTTTCTTTCATTAACCGAGCCTAGCCTTTGTTTCGTCCTATTATTAAGCCCTCGGTGATTTTAGTATATTCATTCAACTTTCAGAGTAAGATTGGTGATGATGGAATGCAGAAGCCGGCCTTAGTGAAAACCGTAATTGGCGCTAGGGGCAATATTGGCAAAAGAAAAAAAAAAGAAAAAATAGAAGAAAAGAAAAAAGGAAAAAAAGAAGAATCAAAGGTTGAGTTGATCATGTGGTCTAAGTTTCAAATCAGCATGAGCACTGGAAACTAAGCAGTTTAGCAAGGCCAATCATGAAGGTAAAATCATTAGGGGATGATTCTAAAGGTCACGGGGTAGACAGATTTGGTCTCTCCCTATTGCTTGGACTACCCTTTTCATTATTCAACCTGATTTTAATTCCTTTATTTATATGTGATTAAGTGTTTTGGATCAGCTTTCAAAAAAAAAAAAAAACTATACTTTGGCCAGTGATGAGAAATCAAATACTTTTTCATAAAACTTCTGTTTTTATAAGCATCTGAGAATTCTGAGGCCAATAATATAAAACCTATTTTCGAATTAAATCTAATATCTTTCCACTAATGGAGTTTGTTTTTGTATAAAAGTATGAAAAAATGAAAGAAAAAAAGAAAAAAAAGAAAAAAAAAAAGATGAAAGAATCTAATCCCTACTCCCTAACTGCTCCTCAAGCTCCCTAATCCTAACTGCCTGAGTTGCAATGATTCCAGAAGCACCCTCTGTATCAGGATCACTCAAAAAGGAGATGACCTCATCTGAAAAGGAAAGCTTGCTCTTCAACGTCCTAAGGTCAGCCAAGGAATCCTGATACTTCTTCCGCATCACTCGGACTTCAAAGCGACGAGCCTGCCTTTGTTCTTCAAGTTTCTTCTCCATGGCAATGCGGCCAGACTTCTGCTCTTCAAGCTTCCTCTCCAGAACAAGGACTTTTATCCTAAGTTCTTGAGCCTCCCGTACCCATATTTGTTGAAGCCGTTTATGGGTTGCCCTTTCTGACTCCAGAATATCTTCATAGGTAGGAGGAAGAACTGCAGGAGGATCCTCTGGTACTGGGGCATGACTCTGCACCTGTTCTTTGATCCAGAAGTGATAGTCCTTCACATGGGACTCAGAAAAGACTGGATCCCGTAGAAAGCAAACATAGGACCACTCTTTCATTAATTGAGCATTTAGCCCCATGGTGGCTGATGTAAGTGGCCCTATAAAGCTCTCATAACCTGTGGGAATCATAATTCCCTGGGTCGCTCCAAATTGCCGAAGAACCCTCAAAGGAAGATAGAGAACAGCAGATTTCAAGCCTGCTAGGGCCAGAAAGTTTTTATCCCTAAAGCTAATCACTGTCTCTGGAGTAGGCTGATAAGTGCCAGGCCATCTCACTTGATCATCCTGGAGAGTACCCAAGAAAGTGAACCAACCTTGCTTGCCACCTTGGATGTTAGGACATCCCCTATTGCTCATCAAAACAGGAACTTTCAATCTTGGAAAGAAGCGGCGAGTTATTTCTTCAACCTGGCTAAGATGGTCAAGCAACCAAAGCTGCAGAAAAAGGGAGTATTTCAATTTATTTCCAAAAAGAAAAAAAAGAAAAAAAAAAGAAAAACAAAAAAAAGAGAAAAGGAAAAAGAGAGAGAGAAAAAAAGAGAGAAAGAAAAAGAAAAAACGAGAGAAAAAAAAAGAAGAAAGAAAAAAGAGAAGAAGAAGAAGCAGAGAGAAGAAAAAGAAGAAGAAAGGAAAGAAAGAATAAAAAGAAAAAAAAATATGCATATTTTTTACCTGTAGGATAGGGGCGCAGGCAAGGAAGCGTTTCTTCTTCCTGAAATAACAGTCAGTGAGGGCCTGATATATCTCTGCTAGGATCATAGGGGCCAACCTCTCGCGTTCCCTAACCTGACAGATAACTGAGATGAGAGCCAAGTCAACCTGGTCATCACCTCGTGGAAAAAGCAGCTGATTGACCACTACCAGGGTCAATGCATTAAACCTAGAGTCCTTGTCACTACTCCTCAGAAGTTTTTCAGTCAAAAAGGTCTTGGACAAGGTCAATAGTGCATCAGAATTTCCTAAGTCCTTCTTCCCTATACCCAAAAAAGTGGAAGCCTCTTTTTTATAACTAAGCTTTAGGGGTGGATTCACAACTTTTTCAGAAAATCTTACGCCAAGGATGGTTTCAATTTTTTCTATGGTGGGAGTCATCTCTTTATCATCAAAACGGAAGAGATTCAGCTCAAGTACCCAGTGGCCAATCAAAGCTTCAATGATTTCCCACTTAAAGGGAATTTTAGGGAGGTGTAGGATGTGCCCTAAGTGGATGGAATCCCAACGAATCTCCTCATCAAGGGTCATGGAGTTAACCCATCTATCATAAAAGGAATCCACAATATTGTACCTGGTAAGATTAGGAGGTTTTGATCTAACAGGTTGTCTTGCAGGAGGAGATTCAACGGCAGGAGAAAGCGGCGTAAGGGAAGCCATGGAAGCGCCAAAGAAGCCAAGGAAAGCGAGAAAAGACGTGCTCAGGGAGTTTTTCAATTAATAAAAGTGTCACAATGACGTTCCCTAGGAGTTTATATAGAAAAAATCGCAAGGCAGTAAATTCCGTAATTATACTACGGGCAAGGCGCACCCGTATGGGCACTACGGACACGCCTGACCGTGAAAACTTCACGGGCAGAGTGCGCCCGTAGTAACTTTACGGGCACCGCCTGCTCGTAGAATAAATACGGTTTCTTCGAAAAAATGCAAAAAAATGGGAATTTTTAATTTCCTTGGTTTTCCTAAGCTTCACCTGTCCCTGTTTTAACATTCATCAGGTAATAAATACTGAAAATAAAGAAGAAAGAACACAAATGGAAATAAATCAAACTTCTTTTATATATAGGAATGTTTACATCACTTTTGCCAAAAAATACAAAGGTACATGGAATAATCCTAATCTAATGACCATGCAGGTCCGCCCCTACGACCACGGCCTCGTCCTCTGCCTCGACCTCGGCCTGAAGATCGCCTGCGCTCAAAGACATGCCGCACAACATTACGGGCCGTGCTACGCGTCATCCTGCTCAAAACAGACTGAATATCATGCCACATATATAAAGGCACAAGGCCAGTAGTGGGATGATCAGGAGGGACGTACCCTGAAGTATCTACATATCCCGTAGAATCGGGATCAGACTCTGTACGGGAAGAATCCGCAGAAGGATCAACAGCAGCATGTGTCACCTCGGCATCCTCCATATCAGGACTAGCAGGAGCAGAGGCCCCAGGAATATCTGCATCAACCTCAGGCTCAGCTGTAGCCTCCTCCATCACCGCAGTCTCCACGGTAGGCTCTACCACAGCGGCGTCCATAGCCGAATCCATATCTACATCAGCAGATGCAGCAGGAGCAGTCTCAGCTACTGGGGCAGACTCTGGCACGTCCTCAGCAGCAGGTACAATATCAGCCTCGACCTCGGGCTCTGCTGCAGGAACCTCCACTGGACTGGGAGACGTCACGAACTCCACCCGTGCCACAGAAAACACCTCATCCCGGAAATGCATAGGCACGGGTGAAGCAGGTGAAGAGGGGCCAGCTGTGTACTCCTGAAACTAAGAGAAAAATTCAGTCAGAACAAGATAGGCTAATACAAAAGCAGGAATGGAAATAAAAGAAGAAATTAACCTGAGTATCAGATGGACCCGCCTGGTCCTGTGCATCAGATGGACCCGCCTGGTCCTGTGCATCAGATGGACCCTCCTGGCCCTGGGCTCTAGGTAGCTACCCCCGGAGATCTGAAATAGTGATATAGAGGGCGTCCCGCTCAGGGATCGCTGCATCACGCTGGCGCTCTAAATCAGCATAGCGAGACCTGATCTCTGCCAACTGAGCCTCCTGAAATAGCAAAGAAAGAAGTCAGAAAATGTTAATGAAATAGAAATAGAAGATCAAAAAAGGAAGGAGGCATACCGTGGTATCGTAGGACCTAATCACGACCCCTCCTATCTCCGTGACTCCGCCACGGACAGGCATGGGTGACATGAGGCACCCAACTGAAGTTCGCCTGAACCAGGCATCATAGTCACCCTCCTCTAATAATGTCTCTGCCTCAGTCCAATCTAAGAACTGGGTAGGATCAACAGGCATAGGAGGATAAGAAGGAGTAGTATCTGGCGGGATGGCAGGAATCCGCGGCTCTCCCACATGCTGAAAGAAGAAGCGCTCGCCGCAGTACCAGATGCTGCCCAGCTGACCAATAAAGAACTGGTATCTCTGTCGTCTCTGGTCAAGGACAAATGCATCATCTCTGGCTGCCTGCAGGGCCAGAACCTCATGAATGCCCTCCATCCTGGGGACAAATAGCTGAAAAACAGAACAGGACATCAGATATGCGATCCAGGAAGAAAAGAAAAGAAGAAGTAGAGGAATTAAAGAAGATTACCTCAGACCGGTATAACCTGTCTAAGTGGGCCCGGGCGGACCTGGAACGACTCTTTTCAGAGTCGTGCTCTACATGACACCATCTAAGTGCCATGGGATACGTCTCCTCAGGCATCGTAGAGGTAGGGCGGAAATAGGGAATATAAACCCTAGCAAAAAACTGCAAGAAAGAAGAAAATAGTCAGAAGAATATAAAATGAGAGATAAAAAGAAAGAGATAAAGAAAAAGAAGGGAAATAAGGTTCACCTGCAAGAAGGGCCAGAAGAACCTGCACCCAACTCCAGCCCCTCTAGATGTAGAGAGGCCGCTCACTGATCGGCGCAGGCCGGCCAGAATGGTACCAAAAATAAGCGGGCCCCATGCATACCTCCTCGCCTGCTGCAGATCTCCCAGAAGACTCAAGAAGTGAGGACTAACTGAGGTCGTGTCCTCTGGGAAGAAGCAGGATCCCATCATATACAGAAAGAGGAATTGGAAGGCGAAGGGGAATACATGATCACCGGCAGCAAGCTGGCCAAACTGCCTCCTCCGGAAAGTCTCTCTCAACCATGTCAGAGACAATCTAGCTCTCCCCCGATCCCATGCCTCAGGAGGCAGCACAATGTATCCAAGATAACCAGCAATCTCATCAGCCTCTGGCATCGCCATCTCAGTAATAGCATCACCGATCATCCTAATCCCGGTGATGAGTGTGAAATCAGAAGGCCGGATCCCAATCTCAATATCTGGGAAGTGGAAGCTCAGTGTCTCTGGAAAAAACCTCTCCAACAATGCTGCAATGAGGGCCCGATCTAAGCATACGTCCGGGATGGTGATAAACATGCCGAAACCGTATAAGCCTAGCTCTCGACGATAGGCCGAACTGCAAGCTCTCAAAAATTTAGTGAAGCTGGCCCAGCTCCCTCTATAATGGGACATCGGATACTCCGAAGGGATATCCGCCCTAACGCACACTGAGGGATGAGTCCTCAAACCATGCAGAAGATCGGTGTCCCTAATCTGGGCAGCCACCTCCTCAGGGATCTCAACCCTGGTCCTGGCCTCATCTCTGCCACGGCTCCCTCTGCGGCCTCCTCTACGGCCCTCATCATGGCCTCCATCTCTGCCTCCAGCTCGACGCCTGCTACGGCTCCTATCTCTGCCAGAAGTCTCAATAGCCGGCTAAAAGAAAATAATTGAAGAATCAGGAGGATGTATTTTGGGAAAAGATATGAAATTGCAGCAAGGTTAGAGTATACCTCTGGGGTCGCCTCACGCGAATCCCCAGAAGGGAAATCTGGGATATCAGAATCAGAATCCCTCTCGGCCCTCGAAGACGAGGCCACATCAGCAGGATCTCGCCTAACCCTCGAGGAGGAAGGCTCATCCGCAGGATCCCTGGAAGCTGATCGTAGGCGGGCCATCTACGGTTCAAAACAGGGAGTCGGTTAATTATTCTTGTTAAAATTCTTAATTGCTTAATCTTTATTTTAACCAAGCTTAATTGATTTACAGGAAAAAGAAAATGGAAAATGGAAGAAAATGATTCAGAAACTCCCAATCAAATCAGAAGGAGTTTATTTTTATGTTTGGAGAAATTTTATTGTTTACTTGTCTTTGCTTTAATCAAGAAAATATATAAAAATTATATGTAGGAAGTTTAGGCTTCCTGTATATTCTATTTATATCACAAAAAAAGATATGTGTGTTAAGGATTGATTTTAATCTTCTCTTTTGTATTTTTGTTTCAGGATGGAAATTCAAGCCTAATTGTGTTGTGATTGTGGTAAGAGAAGTGCTCATCAAGTTTAGGCTTATTCAGTTATAGATTCAAAAATCTATCATGGTTGTCAATTGGATTAAGGATCGGCTTGATGGAGTCAGAATCATTGGCCTAGCAGCTCCTAAAGTATAGATCCAAGTGAGTCAAAATCAAGTTTCTGAAGATGCATGGGTGAGCAATTGGCCAAAGTAAAGTTTCAAGCAATAGCCCGGAAGTTGGACTTGATCATACAAAAGTCTGCTATCATGCAAAATACAGCACCAATAAAAACATGATTGCTCCATATCAGCATTTCATGGCAAGGCAGCACAACAGTCCTAAACACTGAAGAATGCAGAAAATTGAACATGAATTGAGCATTTGCAGAGGACAAACCAGAAAACCATTATATATTCAGAGTCAAAGAATCATTCAGTGTTATGTAACAGAAAAGTTTGAGAAATTGTTCACCAAGGAACCCCGAATCAAAATTGATAGCCTGGGAATAAGTATTGGCCAAACAGAAAAACCAAAGGAAACAGGTTAAGCAAAGATTCATTTCTGGTTGCAGATACAGATTTCCAGATACCAAATGAAGAATTGGAGATTATTTTCAAACCACAAACAGCAAGTCAAAGTTTGTACATAAACCAGATTCGTCCAGATTATATCAATGTTTTGTATGAAATAAGGTTCGGTCACTTACCTGTTTCGATCGAAATAGGAAGTGTTGTTAAACCTCAAGGGATGATTACAGTCGATTGAGAGAAGAGGAAGCACTCCAATGACTTGGTCACAGCCACGGCAATGCTCAATCTAGGAACAGTCGCTGGAGATAGGAAGGCTCGTTGGAAAAATAGTAATCACTGGAGATGATAGGAGTTGCCGGAATGAACAGTGGTCGCCGGCGAAGTCACAGAAGCTCGTCGGAGATGAAGTCGGACGCTTGGAGAAGAAGAAGCAAGGACCGGAGAAGAAAGCACGATCGCGGAGGAAATAGGGCACAGTGCGAGCAGAAGAGAAATGGTCGCGGTCGCGAGCTTAAGAAGAAGAGTAAAATCCGTAACATCAGTACGGGCATCAGACGCCCGTGACAACACTACGGTCCCGGTTGCCCGTGAACCCTCTACGGGCAGGGTCTGTCCGTAAGCCAAATACGGGCGAAGCCAAAAAACCATATTTTTATCATTTTCTCACAATTTTTAGGAGATTAATGTTTGTATTAGTTGTAAGTTGCAAGGATTGCCACCTTACCCACTTTTGTTTAAAAATTTTGTCTCAAATCTCACTTCATAGCCCACAAGTGCTCAGTGAGAGGAGAGAGGAAGATTTGGCCCTTAAGCTGAGGGATTTCTTAGCAAATCTTCCACAATCAATTCTTTTTTTCAAAAATCATCCCTTTAATCCTTGCAAAGTGCAATTGATTAGACAAAAATCTCAGAAAGTGCAATTGGTGGGTCTTTTTGCTCTCTGCTTGTAATTGGTTCCAATTACCAGCAAAGAGGGGGCAGCTGTAGACACCCCAAATTGCACTGCCAAATGAGAAAATAATAAAAACATGTAATTAGAGCTTAAAACAGGTCAAAAGAACATAAAAATAGAATGAACAGGCCTTGCCCGTATTTTCTTCACGGGCCCATCGCGCCCGAAAATTATCTACGGGCAGGCGCGCCCGTAGTACTAATACGGTCACCATTGGACCGTAAATCATTTACGGGCATTAAAGACACGTGCGAGTTTTGTCCTTCTCTCGATTTCCGAGCTTTATTTGAAGTCCAATATATCTTTAAACGAGCGAATTATGTCTTTTATTCGCTCAAGTCACCTTGGTTGGCTATGGATGTGCATTATCTCTGTATTTCACTCTATCTTAAAGACCAGGCTATATCCTTTTGGACCAACCATACCCCTGGGTGTGTCTATAAATAGAGGCTCTCTCCTCTAGCTTAGGCCACGAAATTTTGAAGAATCAAAAGCTCCAAGAGAAGGAAAGGAATCCCTGCTGCTCTGCCTGCTCAATCCAGGTAAGTCCCCTATCCTTTTTTATTTTCTGTCTTCAATTCTAGATGTAATAGGATCATCTCTATTGCTGTAGAATAAGGCCATATATGTTTTTGTATTCCTAAACCTATCTCCAAGTACCTCAAGGGTCTCTCTAGCCGTAAAACGTGAAGAGAGAACTAGGGGAAAGGGGAACAGGTGGATCCCTAGAATAGAACCCCATATCTGTTTTTTCTTTTTTTTCATAGAATAAGGCCTGTGATTGTGTTTGTGTAACCAAACCTATCTCCAAGTACCTCAAGAGTCTCTCTAGCCGTAAAACGTGAAGAGAGAACTAGGGGAAAAGGAGAACAGGTGGATCCGTAGGGTAGACCCCATGTGCTCTAATTTGTGAGATGTGGCTATTTTGAATATCTTGATCATGTTTTAATGCTTTTTATGATATATCTGAATGAATTACATGAATCTATGATGTTTATAGCATGAGATCCTCTCTTTTTGCCAAAATTTGGATTTTTGCCACTTTTGTACTTACAGCACTGTTTTCGTGATTTTTGTGATTTTAGGCTAAGATCTTGGATTTATCATGATCAATATGGTAGATCTGAATCCAAAAGCCTGAAAATAACCTCTAGGGTTTCATGAGATGATTTTTAAATTGTTTTTCATTATTGAGAGAAGACCCTACGGTCTAAATTCTCCCCTTTTGGTGTTTTTCATCAACGTGGGTATTTTTGGGTTTGATTTTCAGATTTAATGTGAAATTTGGGCTTTATCTATGTCCTGGACTATTCAAGTTCAATTTTGAAATATTTTATAAAAATCATATTTTTCTAGATTTCTAGAATTTAGCTTGAAGCCAGATTTTTGGATTTTTCACTTTAAATTGATTTTATTTGATTCTATCTCAATTTTGTTTTGATCATGAAACCCTAGGAATGGTATGATCATGTTTAATAGTTCTGGATCAATCAGACTATTCATATGAAAAAACCATACAATTTTATCTTTTTTGTGATTTTGTGTGATTTTTATAGCAAGCTTTTTCCTTTATTTTAACATGAACAAATACCTGGCAACCACCTTGTGTGGATGAATAGGGGTGCCTAACACCTTCCCCTGTTCATAACTTAATCCCCTTACCCATCTCTGGTTGTTTTTTTTAGGAGGGTTATTTTTACCCTAAAAATTGCCTTTTGTGCTTATTTGATATTTTGGTGTCCATTCACACCTAAATTGAATGGTGGCGACTCTTTGTTTTATTTAATCCCGTGTGATGATTGAGGAAATCATTAGAATCGATTTTTTCCCATGTCTCACACCACGCGCGCACAGCAATGTGGCTCCACTGAGGACTTTTCAGCCCAGTAGGACCCTAGTTAGATGAGTCAGCATAAAGAGAGATTTAGTTGACGTTTAGGGTTTCTTACTACCTCGTTTAGTAAGATACAGAATACGCGTAATTACACGTTCTGGGGAGTCTTGTCAAAGGGACGCGATAATTGCCTAAGGCAAGTGGGATTTAAGCGGTCCCTTGTGACCCCCCACTTACCTGGGGACTCTCCCAGAACCTCGTATTGCGTGCTAATTCTGCACCTTATTATACAAGACAGTAACAATCCCTTTACTAACAAAATCTAGACAAAACTCACCTGTGTAGACACAGCACGCAGCCCAACTGCACACACGGGCACACCACCACACCGTGGATGGATTTTTTATTTTTCGTTCTTGTGTGATAAACTACGTGGGGTGACACGCATGAGGGAGGCTGCGTGGATGATCCGACCTTAAATTGATGAGAGCAGATATTGCAACTTCTTTACCAAAACCTAGACCTCTCTAGCAGCCTACCCTTCTGATTCCTATGAACTGATCTTTGGGATGGTATTAGCACCTACGCTCCCGTGGCTTGCCGGGGAAAGCAGGGTAAACCCATCCCCCCAGTTTTCTGGAGTCTATTAGCACCACTGGTTTCTTGCCGTGGCACGCGAGGATCCAGTACTGGTCCAGACCCTTGTAGGCTTATGTCTCGGGCTGGGTATCCTTCCCCACCTAACTTTTCTGAATGAACCTCGCGTTGAGCATGAGAGGGTGAGTAGGATGTGAATGATGAATAAAATTGGAATAAAATTCAGAGTCCATCAGGGGCAGCAACCCCCGCTTTTTGCATCAAATGGAGTAAACCCTAGATGCTGGGCTACCTCGGCCCTAGCTTAGGAAACTCACTTAACCATGATCAGGGGAACCACCCTAGATCCATGCATGGAGTCCTGTATGCTATGGGTCTTGACCCATTAGAGTCCGCTGGGAGCGCTTTAAGTCCAGATTGGTCTTTTAGAGCAGATGAAAGCCGGCCAGATCAGACAAACAGATGAAAGCATGCCAGATCAGAACATGGGCACTAAACCCTAGATCTAGGAATTTTTAGCCTACCCGCTTGAAAAGCAATTTTTATCCTCCCTTCAGGCTCCCAACAGCCTCAAGGATGAATTCTTTGAAATTTTTGTAGATATCTTGTAAAAATTCGCCCTCGATGGCAAGTTGTAGTTTTGGCTGTGGTCCGACACCGAAAGCAGATGAAAGAACAGATGAAAGACAGAAAGACTGATCAGGACTTGAATGTGCTCCTTTACACAAGTATGTCTAGGAGTTGCGCCTTCATTGGTGCCAACCCTTAGGACCACACACCATGTGTGCCTGAGTTACATTCCGCACTGGTTGTGTCTTTTGCTGTATTTTGTAAAGCATGTTAGAACTTCTAGTGATTAGTCTTTTGCTTGAAATTATGCATGTCTTAGGACTGATTAAAAGATTGGTGTGAAACCTTAAACTGATTTGGAATTTTGATCGGATAGTTGGCATGGCATCTTCATCCTCATCTGAGAGAACCCGTTTCCCTAGGATAGAGAAGTGCGCCTGAGATACCCCCTGGATCCGTTCCTGGACAAGGCAACTCCAAGGGAGTGAGCAGATTGAATGGGAGCACAAATACCACATGGGACAGACTTTGTCCCTGTTAAATGTGCCGATTAACTGGGACATGATCCAAGCAGCATTGCTTTTCTGGGATCCCCAGCTTTCAGTGTTTCGATTCGGGGTCAATGAGTTGACTCCCACAATTGAGGAACTTGACCTGTTCCTCCGATTTCGCGACTTGGGAGAACCCGCTAGGCCAAGCCTCAAAGAAAGCTACAAGAATGAAGCTTGTGTTTTCTTTGGCCTCTCAAGGGGAGAATTCCAGACCTTAGGAGGTGACAAGTCATTCACTAGGGTCTCCAAAACATTCCTTGCTGAAAAGATAAGAAACAAAAAGCAGGAAAGACCCCGAGCTTGGTTTGACACCTTCACCCTTGTGGTTCTGTCGCAAGTCTTCTTTCCAACTGGAGGAGACACCATTAATTTGGCCCTCATGGAAATTGTGGATCAACTCAGGACAGGGTACCGAATCATGCCACTGATCCTAGCTCAATTGTTCCATTCCCTGACTTTGTCCAAAAATGGAACTCGGAGGTTTCAAGGGTGCGCTCCCCTTCTCCACCTTTGGCTGCAAGACCACCTGATGGTGTCATCACCAGTCAGTGCATATTACAAGGCAACCGGCGATAACATCCATTGGTTGGCTCAAAGAGAGATCAAACTAGACCTACCCGCCCGTGAGGATTGGTTTAACCACTTTCTTCACCTGAAGGGAGAAACAGACATTAGATGGTGGGGTACATACAACATCCCCTACACCCCCATCATTGCTTTCAAGAAAAGAGAGGGACTTGCCTTGATAGGCCTCACCCATGCCGTGCCATACTATCCGATTCGGGTTCTGAGACAGTTTGGGAAACCGCAGGGAATCCCGGTCAAGGACGACTTGGGCAATTTGATTGGCCCACTCACCAAGGGACTAAGGACCCAACTGTTGACAGAGTGGAAGACGGTGTGCGTGTATCGGGAAGACGTCTTCACCGAATCGCACTTTCAAGATTACCAGCAGTGGATAGCTCGGGAATTTGGCCACAACGGCCCCCACCTCTTCAGCCTGTCACATCAGGCGACATTCCAGTTCCGCCCCCTAACACATATAGGGACAGGGTGGCCGAACTGCAAGAGACCCACTCCCGTATCCATTCAGCTTATGTGGATTCGGAACGGAAGAGTAGGCAGGCCAATATGGCCTTGCAACATGAAATGGAATTAGTGCGTAAGCGCGCTGAGGAGGACCGACGTCTGCGGAACAAGTTTCTGCGAGCCTTGAGGAGGCAAGACGTGTCCTCCCACTATGATGGTGACCAACCTAGCTAGACTTTAGCTTTGTTGTATTTTTGATGATGTACTTTGTGCTGCGGCGGCACTTTTTGATTGAAGCATGAATTTATTTTCACTATGCTATGTTGTTCAAACTTAACAAAACAAGAATTTGAAATAAAAGAATTAATTCCCTCCAATAGGGCAACTCGGTCTCCGACAGACCACCTCTTCTCAGATAATTGCAATATTCCTGGTCGCTGCGACCACCTAATTTCCTTTAATTGCATCTCTCTCATTGAGATCGCAAAACCTAGCAAGTGTTAAAAACACCCAAGACCTTGAGCTCATATCACACCCGTCTGTATCTCTTCGGGATCATTCGGTCCAGCCTGTAGGGCACTGAAGCCGCCAGTGATTGAGCCGTTTGGTGGATGAACGTCCTGGTATAGCCTTCCCCTTTGTGAGGCGCCGAAGTCAATGGTGATTAAACCAACGACTAGCTAAGGCACGCCTGGGAACTACTAGCCGAAACCTTTGGGGCACTGAAGCCGCCGGTGATTGAGCCGTTTGGTGGATGAACGTCCTGGTATAGCCTTCCCCTTGTGAGGCGCCGAAGTCAATGGTGATTAAACCAACGACTAGCAAAGGCACGTCCGGGAACTACTAGCCGAAGTTAGGCGCCGACGCCACCAGTGAATGAATTGGAGATCTGGCTGAGGTACGCCTGGGTGATGCTTTTTAGCTCACCCCCTGCGGAGACCCTACATTGGTCCAACCCCGTGATTCTGAGCTCAAACAAAACCCCTTAAATTGAAGGTTCTCTTTCCTTGCCTAAACAGCTAAAATAGATCAGTGATTTAGGGTTCTCTTTCCCAGTCGCTTCCAGGTGACTAAAATAAATCAGCTTTCAAAAAATAGGGTTCTCTTTCCCAGTCGCTTCCGAGTGACTAAAATAGATCAGTTTTCACAAAAAAAGTAAGGGTTCTCTTTCCCAGTCGCTTCCAAGCGACTAAAATAGATCAGTTTTCAAAAAATAGGGTTCTCTCTCCCAGTTACCTACGGGTAGCTAAAATAGATTCGGTCATTAGGGTTCTTTTTCCCAGGTCGTCTTAGGGCAGCCAAAATAGATCAGTTTTCAAAACTCATTAGGGTTCTCTTCCCCGGTCGTCTTAGGGCAGCCAAAATAGATCAGTCTTCAAGATTCGTTAGGGTTCTCTCTCCCGGTTACTTGCGGGTAGCTAAAATAGATTCGGTCACCAGGGTTCTCTTTCCCAGTCGCTTCCAAGTGACTAAAATAGATCAGCTTTCAGAAAAATAGGGTTCTCTCTCCCAGTTACCTTCGGGTAGCTAAAATAGATCAGTTGATTCAAAACCAGGTTCTCTTCCCTTGTTGCCCTAGGGTAGCTAAAATAGATCAGTTAGTCCAAATCCAATCAAAAAAATCAGTCTTCCAAATTCATTTGGGTTCTCTTCCCTGGTCGTCTCAGGACAGCCAAAATAGATCATTCTTCAAGATTCATTAAAGGTTCTCTTCCCTTGTTACCTATGGGTAGCTAAAATAGATCAGTTAATTCATTAAGGTTCTCTTCCCTTGTTACCTACGTATAGCTAAAATAGATCAGTTTTCAAATTTATTGAGGTTCTCTTCCCTTGTTGCCTTAGGGTAGCTAAAATAGATCAGTTAGTTAAATCATATCATAAAACAAAAAAATAAATAAATAAATAAATTCAATCAGATAAAGTTGTGTAAACAATTTGTGTAAAAATGCACTAATGCCTGCCAATTGTCCCATCAGGTACCAAAAATTGCTTTCAGAAGTCCGTACTTGTTAAGATCGAGGAGAAGGCTCGATATGGAACAGCAAGGAGAACAGACGCCGCCAGGGCAGCATCCTGCAGAGTCCAGTCATACGCAGGTAGTCAATGAGATGCAGCAGAAGATGGACAGCATGGGTTCCATCATCCAAGAACTAATGACAGAGCTGAGAGAGTTAAGGCAGGCCCCGCCAGGGGTACCGGTCGCCCAGCAGCCGCAGCCACAGTTCCCACCACAAGTAGAAGTGGCGCCACCGCCACGTCCAGTAAATCCCCCTCCCCTGGCCCCACCACCACCGCCGACAGCACCATTTCATGTGGCACAACCAGATCAGTTTCTGCCTATCCATCTGGGACAGGGTGATGAGGACTGGTACAGAACCCAGGAAGTGCAGTTTGAGGAGAAACTAACAGCAGTAAGGGAGGAGAATAGAACAGAAATGGCCGCCTTAAAGGAGCAGCTCAAACAGCTCCAACCCAGCACAGTGCAGAGTGAGGCTACCCTGGAAAGCCTTTGTTTCTTTTCAGACATCCAACTCCCGGCTAAGTTCAAATGCCCTGAGTTGCACCAATTTGACGGCACTGGGTGCCCACTAAACCATTTAAGGTCGTACTCAGGCGACATGTGCCAGTATGCTAAGGAAGAGCGAATCATGGTACAATTCTTCCAGAGGTCTTTAACAGGGGCCGCTTACTCTTGGTTCTTGAGTCTAGACAAGGCTAAGATAAAGACATGGAATGACTTGGCAGCAGTCTTCATCCAGCAGTACCGCCTCAACAGTCAGATAGTGCAGACAAGGGCAGAATTGCAGAGGCTGGCAAAGAAGAGCCAAGAGTCAGTGAGAGAGTATGCCAAACGCTGGAAGGAGTTGGCGACACTGGTACAGCCGCCACTGTTGGAACAAGAGATGACATCTCTGTTCATCGCGTCACTAGGACAGCCGTTCTTCACTTTGCTGCTGGGGCAAAGTACCTCGAATTTAAACGACCTAATTTTGACTGCGGATCGGATTGAGGATGCAGTAAGAGCTGGGAAAATAGATGGAAGTGGACAGAGTGCCGCACCAAGGAGGCCAGTGACGGGACAGGCTAGCAAAAACCAGGGACAAGAGCCCCAAAGGCAGGAACAGCAGGCAGTGAACTACGTGCACCCGGCACAGCCTTATCACTTCTCACAAGGACCAGAGGCAGTGGCACCCCAAGGAACCGGGCAGACAGCTTACCAAGGAGTAAGAAAGACGAAAGAAGAATTCGAAGCCAGGATGAAATGGGTTTTCACCCCACTACCGTATGCGCCAGCAGAGTTGCTACCTACTTTGCTGAAGAAAGGGTACTTGCAAATCAAACCCCCGAATCCCAGACTGGTCAACGCCAGAAGCTACAATGCGGCAGAACGGTGCGAGTATCACTCTGGTGCTCCGGGGCATCACACTAATCGGTGCTGGGATCTAAGGCACGATATCCAAGACCTAATTGATAGCAGGTGCATCACGGTCGACCCCCAGCACCACAGGCTCAGACCCCAGCAGCTGGTGTCACCACAAACCCTCTTCTTGACCATTCTAAGGCCTCAACCAGTAAGTCAGCTAATCAGGTGAGATGTGACCAGGGCACTGGGCAGTTTGACCCGTCTGTATTGATTGGCCAACCAGGGCAGACAGTGAAGGTGCAGCTTCAAGCAGAAACCCACTCGACAGCAATTGCAATCAAGGAGAATACAAATGTCTACATCTGTACGATCGAGGATGAGCCTCAGAGCAGTGAGGAAGTCACGGGGCCATGGAACCCCATGCAATGCGGATGGATCAGTGACTCCCCCTCCCCTCCACGCAGGGAAGGAGTGGGCAGTTCTGAAGGACCTTGGCTCCGAGATGGGCCACAGGACACCGATGCATCAGTGGGCAGTTCAAGGGTACCCCCGCAGATGTCTACTGGATGGCCGCCTGAGTATATGTCTGTAACATCAGAGCCAGACTTGTAGTCCCTCACCGATCTCCTATCAGATGAACCAAGTTCTGAATCCCTCTCCCATGGCACGCCCGAGTGGCCTGGCCTCCTCCATGTCACAGTAGAAGGGGAGCCATCAACCACTTCCGAACTCGCAAGCCCACCTGATCCTTATGAGAGCTCAGATGAATCCGTTGGTGCAGACTCAGAAAACGAATCAGCAGCAAACTCCCGAGTGGAAAGTAGGACAATAAACGTCATTGAAGGAGGCGGCGATGACTTCCCTACTAATCTCCCTCTGGTGCATTTCCACCCATCCACAGACCAAGAGTTCTTCTACCCCACCCCTTTCCCCAACCCCTCCGCCCTCAACATCCATGACATCATGGACTCGCCCCCACAAGACCCATTCTCCCTTTCATTTGAACCACCCACCCTCAACCTCTCACAACTCAACCTGGAACCACCCTCGTACAACACGGTGTCCCCACCTTACCTCACCCAATCTTTCTACCACCAAGCCACCACCACCACTGCTAAAGCAGAAATCGATCGGATCACCCGATCCGGTCGATACATAAACACCGACCCCCCACCCGCACTAGAGGAGGGAGCCGAAGCAGAAGCAAAAAGGAAAGAAAAAGGGAAGGACGTGGTCACAGAATTGCCACCGACCCTCAAGAGAAAGGGAAGGGCCACAGAAGAGTAAGTCATGGATTTGCACCACAGCATCTACACTCCCGAATATGATCTCCTCCAGCAGTTGAGCAAGGTACCCGCCCAGATTTCCATAATGAGACTCTTAATTGACTCAGAAAAGCACCGGGCAGTACTGATGAAAGTCCTGGGTGATGCACACGTACCAGCGGATATTGACCCTGAGCAATTGGGGGCAGTGGTGTCAGTAATCATGGCACCGCGGGCTATCTCCTTTTCTGCAGCAGACCTACCATCTGAAGGGTGTAATCACATCGAGCCGCTCTACATAACCGTGAAATGTACTGATCTCATCGTAAAACGTGCCATGATTGACAATGGGTCGGCTTTGAACATATGCCCGATGAGGACATTTCACAGTTTGCAATTGGACCCTTCAATGATCAAGCCAAGCGCTCATAATGTCAGAGGCTTCGACAATGCCAGAAGAGACTCACTGGGAGAGGTCACTTTGGTGATCATAATTGCAGATAGGCCCTTTACCTTGGACTTTGAGGTCATGGATATCAACGCCTCATTTAATCTGCTGATCGGGAGGCCTTGGCTGCATCAGGCAGGAGCAGTATCTTCCACACTGCACAGGATGGTCCGGTTCGTATCAGGCAATGAACTTATAACAGTACATGCTGAGGATCATCAAGAGTTCGAAAGGGTTGGAGTACCCTATGTGGATTATGAGTTACCCACCACACTCAATTTCCAAGCTGTGGAGATGGTGCAGGTGAATCATATCCCTGAGTCTAAAAGGGGGCGACGACTCTCGAAGAGGCAAAGAAAGAACATGTTTAGTGCTGCTGACTGCGCAGACTGGGGTCTCAGAGCAGGCGAAGGACTGGGCAAGTACAAGCAAGGCATCAGGGTAGCCATCCAACCTTATGAGCAGACTACTGGGTTTGGACTGGGGTTTAGGCCACAGCCAGAAGACTACTCCCGACTCCTTGGGAACCGTGCCAAAAGGAAAAGAGCCAGAACTGAAGGAAGAGACCCCCACTGGCCCATATGCGTGCACGAGAACTTGTACCACCGCTTCTCTAACATGGAGCGTGAAGCGGCCCAGGCTATCGAGAACATAGTCCCCCAAGGGTGGGGAGATGAGTTTCTGGATACCCCTGCCATGGAAGAAGACTACCTGCAAGGATTGGCTCAGATGCTCTGGGAAGAGCCACCATCTATGGAGATGCAGTAGAGGTAGACCCATTGGCTCCTGAGGGGTCACCGGATGGCCTGCCAGCACTGGTCGCCCTGGACTCAGTTGACGAAGTCACCATGGCCTTCGCCCCACCAGATGAACAGTTCGTCCCTGACGGGATCCCGGTCGACTCTGCGATTGTGATAGAAGCGCCACCACCTGCTCCCATTGAGGAATCCAAAGAAGAAGGCCCAATCATGTATGTTTGCATGATGGAAGGGCGAGACAGCTCAGGAGCACCAACTTGCAGGCCAAGGTCGCCTCCTCCACCCCCTCATGTCCCGCACCCCGGAACTCGCGACGGTTTGAACCGCATGTTCCGTAGCATGCCCCAAGTGCTAGGGCCAGTACCGGAAGAGGTGTACCATGCAGCTTATGGCAAATGGGCACCACCAGCTTACTCTTCTACGGTGCCTGGAATACCAACTGGAATACCCATAATGTTTGCACCCCCCAGAGTTGACCCGGCCAACGAAGTCACCATCGCATACGCGCCACCCGAGGACGAGATACCATGGGCAATCGCCCTCAGTGGATCATGGGTAAGGGTATCGTCAGAGTCGGGCCCTCGATCAGAGAGAAGCCAAAACAAACCGGCAGGAGGCGCAGCACAGGATCCTATCTACATCTCTTCTGACGAGAGCGCCAACATGGTACTAGCTGGAGAACCAGAGAAGACGATTGCTATCAACAAGGAAGGCGGGGCACCACTGAAGAATTGGAGCGCCATACCTTTTGCTATCAGCAAAGCTGCTATCCCAAAGGGGGTTTCTACCACCTCTGAGATTTCTGTTGTAGCTACTGCTGAAATTTTTAATGAATATCTCAATGCTTCCTACTACTTGCATCTGTTTGAAAATGAAAATAACAAAAATAAGCAACTTGAGCATCACAATCTTAGTGTCAATCCTGACGCACACCTGGAAGATCTAGGGCACGGGATAGGTAATAAGATTGCCATAATTGAACAAAAAGAACAAAAAGAAATCTAAAGGCCGGTCCAGATGGCAATAATAAATGAAATGCATGAGCCAGTGTCCAATCCTGAAAACGAGCAAGAACTCGACACGTTAGATTGCGGCACTCGCCCATCGCAGCAAAAAGATTCAAACATCGTCCCCTGTGAGCCTTTCGAGCATGAGGACGATGATGAATCATGGGAAACCCCGCTTGAAATCCAACTTGCATTGGAAAGGCACGAAAAGGGTCTCCAGGCTAACATTGAGGAAACAGAGCCAATTAACATAGGTGAAATAGCACAACCAAGGATCCTCCAAATTGGTAAAAAGCTGTCACCATTATTGAGAAAACAGATGATTGATTTTCTTAAATCTTATTCTGACGTGTTTGCATGGTCATACGAGGATATGCCCGGGTTAGACACGGACTTGGTTGTGCATCGGTTACCAACAAAGTCTGAGGCCGTACCTGTGAAACAGAAGCTCAGGCGCACGAAGCCGGAATGGGCCCTGAAGATCAAAGAAGAGGTCACTAAGCAGTTGGATGCCGGATTCCTGCAAGTAACTCATTACCCGGAATGGTTGGCCAACATCGTGCCAGTTCCCAAGAAAGACGGGAAGGTCAGGATGTGTATTGACTATAGAGATCTGAATAGAGCAAGTCCGAAGGACGACTTCCCATTGCCGCACATTGATATACTGGTGGACAATACAGCAACGCATTCGATGTTCTCCTTCATGGACGGCTTCTCTGGTTACAACCAGATAAGAATGGCACCTGAGGACATGGAGAAAACATCCTTTATCACGCACTGGGGCACTTACTGCTACCGTGTGATGCCGTTTGGATTGAAGAATGCAGGCGCTACATACCAGCGTGCAATGACTCTGCTGTTCCACGACATGATACACAAGGAGATGGAGGTGTATGTGGATGACATGATAGCGAAGTCCAAGGAAGAAGAAGATCACTTGGTAAACCTTGGAAAGATGTTCAACAGACTCAGAGAGTACAAGCTCTAGCTCAACCCAAACAAGTGCGTGTTTGGAGTTACTTCAGGAAAACTGCTCGGCTTCATAGTGGGCAAGCGAGGCATTGAGGTCGACCCCGCCAAAGCAAAGGCAATTCTGGAGATGCCTCCTCCATCTATAGAAAAGGAAGTGAGAGGGTTCCTGGGCAGATTGCAGTATATCAGTCGGTTTATCGCACAGATGACTCCTGTGTGTGAGCCTATATTCAAGCTGTTGAAGAAAGATAACCCTATAGTTTGGAATGACGACTATCAAGTAGCATTTGATAAGATCAAGGCCTATCTGATGAGTCCGCCGACATTGGTCCCGCCTGTCCCGGGACGACCCTTGATTATGTATCTGACCGTCTCAGAGACGGCAGTAGGATGTGTGTTAGGGCAACACGATGAGAAAGGAAGAAAAGAACAGGCAATATACTACTTGAGCAAGAAATTTACTAGCATTGAAGTCAGATACACAGTGCTTGAAAAGACGTGTTGCGCCTTGGTCTGGGCAGCTCAGAAGCTCCGGCACTATTTGCTCAGCCACACAGTCTGGCTGATCTCCAATCTGGATCCATTGAAGTACATCTTTGAGAAGCCGATTTCCACCGGCAGGGTCGCCAGATGGCAGGTCCTTTTGTCTGAGTACGATAAAAGGGCGATAAAAGGGCAAGCCGTGGAGGATCACTTGGCAGAGCATCCACTACCTGACTACCAACCACTTCTGACTCATTTCCCGGACGAAGATGTGATGTGTACAGAGTTTGCAGATGATACAGAAGAAACCAAGTGGCAGATGTTCTTTGACGGGGCAGTAAATGTAAATGGAAAAGGGATCGGAGCAGTGCTAATCTCCCCAGACGGTGTTCATCACCTAATAGCAGCACAACTTCTGTTTAATTGCACCAGCAACATGGCTGAGTATGAAGCGTGTGTGTTGGGCTTGCGAGCGGCAATTGAGATGCGTATACAAGAGCTGAAAGTGTTCGGTGATTCAAGTCTTATCATCTATCAAGTGATGGGAGACTGGAAGACCAGAGATGTAAAGTTGGTACCATACCAAGAACTGGTCAAGGAATTAGAAGAAGAATTCGAGAGCGTGACATTCGACTACATGCCACGAGACGGGAACCGGTTTGCGGATGCACTAGCTACGCTAGCATCAATGGCCACCATCACGGATGATGCTTGGGTGCAACCTTTGGAGATAGAAATTCGGCGTTACCCTGTTTACTGCTTCAGTGTCGAGAAAAGCATGCCCGAAGAAGAGCCTTGGTACGCAGACATTGAGAGATACATAAGAAACAGAATTCTGCCAGAAGGTGCCTCAGCTACAGAGAAGCGAACTATACAGAGGTTGGCAGGGCAATACTTCTACAGTGGAGGTAGACTGTACAAGAAGTCATACAATGACTCTCTACTGCTATGTGTTAGAGAAGCCGAGGCGCAGAAATTGATTGAGGAAATCCATGGAGGGTTGTGCGGCGCACACATGAACGGGCATATGCTAGCAAGGAAGATTCTAAGAATGGGCTATTACTGGATGACCATGGAGGCAGACTGCTACGCTCATGTCAGAAAATGCCAGTTATGCCAGATTTATGCCGACAACATCCATGCACCGCCAAACACACTGTATTCCATGACATCGCCATGGCCGTTTGCCATCTGGGGAATCGACATGATAGGCCAGGTTCATCCAATGGCGTCGAACGGGCACCGGTTCATCTTAGTGGCAATTGACTATTTTACCAAGTGGGTAGAGGCCATGTCCTTCGTGGATGTGAAGAAACCTCATGTGAAGAAACCTCATGGAGCAGTAGAGGCTGCCAACAAGAATCTGAAGAAGATACTCGAGAAAATGGTGGTCACCTACAGAGACTGGCATGAGAAGCTGCCGTATGCACTGCACGCCTATCGGACGTCGATTAGAACATCAACCGGGGCAACCCCGTTCTCCTTGGTATACGGAATGGAAGCAGTTCTCCCAGTGGAAGCACAGATTCCATCACTCAGAATTCTGAAGGAAGCTGAGATTAGTGACGTCGAATGGGAAGAATCCAGATTTGACCAGTTGCAATTATTGGATGAAAAGAGGATCAAGGCTTTGTGCCATGGCCAGCTTTATCAACAGAGAGTGGCGCGAGCCTACAACAAGAAAGTGAAGCCACGACAGTTCAAAGTGGGAGATCTGGTACTGAAGAGAATCTTTCCTCATCAAGAGGACAATAGAGGGAAATTCAAGCCGAACTACGAAGGGCCATTCGTGGTCCACAAGGTTCTGTCCGGAGGAGCACTCATCCTACAAGAAATGGACGGGGCAATTTTTCCTGAGCCGATAAATGCAGACGCAGTCAAACTGTACTATGCCTAAGATCATTCTGATTGGGAAATGAAAAGAGGCCATCCTTGACTCTCCTTTAAACTATAAATCCTTCCAAATACCTTAAATTCTCCCCTAGTTAGACAATTTTGAGCCTTAAAATTCTTTCGACCCATTGCCAGTGTTCTACACACCAAACGGGGCATTCCTGGCAAAGCAAAAAGAAACCGGGCATTCTTGCCCAGAAAAACCTCAAAAAGAAGAGAAAATGCAACAAGGAAAAAAGAAAAAAGAAACAGAGAAAATGGGGAGATGTTTGCCCCGCCAAAAATATAGAGATACAAATAAGCCAGGATGTAAGACCCACCAACAATAAAGTAGCACACTTTGCAAACCCAAATAATTAAGCTTTTTTGAGCCATCTATCCTTTCTTTCATAACCAAGATCAAGCCTACATTTCGTCCTATCTCTAAGACCTCTCAGATCCCAAAAGGAATGATCAGGGCAAACAGTTAGGTCTGCATTCATCAGCAATGACGGAATTCAAAGTTTCCTAGAAAGGATGGACACAGCGAAAACCCGAAAAAAGGGCGTTGCGTGGTTAATAAAAAAAAAAGAAAAAAAAGAGAGAGAACTGGTCACATCTGGTTTAAGCAAAGCAAGATACAGAGGAGAGCAGCAACAGTGGCAGATAGTAAATCAAGAAAATTGAACAGATTTGAGAGGTCCGGACTAGCAGGTTGCGCCCAAGTCAAAGACTTCACAGTGGCCTGTGATGACAATGCAACGAAAAATACCAAGCACTCCAAGTCCCGTCTGACATTGGAAAATTTTCTTTGATATTGCAAACACAGGCACACACTGACACACCTGTTTTCTCTATAATTGTTCTGCTTAACTGTTTTGAGCTCCACATTGGGCTACTAACCTGAGTTAATAATTTCTTAACCTTGGCAAAGGCCGCTTCTGGCTGCGATAGGCAAAAGGCTCAGAGCAAGAAGAGAATAAAAGAAGTGTTTTGCGTTCCCCAGCTATTCCACAGCTAACATGTTGTCTTTTCCTGCCTTCACAGGTACAGCAAAAGTGGGATAACGGACACCTTCTCCAAAATCCCCAGCAGAGTTCCTTCAGTAAACGGAGAATAACAACCTCCAAAAATCCCCAGTGGAAGGCCTTCAGCAGACAAGGGACGACACCTTTACATCCCCAGTAGAGTCCTCTCAAGCAATAAGAGAATGATACCGGATGACGTAGACTTATCAAGCCTCGCCCAGTCTGAAGAGGCCGGCTTTGCGAAGAAGAGCGGAGAGAAGACAAGCAAGCTCGCATCAATCCCTGGTGGAGCCTCTCGCACTCAACAAGAGCTTGAACGAACATGAAGAATTCGCACCCAAGCAGAGGGAGAAGGCCTTATAAAGGAAAATGACAGCGTGAAGAATCCCCACTTATCCCCAGCGGAGCATCCTTCCCGGGGAACTCCCTCGCTTGTCACTAACAAGGCTCGACTCGAAAGAAGAGGCGATAAGAAAAAAATATTCCTGCCCAATCCCCAGCAACAGTCACTCCAAGCTAGGGAGCCTCTACCAAAGGGAAAGCCAACCAGAAAGCACTGCCAAAGAAGGAATGACAAGACATGAAGAAGAATGAGCATAAATGAAGATATCATTGGGCAAGATGGCCCCTTTTGTAATTTTGATTTCACACTTTTGTAAATAGAGTAGAGCAGGTGTGTGGACTCCCTTGAGGCACTGGATAGCGCTGGAAGCACCTCCTCACCAACAGCAGCTCCTCCTTATGAGACATAGGAAAAAATCAATTTAATGATTTCCTCAATCATCACACGGGATTAAATTAAACAAAGAGTCGCCACCATTCAATTTAGGTGTGAATGGACACCAAAATATTAAATAAGCACAAAAGGCAATTTTGGGGTAAAAATAACCCTCCTTAAAAAAACAACCAGAGATGGGTAAGGGGATTAAGTTATGAATAGGGGAAGGTGTTAGGCACCCCTATTCATCCACACAAGTTGGTTGCCAGGTATTGTTCATGTTTAAAATAAAGGAAAAAGCTTGCTATAAAATTCATGAAAATCACAAAAAAAGGCAAAATTGTATGGTTTTTTCATATGAATAGTCTGATTGATCCAGAACTTTCAAACATGATCATACCATTCCTAGGGTTTCATGATCAAAATAAAATTGAGATAAAATCCAATAAAATCAATTTAAAGTGAAAAATCCAAAAATCTGGCTTCAAGCTAAATTCTAGAAATCTAGAAAAATATGATTTTTATAAAATATTTCAAAATTGAACTTGAATAGTCCAGGACATAGATAAAGCCCAAATTTCACATTAAATCAGAAAATAAAAACCAAAAATACCCATGTTGATGAAAAACACCAAAAGGGGAGAACTGAAACCGTAGGGTCTTATCTCAATAATGAAAAACAATTTAAAAACCATCTCATGAAACCCTAGAATTTACTTTCAGGCTTCTGGATTCAGATCTATCATATTGATCATGATAAATCCAAGATCCTAGCCTAAAACCACAAAAATCACGAAAACAGTGCTGTAGGTGCAAAAGTGGCAAAAATCCAAATTTTGGCAAAAAGTGGGGATCTCATGCTATAAACATCATAGATTCATGTGATTCATTCAGATATATCATAAAAAGCATTAAAACATGATCATGATATCAAAAACAGCCACATCTCACAAATTAGAGCACATGGGGGTCTACCCTACGGATCCACCTGTTCCCCTTTCCCCTAGTTCTCTCTTCACGTTTTACGGTTAGAGAGACTCTTGAGGTACTTAGAGATAGGTTTGGGTATACAAACACAATCACAAGTCTTATTCTATGAAAAAAAAGAAAAAACAGATATGGGGTTCTATTCTAGGGATCCACCTGTTCCCCTTTCCCTTAGTTCTCTCTTCATGTTTTACGGCTAGAGAGACTCTTGAGGTACTTAGAGACAAGTTTAGGAATACAAAAACAGATATGGCCTTATTCTACAGTAATAGAGATGATCCTATTACATCTAGAATTGAAGACAGAAAATAAAAAGGGATAGGGGACTTACCTGGATTGAGCAGGCAGGCAGCAGGAGTTCTTTCTCTTCTCTTGGAGCTTCTTAGAATTCCTTGGACTTCTTTGACTTCAAAATTTCGTGGCCCTTAGCTAGAGGAAAGAGCCTCTATTTATAGACACACCCAGGGGCATGGTTGGTTCAGAAGGATATGGCTTGGTGTTTAGGATAGAGTAAAATACAGAGATAATGCCCATCCATAGCCAACCAAGGTAGCTTCAGCGAATAAAATACTTAATTCGCTCGTTTAAAGATATATTGGACTTCAAATAAAGCTCGGAAATCGAGAGAAGGACAAAACTCGCACGTGTCTTTAATGCCCGTAAATTATTTACGGTCCAACAGAGACCGTATTGTTACTACGGGCGCGCCTGTCCGTAGATAATTTTCGGGCGCGATGGGCCTGTGAAGGAAATACGGGCAAAGCCTGTTTATTCAATTTTTATACTTTTTTGACATGTTTTAAGCTCTAATTACATGTTTTTATTATTTTCTCATTTGGCAGTGCAATTTGGGGTGTCTACAGCTGCCCCCTCTTTGCTGGTAATTGGAACCAATTACAAGCAGAGAGCAAAAAGACCCACCAATTGCACTTTCTGATATTTTTGTCTAATCAATTGCACTTTGCAAGGATTAAAGGGATGATTTTTGAAAAAAAGAATTGATTGTGGAAGATTTGCTAAGAAATCCCTCAGCTTAAGGGCCAAATCCTCCTCTCTCCTCTCACTGAGCACTTGTGGGCTATGAAGTGAGATTTGAGACAAAAGTTTTAAACAAAAGTGGGTAAGGTGGCAATCCTTGCAACTTACAACTAATATGTACATTAACCTTTTTAAAATTGTGAGAAAATAATAAAAATATGCTGTTTTTGGCTTCGCCCGTATTTGGCTTACGGACAGATCCTGCCCGTAGAGTGTTCACGGGCGAACGGGACCGTAGTGGTTTCACGGGCGTCTGATGCCCGTACTGATGTTACGGATTTTACTCTCCTTCTTAAGACCGCGAACGCGAATTTTTTCCTCTTCTGCTCGCATTCAAACCCTAATTCTCTGCGACCGTGCTTTCTTCTCCGGTCCTTGCTTCTTATTCTCCAAGCGTCCAACTTCATCTCCGACGAGCTTCTGTGACTTCGCCGGCGACCACTGTTCATTCCGGCAACTCCTATCATCTCCGGTGATTACTATTTTTCCGACGAGCCTTCCTATCTCCAGCGACTGTTCTTGGATTGAGCATTGCCGTGGCTGTGACCAAATCATTGGAGTGCTTCCTCTTCTCTCAATCGACTGTAATCATCCCTTGAGGTTTAACAGCATTTCCTATTTCGATCGAAACAGGTAAGTGACCGAACCTTAATTCATACAAAACATTGATATAATCCGGACGAATATGGTTTATGCACAAACTGTGACTTGCTATTTGTGGTTTGAAAATAATCCCCAATTCTTCATTTAGTATCTGGAAATCTGTATCTGCAACCAGAAATGATTCTTTGCTTAACTTGTTTCCTCTGGTTTTTCTGTTTGGCCAATACTTATTCCCAGGCTATCAATTTTGATCCGGGGTTCCTTGGTGAACAATTTCTCAAACTCTTTTTTTTCTGTTACATAACACTGAATGATTCTTTGACTCTGAATATATAATGGTTTTTCTGGTTTATCCTCTGCAAATGCTCAATTCATGTTCAATTTTCTACATTCTTTAGTGTTTAGGACTGTTGTGTTGCCTTACCATGAAATGCTGATATGGAGCAATCCTGTTTTTATTGGTGCTGTATTTTGCATGATAGCAGACTTTTGTATGATCAAGTCCAACTTCCGGGCTATTGCTTGAAACTTTACTTTGGCCAGTTGCTCACCCATGCATCTTTAGAAACTTGACTTTGACTTGCTTGGATTTATACTTTAGGAGCTGCTAGGCCAATGATTCTGACTCCATCAAGCCGATCCTCAATCCAACTGACAACCATGATAGATTTCTGAATCTATAACTGAATAAGCCTAAACTTAATGAGTTTTGATGTTACCACGATCCCCACTCAAATAGGCTTGAATTTATGTCCTGAAACAAAAGAGAAAATTAAAATCAGTCCTTAATTAAAAAAAAATTTTTTTTTTATTAAGTGCCTTCTTTCCTAAAACTTCCTATAATTTTTAGATATCACAGAAAGTTAATCTCCTTCAATTGTCTTCTGATTTGATTGGGAATTTCTGAAGTGCCTTCTTTCCTGCTAATCAACTAAACTTGGTTAAAATAAAGATTAAACAATTAAAAAAATTCTAACAAGAATAATTAACCAACTCCCTGATTTGAACCGTAGATGGCCCGCCTTCGATCAGCTTCCCGGGATCCTGCAGATGAGCCTTCCTCTTCGAGGGTTAGGCGAGATCCTGCTGATGTGGCCTCTTCTTCGAGGGCTGAGAGGGATTCTGATTCAGACCTTCCTGATCTCCCTTCTGGGGATTCGCGTGAGGCGACCCCAGAGGTATTCTCTAACTCCTTTGAATTTAATATTCCTTTCCAAAACACATCATCTTGATTCTTTCCTTCCTTTAATTATTTTCTTTTAGCCGGCTGTTGAGGCTTTGGGCAGAGATAGGAGCCGTAGCAGGCGTCGAGCTGGAGGCCATGATGAGGGCCGTAGAGGAGGCCGCAGAGGGGGCCGTGGCAGAGATGAGGCCAGGACCAGGGTTGAGATCCCTGAGGAGGTGGCTGCCTAGATTAGGGATACCGATCTTCTGCATGGCTTGAGGACTCATCCCTCAGCATGCGTTAGGGTGGATATCCCTTTGGAGTATCCGATGTCCCATTATAGAGGGAGCTGGGCCAGCTTTACTAAATTCTTGAGAGCTTGCAGTTCAGCCTATCGTCGGGAGCTAGGCTTGTATGGTTTTGGTATGTTTATCACCATCCCGGACGTTCGCTTGGATCGAGCCCTCATTGCCGCATTGTTGGAGAGGTTTTTCCCAGATACATTGAGCTTCCACTTCCCAGATATAGAGATTGGGATCCGGCCTTCTGATTTCACGCTCATCACTGGGATTAGGATGATCGGTGATGTTATTCCTGAGATGGTGATGCCAGAGGCTGATGAGATTGCTGGTTATCTTGGATATGTTGTACTACCTCCCGAGGCATGGGATCGGGGGAGAGCTAGATTGTCTCTGACATGGTTGAGAGAGACTTTCAGGAGGAGGCAGTTTGGCCAGCTTGCTGCCGGTGATCATGTGTTCCCCTTCGCCTTCCGATTCCTTTTTCTGTATATGATGGGATCTTGTTTCTTCCCGGAGGACATGACTTCAGTTAGTCCTCACTTCTTGAGTCTTCTAGGAGATCTGCAGCGGGCGAGGAGGTATGCATGGGGCCCGCTTATATTTGGTACCATTCTGGCCGGCCTGCGCCGATCAGTGAGCGGCCTCTCTACCTCCAGAGGGGCTGGAGTTGGGTGCAGGTTCTTCTGGCCTTTCTTGCAGGTGAACCTTATTTCCCTTCTTTTTCTTTATCTCTTTCTTTTTATCTCTCATTTTCTATTCTTCTGACTATTTCCTTCTTTCTTGCAGTTCTTTGCTAGGGTTTATATACCCTATTTCCGTCCTACCTCTACGATGCCTGAGGAGACGTATCCCATGGCACTTAGATGGTGTCATGTAGAGCACGACTCTGAAAAGAGTCGTCCCAGGTCCGCCCGGGCCCACTTAGACGGGTTATACCGGTCTAAGGTAATCTTCTTTAATTCCTCTACTTCTTCTTTTCTTTTCTTCCTGGATTGCATATCTGATGTCCTGTTCTGTTTTTTCAGCTATTTGTCCCCAGGATGGAGGACATTCATGAGGTGCTGGCCCTGCAAGCAGCCCGAGATGATGCATTTGTCCCTGACCAGCGACGACAGAGATACCAGTTCTTTCTTGGTCAGCTGGGCAGCATTTGGTACTGCGGCGAGCGCTTCTTCTTTCAGCATGTGGGAGAGCCGCGGATCCTTGCCATCCCGCTAGATACTACTCCTTTCTATCCTCCTATGCCTGTTGATCCTGCCCAGTTCTTAGATTGGACTGAGGCAGAGACATTATTAGAGGAGGGTGACTATGATGCCTGGTTCAGGCGAGCTTCTGTTGGGTGCCTCATGTAACCCATGCCTGTTCGTGGCGGAGTCACGGAGATAGGAGCGGTAGTGATTAGGGCCTACGACACCACGGTATGCCTTCTTCCTTTTCTAATCTTCTATTTCTATTTCATTAACATTTTTCTGACTTCTTTCTTTGCTATTTCAGGAGGCTCAGTTGGCAGAGATCAGGTCTCGCTATGCTGATTTAGAGCGCCAGCGTGATGCCGCGATAGCTGAGCGGGACGCCCTCTATATCACCATTTCAGATCTCCGGGGGCAGCTAGCCAGAGCCCAGGGCCAGGAGGGTCCATCCGATGCACAGGATCAGGCGGGTCCATCTGATGCACAGGACCAGGCGGGTCCATCTGATGCACAGGTTAATTTCTTCTTTTATTTCCATTCCTGCTTTTGTATTTGTTTGTCCTGTTCTGACTGAATTTTTCTCGTAGTTTCAGGAGTACACAGCTGGCCCCTCTTCACCTGCTTCACCCGTGCCTATGCATTTCCGGGATGAGGTGTTTTCTGTGGCACGGGTGGAGTTTGTGACGTCTCCCAGTCCAGTAGAGGTTCCTGCAGCAGAGCCCGAGGTCGAGGCTGATATTGTACCTGCTGCTGAGGACGTGCCAGAGTCTGTCCCAGTAGCTGAGACTGCTCCTGCTGCATCTACTGACGTAGATATGGATTCGGCTATGGACGCCGCTGTGGTAGAGCCTACCGTGGAGACTGCGGTGATGGAGGAGGCTACAGCTGATCCTGTAGAGCCTGGGGTTGATGCTAATGTACCTAGGACCTCTGCTCCGGCTAGTCCTGCTATGGAGGATGCTGAGGTGACGCATGCTGCTGTTGATACGTCAGCGGAGTCTTCCCGTACAGATTCTGATCCCGATTCTACGGGATATGTAGATACTTCAGGGTATGTCCCTCCTGATCATCCCACTGCTGGCCTTGTGCCTTTATATATGTGGCATGATATTCAGTCTGTTTTGAGCAGGATGACGCGTGGCACAGCCCGCAATATTGTGCGGCATGTCTTTGAGCGCAGGCGATCTTCAGGCCGTGGTCGAGGCAGAGGACGAGGCCGTGGCCGTAGGGGCGGACCTGCATAGTCATTAGATTAGGATTCTTCCATGTATATTTGTATTTTTTGACAAAAGTGATGTAAACATTCATATATATATAAAAGAAGTTTGATTTATTTCCATTTGTGTTCTTTTCTTCTTTATTTACAGTATTCATTACCTGATGAATGTTAAACAGGGACAGGTGAAGCTTAGGAAAACCAAGGAAATTAAAAATTCCCATTTTTTTGCATTTTTTCGAAGGAACCGTACTTATATTACGAGCAAGCTGTGCCCGTAAAATTACTACGGGCGTACTTTGCCCGTGAAGTTTTCACGGTCAGGCGTGTCCGTAATTCCTATACGGGCGCGCTTTGCCCGTAGTATAATTACGGAATTTACTGCCTTACGATTTTTTCTATATAAACTCCTAGGGAACGTCATTGTGACACTTTTATTGGTTGGAAAACTCCCTGAGCACGTCTTTTCTCGCTTTCCTTGGCTTCTTTGGCGCTTCCATGGCTTCCCCTACGCCGCTTTCTTTTGCCGTTGAATCTCCTCCTGCAAGACAACCTGTTAGATCAAAACCTCCTAATCTTACCAGGTACAATATTGTGGATTCCTTTTATGATAGATGGGTTAACTCCATGACCCTTGATGAGGAGATTCGTTGGGATTCCATCCACTTAGGGCTCACCCTACACCTCCCTAAAATTCCCTTTAAGTGGGAAATCATTGAAGCTTTGATTGGCCACTGGGTACCTGAGCTGAATCTCTTCCGTTTTGATGACAAAGAGATGACTCCCACCATAGAAGAAATTGAAACCATCCTTGGCCTAAGATTTTCTGAAAAAGTTGTGAACCCACCCCTAAAGCTTAGTTATAAAAAAGAGGCTTCCACTTTTTTGGGTATAGGGAAGAAGGACTTAGGAAATTCTGATGCACTATTGACCTTGTCCAAGACCTTTTTGACTGAAAAACTTCTGAGGAGTAATGACAAGGACTCTAGGTTTAATGCATTGACCCTGGTAGTAGTCAATCAGCTGCTTTTTCCACGGGGTGATGACCAGGTTGACTTGGCTCTCATCTGAGTTATCTGTCAGGTTAGGGAACGCGAGAGGTTGGCCCCTATGATCCTAGCAGAGATATATCAGGCCCTTACTGACTGTTATTTTAGGAAGAAGAAACGCTTCCTTGCCTACGCCCCTATCCTACAGGTAAAAAATATGCATATATTTTTTTCTCTCTTTTTTTTTTCTTTTTATTTTTTTTCTTTTTATTCTTCCTTTTTTCTTTTTTTTTCTCTTTGCTTCTTCTTCTTCTCTTTTTTCTTTCTTTTTTTTCTCTTTTTTTTTTCTTTTTCTTTTTTTTTTCTTTTCTTCTTCTTCTTCTTCTTCTTCTTTTTTTTTCTCTTTTTGGATATAAATTGAAATACTCCCTATTTCTGCAGCTTTGGTTGCTTGACCATCTTAGCCAGGTTGAAGAAATAGCTCGCCGCTCCTGGATTATTCAAGTTCAATTTTGAAATATTTTATAAAAATCATATTTTTCTAGATGTCTAGAATTTGACTTTAAGCCAGATTTTTGGATTTTTCACTTTAAATTGATTTTATTTGATTTTATCTTAATTTTGTTTTGATCATGAAACCCTAGGAATGGTATGATCATATTTGAAAGTTCTGGATCAATCAGACTATTCATATGAAAAAACCATATATTTTTGCCTTTTTTGTGATTTTTCCAGATTTTTATAACAAGCTTTTTCCTTTATTTTAACATGAACAATACCTGGCAACCACCTTGTGTGGATGAATAGGGTGCCTAACACCTTCCCCTGTTCATAACTTAATCCCCTTACCCATCTCTGGTTGTTTTTTTTAGGAGGGATATTTTGCCCTAAAATTGCCTTTTGTGCTTATTTGATATTTTGGTGTCCATTCACACCTAGATTGAATGGTGGCGACTCTTTGTTTTATTTAATCCCGAGTGATGATTGAGGAAATCATTAGATTGATTTTTTCCCATGTCTCACAAAAGGCTTTCAGAGGCCCAAAAGATCTGAAATTCAAAGGCTTTCAGAGGCCCAAAAATTCTGAAATTCAAAAGCTTTCAGAGGCCCAAAAGATCTGAAATTCAAAGGCTTTCAGAGGCCGAACAGTTTTTTGAGAAAAAGTCTGAAATTCAAAGGCTTTCAGAGGCCCAAAAATTCTGAAAATCAAAGGCTTTCATAGGCCCAAAAGATCTGAAATTCAAAGGCTTTCAGAGGCCGAACAGTTTTTTGAGAAAAAGTCTGAAATTCAAAGGCTTTCAGAGGCTCGAGGAATTTTTTTGAAAAATCTGAAATTCCAAGGCTTTCAGAGGCCCAGGAGTTTTGAAAAAGTCTGAAATTCAAAGGCTTTCAGAGGCCCAAGAGTTTTGAAAGAGTCTGAAATTCAAAGGCTTTCAGAGGCCCAAGAGTTTTGAAAAAGTCTGAAATTCAAAGGCTTTCAGAAGCCCAAGGAACCTTTCTCTCACATTTTCTTTCTTTTAATTATTTTGTTTGTTTGTTTTTTTTTTCTTTTTTTTTTTTTGTTTTTTTTGAAGCATTTTATTCAAACTTGTTTCCCTTTATCATTATTTAAGGGTTAAAGGAAGATTTTAGTGGAAAAAACTGATTAAAGTTGAATATTCCGAGAAAACCGTATACACAGTATAGTCCAGCCCTGCCCGTATTCAAATTACGAGCAAGCCGTGACCGTATGGAAAACACGGGCGAGCCTAGCCCGTATAACTAATACGGGCAAGCCCGGCCCGTATACTAAATGCGGTTTTCCGGAACCCTGTTATGTTTTTCCAGTTTTTACATGGTCTGATCACTTTCATTGTTCATCCAAACGTACGGTTCACCCATTGCAGAGCTTCTAAACTGTCCCAAAGTGGACCTTGGCCTATTTGCTAAAACACATGCTTAGGAAAGCACATGCACCCTCCAAATTGACACCATACTCAAGAATTTGGTACCCTTTTGTTGCCTCTTGTATGAACATAGGGTAGGATTGATTCTAAACAGATTTAGAGACTCTTCCTATGGGCTGCACCAATTTTAAAAACATGTAAATTTTGGGACCAATTTTATCCCGAACCAATGGGTACCATGACACCCCTATGACATGAAAATAATGCAAAACAATAGGATTACCTCGTTACCTTGTTTACCTTCAATATGGCATCCGCATTATGCCCTGGTTTGTAAGCCATGCACACGGCCTTCCCACAATCATACAACCCCATATTCCCACGTAATTGTGTAATTTAGCCAAAAACGTGTAACTCCACCTTCAAGCGTAGGGGTTTTGGGTTTTGGCTTAATGGCAACTTAGCACTCAAGCCTAGTGATGACCAGAATCCCAGATCCACATTATCATCACATCATTAGCTCAAAGTTCTAAGGTGAATGTTTTCACTTTCGCTTTCCGAAGTATCGACCTCGTTGAGCCAAGCTACACACATTCGGGTTCAACTTCCTATAGGTTAAGGGTAGGCCGTGTAAAAGTAAAAGGTGCACAGTGCATTGTAAAAATAGGGTGCATTCACAACGTCCCAAACCCTTGCCACTCTTTTTGCAGCCATGCATAAACAAACCAAGGCATAATAGGAAAGCATATTTAAAATAAACAAGTAAATAAAGCAATCCTATAGCACCCAAAACATGCTCAAAAAATCATCTAATCATGCAAACATATGATCATGTTATACACCCAAAATCATCATGGAGATCATGCTAAAAATTAAAACATGCTATCATAAAAATATAGCATAGTTCATCAAAACAGACCTCCTCTACGCATGTTTGTAGAAACAATCTTATAAATCAAAATTAAGCATGTTTCTACCCCCATGAATTCTTAAGCAATAATTCAGATTTAAAACATATTCAACATGCTTAAGAACACAAAATAGCAAGCAAATCCAAAAATCAAAAACATGAACAAACACCAAAAGGCTGAAATCCACAAGTCCCCAGCAGAGTCGCCAATTGTGAGACATGGGAAAAAATCAATTTAATGATTTCCTCAATCATCACACGGGATTAAATTAAACAAAGAGTCGCCACCATTCAATTTAGGTGTGAATGGACACCAAAATATTAAATAAGCACAAAAGGCAATTTTGGGGTAAAAATAACCCTCCTCAAAAAAACAACCAGAGATGGGTAAGGGGATTAAGTTATGAACAGGGGAAGGTGTTAGGCACCCCTATTCATCCACACAAGTTGGTTGCCAGGTATTGTTCATGTTTAAAATAAAGGAAAAAGCTTGCTATAAAATTCATGAAAATCACAAAAAAAGGCAAAATTGTATGGTTTTTTCATATGAATAGTCTAATTGATCCAGAACTTTCAAACATGATCATACCATTCCTAGGGTTTCATGATCAAAATAAAATTGAGATAAAATCCAATAAAATCAATTTAAAGTGAAAAATCCAAAAATCTGGCTTCAAGCTAAATTCTAGAAATCTAGAAAAATATGATTTTTATAAAATATTTCAAAATTGAACTTGAATAGTCCAGGACATAGATAAAGCCCAAATTTCACATTAAATCAGAAAATAAAAACCAAAAATACCCATGTTGATGAAAAACACCAAAAGGGGAGAACTGAAACCGTAGAGTCTTATCTCAATAATGAAAAACAATTTAAAAACCATCTCATGAAACCCTAGAATTTACTTTCAGGCTTCTGGATTCAGATCTATCATATTGATCATGATAAATCCAAGATCCTAGCCTAAAACCACAAAAATCACGAAAACAGTGCTGTAGGTGCAAAAGTGGCAAAAATCCAAATTTTGGCAAAAAGTGGGGATCTCATGCTATAAACATCATAGATTCATGTGATTCATTCAGATATATCATAAAAAGCATTAAAACATGATCATGATATCAAAAACAGCCACATCTCACAAATTAGAGCACATGGGGGTCTACCCTACGGATCCACCTGTTCCCCTTTCCCCTAGTTCTCTCTTCACGTTTTACGGTTAGAGAGACTCTTGAGGTACTTAGAGATAGGTTTGGGTATACAAACACAATCACAGGCCTTATTCTATGAAAAAAAAGAAAAAACAGATATGGGGTTCTATTCTAGGGATCCACCTGTTCCCCTTTCCCCTAGTTCTCTCTTCACGTTTTACGGCTAGAGAGACTCTTGAGGTACTTAGAGACAAGTTTAGGAATACAAAAATAGATATGGCCTTATTCTACAGTAATAGAGATGATCCTATTACATCTAGAATTGAAGACAGAAAATAAAAAGGGATAGGGGACTTACCTGGATTGAGCAGGCAGGCAGCAGGAGTTCTTTCTCTTCTCTTGGAGCTTCTTAGAATTCCTTGGACTTCTTTGACTTCAAAATTTCGTGGCCCTTAGCTAGAGGAAAGAGCCTCTATTTATAGACACACCCAGGGGCATGTTTGGTCCAGAAGGATATGGCCTGGTGTTTAAGATAGAGTAAAATACAGAGATAATGCCCATCCATAGCCAACTAAGGTAGCTTCAGTGAATAAAATACTTAATTCGCTCGTTTAAAGATATATTGGACTTCAAATAAAGCTCGGAAATCGAGAGAAGGACAAAACTCGCACGTGTCTTTAATGCCCGTAAATTATTTACGGTCCAACAGAGGCCGTATTGTTACTACGGGCGCGCCTGTCCGTAGATAATTTTCGGGCGCGATGGGCCCGTGAAGGAAATACGGGCAAAGCCTGTTTATTCAATTTTTATGCTTTTTTGACCTGTTTTAAGCTCTAATTAAATGTTTTTATTATTTTCTCATTTGGCAGTGCAATTTGGGGTGTCTACACTCCTCCACTCTTCCTTCCGCCTTTCTCCATTCGGTCCACATCTTAACCCAACCCTTGGCCACCAAATCCTTAAAAAAACAAAAAAAAAACAAAAAAATGCGAGCAAGCTTCAAGTAAAAGACACAAAATGGATCAGAAGTCTGAAGTTACCTAAAAGCTTTAATGGAACAAACAAGAAGAAAAGAATATTGTCAAGTGTCTGGCATCAACGTCGAAACAGGTTGGCAAGCTCAAGTCCAATCTAATCTCTTTCAAACTAAAATGCTGAAGAGTTGCCCTACAAAAACCCGAAAAGCAAAGGGTAAAGAAACTCTGAAGCCAGGAAGTGACGCCACATGATTTGGCCACTTCCCTCTCAAAATGAAAATTTCAAAGGACTAAGCTCGTCGACCATGTCGACAGAAATGCCAGGCGCAAAAACGAGATTCTTTTTCTCTTTGCCGTTCATCCGCAAGGTGACTCCGGCAAAGAGGGGCAGCTGTAAGCACTTCATTTTTGCGCTCCCCGAAAAAACCAAAAAATGCAAACCCTGGACAGAAAGTCAAACCCTAAGGGGTGAAAAGTTGACTTTTTGATCAAGTGAAAATTGGCCACCTCGCTTTATGTCATTGGATAGAGAATCTCGATACGGTTCCAACGCAACTGAGTTTGCAGGAATCGGGGTCTGGATGAAGGTTCTGCGGGCGGTCAAACCTGAGCAGAGCCAAAAGTTGACTTTCTGCTAAAATCCGATCCAGAGGCCTACCTCTAGGTCAATAGATAGAGAATCTCGACACGGTTCCAACGCAACTGAGTTTGCAGGAATCGGGGTCCGGATGAAGGTTCTGCGGGCGGTCAAACTTGAGCAAAGCCAAAAGTTGACTTTCTGCTAAAATCCGATCCAGAGACCTTGCTTTATATCATTGGATAGGGAATCTCGACACGGTTCCAACGCAACTGAGTTTTCAGGAATCGGGGTCCGGATGAAGGATCTGCCGGCGGTCAAACCTGAGCAGAGCCAAAAGTTGACTTTCTGCTAAAATCCGATTCAGAGGCCTACCCCTAGGTCATTGGATAGAGAATCTCGATACGGTTCCAATGCAACTGAGTTTGCAGGAATCGGGGTCCGGATGAAGGTTCTGCGGGCGGTCAAACTTGAGCAGAGCCAAAAGTTGACTTTTTGCTAAAATCCGATCCGGAGGCCTACCCCTAGGTCATCGGATAGAGGGGGCCGATACAATTCTAACGCAACTGAGTTTGCCCAGATCAGAGCCCGGGTGAAGAAAATATGAGCTGACGAAATTCCCGAGCAGCAAAACCGGCAATCTGCGCACGTGGCAAAAAGCTGCACACGTAGCGAGTTGCGCAGGAAAATATCTCGGGGATCAAATCCGTAAATATCCAAACATACGAAATATCCCAGGGACTAAATCCGTAAAAATCCGAGAATATCGGATTGAATTGAAAATTACCAGGGACTAAATCTTGATTTCCCGATTCTTTAGACAAACGAGCGGCCGCATTTAATGATTTCTCATCATGCGGTCGCTCGAGCCGAGGTGGCAAGCAAGTGGGCGCCCCTTTGATTTTCCCTTATATAAGTCGCGCGACTTTTCGCGCAGAGGGTTGGAAGATTTTTCGAAAAAAAGCTAAGTGTTGGGATTTTTGGGAGGGTTCGAAAGGTTTTTGCTCAACCTAAACCAGTGGAGGCTTGCTACTGTCGGTGCGGTAAAGAGGAGGCTCCAGCTGCTGTCCGCCTTCGAGGAGGCTCCCCCACTCTACTCCAGAACTCAAGAACCACCAGGTAAACATCCCTGTTACATTGGGTTATACATATATGAGTATGCATGTTTTTTCGTAAGCCGGTCTTATTCGGTGGTATAGGACCACTGCAAAGCTTGCCATGTTTTTTTTTTTTTTTCTTTCTTTTCACCTCCCTCTGATGAAGACCACCAAGTAAGGAAGAGGTAGATGCGTGTGTTGCTCACGGCGAAAAGGGAGCATGTTCCCCAGTTCCCTTCATCCATTATATCCCTGTAAACCCCCCTCCTCATTCCCTTCTTCGGATGTTAGTATGCCTGCTTGAAGGACCAGTCTGTGGATGAAAGTGCATGTAATGTCTGCATGTTGTTTTCTTTGTTTTTGTTGTGCTGAACTTGCTAACATGCTATTTGCTGTTTGTGTACCCTTGAGCATGCTCCCATCACCCCCCCCTTTTTTATAAGCTGTTAATGCATCTGTAGCTGTTTGTTTGTTATCGGGTTTGGTTTCTTTTCCCTTTAAAGAGTTTGGGAGTTGTGGGATGAAGTATTTTAGTTAATTTGAATACAAGTGTGAGTGCCTTTTGGGGAGTGGTCGAAGCCCGGGGAAGTGTCCTGGGCGTATTATTTGAATGCATGGTTGTATTGTAAGTTTTCTGAGTTTTCAAAACTGGAAATAAAATGTGTTTAGATTAAATCCAAAATTAGTTGGAAGGTGTTCTGGGCATGTTAGAAGGCTAGTGGAACAGTTACAGACCGAAAAAAATCGGCCAGAGATGGAGATCTCAAAAAAACAGAGAGTTGAAAATCGCAGTGAGCTGCCGCCCACTTGGCGCTCACTTGGCGCTCACTTAGGGAGTGGGCGCCCCTTTCATCTCACTTCCCGCGAGTTGGCGCCCACTTGGCGCTCAGCTCGTGCCCACTAAAAACCAAGTGAAATTCTGGCGCCCTTCTCGCGCCCATCTCGCGCTCACCTCCCGCCCAGCTCGCGCTCACTTGGTATCGAGTGAGCGCCAGGTCAAAATTTCGCCCGGTTCTGGCGCCCATCTGGCGCCCACCTGGCGCTCACTGGGTCACCCGGAAACCCAATGTGGGACTTGGACCCCCGGTCCAACTTGACTTCCAGTGGGCCTTCCAACGGGGCCCACCCAGCCCAATAAACACCAAAGCATGCCATTAAATAACTTAAGTAAAATGAACAATTTGAACCGGGCGGGCCAAACCCAATGCGGCCCACCTGAGCCTTGTTATGTGAAATTGATGCATGAATTGCGTGGTTTGGCCGAGACCAAGGGCAAGGGCCTACTGGGCCCGCCAAAGCCCACCAACCGAACCAAGGAAGGGTGCAAACCCTAATTTCTGGTAACTTGGGCTCACAAGCCCAGATTTGGACTACGGGCCCCAAGCCCAGTGTCCAGCTCACTTTGGCAGATTAAAAAGATAAATCTAATAAAAAATACTTGGCCACCATGTGGGCCCACCTTAGGGGCCCACAAACCAGTCCGGCCCACTTGTGCATGAAAAACACTTAATCTTCAAATCTGAACTTAAAGTAAAATCTGTTGAACTAACCAAACCCCAAAGGACCTCTCAGGCTAGACTGAGGTCCACAAGGGTACACGGGCTTCACTAAGCCCACCAAGGATACCGTGGGCCTTCCAACAAGGCCCACCCAACCAGACCCAGATCACCTAATTAAACAAGATAAAAGCAATTAAAGGGACCCACACCACTCAGGTGGTTCCGCCAGACTTAACCAAACTGCATATCGGATTAGGAATCGGGTGAGACCAATGGAAGCTGACTCAAACCAGGGAACCCACGGGACCCGTCATCCGACGGGGTGGACCGGGGTGTCTACGGACTTCCCCGGACCACAACCGAGAACAGACTTAGAATCTCAAGCCGCAGACCAAAAGCCCTAATAGACAGGATTAGGCACCCAGGTGTCCGCCTGCATCCCATCAGGCGGTGGCGACTCCGAATTACCCCGTGTCGTGTTTCCCACGCATGCACAGCAATGTGGCGAGATGTCTGCTCTTCAAGCTGCCTCTCCATATCAATACCCTTTATCCTAAGTTCTTGCGCTTTTCGTACCCATATTTTTTGAAGCCGTTTGTGGGTTGCTCTTTCAGACTCCAGGATATCCTCATAGGTAGGGGGAAGAACTGCAGGAGGCTCCTCTGGTACTGGGGCATGACTTTGCACTTGCTCTTTGATCCAAAAGAGATAATCTTTTACATGAGACTCAGAAAAGACGGGACCCCGTAGAAAACGGACATAAGACCACTCATTCATTAATCAAGCATTCAACTCCATGGTGGCTGGTGTAAGTGGTCCAATGAAGTCCTCATATCCAGATGGGATCGTAATCCCCTGTGTTGCTCCAAACTGTCGAAGAACTCTCAAAGGGAGATAAAGCATAGCAGATTTCAAGCCTGCTAGGACCAGAAAATTTCTATCTCTGAAGCTGATCACCGTCTCTGGATTAGGTTGATAAGTGCCACGCCATCTCACCTAATCATCCTGAAGAGTACCTAAGAAGGTGAACCAACCTTGCTTACCACCATGAATGTTAGGACAGCCCCTGTTGCTCATCAAAACAGGAACTTTCAATCGTGGAAAGAAGCGGCGAGTTATCTCTTCAACCTGACTCAAGTGGTCCAATAACCAAAGTTGCAGAAAAAGGGATGTATTTTAAATTCAAAAAGAAGAAAAAAAAAGAGAGAAGAAAAAGAAAAGAAAAAGAAAAAAAAAAGAAAAAAGAAAAAGAAAAGAAAAAAAAAGAGAAGAAAAAAATAGAGAAAAATTTTCATGTTATTTTTCTTACCTGCAGGATAGGGGCACATGCAAGGAAACGCTTCTTATTCCTAAAATAGCAGTCAGTAAGAGCTTGATACATCTCTGCCAAGATCATAGGAGCCAATCTCTCACCTTCCCTAACCTGGCAGATAACTAAGATAAGAGCCAAGTCAACCTGGTCGTCACCCCGTGAAAAAAACAGTTGATTAACCACTATTAGGGTCAATGCATTGAACCTGGCATCCTTGTCCTCACCCCTTAGAAGCTTTTCAGTCAAAAAGGTTTTAGACAAGGTTAGAAGTGCATCAGAATCCCCTAGGTCTTTCTTCCCTATACCTAAGAAGGTGGAAGCTTCCTTTTTATAGCTAGGCTTTAGGGGTGGGTTTACAACTTTTTCAAAAAATCTTAAACCAAGGATGGTTTCAATCTCTTCTATAGTAGGAGTCAATTCTTTATCATCAAAACGGAAGAGATTGAGTTCAGGAACCCAATGCCCAATAAGAGCTTCAATGATTTCCCACTTGAATGGAATTTTAGGGATGTGTAGGATATGGCCTAAGTGGATGGAATCCCAACGGCTTTCTTCAGCAAGAGACATGGAGTTAACCCATCTATCATAGAAAGAGTCTACAACGTTATATCTGGTGAGATTAGGAGGTTTGGATCTAACATGTCATCTTGCAGGAGGAGATTCAATGGCAGAAGAGAACGGTGCAAGGGAAGCCATGGAAGCGCCAAAGAAGCCAAGGAAAGCTTGAGACGACCGTGCAAGTAACACGGTCCCGCTTGACCGTGTTCAATATACGGGCAGCTTGGTCCGTGATAGAAATACGGGCGAAGCCAAAAATTGCATATTTTTATCATTTTCTCCACATTTTTCAGAAGATTAATGCCTATATTAGTTGTAAGTTGCAAGGATTTCCACCATACTCACTTTTGTTTAAAAATATTTTGACTCAAATCTCACTTCATAGCCACGAGTGCTCAGTGAGAAGAGAGAGGAGGATTTGGCCCTTAAGCTGAGGGACTTTTTAGCAGATCTTCCAAAAATAAATTCTTTTTATAAAACCATCCATTTAATCCTTGCAAAGTGCAATTGGTTAGACAAAAATCTCAGAAAGTGCAATTGGTGGGTCTTTTTGCTCTTTGCTTGTAATTGGTTCCAATTACCAGCAAAGAGGGGGCAGCTGTAGACACCCCAAATTGCACTACAGAATGAGAAAATAATAAAAACATGTAATTAGAGCTTAAAAGAGGTCAAAAATACATAAAAAGTGACTAAGCATGCTTTGCCCGTATTTCTTTCACGGGCCGGTCGCGCCCGAAAATTATCTACAGTCAGGCGCGCCCGTATTGGAAATACGGACACCACTGGACCGTGGATTATTTACGGTCACTAAAGACTCGTGCGAGTTTGATTCTTCTCTCGATTTCCGAGCTTTATTTTTAGTCCAATATCCTTTTCATGAGCGGATTAGGTCTTTTATTCGCTGAAGTCACCTTGGTTGGCTATGGATGGGCATTATCTCCAACTTTCACTCTATCCTGAGGATCAGGATATATCCTTTTGGACCAGCCTTGCCCTTGTGCTTGCCTATAAATAGAGGTGAGATTCTTAGGCTAGGGGCCACGAAATTTTGAATACTCAAGAGCTTAAAGAGAAGGAAAGGAATCCCTGCTTCACTACTGCTTTTGCTTGCTGAATCCAGGTAAGTCCCTATTCCCTTTTATTTCATATTTTCAATTCTAGAAGTAATAGGATCATCTCTATTGCTGTAGAATAAGGCCATCTATATCTTGTATCCCTAAACTTGTCTCTAAGTACCTCAAGAGTCTCTCTAGCCGTAAAACGTAAAGAGAGAGCTAGGGGAAAGGGGAACAGGTGGATCCCTAGAATAGAACCCCATAATCTATTTTTTGTAGAATAAGGCCTGTGCTTGTGTTTGTGTACCCAAACCTATCTCCAAGTACCTCAAGAGTCTCTCTAGCCGTAAAACGTGAAGAGAGAGCTAGGGGAAAAGAGAAAAGGTGGATGCGTAGGGTAGGCCCTCATGTGCTCTAATCTGTGAGATATGCCTGTTTTGATATCCTGATCATGTTTTAATGATTATATTTTATATCTGGATTAATCTTATGAGTTCATGATGATTATAGCATGAAATCCGCTCTTTTTCCAAAATTTGGATTTTCACCACTTTTGCACCTACAGCACTGTTTCGTGATTTTAGGCTAAGATCCTAGATTTATCATGATCAATATGGTAGATCTGGATCTAGAAGCCTGAAAGTAAATTCTAGGGTTTCATGATGTGGTTTTTGATTTGTTTTCCACTTTTGAGATAAGACTCTGTGGTCTAAGTTCTCCTCTTTTGATGTTTTTCATTAATGTGAGTATTTTTGTTTTTATTTCTTGATTTAACGTGAAATTTGGGCTTTATCTATGTCTTGGATTATTCAAGTTCAATTTTGAAATATTTTATAAAAATCATATTTTTCTAGATTTCTAGAATTTGACTTGAAGCCAAATTTTTGGACTTTTCACATTAGATAGGTTTTATTTGATTTTATCTCAATTTTGTTTTAATCATGAAACCCTAGGAATGGTATGATCATATTTGAATGTTCTGGATCAATCAGACTATTCATATGAGAAAACCATACATGTTTGTCTTTTTTGTGATTTTTTGTGATTTTTATAGCAAGCTTTTTCCTTTATTTTAACATGAACAATACCTGGCAACCACCTTGTGTGGATGAATAGGGGTGCCTAACACCTTCCCCTGTTCATAACCTAATCCCCTTACCCATCTCTGATTGTTTTTTTAGGAGGGATATTTTGCCCTAAATTTGCCTTTTGTGCTTATTTGATATTTTGGTGTCCATTCACACTTAGACTGAATGGTGGCGACTCTGTGTTTTTTAATGAATCCCGCGTGATGATCAAGGAAGTAATTTAGGATTGATTTTCCCATGTCTCACGCCAAGGTACCCCACTCGAATAACACTAAGGTACCCCTGGTATGCCTTAGGTACACCCTAGGGTTTTAGTTGAACAAAAGCCTTGTTTAGGGGCAGATTTGAAAGACCCAAAACTTGGGCATATAAAAGGACGCCCTAATTTCTAATTAAGGTTTTGAAAACCCATTTCTCTTGTCTTGGATGTATAGAACAAGAGAGAGAGTTGTGGGAGCTTGCTTCAAAGCTTCAAGGAGAAGGAGAAGAAGAGGAGAGCTAGGAGAGGAGGTTGCTTCTCCATTAACAAGTAAGTAGCAAACCCTTCCAAACAAAATGAATTACCAAAATTCGTATTCTCTTTCTAGGGTTTGAGTTATTTGAAGAAATGATCTTGCATGTTGCTATTTGTTTCTAAAATTCGTAGGTTTTGATTGTATAATGTTCTTGCTTAGTTTCCTAATGATTTGCCATGGATTTACAACCTCTATTGATTATATTTCAGATTGGGGTTTGAGATTTGTGTCTTGAATGAGGTTTCATGCGTTTGATTTGTGTTCATGTAGATTTGAGATGAACCTTTGTTTTAGAAGATGTTTTTAAGTGTGTTGGGATGTTTTGTGATCACTTACTTTGATGTTGGAAAGGTTGTAAAGGATTTACGTGAGTTTTGTGTTGAAATTAGTCAAAATACTTCAAAATCCCGACCCTGCGATTAATCCTGAAAGTTGGCGATTAATCCTGAGCCAAACCCCTAAAAACAAGTCTCTGTTATCTTAAATCGCGAAACAGGATTAATCACCCAGGGGTAATCGCGACCTTAGCGCGCAAACGTTGAACTTACCGTGCGCGCGTTAGCCTTGATTTACCCTTTAGCGCGGGAACTCTAAACTTCAACGCGCGAACGTTAACCCCAGTCCTTACCCCAACGCCCGAACATTGCCTTGTCTGTGCCTTTAACAACCGAACATGTAAATAAGGTTTTACCCCCCATTTGGAACCAATAAAAATACTCCCAGGGCCCAATTCCCAACCAATAAAAAGTCAACTTTCCAGTTTGTGCCTAAATTTCCAGTTTTCCCGATTTTCAAATAAGACCACTTTTTGAGTTTGATATCCAAATGAGTGATTCCGAAACCCAGAAAATTCTAGATGATTTGTATACCCTCCAATAGATTACAACCAGAATTTGAGCCCTAAACTCCTTATAGATTTGTCTAGAAAAATTCGACACCGAAAAGTCAACGTTTTCAGCCAGACTTAGAATATTTTTGAGGTTCAAAACTTTTTGTCTCGGAATCCATTGAATTTTGGCATGGTCACTTATTTGGGATTTTTAAGATCAATCCACTCATTGAAAATGTGTTTTGAGGATTTTATGACCTTCGTTTTGATTAAGCTTGAATTTATGAAAGTAATGTTGAAAAACTCTTATATGATTTGGCAAGGTTTTGGCCTATGGTTTTATTGGCAGTGGATGGGGAATTCCACTTGCCCTTGGTATGGACTGGTAGTGGATGGGGAATTCCACTTGGTCCGGTTGATTTAATAGTAGATGGAGAATTCCACTTGGCCTCGGTTGATTTAATAGTGGATGGGGAATTCCACTTGGCTTTGGTTTAAGCATTGGTTTTATTCTTTGATTCGATTGGTTTGGTTTGAATTTGTGAGTCATCTAATTGGACGTTCTTGGTGTGGATCCACAGTAAGTCTAATTAGTGTGTTGGTATTGGCTTGTTAGCTTTAATTGCCTTATCTATATAGCATTCCACTGTGGGGAATCAGTGAGGCCTTCTCGGGGAACAGAAGGCTGCGGCAACCCCCCGTCGCGGGGAACCGGCGGGAGTCCTTGCGATTCATCGAGCAGTGGGTGGGGAATCCCACTTAGTCTGGATCCTTGGTTAGGTTGACTACTTGCCAGCCCATACGTGGGTACTCCGCTTGCTAAGATGTCCCTAGCTAGGCTTCTCTCTGTAAGTCGTGTAGGTGGCAATGGATACTGGTCATTAATCTAATTTACAGACATGCTAACTGTAAAACCCCGAATTTTACTTAAATAATAAATTAAATTAGTAAATAATATTACTGAGGGTTATGATCGATGGGAATATTTTATTCTTGTAGGGGGTGATCAGTTTAGTGAAGATCCAGAATTAGACGCAGATCTGACCGTCCGATCTTGAGATATCGAGGTACGTATTTTAATTGGGCGAGGTGTATGGGAGAGTTTGCATGGGAGATGCATGGGATCAGGGAGTATATATATGCATTAAAATAACCTAATCGTATTCTCGCTCGTATTATTCAGCCGCAAACGACGAGAGTTGAAACGACCGAGAAGAGAAGAAAGAGAAGGAAGGGGGAAGACCAAGGGAACTTGCTCAGAGCCTTGCCTTGCAACTGAGGAGAGGTTTGGGGGTTTGCTGTTCAGAAGAGAAGAGGAGAAACGCGTATACGAGGTAGGTGACACCGTTTTGGTTTTGAAATTGGATTTTTCCTTGGTTAATCGCAAATGCATGTTTCTATGATATGTAATGTTGTATTTAGTTAGCTAAGCATGTTAGAAATACACTAGAATGAGTTTAGACGAGAAAAATCGTGATTTAGAACTATTCCGGCTCGATTTCGCACGACCGCCGACCTCGACTGTGCTCGGCGCTCGTCGGCGATCCTCGGCGCTGGTTGAATAAAATTAGGGCGCCGTAGACCGCGAGAAGACGGACCGCGGGCGCTCGAAAATACACGACCGCTGACCTGGGACCGCCAGGGCGATCCTGAGCGATCCTAGGCGCTCTCAACAGAATTTCCAATTTTTCCTAATTTCGAACCTAATTCAATTCTAAACTATTTTTAGACAATTTTAATGATTAATTAAGGTGCTTTAAGACCAAAATAAATTACCTAAACCCCTGTTTTACAGAAAAACAAATTAGGGAGATATTTAGGACAATAGTTGCCAAGTTTTGAAGGTAAATGAGAAACGTGATTTTGGAAAAGCCTAACTATCATTTGACTATCTAAATACCTCTAAATGACATTATAAATCAGAATACTTTCTAAAGAGAATACTGAATTCAGATGAATAAATATTGAAGTAAATGTACAGATATAACCATTATATGCCGCTAGGCACCAACCCTTATAGAATATGACACTTTAGGGAAGTTTTGGAGTCTAGTGGGCATAGCTGGTTGTGGATCCATAGTCGTAGCTAGATAGCTGAGGGATATGTCATTTGAGTTGAGTTACTCCTATATGCGACGCGCTTCCTTTGCAAGTTAGTTTGTCTGGGAAGGTCCTATGTCTGGAGGGACACCCCGGTGAGCCGCTGGTGATTCCCTGTACATGTGGATAAGCAACCACCTCCATGTATTGATTCTGGTGCTGCATGCTGGTGGTACATGCCAACTTTGATGGGTACGTGTGCAATAAGTCGGTGACTACGGCTCTTGTCTAAGCTGCGCTGCATGGGGCTTGAGTATCATTAGTAGCATCGCTCCTAAGACGCACGGTGGTATAGCAATTGGTTGAGAATCATCTCAAAAGGTTTATCTATCTTTGTGAGTCCTACAATGACACTGAAAACACAACACTTGATATGATTATTATTCTTATTTTGCACGTGCGGGATGCATGTGATTGGGATATGGGTTGGATGTGACTGCTTAGTACATCCTGGCAATGCATGGATTATGCTATTGATTTGGCTATTGAGTTCTTATATTAAAACTTGCTGGAATTCATCTCTAGAACTGTTTAGTATACTGTTTTGTATTTACGAATGATACGAATGATTATACGAGCCTGATTAATCGATGTGACTTATTCGTGCATGAACTGCTACTTTCCGTGTATTAACTGTTTAATCATGCATGTGTTACCTACTGAGATATTCGTATCTCACCCTACTGTTATTCCATTTTTTCAGCTGATACGCGAGAGGGGGATCTCTTAGACTTCCAGGGAGAGATAGCTGAGTATTCTCCAGAGGATTACTATTATCCCGATCTTATCTGAGGTGGATTGATGTTATAGACTTAGCATTTTAATTGGTTTATTATCATTAATTGGATTTGATGTATGAGAGAGACAAGAGAGTGTTAGTAACCAATTCATACTACCAGACTTTGATACTATTGATTGATGGTCAAGCTTCATGCTTGTTTGATGATTTTAATCTACACTTCCGCACATACTTGTTTCCGCAACTCTGATGGATTATATATGGATTGGATTTATTTTCTTTGGTCTGGTATGTTATTGATGTTGTGATTGATATGGGCCAGTAACACCTCGGATTTGGTTGTTGAACTAAATTCGGGTCGTTACAGTAGCGATCCGGGTTCGGGTCAGGTGCCGGTTTGGACTGATCCGGGTTCGGGGCGTTACACTAACCACGAGTCCTAACAAGACATATTACAGTATTTGATCGTATTTGTTGATTTGATTGAGATATTTGAATTGGAATTTCTTTCATATCCGATTGAACTGTCTTGGTTTGCATTTAGTACTATATAATTGTGAATATCATCATGATGTTATAAAAACTGCATAAACTGTTTCTCTACATGCATGTTTGCTGCTTACTGGGACTTTAAGTCTCACGCGTGTTTTGTTTTACCGGATTTGTTTTCAGATCCACTTGGTGAGCCGCGTACCAGGGCAGTTATTGAGGGTGAGCTTGAGTAAAGGCTAGAGGGCTACCATTTCTACCCGTAGTAGGGTTCTTATTATGATGATGTATTTTGTCTTGGGAATTGTATATGGGATGTAAATATTATCTTTGGACCTATACTCTTGGAAGAATCTTTTGTACTTATTTGTATATTTTGGGAAGATCATTGTGAATGGTTAGTTGCCTTAGTTGTATTTTGTTCACATGTGTATCCTGTTTTGGAGATTATAGTACGGATGATCTTTTGATTATATGGAAAATTTTTATTCCATGCTTCTTTAGTCATGCACTTTGATAATTACATTGTAATTGCCCAGGGAATTGTGTTTATCAGGTTCTATTGGGCCCATAAGTAGGTCTCGGGTACGGGTTGGTGCTGTGATAGGGCAGACCCGGATCTGGGGTGCTACACAACTTACTTCCAGGACTTGTACAAGCAATAAAATGACTTGTACAAGTCAATAAATAAAATGACTTGTACAAGTCATTTGGATGAGTGATATAGGGGCATTCTTGGAATATTGGATTTGTAATAGTAAAATGACACTAAAAATTAATTATTTTGATAAAGGTGCACTAAAAGTTAAAATTCAAAACTTTGCCGACTAAATCTTAAATAATTTGATGAAGCACCACTAAAAATTAATTTTCTCCTTTTTTAATGTGGTTAATAAACTAGTTTAATAAGAATCTTGGCAACCATGATAAGGATTACTCGATTCACCAAAGGTTAGAGGCAAATCAAGGGGCTCATCACTAGTAGGAGTTGGGACAAAGGGACAAAGAGAAGAAGATGGAGTAAGAAGATGGAAACTCGATAAGATTTGATCGCTTGATAAGCACTCTTCCCATATAAGTGGGAGGAGAAGCTATCAAGAGTGGCTTCTCCTTACGGGTAGCTTCCTCTACTTCTTATGGATAAGTTATTATCCGTTTTAGATTACCAAACAACAATGTAACTTTAAAAAGTGTTTTATTAAACTAAAACCCAAAAAAAGTACTTAATTAAGCAATCCCAAACGTAGCGTAAATCTAGAATATAGTCAAAACATGATACGACCTATTGGGATGTGTATTAGGGTGTGGGGCCTCTACTCAAACAAGGCATGCATCCATCTGTTTCATGCTAGGATATAGTGAGTGGTACCGGAGGAAAAAATCTCACCGAAACACGTCTTTGCTAAAACATTTCCTCTGGTCCCAAAAGCCATTGTCACCGCGATGCCACCACCTAGGGTGATGTTTTGAGGTGTGGGCCTCAATTGTAGGTAAAATACTCTTTAATTTTGAATAAAATATTTTATGTTATTGTGAGACATGGGAAAAAATCACCGGAGTGATCCTCCCTCCGTCAACACACGGGCTCAACGCAAAAATTGGGAGAGTCGCCACCATTCATGATTTTGGGGTGAGAATGGACACCAAAGAGTTCAAAAGTAGGCAAAAATAGCCAAAAGACAAATTCTAGGATAAAAATAACCCTACTTGAAAATAAAATCCAGAGATGGGTAAGGGGATTAGATTATGAACGGGGGAAGGTGTTAGGCACCCCCATTCATCCACACGAAGTGGTTGCCAAGTGTATGTTCATGCTAAAAAGAAAATAAGAAGCTTGCTAAAAATCATGAAAAAGCCTTAAAAAAGGAACAAGTGTATGATATATTCACATGAAGATCCAAATGGATTTTAGATGTTCTCTTATGTCAATATCACTTCTGGAATATCTCAAAAGATGGAAATCAAAGTACAAGTTGCTCAAAAACCAAGTTGAATCAAATCCGGAAAAATCGGTAAAAAGTATGCCATTTGCCTTGAAATCATTCAAATCCAATTCTAAATTGAACCAAACCAAATCCATTTGAAAGATTAGGGTAAATAAGAGTCTCATGCAAAATTTCACTTCATTCCAATGAAAAATCGAGGAGTTATGCTCCTTTGAAGTTGCTGTTGGGGATTTTTAAAAGTGGTAAGTGGGCAACTTTGGAAAATTGTCTAGAAAAATCTACTACATAGAAATCCGTGAAATTTGGTGTGATTGAAGTCTGTATGGCCATCTTTCCAGAGAAACTAGCCTCATACAAAAATCCCTTCGGACGTGCCTTGGGTGGTCTCCCGAACAGGCCCCGAAGATCACAGATTTACCCAGAAAAATGCAAATGAGCAGTTCTGAGTAAATCGGCTACCAATAATTCAAATGGAATCCACAAATTATGAAACCAACTGGATTTGAAAATAGACTCATAAAGGAGTACTCAGAAACAAAAATCACTCGAATCGGACTTAAAACGAACACATGGCGGTCCGTCGAAGTGACAAGTTCTGTACTTGAACCTGAAATGTCCACTCAACTTCGACAGAGAGGTGTCAAAAATCTGCTAGATAGAAATTCATGAAATTTGGTGGACATAAACTAGACAGCCTCACCTTTCCCATGGTTCTGGAATCACCCCAAAATTCATCCGGATGATGAAGTTATGGGCGTCCGAAGTAAGGGTACAGGTGCTGTCAAGTTAAGCCACTTTTGAGTAAAACCAAATCCGAAAATTGGTAAAAAATGAAATTTGTGTAAGATGAACACAAATACTTTAAAATCATCCGAAAGGCATTCCAGAATTGATTGAGGCCATTTATTTGAGTTTTATCACAATAAATGCAATAAACCCCAAATATGAGCCTATCCCGCCAAAATAGTGATATGTGTGCAAAAGTGAAAAAAACCAAGCAAGATCCATACACATGCATATAGATTCAACAAAATAGGTTCTAGCATAGCCTAGGGTTCCGTTCCATTATCGTTTCCCTCTGTTCTCTCTCCCCGTTAAACACGGATCTTCGAAATAATCAAGGGTACTTTGAATATGGAACGGTTTTCAATCAATCAAAAAGGCCTTATGCTACATGGGTTCTAGCACTAGGGTCAATCCCCAGTCTCGTTTCTCCTAGATCCGCCTTCACGTTTTACGGCTAGGGGAGTCTTGAGATACTTTGAGCCGGGGAAGGATTTCCACACATACAAACAAGGCTTTACACTACAGAAAGGTAGAAGAAGAGATCTAGATCTAGGAATGTAAAGACAGAATATAAAAAGAAGAGTTGAGGCTTACCTGAGTGCTGGAGGCGATTCCACAGCGGTTTTCTTCTTCTCTTGGAGTTCTTCTTTACGAGAATTCAAAACAAGAGTTGTGTGCCATTTGCTCAAGGAGGAGGCTCCTATTTATAGGCAAGGGCTAAGGTCATTGGTAGACACAACTTAATGTCTAGAACCACTCCAACCTAAACCCTAAGGTCATTTCCGCGATTTCCCCTCATTTAATGAGGGACATGATGGTAAAAGTGAAAAGCTCTCGGAAAACCCTAATTTTGAGCAAACTTAAGGTATCCGGTACATCAGACCGGATAACAAAGGGCCTTAAGGTATCCGGTACATGGTACCGGATACGCTAAGGCTCACATGTATCCGGTATGAGTATCCGGATACGGGAAGGAGTACTTGTATCCGGATTGAGTATCCGGATACAGGTAAAAGTTTATTTTCTCCAAATTCTGTGCTGGCTTTCCAGGAGATAATGATTTTTGATGATTGTTTGTGCAATTTGGGGTGTCTACAACTGCCCCTCTTTGCGGGAGCTGCGAAGCAGTGAGCTGCAAAGAGTAGACAAGCCCAAATTGCATTCCCTTGAGCATGATTTGCTCGGTTTAATTCAATTTCTGTAGAAAACCATTTTTGAGTGGAGATTTGCCAAAAAGCCCTCACTTTAAGGGGGCATCTCTCCAAGAGTTCTTAAATTCCACTGAGCCCTTTGTGGCTGTGAAGTGGATTTTAAGCCCAAAAATAGGATTTTTGAAAAACTGATTTTTTATCAAACCAAGTTGAAAATTGAGTGGATATCATCCTTTTGACCAGGCACATTTCCCAAGGTTGTCCTAAATTCCACAGAGCTCTCGTGGCTGTGAGGTGGATTTCAAGACAAAGATAGGATTTTGAGAGAAAACAGAAGTTGTAGCACAAGTTTGCTTCTTTTCTTTTTTCTTTTCTTTTTTTTCTTTTTCTTTTTTCTTTTTCTTTTCTTTTTTCTTTTCTTTTTTTTTCTTTTCTTTTCTTTTCTTTTTTTCTATTTTTCCCTGTTTTTTTTCTATTTTTTCTATTTTTTTCTGCTTTTTTCTATTTTTTTTCTTTTTTTCTTTGGTATCCGGTAGGTGTATCCGGATAATGAAGGCTCTGCGGGTATCCGGCCTGAGTATCCGGATCCCGCATGTTTACTTAAGTCGCGCGCGACCGCGACTTTTCATTTCTTTTCTCCAGTCTCCGACAACTCAGACCGGCTCTAAGCTCTCGTCCTCGTCCCCGACGACTCGTTTGGCTTTTCCGGCGATCTCCAGTAGCTCCGGCGACGTCTATTGCTGCCGGTGGTGACTTGCAACTCCGGCGACTTCAGTGATCGGCCATTGACACCTGCAGTCGAGCCCTAGCTCGTTTTCTTCCCATTTTCGGTGGTTCCATCTAAGTTCCAGCAATCCATCCGATCCCTTTCACTTGCAACCAGGTTTTTCTTGATCTTTAATCAGACAATGAATTTACTTTGGCATTTTTCAATCGACATTGCCCTATTTCATCTGATTTTAGCACCGAATTGCCACTTTCTCAATTTATTCTGCAAATTGGACTTGGTTGATTACTTCTCCATGCAAGTATGATCACTTGAAATTTCCAGAATATTTCTTTGCAATTGAATCCTTGTATGAACCATTTTCGGCCTAGCTCTTTTCTGCTGGAATTTTTCAGACTTAAGGCCTTGTGCTTTGCTGTGATCATGCTTTCTTTTGTTCTTTGGTGGTATCCTTGAATTAATGCCATCTCAGAGTTTTGGTCTATCGGCTGCTGATATGAACTGATGATGTCCTGCTGCTTGTATGCCAATGTTAGAACAAACTTTGCTTTCCTAATTCAGTTTTGTCATGATTCCTTAGAACTGTCTTGTTAGTGATATATTTTTTACTGTTCCTGGGCCAATTCCCAACCGGATGGTTCACGGTATGATTTTGTTTTTCCAGACTTGATGTCACATCTGTTCTTCTGGTCTTGCTCCTTCTTGATGCATGTATTGACTGCCAATGGATTACAAGCTTTTGCTCACTTTTCACTTTACTATGAATTAACTGTCCAATCTGGATTTCTGCAATTCTGCTTGCTTTTGATGCCTTGACCTTTCCGCTCCTCATATCCTGGAACCATAACATACAGGAAATGTTAAGTATTGTAGGAATCTTTTAGGGTTAGGGAGAAATGTTTTAAAAAACAGAAATATCCCACACTTCCCAACACTTTGCAGATGATAATTTTGGAAAATAACCATGTAAGATACGAATTGAAACTTAGACCAAAAATAGGGTAAAATTTCTGATAAACTCATAAAACACTTCCCTGTGTAGATGGCTAGGAGTCGTTCTCGAGTTAGAGAGGAGGCTGATCCAGCTGATCAGCCCTCCTCTTCGCGGGCTCGTACGGAGGCGAGTTCCAGCGCCACTCTGTCGGAGCCGCTAGATGTCTCCAGAGAGAGCTCTGCTGAGGTAGGCTTTCAAAAAATTTTCCTTTCTTTTCTTTCTTCTATTCTCCTTTCCCACACAATCTTCACACTGCCCTTGGATTTTAGCCCGTGGTTGCACCGGCTCGAGGTCGAGGCAGAGGCAGAGGCAGAGTTCAGGATCAGGCCCCTGAGGGCGAGAGAGGCCGTGGTAGAGGCCGAGGCAGAGCCAGAGATATGGCTCCAGAGGGGGTTGCTGTAGCTCTGGCAGGGGTCTCTGAGGAGTTGAGGGCTTCTGTGCATGATACAGAGCTCCTCCATGGCTTGGATAGCCACCCCTCTATGTGCATCAGGGCTGATGTGCCGCTTCCCTACTACTCTTCCCACTTGCGCGGCAGCTGGGGGAGATTCAGCGAGTTGGCACGGTCACTTTCTCCGGCACTCAGGCGGGAGTTTGGGAGGTGCCATCTGGATCACTTCCTCAGTATTCCATCATTCAGAGCCGACCGTCCACTCATTTTTGCCATGATGGAGAGATACTTCCCAGAGACACAGTCGTTCCACCTGCCGGACGTGGAGCTGGGGATCCGCCCCTCGGATTTTGTGATGATCACCGGCATTCCTCTGACGGGGCGGACCATTGTCTTGGAGCGGCCTTCTTCGGAGGATATTGGCCTCCTTTTGGGGTATCAGGCCCTGCCACCTACTGCCTGGGATGGGAGGAGTGGCCGGCTCTCCATTAGTTGGCTGCGGGAGAGTCTGGCTCGACATTTTGAGGGGAGGCACAGGACTGTGGCTGTGGATGATGCTGCATTTATTCCTATCTTCCGGCACGTATTCTTGCTGATGCTGGGGAGCTGCTTTTTCCTGGAGGATACGACCGGCGTCAGCCCACTTTTCCTGGACGCTTTGAGAGATCTCCATCAGACCCGCCAGCTAGCATGGGGTCGGCTCATTTATGGGACCATCTTGGCCGGGTTGTGCCGTGCAGTTCGAGGTCTGGCATCCCCGAGAGGCGATGGAGTTAGCAGCCGGTTCTTCTGGCAGATTCTGCAGGTATTGAATTCATCTGTCTGGTTTAATTCCTTCGGCTATATCTTTTCTTGACTGATTTTTCTTTTGCTAGGTGTTCATGTACACCTATATGACCTTCTTCCGACCCTCCCCGGTACCTGAGGTCGCAGATTTTCCAGTGGCTTTGCGATGGTCGGCCCAGGTCCGGGATGCTGATAGGAGTCAGCCCCGCACCGCTCGGGTGCACTTAGACCGTGCACGCCGATCTGATGTAAGTCCTCTATCTTTTTTCTTTTATTTTCTTTCCTGTACCTTGACTGTATCTGACCACTTTGCTTCTTTGCAGCTCATTCTATCCCGTCCAGATGACGTGGATGTCGGAGTCGCTCGTGAGATGGCAGTACAGGATGCTTTTGAGCGAGATCTCCGACGTCAGTCTTACCAGTGCTTCCTTGGGAGGCTTGGTAGGGTGATGTACTTGGGAGAGCGCCTGTACTACCAGCACACTGGCGCACTTCGCATCCCCGTCCCTCCTCCTGCTGTGGGTCCCGACACACTCCTCCCGGGCTTTGATGTTGATCAGTTCGATCACTTCTTGGATGCGGAGGGGCTTACAGTAGCTGGAGATTATGACGAGTGGTTCCAGCGGGTGTCTATTGGATGCTTGATGGATCGACCCACTCGTGCTGGGGTGACTGAGATTGGCGGGATCCGTATCCGGATCCATGAGGACACGGTAAACCTTGTATTCTTCCCATTTTTATCCTCTTTTCCTTCCTTATGCCTTTTTGACCATGCTTCCGTTCTTGCTGGCAGGTACACGAGCTGAACTCCATTCGGGACCGGTTCGAGAGCCAGCGGGCTGCGATCGATGATATGATCGCGGAGCACGATGCGGTCGTGGCCCAGCGGGATGCCCGGATCAGGGAGCTGGAGGCCTTGGTTGCTGAGCTCCAGGCTAGACAGGTACTTGGCCTTCTTATATGTTCATTTCTTTCATTATTTTTCTGTTTCTGCTATTCTGATATGCTTGTTTGACTTGTGCAGGGCCCGGTCCATGATCAGGATGCCTTCTTTGGGCATGATTTCCTGATTCCTGACCCATCTCCTGCCCGGGCCTCTGATCCCGAGGATGCCCCAGTGGCTGGTCTTGACGAGCCGGATCCTCCCGCTCCTTCTGCAGACCTTCCTGGTATGATCTTCTTTTTATTCTCTTCTTTTATTCTTCCTTATATCTGAATCTTCTGATTTTTCTCTTTTCTGTGGACTCAGCTACTTCTGATCCTGGCCCCTCTGCTGCGGATGCTGGGCCTTCTGGAGCTGCGGGAGTAGAGGATACTTTGGATGAGGGCCCAGTTGGGCCGGTTGCTGCTGAGCCCGAGACTTCTTCTCCAGATTCTACTCCTGCTCCTCCCCCGGATCTCGAGGATTATTGCTTGGAGTATCATCTTCAGCAGGTGGTAGGTCGGCATCCTCGCCATGCGGCCGAGCGGATTCTTGCATACTCTAGAGGCCGAGCCCTTTGGGGGAGACGCCGTAGAGGTGGACGCGGCCGAGGACGCGGGGATGATCCTGCACAGGAGTAGATTAGGATTATATTTTTCATTTTCATGTATTTTTATCATCCCTGTACAAAAACTTTCAGATATATATATGAAAAACTTTTTATTCATTCTATCATGTCTTGCACATCTTTTGCTCTCAATTCTATGCAATTATGACTTGTAAGCAGGTAAAACAGGTAAAAATTCGGATTTTTTCATCCTTAACTCTTTTTTTGCATTTTTTCTCGGTATCCGGTCTGACATACCGGATACATTGACTGGTCTTTGTATCCGGTATGTCATACCGGATATTCATGGAAGCCCTGTATCCGGTACACTTATCCGGATCTTACTAAAGCCTTTGTATCCGGTCTGAGTTACCGGATATGTTAAAAGATGCTATAAATGCAACCAGTCTCGGGATTTGAGCATTTTTTACGAGTTTTTGAGTTTAAAAACCCCCTTTTTCGCCTTTTTCTTCCTCCTCTTGAGTTCTAGCTTGCTCCCGTCAAATCCAATGGAATCTGGATCATCTTCTGCCCCACTATTGTCTGTCCACACTGCCTCCCCTGCAAAACAGCCTTTTAGACCAAAACCCCCAAATCTCACTAGGTACAACCCTGTGGATTCCTTTTACACAAGTTGGGTTAACTCTATGACCCTAGATGAGGAGAGGAGATGGGGTACTACTAACCTAGGCCATACCCTGCTCATTCCCAAGGTTCCCTTTAAGTGGGAGATTATAGAGGCCATGATTGGTCATTGGGTTCCTGATCTCAACTTGTTCCGTTTTGGGACCCATGAGATGACCCCAACCATTGAAGAGGTGGAAACCATCCTGGGCCTGAGGTTTGATGAGAAGGTGGTGAATCCACCTCTTAGGCCCAGTTATAAGAAGGAAGCTTCTACTTTTTTGGGTATAGGGAAGAAGGACTTGGGGATTCTGACACCCTTTTGACCCTATCTAAGGCTTTTTTGACTGAGAAACTTTTGAGGGGAGAAGATAAGGAGGCCCGATTCAATGCCTTGACCTTGATTGTGGTCAACCAATTACTTTTCCCACGGGAGGATGACGAGGTGGACTTGGCCTTGATTTCCGTGATATGCCAGGTTCGGGAGAGGGAGAGGTTGGCCCCTATGATTTTAGCAGGGATGTATCAGGCCTTGACCGACTGCTACAACAGGAAGTCGAAACGCTTCTTAGCATGTGCCCAGATCCTGCAGGTAAACAAGTTTTTTTTTTTCTTTCTTTTTCTCTCTTGCTTTTTGGCCTTCTTTTTGCCTTTTTTTTTTTTTTTTGTGTACAATGTGCTGACACCTCTCTCTTCCTCTGCAGCTTTGGCTACTTGATCATTTGAGCCAGATTGAAGAGATCAATCGACACTTCTTCCCGAGTTTGAAAGTCCCTTTGTTGATGAGCAACAGGGGGTGCCCCGATATTTCAGGGGGCAAACAGGGCTGGTTCACCTTCTTGGGCTCGCTTCAGGATGACCAGGTGAGATGGCCTGGTACTTATCAGCCCAATGCGGAGACAGTGATTAGCTTCCGTGACCGCAACTTTCTGATCCTAGCAGGCCTAAAGCATGCAGTGCTTTATCTTCCTCTGCGGGTCCTTCGTCAGTTCCGAGCGACCCAGGGGATTATCATCCCATATGGATACGAGGATCGTCTTGGGCCTCTTTCTATGAAGCTGAATGCCTGGTTGATGAAGGAGTGGTCTTATGTCCGCTTTATGCATGGTCCTGTCTTCTCGGAAACCCATGTGAAGGATTATCTCTTCTGGATCAAGGAACAGATACAGACTCAGGCCCCAGTACCCGAAGAACCTCCTGTAGTCTTGGCTCCCATCTATGAGGACATTCTAGAGTCTGAGCGGGCTTCTCATAAGCGGCTTCAGCAGATATGGGTACGGGAGGCCCAGGAGCTCAGGATACAGAGTGCTTATCTGGAGAGGCAGCTTGATGAGCAGACCTCACGCCGTATTGCCGTGGAAGAGAAGCTGGAGGAGCAGAGGCAGGCCCGTCGCTTCGAGGTTCGTATGATCCGGCAGAAGTACCAGGATACTTTGGCCAGCCTTAGGAGTATGAGGATCCAGCAGGCCCTTTCAGATGAGGTCATTTCCTTCCTGAGTGATCCCACTGCAGAGGGGGCTTCAGGAGTCATTGCAGCTCAGGCAGCTCGGATTCGGGAGCTTGAGGAGCGGCTAGGAGACTAGCTTTATTTCCTGCACGTTTTTCATACCTTTGTACAAAATTGAACTCCAATAGTGGAAATACAAAGGATTTAATTCAAAATAAAGTTTTTATATTATTGGCCTCAGAATGCTCAGATGCTCGTAAAAACAAAGGTTTTATGAAAAGTATTTGATTTCTCATCACTGGCCAAAGTATAATTTTTCTTTTTTATCTTTTTTTTTATTTTTTTGAAATTTGGTCCATGCACTTAATCACCTATAATTAAAGGAATTAGAACCATGTTAAATAATGAAAAGGGTAGTCCACAAAATACTGAGGGATCAGAACCGTCCATCTTAGGACCTTTAGAGTCATCCCCAACTGCCAAAACTGCCCCATTCTGCTCATGCCAACTTTGCTTGAAGCTCAGATCCCCATGATCAACTCAACCTCTGATTTTCTTTCATTTTTCTTATTTTTTTTCTTTTTGCCTTTTTGCCAATGTTTCCCCTAGCGCCAGTTACGGTTTTCACTAGGGCCGGCTTCCGAATTCCGTCATCACCCATCCTACTCTGATATTTGAATGAACAAGCTAAGATCACCGAGGGCTTAAAAATAGGACGAAATAAAGGCTAGGCTCAGTTTATGAAAGAAAGGGTATTAAAGGCCCAAAATTTTTCAAGTGTGGAAATAGGTCAACCGGACTTACAGTCATGATGAATTTAACCCTTTTCCCCCAAATTGCATTTTTTTGCATTTTTCTTTTTTTCACACTTGGCTTTCATTTGCCATTTCCATTGCTTTTCCTCTCTTTTTCTTTTTCTTTCCTCACTTTTGCCCCAATTGATTTTGCCCCAATTTGACTGTAAATCCGGTTTGGGTTGATCAAAGAAACGAACCGGCTCAACTTGGCTAGACTAGGGATTTGAATTTTTGAAGGAAATAAAGAAAAATGGTCTCAGATCATTTCCTAGAAATATTCACTCATGGAAAATACCTTTTTACCGCATCAGAGTTAATGGGCTCAGGAAAATCTGACCCATCCATTTCTGCTAAGATGAGTGCACCCCCTGACAGTACTTTCTTGACGACATATGGGCCTTCCCAATTGGGCTTGAACTTACCACGAGGATCTTCCAAAAATGGTAGAATTTTCTTTAGCACTAAGTTTCCTTCTTGGAAAGTTCTGGGCCTCACTTTCTTATTGTAAGCCCGGGCCATTCTCTTCTGGTACAACTGTCCATGACAAAGCGCTTTCAACCGCTTTTCTTCTATCAAGTTAAGTTGATCATGTCTCGACTGGATCCATTCGGCTTCTTCTAGTTCTGCTTCCATGAGCACTCGGAGTGAGGGGATCTCTACTTCCACGGGCAAGACTGCTTCCATCCCATAGACTAGGGAGTACGGGGTTGCCCCAGTTGAAGTCCGGATCGAGGTTCTGTATGCATGCAGAGCAAGTGGCAGCATTTCATGCCAATCTTTGTAGCTTACTACCATCTTCTGAATGATTTTCTTTATGTTCTTGTTTGCTGCTTCCACTGCCCCATTCATCTTTGGCCTGTACGGAGCTGACTTATGGTGGGTGATCTGAAACTGCTCACACATTTTCTTCATGTCCTTGTTCTTAATATTTGAAGCATTGTCTGATATTATGGCACTTGGCAGTCCATAGCGACAAATAATGTTGTGCTTCAAAAATTTGATCACATGGTTGCTTGTGATGTTCGCATATGATGCTGCTTCCACCCATTTGGTGAAGTAGTCAATCGCCACCAGGATGAATCTGTGTCCGTTCGATGCCTTAGGTGAGATCATGCCAATAACATCTATGCCCCACATAGAGAAGGGCCAGGGTGATGTCATGTTGTGCAGCTCACCTGGGGGTGCATGCTTGTTATCTGCATAGATTTGGCATTGATGGCACCTCCTGACATGTATACAGCAATCATGCTCCATGGTCGTCCAGTAGTATCCCAGCCTCAGGATCTTCTTAGCCAGCATGTGCCCACTCATATGAGGCCCACAGACTCCTCCATGTACAGTCTCAATCAATCTTTCTGATTCAGCCTTGGCAACACATCTGAGCAGAATGTCATTATGTGACCTCTTGTACACATGTCCACCACTTAGCAGAAATTGACCAGCCAATCTCTGTATTGTTCTCTTCTCAGTAGCAGTGGCATTTTCTGGCAAACTCCGATTATTCAAGAAATTTTTGATATCCTGAAACCATGGTGCTTCTTCTTCTGGTGCTCCCTCTAGAACGAGACAGTAAGCCGGTTCATCTCGGACCTCAATTTCCAGTGGTCTGATGTCTACTCCTTCTGGTATGCTGACCATTGAAGCCAAGGTTGCTAGAGCATCCGCAAACTGATTCTTGGCCCTTGGCATATAGTTGAAGGAAATTCGAGTGAAATTTGTGCTTATTTCTTCCAAATACTGGTGATAGGGGATCAATTTGTGATCCTTGGTTTTCCACTCACCAGTTGTTTGGAAGATGATAAGACTCGAATCCCCGTATACGTCAAGTTCCTCTACTCCATGATCCATGGCTGCTTGCAATCCAATTATGCATGCTTCATATTCTGCTATGTTATTGGTGCACTGGAATCTCAGCTTTACTGCAATCGGGATGTGTGAACCATCTGGTTTGACCAAGACTGCCCCTATTCCGTTCCCATTCATATTGGCGGCTCCATCAAAGAACATCTGCCAAGAACTCTCACTGTCTTCCTCTTCAGTGTACAGAATTGCCTCATCTGGGAAGTTGGTCTTCAAGGGTTGATATTCTGGCAAAGGATGTGCAGCCAGGTGATCAGCTATGGCTTGACCCTTGATCGCCTTCTGGGTGATGTATGTGAGGTCAAACTCGGACAATAGTAGTTGCCACTTTGCCGTTCTACCAGTCAGTGCCGGTTTCTCAAATAAATATTTCAGCGGGTCCATCCGGGATATCAATAGTGTGGAGTGACTAAGGAAGTAATGCCTTAGCCTCTGAGTTGCCCACACTAGAGCACAGCAAGTCTTCTCCAATGATGAGTACTTAGCTTCATATTCTGTGAATTTTTTACTCAGATAGTAAATTGCCCTTTCTTTTCTACCAGTCTCATCATGTTGTCCCAAGACACATCCCATCGACGTTTCCAACACTGACAAGTACAGGATCAGTGGTCTTCCTGGAGTTGGTGGCACTAGCACAGGTGGGTTCAGTAAATACCTCTTTATTGTATCAAATGCCTGTTGGCAGTCCTCATTCCAGACCGTCGGGTTATCTTTCCTCAAAAGTTTGAAAATTGGTTCACAGATAGCAGTGAGCTGTGCTATGAACCGGCTTATGTATTGAATCCTTCCAAGAAAGCCCCTGACCTCCTTCTCAGTTCTGGGTGCTGGCATTTCAATTATGGCCTTGGCTTTAGCCGGGTCAATTTCAATTCCCCTTCGGCTCACTATAAACCCAAGCAACTTTCCTGATGTAGCTCCAAAAACGCATTTAGCTGGGTTAAGCCGTAGACTGTACTTCCTGAGCCGATCAAACACTTTCTTCAGATTGATCAAGTGGTCCTCCTCTTTGCAGGATTTGGCAATCATATCGTCCACATAGACCTCCATCTCCTTATGGATCATGTCGTGAAATAGTGCAGTCATGGCCCGCTGGTATGTTGCCCCAGCGTTCTTAAGCCCAAACGGCATGACTGTATAGTGGAATGTGCCCCAAGGTGTGATAAATGCTGTTTTTTCTTGATCTTCCTTAGCCATCTTGATCTGATTATATCCAGAGAACCCATCCATGAAAGAAAACAGGCTATGTACCGCAGTATTATCGACCAGAATGTCGATGTGTGGAAGCGGAAAATCGTCCTTTGGGCTTGCCCTGTTCAAGTCTCTATAATCCACGCACATTCGGACCTTCCCGTCCTTCTTTGGTACCGGTACTATGTTTGCAAGCCATTCCGGGTACGTAGAGACTGCCAAAAATCCGGCTTGGAATTGTTTGACCACTTCGTCCTTGACCTTCAAGGTCCATTCCGGCTTCAATCTTCTCAGCTTCTGCTTAATCGGCTTAACCCCTGGCAAAATTGGCAACCTGTGCACCACCATGTCCGTGTCCAACCCCGGCATGTCCTGATACGACCAAGCAAACACATCCTTGTAGTCTGCCAAGAATTGTGACATTTCAATTTTCTGCACATCAGACAAGCATGACCCGATTTTTACAATTTTTGGGTCATCTTTGGTCCCAAGATTTATGGATATGGTCTCCTCAATATTAGGTTGGACCCCCTTTTCATGACGCTCCAATTGGTATTCAATTTCTTTTGGAATGTCTTCTTCTTCGACCTCGGTCTCTTCTTCGACCCCCATGAGATCAAAGTCGAGCTCAAGATCGAAGTCATATTCAACCTGGTCCAATTCGGTCTGATTATATGGTTCATAAGTGGTTTGGGCCTTTTTGAAAAAATTAAATTTTCTAGAAAAAATAGAAAAATCTTTTTGGGTGTTTTGTGGGCCTTCTAAACATAATTCCCCTGAAGACGAAGGCCCATTAGAACCTTCAGGGAAATGGCATTCCACTATTGGAGTTTTTTTTTGGAAGCCGCGTCAGTTTGCCGAACCGACGCTGCTTCAAAGGTAATGGGAGTTTCCTCCCAATTGTTCAGTACAAAATTTTGGGGAGCAGGGGAAATAGGGAAAGCCTGCTCTTCAAACCCAGAATCCGATGCCATCATCACCGGGTGGGTACTGCCCTTTTCTGCTACGGGGCCCAATCCAGAAATGACCTTGTCTGGAACCTTTACTGCGGCCCAGTCAATAAATGGCAGTTCCATGTCTGCCCCTGTCTTTTCGCCTTCAGTCATGGCGAAGAATGCACCAACATCTTCAGAAAAGTCCACCTGCTGCTCGGGCTGTGGTCCAGGCCCATCCACTGCTCCCAGTATTGGAGAAGGGTTATAAGGTTGTAGGGCCGAAACAAAAGGCTTTTGGAATGGGTTAATGTTTCGGTATGGAGGCTTGGACTGGTCCATGGGAGGAGAAATTTGGATTATGTAAGAGGGTTTAGGGAAACTTTCCCTTAAATGAGGGAGTTTTCCTTTGCTTCTGCTCTCCCCTTCTTCGTGCTTCATTCTTCTCCATCCTCTGGGCTTGAAGCCCAACCCTACCTTGGGGATCAGTTTCTTAGCCATGATTGGCTCCACCATCCCTTGCAGATTGATCCCCAGGCCTTTCCCTGGGTGAAAGTGGTATTTCTCCATCACTTTCTTGACCATCCTTTCTGCAGTGGTCCCTTTTTCATTCTTTTTCTCACACCCCCCAGGTATGTAATTTACTGCCTCAAATTGAAATGAGTGGAATGCAATCTTGTCGACAGTCAAGTCCACATTGATTAATGGTACATCAGGTGACACAATGGGCGGCACCAAGTTTTCGGCTAGGACTGTTATCACCCTTTGCCCTCTTATGTATTTCACCCTTTGGTGGAGCGTGGATGGTATTGCCTTAGCCGAATGTATCCACGGCCTTCCTAGGAGCAGATTGAAGGCTCAAATGTGATGTTAAAGATATTCGGCCCAATTGTGATCGGCAGTTCAATCTCCCCTAGGGAGTGGGTCTTGGAGCTATCAAAAGCCCTTACTATCCGCCCATTCCGTTTGATCCTTGACTGGTCCAAGCCCAGCTTGGTAAAAGTGATTAACGGGCAAACGTTTAACGCTGACCCGTTGTCAATTAAAACCCGTGCAACCATGCAGCCCTTACAAAGCACAGTGATGTGCAAAGGGTCCACATGATAACACCCACCTGGGCTGATCTCACCCTCTGAGAAACTTATCACATTATGTGACAAGATTTGACCAACCATTTTACCAAGCTGGTCCGGATCAATGGTTTGGGATACGTGTGCACTCTGTAGCACCCTTAACAATGCATCCCTGTGCTTTTCAGAATTCAGCAAAAGGCCCAGTATTGAAATCTGGGCCGGGACCTTGTTTAGCAGATACACAAGATTGAATTCACTTTTCTTTATTATTTTTATGAGGTCTGCTGCCTCATTTTCTGCACCCTGGGGGGTGTCTTCTCCCACTTTATTTTTTCCTTTTTGTTTTCTTTTTTCTTCATTTTCTTTTTTTTCTTTCTCCACTTCTGTCTCTTTTTCTTTCTCTTCACCCCCTGCACATCTCCCCGACCTCGTCATGAGGTTCACCTCCTCCTGGTTCTGGTTTCTAACCGCTGGAACCGTAGCCGTGATTCCCTCGCTGTAATTCCATGGTACAGCGGCCTCTGAACACTACAAAAATGAAGAGAATTAGCGGCACCTTTTAGCGGCGGTAACCTAATTCCCGCCTCTAAAGGCACTATTACCGGCGGTAAAAGCACTTTCCGCCCCTAAAAATTCTTTTACCATTTTTTTCGCGCGGAAATTTTATGGCGCGCATTTTTTTAGCGCGAAATAGCCTTTAGCGGCGGTACTTACCGCCGCTATAGTACATTTTACCGGCGGAAACATATCTACCGCCGGTAACAAGTTGGCGGGAAGGTCGCGCCAAAAAAAGCCTTATTACCGGCGGTAGCAGTCCGCCGGTAATAACCCTTTTAGCGGCGGTAGGCCTATTACCGCCCCTAAAAGCCATATATTAGCGGCGGTAAACACTTTGCCGCCCCGAAAAGACCCTTTTAGCGGCGGTAGGCCTATTACCGCCCCTAAAAGCCATATATTAGCGGCGATATACACTTTGCCGCCCCGAAAAGACCCTTTTAGCGGCGGTAAACTAATTACCGCCCCTAAAAGCGAGTTTTCAGAGGCGGTACTGTCTTTACCGCCCCAGAAGAGACGTTTTAGCGGCGGTAATCTCTTTACCGCCCCTAAAAGTCCATTTAGAGGCTCTAAAACGCTTACCGTCGTTAAAAAAATTTGTCCGGGGTGAAATAATGCGCAAGTTTTACCGGCGGTTCCAAGAACCGCCGGTAAAACCCTGTTTTCACGTCCTTTACCGGCGGTTAAACCGCCGGTAAAGAGTTTTTTCAATTTTTTTAAAAAGCTCGACAGCTACTGTGTTAGACCTTTAGAGGCGGTATCTAGCGCCGCGAAAACTACATTTTTAGCGGCGGTAAGTCAAGTACCGCCCCTAAAAGCCGGTTTTCAAAGGCGGTAATATCTTTACCGCCCCTAACAATGTAGTTTTAGCGGCGGTAATCTCTTTACCGCCCCTAAAAGTCGATTTTAGGGCTTTAAATCGAAAAAATTGGCGTGGGTGAAATAATGTGCAAGTTTTACCGGCGGTTCCAAGAACCGCCGGTAAAACCCTGTTTTCACGTCCTTTACCGGCGGTTAAACCGCCGGTAAAGGGTTTTTTTCATTTTTTTTGTAAAACCTCGACTGCTACTGTGTTGGACCTTTAGAGGCGGTATCTAGCGCCGCTAAAACTACATTTTTAGGGGCGGTAAGTCAAGCACCGCCCCTAAAAGCCGGTTTTCAGAGGCGGTAAACGTATTACCGCCACTAAAAGACATTTATTAAAAAATCATAAATTATTTTTAGCGGCGGTAACTTGCTTACCGCCGCTAAAAGACCATTTCTAATTATACAAGCGGGATTTTTCCCCGCGTTTCAATTTTGAATGTACATTTAGGGGCGGTAATTACCGCCGCTAAAAGTTTAAGTACATTTAGGGGCGGTAATTACCGCCGCTAAAAGTTTAAGCGCGATTTTCAAATTCAATTCAGCGCGTGGGGGCGGAAAATGTAAGGTTTAGCGGCGGTAATCTATGTGCCGCCGCTAAAACTCGAATCTATAAAAACCCGCCGAATCTCTTCTTTTCTTCAAGGTATGTTTTCTCTCTTTATCTCTCTCTCTTTCTCTCTCTTTATCTCTCTCTCTCTATCTCTCTCTCTCTCTACTTCTCTCTCTCTCTTTCTCTCCCTCTCTACTTCTCTCTCTCTCTCTCCATCTCTCTCTCTCTCTTTCTCTCCCTCTCCATCTCTCTCTCTCTCTCTCTCTCTCTTTCTCTCCTTCTCCATCTCTCTCTCTCTTTGTCTCCCTCTCTACTTCTCTCTCTCTCTTTCTCTCCCTCTCTACTTCTCTCTCTCTCTCTCCATCTCTCTCTCTCTCTCTCTTTGTCTCCCTCTCTACTTCTCTCTCTCTTTCTCTCCCTCTCTACTTCTCTCTCTCTCTCTCTCTCTCTCTCTCTCTCTCTCTCCCTCTCCATCTCTATCTCTCTCTCCCCTCTCGGTTATGCTGCTGAAGGACAGCAGCAAATTTTTTTTATTTTTTAATATGATTTTTAGCGGCGGTATTTCCCGCCGCTAAAAATCTGATCTAATTTTTTTTATTTTTTAAAATGAGTTTTAGCGGCGGAAAATACCGCCGCTAAAAGCCAGAAATACCGCCGGTAATGAGTGATAACAATAGCGGCGGTAATTGACCGCCGGTAATGAGTGGGCAATAGCGGCGGGAACGTACCGCCGGTAATGAGTGATACCAATAGAGGCGGTAATCTACCGCCGGTAATGAATGGGCAATAGCGGCGGGAACGTTACCGCCGCTAATGAGTGAGCAATAGCGGCGGTAAGTTTTTTACCGCCGCTAAAAGCTTTAGTGACGGCATCTTTTACGGCAAGACCAGTTACCGCCGGAAATGTTTTTAGCGGCGGTAATTGTTGTTTTAGCGGCGGTATCTTACCGCCGCTAAAAGTGTCCTTTTTTGTAGTGGAATAGGCTAATTTAGGGATGTCAACCACTAGTGGCTGGAGTTTGGACCGGGATGTATGGGCCGGTTTAGGGATAGTATGGGCTGGCTGCACATTTACAACCAGGGGTTGAAGTTTGGATTTGGTGGGGACAGAAGAAGTGATGGAAGCAGTGGTGGGGTCAAGATTGATGACCAGTGGAGCCTTAGACGGCTTGGATGGGGAACAAGTGGGTGGACTGCAATTGAAGACCAATGTGGGCCTTGCAGTATTTATCTGGGCCATCAGAGAAGAGACCCGGTTTAAGGAGGAGCTTATGTCCTCAGCAGCAAGATTATTTTTTTGGGAGACCATGTTGATCTCCTCTTCGTCCTCCTCTGGGAAGAATCGGACCTGGACTGTAGTCCCCACAGGGGCTATAAGCTGTGATGGGTCAAAGGCCCTTCTGGTGGTGGATATGGCAGTGATGGAGTTGGATGGGCCTGCCCCATTGTGGTAAGGCAGAGGATTCTGCCCAATGTCATTCCCCGACGGGGCGGGTGCAGCAGTGTTAAAGACCAAAGCCTTCTGGTCCAACAGGTCCTGGACCGCATGCTTCAATACCCAGCAGGTATCTGTAGAATGCCCCGGTGCACCCATGTGGAAGTCACAGGTGACCGATGTGTCAAAATTTCTTCCCCTGGTGGCATTCGGGTTAGGCTCCTTCAGAGTCAAGTATTCCCCTTTCAGCAGGGTTGGCAGTAGTTGGGACAGAGATATGGGGAGAGGAGTGAAGACTCGGTTTTTCCTTGCTGCGAACCAGGCATCCCGCTCCTCCTTAGAAAAAGTCCTCCTTGTGTTCGCTGGCACAGAAGGAGAGAAGTTGACATTCATCGGGGTCTGGTACGACTGCTGGGCCTGCTGGGCCTGTTGGGGTGCCGAGATGTTGACGTGAAGTGGCTTCTTGGCTGGAGGAGCCTGGACTAGGTTCACCTCCCCTTCCTTTTGGGCCCCCGTCTTTTTAAACCCGGCCCCTTTCTTCTGGGCCATGGAGGCAGAGGAATCAGACTGCCCAGTCAAAGTAGAGTAGTCTATCAGCCGTCCTGACCTGACCCCTTCTTCAATCCGGTCCGCTACCTGTACCAGGGCTGCAAAGTTGGTGGTGATCTGGCCCACCAGATGGTTGTAAAAGGGCTGCCCCAGTGTGCCCATAAATGTGGAGATCATCTCCGGTTCTTGCATAGGTGGCCTGACTTGGGAGGCGGCCTCTCTCCATCTCTTGGCGTACTGCCGTACCGGTTCATCCTTCCCCTTGGTCATCCTCATCATGTCGTACCGGTCCGGCACGATCTCAGAGTTGAACTTGTACTGGTCCAGGAAAGCATCGGCCAAGTCCTTCCACCTTCTAATCCTTCCATGGTCCACTGTAGCGAACCACCGAAGGGCTGACCCGGTCAGACTCCTCTGGAAGAGCTGGATCAGTATTCCATCGTCCCGGCCAAACTGGCACAGGGCCCCGCAGTATAGTTTCAGATGGCTTAATGGGCAGCCCGTGCCATCAAACTTGTCAAAATCCGGGCACCTGAACTTAGCCGGTAGACAGACGTCCGGGTACATGCACAGGTCCTCGAAGGTGGTGCCTGCATGGCTGCCTCCCCCCTTCACCTCTTCAGCTCTGCCTGGATTCTTTCTATCCTCAGCAGCATTTTCTTTTCCATCCCATCTCGGGCCTTTTCTTTCTCCAGCTCTTTCTCAGACTCCGCCATATTTTCCCTGATCAGAATGGGTTCAGGGACTGGTTCAGAAATGGGCTCAGGCATGGGCTGAACCGGAGGCGGAATGTAGGCCTGAGGTGGTGGTGCCTGATGGGAAGTAGATGCCTGGTTCGGGGCTTGGGCCTGTTGGGCCTGAGCCGCCAGTAGGTCCCCCAGCATTTTGGCCAGACCGGCCACTTGCTCCTGCAGTTGAGTAAAGTCCTGAGCAGGGACGGTAGCTTGGGCTTGGTTCTCTTCAGTATTCATTGTTCTTGCTTTGGATCTGGTCACGGGAGCAATGATTGCCAATAAGTGTAAATGTACCTGAGGGAAAAAAATGAATAGAACATGTTAGCTTCCACTTAGCTTGAGTCACACCCCTATATATGTAAACCAGTAGGTTAGGTGAACACCAGCCAGAAAAATTTTTTTGTTTTTGTTTTTGTTTTTGTTTTTGTTTTTTTTTTTTGATTTGATTGATAAAAATAACCAACCAAGGTTTTCATGGAATATTCTAGGGCTTCCAAGGGTCCCAATTTTTTTTGATTTGATTGATAAAAATAACCAACCAAGGTTTTCATTTTTTTTTTTGATTTGATTGATAAAAATAACCAACCAAAGGTATCTTGGAATATTCTATCCAAGTATCCCACAAATGTTTTGATTTGATTGATAAAAATAACCAACCAAAGGTGTCTTGGACTACTCTATCCAAGTATCCCACAAATGTTTTGATTTGATTGATAAAAATAACCAACCAAAGGTGTCTTGGACTACTCTATCCAAGTATCCCACAAATGTTTTGATTTGATTGATAAAAATAACCAACCAAAGGTGTCTTGGACTACTCTATCCAAGTATCCCACAAATGTTTTGATTTGATTGATAAAAATAACCAACCAAAGGTGTCTTGGAATATTCTATCCAAGTATCCCACAAATGTTTTGATTTGATTGATAAAAATAACCAACCAAAGGTTTTAATTTTTTTTTTTTGATTTGATTGATAAAAATAACCAACCAAGGTTTTCATGGAATATTCTAGGGCTTCCAAGTGTCCCATTTTTTTTGATTTGATTGATAAAAATAACCAACCAAGGTTTTCATTTATTTTTTTTTGATTGGATTGATAAAAATAACCAACCAAAGGTTTCTCTTTTTTTTTCAAATTTGCTGAATTTTCTCAATTTTCAAGTTCAAAAGTTTGACTGACACATGTTTGAGTTGAGTTGGTGTCAAAAAATATGACACCTTCGTTTCCTCTTTGATTTTCAAACTTAGGTTAAATCCTGAAAGAATTTTTTATTTTATTCTTTTGTTTTTTGTTTTTTTTGATTTTGTATTTTTGGGAACATTTCTTATGTTCTTTTCGGGGTGCCTAAGGATTATCCACAGTGTTTTAGGCATTTTATTCTGAAAATTTGGGCTGAACAGCCAATTTGTGCCTTTTTTGAATGTATCCGATATAATATACCGGATAAGAATATGCCTTATTGTATCCGGTCCCCCTAACCGGATACACGCATATGCCTTTGTATCCGGAAATACATACCGGATATTAATAGAGTTGTTATTAACCGGCCTGAGTTGCCGGTTATTGCCGAAATGACCCTTTTTGACTCATTTTTTCACCCGATTAGTTTTTTTTTCATTCCCAATTGATGTTCACCTTAATTTAACCTTCAAAACTTGCCCCAAATTGGGCTTGGACATCATACTTGCAAAATTCCCCAAATTTAGGAAAAGGACATGGCTTTACCTTGCCACCTTGTATTACCTTCATTCAATATGGTATTCACATTATACCTTGGCCTGTAAAACATGCAAACGGCCTTCCCACATTTACACCCAATTCCCCAAACGCAATTGTGTGCTTTTAGCCGAAAACGTGTTTCTCCACCTTCAAGCGTATGGTTTTTGGGTTTTGGCTTAATTGGCAACTTAGAACTCAAGTCTAGTGATGCCCGGAATCGAATCACAGATCCCATTGTCATCACATCATTGACTCAAATTCTAAGGTAAATGTTTTCACTTTCGCTTTCCGAAGTCACGACCTCGGTGCGCCAAGCTACACACATTCATGGTTCAACTTCCTAATAGGTAAAGGGTAGGCTGTGCAAATTGTTTCAAGTGCTCAAGTGCAATTTTAAATTGTGGTAACATTCACAACGTCCCAGCCCCTTGCCACTCTTTTTCGTAGCCATGCATTCAATTTCAAGTCAAGGTACATATGACAAAAATAATAAAGCTAAATACAAGCAAGCAAGCACCAAAGCAACTAAATATGTACAAAAAATATTACATGCCCAAAAAGTGGTATACAAAACATGTTATTTGCACAAACAACAATTAAATCATGTAAACATGCTTGAAACCCAAAAGCATTCCTAAAATTCCAGATTTTCATGCTCAAAGTGTACCATTTACCCCAAATTGAAGCCTAAAATTTTAGCACTTACTTGGCATGGTTCAAAAGTGTTTCAATGAAGTAGAATATGCTTTAAAATCTCCAGAAATATGCACTAAAATTTTCAGATTTCTCATGCTCAAAAGTGCTTCCCTTATACCCCAAATTAATGCCTAAAAATTTAGCAACTACTTGACATGATACAAAAGTGTTTTAATGAGGGAAAACATGCTTGCAAACCATCCTAATGGCTACTGTATTTACAGATTTTTGCTCAATGTTTTCATGCTCAAATAATGGCACTAAGAACCTCCTAACACAAGGCAAACAAAAAAAAACAAGTAGGCATGCACAACAAGGTAAGGCCCTAAACATGATCCTAAGCTTATCCAAGCATACACACATGCCTTTATCAATGTAAGTTTAAAAGCATCCCAATCAGATTTAGAATACACCAATATACACCAATAAAGTAAACAAAATAGCAAGCATTAAAAAGTAAAGAAAAAGCATGAATATACACAAATAGGCTTAAATCCACAGTTCCCCAGCAGAGTCGCCAGTTGTGAGACATGGGAAAAAATCACCGGAGTGATCCTCCCTCCGTCAACACACGGGCTCAACGCAAAAATTGGGAGAGTCGCCACCATTCATGATTTTGGGGTGAGAATGGACACCAAAGAGTTCAAAAGTAGGCAAAAATAGCCAAAAGACAAATTCTAGGATAAAAATAACCCTACTTGAAAATAAAATCCAGAGATGGGTAAGGGGATTAGATTATGAACGGGGGAAGGTGTTAGGCACCCCCATTCATCCACACGAAGTGGTTGCCAAGTGTATGTTCATGCTAAAAAGAAAATAAGAAGCTTGCTAAAAATCATGAAAAAGCCTTAAAAAAGGAACAAGTGTATGATATATTCACATGAAGATCCAAATGGATTTTAGATGTTCTCTTATGTCAATATCACTTCTGGAATATCTCAAAAGATGGAAATCAAAGTACAAGTTGCTCAAAAACCAAGTTGAATCAAATCCGGAAAAATCGGTAAAAAGTATGCCATTTGCCTTGAAATCATTCAAATCCAATTCTAAATTGAACCAAACCAAATCCATTTGAAAGATTAGGGTAAATAAGAGTCTCATGCAAAATTTCACTTCATTCCAATGAAAAATCGAGGAGTTATGCTCCTTTGAAGTTGCTGTTGGGGATTTTTAAAAGTGGTAAGTGGGCAACTTTGGAAAATTGTCTAGAAAACTCCACTACATAGAAATCCGTGAAATTTGGTGTGATTGAAGTCTGTATGGCCATCTTTCCAGAGAAACTAGCCTCATACAAAAATCCCTTCGGACGTGCCTTGGGTGGTCTCCCGAACAGGCCCCGAAGATCACAGATTTACCCAGAAAAATGCAAATGAGCAGTTCTGAGTAAATCGGCTACCAATAATTCAAATGGAATCCAAAAATTATGAAACCAACTGGATTTGAAAATAGACTCATAAAGGAGTACTCAGAAACAAAAATCACTCGAATCGGACTTAAAACGAACACATGGCGGTCCGTCGAAGTGACAAGTTCTGTACTTGAACCTGAAATGTCCACTCAACTTCGACAGAGAGGTGTCAAAAATCTGCTAGATAGAAATTCATGAAATTTGGTGGACATAAACTAGACAGCCTCACCTTTCCCATGGTTCTGGAATCACCCCAAAATTCATCCGGATGATGAAGTTATGGGCGTCCGAAGTAAGGGTACAGGTGCTGTCAAGTTAAGCCACTTTTGAGTAAAACCAAATCCGAAAATTGGTAAAAAATGAAATTTGTATAAGATGAACACAAATACTTTAAAATCATCCGAAAGGCATTCCAGAATTGATTGAGGCCATTTATTTGAGTTTTATCACAATAAATGCAATAAACCCCAAATATGAGCCTATCCCGCCAAAATAGTGATATGTGTGCAAAAGTGAAAAAAACCAAGCAAGATCCATACACATGCATATAGATTCAACAAAATAGGTTCTAGCATAGCCTAGGGTTCCGTTCCATTATCGTTTCCCTCTGTTCTCTCTCCCCGTTAAACACGGATCTTCGAAATAATCAAGGGTACTTTGAATATGGAACGGTTTTCAATCAATCAAAAAGGCCTTATGCTACATGGGTTCTAGCACTAGGGTCAATCCCCAGTCTCGTTTCTCCTAGATCCGCCTTCACGTTTTACGGCTAGGGGAGTCTTGAGATACTTTGAGCCGGGGAAGGATTTCCACACATACAAACAAGGCTTTACACTACAGAAAGGTAGAAGAAGAGATCTAGATCTAGGAATGTAAAGACAGAAAATAAAAAGAAGAGTTGAGGCTTACCTGAGTGCTGGAGGCGATTCCACAGCGGTTTTCTTCTTCTCTTGGAGTTCTTCTTTACGAGAATTCAAAACAAGAGTTGTGTGCCATTTGCTCAAGGAGGAGGCTCCTATTTATAGGCAAGGGCTAAGGTCATTGGTAGACACAACTTAATGTCTAGAACCACTCCAACCTAAACCCTAAGGTCATTTCCGCGATTTCCCCTCATTTAATGAGGGACATGATGGTAAAAGTGAAAAGCTCTCGGAAAACCCTAATTTTGAGCAAACTTAAGGTATCCGGTACATCAGACCGGATAACAAAGGGCCTTAAGGTATCCGGTACATGGTACCGGATACGCTAAGGCTCACATGTATCCGGTATGAGTATCCGGATACGGGAAGGAGTACTTGTATCCGGATTGAGTATCCGGATACAGGTAAAAGTTTATTTTCTCCAAATTCTGTGCTGGCTTTCCAGGAGATAATGATTTTTGATGATTGTTTGTGCAATTTGGGGTGTCTACAGTTATATGCTAAATAACAAAATTACCCTTATTTGTATATTTATAAGAAACTTTTGGAGAATACTTAATATAAAAAAAAGTTGGGACTTTGTTTTTGATAGGACTTACTTGATCATATTGACTCTTTAACTTTATATTAATATTTTTTAGGACTATGGTAGCTTTTATACATATATATATAATCTCAAGGGTTAGTTTGGTCTTTTCAATATTATTGAACTAACAGAAGGACATTTTATGACCATTTGTGTAAATGCTTAGGGAGGTTTTTGTTATTTTCTAAATATCAAGGGCTCTATGTGCATAAGTGATAAACTTTAAGGGTATAAGTGTAATTATCCCAAAAAACAAAGAGCGAGGAAATTTCGTCGATGGAGAGAAGGCTATGCGTATTTCGATAACGTGTTGACGTCTTTGGATAGAAAGAACAAAGAAAGAGGAAATTTCGTTTATGGAGAAGGGAACGTGAGTTTCCACAAGGGGTTATAAAGAGGTGAGCCTTGTAGTTCTAGTTGTATCCAAAACCAATTTTTTCCTTCGTTGAGCTCTCTCTTGGTCCCTTTCGTCGTATATTTCTTTCCATTGTGATCTAATGTCTGTAACTAGATTTGTCCATTGAGTTATAGAGAAGATCATGAAGAGATAAGAGAGAAGGAGAAAAGGTAAACATTGTTGGTCTTGTCAAAGTTACTGTAATGAATCTTCTTTACCTTTTAATTTTTCCTTTGCTCTTTGAGATCATTCTTGCTCTGGAGAGAAGTCCTGCATTCAGATCCTTCCAAAATTTTTAATTTGGTACAACAGCTCCTTAGAGGAGTCCTTTTGAGTTTCTTGATAAAAAAGGTCGGGTAAGTTTTACCCTTTCCCTTTATTTTTTTCCCTTCAATTCCTTAATCTCATGTAGCAATCAAGACAGCCCATTGGGCCTGTACGCTTAACCTGATTTAGTCCATGCTTATGACTTTTCATGTGTGCTTTTGAGTGGGTTGTTGAAAGTATGTAGCAAGATTTTTTAGTGCATATGAATATAAAAGTAATTAGACTTTTTAGCAATAAATAAAATATAAAAGTTTTTAAGAATTAGGCCTAATTGGGTTGCCTAACCCATAGTATTGCCATTTCTACAACTAATGCATTGGTTTTCTTTTTTATTTTCTAGTTATATATGTTTAAAGTATTAGCTTAGTGTTTACCAATTTTTATACGTTTTCACATCTATAGTATATATATATCGCGAGGCACCCCCTTGGGAATTGTGCCAAACATAATGTGCTACTTTTCCAAAATACCCTTACACATTATCATCAAGCTTCATTACTAAAAGGGTAACATAGTCATAGCTGCCTCATTTATTTTGAAACCTAAATCAGTTGCGAAACGGTTCCATTCTTGTTTACCTCTTTCTTCATACATGCAATACTGCATGTGCACCCGACTAGTTTTTATAATTACAATATCTTCGTTTCATGTTTACATTAGTCGCCTCTTTCTTTCTTGGTAAAATCATTACCGGCGGACTGCTACCGCCGGTAATAACACTTTTATTGGCGAGACCTTCCCGCCAACTTGTTACCGGCGGTAGATATGTTTCCGCCGGTAAAATGTACAATAGCGGCGGTAAGTACCGCCGCTAAAGGCTATTTCGCGCTAAAAAAATGCGCGCCATAAAATTTCCGCGCGAAAAAAATTGTGAAAGAATTTTTAGGGGCGGAAAGTGCTTTTACCGCTGGTAATAGTGCCTTTAGAGGCGGGAATTAGGTTACCGCCGCTAAAAGGTGCCACTAATTCTCTTCATTTTTGTAGTGTCTTCATAATCAAATGAAATTATGAAAGGATAGTACCTTTCAGGGTCTTTAATATGAATAATATAATTTTACAAATGGATTTGTGAATTAATTTAAATATTTATTATTGATTAATCAGATAAATATTTTAATAGATTACGTTTTCAAAGTGTTTATTAAACTATCTTATAATGATAGTGTTGTATTTATAAGGAAAAAGAACGGTATAAAATATTGGAAAAGAATGTTACAAAATATTGGAGCCGGTATTTAAAAGTTAAGCTTGGGAGACCTTGCAATCATATTGCATAGTTAGAAACATGAAGGGCCATTTAATTGTAATTTGATAATTAATAGTGGTATGAAAAGTAAAAATATTCTATTCAGGCATACGAAAGTTATTAATAGAATGGAAAGTTGGGAAAGAAATATGTTTTGAAAAATTTAGGTCATCATCTAGACCCTAGGATGCATAAAATATTAACAATCTAAAGTATTGTTTTTAAATTTTTTTTATATTCTTAAAATTATATTGCATATCTAAAAATTTAATACAGGTCTAGATTCCTTTAATTATATTTGTTAGAATATAATAACAATCTAAACAATAATTAGTGTGCATAAGTTTACTCTAGTATGGGATTTTCTTTCTTTTTTCTGGTGAAAAACATTCTATTGAAAAGTCTATAACTTATGAAAATGATAAAGTGCTGATATTGTATGATTAAATATGAAAGTAAAGATAATAAAGAATTAAAATGAAACAAAACAGCAGAGTACCTATAATGCTCTGTTCCTCTCCTAAATGAATCTTCAAAACTCAACTCTCCTAAATGAATCTTCAAAACTTAATTGCAATGGATCAGGGTTATGGAATTAATGAAATAAGGGTAAGAAAGTATTAGAAGGGCTGAAGAGCTAATTTAAAGATCACCAGAATAAGCGATCAAGCTCCCTTTTGTAAGTAAATTTAGGTCAGTTGGTCATTATTATGCTCAAGAAAAGGTGAAAGAAAGTTTATTTCTCAAATATTTATCAAGTATATGTTATACGATAATGGGTAGTTTAGAAAGTTCAAGTCACTCGTTGGAACATAATAAATAACAAGCAGAGCTACAATAACCATTTAGACCAAACAGACAACATGTAATATTGATCAATTCTATAACGGATATTAGTCTTTTGTCCTTTTCTTTTATTTTTATAAAAAAAAATTTATGTTAACTTTGCTGTGCTTATATATTTTGTCCTTTTCTTTTATTTTTATAAAAAAAATTATCTAACTTTGTTGTGTTTATATATTATCATATATAGTTGATATATCAATCCTTGTAAAAATCAGTATTATCTAATTCTTCTATATTATGCTTATAGATGGGCGTACATCTGCTGGAGACTTTGAAAAACCGAATGGCGCAAAGAGGCAAGAAGAGATATGCATTACCTTTTCCTTTTCTATGTTTATTATTGCCATCTTCTAATATGATGATTTTGGGTATTGGTGCTAGGAGCAATATTTAACATGAAAAAGATGCAATCTTGTTATAATTAGAAATCCAAGAGCATGAGTTCTTATTTTTTCCGTCTTTCCTTTTTTTTTTTTTTTTTCTGTTGTTATTTTTGTTTTTAGATAACCAAGATAAAGACTCCATGTTTTTGAAGAACGGAAGTTTACTATTTGAAGCACTAATAGCTTCTACTGATGGTAAATATAAGAACCCCATTCGTATCTTCTCAAGCAAAGAGCTAATGGAGGCAACCAACAACTATGATCACAATCAAATAATCCTGGACAACGGAGAATACGTACTATACAAGGGGAATCTTGAAAGTCGAAGTATTACTGTTAAGAAATTCAGATCTCAGGGAACGACTTATTTGAACTATGAGGTGGTTAGGTTTTGTATAAATGACGCTGTGAATGCTTCTCGGATGATCAAGCACAAGAACGTGGTGAAACTATTGGGTTGTTGTCTGGAGACTAGTATTCCTCTATTGGTTTATGAATTCATACCTAATGGCAGTCTTGAAGATCATCTTTTTGGTTATAATACTTCTTTACGAAATCGTTTGCTACTCTCATTTGAAACTAGATTAAAGATTGCAGCAGAGATAGCTAATGCAGTAACATATCTCCACACCGAATTTGAGAGGCCCATCATCCTCATGGGTTTAAACACCCAAAATATTTTATTGGATCAACACTGCATTGCAAAACTTGAAGATTTCTCCCAGTCAATCTCGATTCCTAAAAATGAAACACATGCACTTTTGGAAAGGGAACAACTTTGGGGTGTATCCGGATGGATGGGCCCTGAAATGGTGGGAATTAGTGTAACGGAGAAGGTTGATGTTTATGGCTTTGGCATTCTTCTATCTGTTCTTTTTACTGGACAAAAGGCATTTGATAGCAATGATAGATATTTAATTGATCGTGTGAAAACTAACATAGAAAATAGTTGCTTCAACGAGATGGTGGATCCTCTTCTAAGAAATGAAGAAATGGATGAGCTCAAGAAACAGCAATTGCGGATGGCTTTCGAGCTTGCTGTGAAATTTGCAGAAAGTGAAAAGGAGTTAAGGCCAACAATGATGGATGCTGCAAAAGAGATAAGGGGGATACAAAAATTGGTGTGATATTTATTGAGCACAACCAAGTGAGAAGGTTAAAGCAATACAATCCCTATGTATGAAAGTTTTGAAAAAAGACTTGCCAAATGTGTCATCTCATAAAGGAAAACAATCTTTTCACCCTTTGATGCCTATTCTTATATGGAGTTTTATTGGTTTCGTTGTTGTAGGTCCAATTTGTCGCATCAAAATGTTATTGAAATACCTTTCTTGATTGGTATTGAGCACATTAAGGGTTTTATATATTATCATGGGCAGCATTGATAGCAATGAAACCCAAGCTCTAGGAAGAATTATAATTTTGTCATGGGGTATATTTTTCATTTTTTTTTCTTTTAGGAGAATTTCTAGGTGATATTTTATGGTAATTAGGTTCAAACTACTTATATAATAATTATTTTTTTTATAATTTTATTTGATTGATATGTAATGATAAAATATGTATTAATTATAATGAATTGTGAGATCATTAATTTTTTTAAAATACAATTTCTAACTATTAACTTTATTTTAGTGTTCTATTGGCTTCATCACTAGCAAAATAATAATTTTATTGTACTTTTTTAATTTTCGTAAACCTTAAGAGAGTCTGTTATGGAAGGGACAATTAAAAAACATTTTTAAGATAAAAAATTATTGAGTTCAATATGGATAGTCCCCACACTAAAATAAATTATCTAATTAACAATAATCACTCAATTTGAAGTAGATCCCCAGACAAAAATAGATGATGTTATTAAAAAATCACAAAAGACATTCCTTCTTTAAGTGATTAAAATCTAGTACAAAAATAATAATTTAGAAAAGAAACAAATTTATATGTTTCTTAGATCTAAGAAACATATAAATTATTGTATAATTTATATGTTTCCGAGACTTCAGAGAAGCGTTTCATCAGCTATGGATAATTTTGAAAAGGATTAAGAAACTGATCAACTAATAAGCAGAATTAACTCAAAATGAACAGATACAAACTAAATTGAATAGCATGACTATACACGAAACCTAATTCAGCAGAAAAAACAGAATCTAGAACAGATCTAAACGTAAAACAATTAAAAAACCAAAATCTCCAAGTAGCCTTACCAGTTACCAGAACTAACTTATCTAAAATTCAAACTAGATCCTGTTCTTCCATCAAATTGGCGCGGATCCACCTTACGTTGAATCAATACATCAGACATTTCTCTGGTGAAAAAATAAAGGTTAGGTTTGTTGAAAAAAAAAACAATCACATGATTAGCTCGACAGAGACGAAAGAAGATGAGAAGACATGCTCACTTGCTGTACGCATCGATTAGGAGAGAATCACGGGACTCAATCAACGATTACCTCGACACACACGGAGGAGGAAGAGCAGGCCTACTCGCTCGTTGTAATGCTTGATCGGGAGAGAAAGAGGAAGAGAGGGTTTGCCCACTCATTGCATGCTTGATCGGGAGAGAGAGAGGAAGAGAGGGTTTGCTCGCTCGTTGCAATGTTAGATCTAGAGAGGAACTGCGGAAGAAAAGGGTTTCGATGATACTTGTACCAGGTGCTTAGTTTTTGCAATTACCATTAATAATACTTATTAGTGGCGCTTAGAAACAAAGAGCGCCCCTGAACTGTATCGCAACATGGATTTTCGGGCGCTTGGGTTTAGGGTGCCCGTGTATGTATCATAACCGGCACTTTTCTAAAACCCCCAGTAATAAATTGCCTCTAATTCCCACAATTTTTGTAGTGAGACTTCTATGTGCTTTTTTCCAATATAATCATTCTATAAAATTTATACTAGGATTTAAATATATTTTAATGCTCGATTTTAAAGATATTCTTAGTGTTTTCCAATTCTTTAAATATTTTGATTTAATATGTATCAGATTAAGTCTCTTTTAGTGTTCTTGGATTTAGATTAGGAAGTTTAAATAAACGTTTTATTGCTCATCCAAGCTATATTAACTAAAGTGAGAATTTTAAATATTATTATTTAAAAGTTTTTTTAAAATAGGTCATTATTAAAGCTGTTTATTAATTAGATTCAGACGTTATATACGAAGAAAACTTTTTCTAAAGAGGGATAGCTTAATGAATGTAGATTTTAGGATTATTAAAGGGCTTGTAAATCTTTAAACCACACAGACTTTTAAATCTCTAATGACTTGTTGTGTACTCCAAGTTTCTTATTGTCATTCCAGAAATACAAGTTTAACAATTTTATAATTTTTAATACTAATTGATTTAGGAGAAAAAAAATCAAATTAGGTGGCAAGTTCAATTTTCCAAGTCACTGGCTTGACCTGCACCGATTTGTTGGGATACTTGGTTGACTCAGGGAGCGTTTGACGGGGATTAGAATATGGATTTGGATTATAATCTGGATTTTGAAAACCCAAATTCCAATTGTTGATTTGCAAAATCTAGAATCATATTTGGATGCCGTTTAGAATTTCATCATGCAATCTCATTTGGTTATCCAAATTATTGAGATTGGTATTGTTTATTAGCTAGAATCCTAGAATCCTTATCTTTACGGATTTTACGTAAGGCGCCCAGAATTCAGAATTCCCACCAAAACACCCTTTTAGTAGAACATATTGATTGAGAATTAAGATTATTAGCCGATAATCTTCTTGGAGTAAAACAAATTGAAAGCCTTTCTTTATCGCCAGTTTAATCTCTTCATGTGCTGCAGATGCTTCCCCCAGAAGCAAAATCTAGATTGATACTAGCGGCCATAAAAGTTCCTCAAGTATTTTGATTTTATATAAACCTGGCCAAAGTATAATGCTACAAGTTCTTTGCAATACAAGGGCTTCTCATGATTGAGGGGAGAGTTCTAGTTCCGTTTAGGTATTGCAATGAGACAGGTTAAACAATTAGCCCCTCCAATTTTCTCAAAATGATTTAAGATTTGGTGATCCATAACAATAAATCGAGTTAAGATTTGATCCAATCCGACCGTAACCTTCCCTATAATAGAAAATAAATAAATAAATACATGTTTCATATTATTTTAATGATAATTATAATTATAAGATACTCTATGTGACAACATTTTACTCAAAGAGAAAGCAGTCAACGATTTCAAATCCAAGACAAACAAAGGCATTGACCGGGTTCTTAATTCACCTGCTAGCTTCCAACTCGTTATTCTTTTGTTTTTGTTTTTTTTTTGGGTAGAAAAAACGAATTTTATTCCAAATTAGTCAAGTTACATCCCTGTTGTACATTATCCCACGAGCATCATTATACAACAAGGTGGGGCCTTATGCCGCCACATACAAGAGCACTTTTTTTTTTTTTTTTTGGGTAAAGACATACAAGAGTACTTATCAAGACTAAAATTTGCTAATGTATCCGCTGCACTATTCCCCTCCCGGTAAGTATGCTGACACATCACCTGTTGAAAAGAAGACCATAGACTGATCATTTCATAAAGAACGGGAAGAATCTTCCATGGAACTTCAGACAACTCCAGATAGCCACCCTGTAATTTTGATAATAAGCTGACCATCAGCCATGAATCACCTTCCAAGACAATCTTTGATAGGTTCATAGCTTGAGCTAGTTTAAGAGCCCGCAAGCGCTTCCGTTTGGAGTTCATTAGAAGCTTCTGTTATGGATGCTATTGCTGCTATAAATTTGCCTTGATCATATCTTGCAAATATGCCTATCTCAGCTTTGTTTGTTGAAGTTCTATATGCTCCATCGAAGTTCAGTTTGGCAAACCCAGCAGGTGACCACTGCCAATGAACTGAAATCTGCTGTGTTAGCTTGCCGTGTTTCCTTGCCATCTGAATTTTCAATCACCTCATCACGTAAACGAAAGAAATGCCTTGACACCTGGAATGCATTAGGCTTTAAACGGTCAAACAACACCTTATTCCTGTGTAACCACATAACCCAACCAAAGATAGCTTCCAACTCGTTCTTCATGACCCAAGATTTGGACCTTCGTCCATCAAATGCAAACGCATGTCCTTTGGTGCCAAAATCAGGTGGTTCAGTGAAACCACCTTCTGGGATCTGTTTTGGGTGTGGGGGTCCCCCTATTGAAATAGGGCATCTATCCATCCATTCCACGATGGTACCACTGAGTGGCACCATCTGAAATGGTCTCTCATGTATCTCATTGGAAATTAGAGAGATTCACCCATGAGAGAAATCCTTTGGCACAAGACCCATATCCTCTAACCTCAGCCTTAGACGAGGATGTTTCATAGGGGCCAAAAAAAAATGAAAAAGGGTCACTTGTTGCCCTGCCTTTGCAAGAACTATCTATCAAAAATCTCATTTACAGAAAAAGATCACTTTTAAAACATAATTGACTTGGAAGGTCACTTTTGGAAAAAAAAAAGATAGTGTCACTTTATTGTAGCTACATGGCATATGAGCACTTCTTACTTGGGGACAAAAGCGCATTGTATGCGGGATACGAGTGTCCCCTATGTGGGGCACATGCACCTCTTACATGGGACACGAGTGCATCATACGCTTGTATACCATGCATAATGTGCTCGTATCCTAAGTAAGTTGCACTTGTATCCCACGTAGCTACAATAAAGTTATCCTATAATTCAAATTTTTTTTAAAGTGAACCTTTTCATAATTTTTCCATTTTTTTAAAGTAATTTTCTAAAACATTTGAATTTTAATGTAGTTGAATTTATCTTATTGTTTGCCCCTTCTAAGCTAATTTTTTGGCTCTACCCTTAGTTGCAGCAAAGCAGAGATTGGCTAAAAAAATTATAAATAATTCAACTGGCAATTAATGACTATTGATTTTTTATTAAAATTTTTTTAATATTCATGAGTCAATCATAACCTTTTTTTGTGACTAAGGTGTGCGCACCCGATTTCGGTCGCACGACGAGGCGTACGCAAAACGATGCGTGCCTCGGGGTTTGTTTGGAGTCGCCACTGCCTGATGGGGTGCAGGCAGACACCTGGGTGCCTAAGTTTGTCTATTAAGGCTTGATCTGCGGCTTGAGATTCTAAGTAGGTTCTCGGTTGCGGTCTGGGGAAGTCCGTAGACACCCCAATCCACCCCGTCAAATGACGGGTCCTATAGGATTCCCTGGTTTGAGTCAACTCAGTTGGTCCCTCACTCACCCGATGCCTAATCCAGCATTCAATTTTGGTTAAGTCTGGCGGAACCGCAAAAGTGGTGTGGGTCCCTTTACTTGATTTTATCTTCTTATTATTGAATGAAGTGAGTCTGATTGGGTGTGCCTCGTTGGAAGGCCCACGGATCCCTTGGTGGGCTTGGTTGAGCCCACGTGTCCCTTGGTGGGCCTCAGTCTAGCCTGAGAGGCCCTTTGGGCTTTGGTTCAAGTGAATTGATTTTACTTTAAAGTTTAAGTTGAATTTAAAGTGATTTTTATGCAAAGGTGGGCCGGGTTGACTTGCGGGCCCCTGAGTGGGCCTCGGTCTGGTTGCCAAGTGTTTTGAGTTTATTTGGGTTAATCTTTGCCAAAATGGGCCAAGCTTTGGGTTTGGGGCCCTTTACCTGGGCTTGAAAGCCCAAGGCTTCTTGAGTTAGGGTTTTGAAACCCTAACCTTTGTTGGTTAATGGGCTTGGTGGGCCCGATAGGCCCAGCCCTTTGCCTCGGCCAAACCATATCTAAGTCTAGATCAACATGCTTCAAAATTGGGCTTGGGTGGGCCTCCAATGGTGTGGCCCACTCAAATGGATTGATTTTATCTTTATTTAACAAAAGGAGTTTGTCGGGCTTGGTGGGCCCCGTTGGAAGGCCCACCGGGAATTAATTTGGACCGGGTGTCCAAGGCCCATCTTGGGTTTCAGGGTCCTTCTGGTTCGACTGGTTTGATCAAATGAACCAAAAAAAACAGCACAAGATCACAAAACAACAAAAATAACAATCTGGCTGTGTAGCCGGCCTAAGATGCCGGTTACACATAAGTCTTAGTGTATCCGGCATCTTTTGCCGGCTACAAGTGGGCCTCTGTTGATCCGGCCTGAGTTGCCGGATCAACCTACAAAAGCCAATTTTTCGGATTTTTGCCTTGGGGTTGGATTCTTAGGCTCCTTGGGGTGTTTCTAGGGTTGTGTGGGCTCCTGTGTGAGCCCACAATGGTCGAGGGAAGCAGAAGACCACACTTTTGGTCTCTTATGGGGTTTTCACAACAAAGGGAGGAGGGAGGATGTGGGAGATGATTCTCTCCCACTTCTGCCTCATGCAAGGACTAAACAGGGACCAAGGAGTCCCTGTTTTGGCTTCTGATTTTGCACAAGACAGCAAGCTCCATATGGGCGGAGAATAAAAACAAACAAGGGTTAGTAGCATGCTTAGAGCCTAAACACTCAACATGCACATTTCCATATACCATGCATGTACATCAGCAATATACGCATCCAGCTCATGTTAAAGGACGATAGTGAAACCATTAAAGAGATCTGGCATGATCCTAGAGTAGGGAATCCAAGCATGCATTCGAAAGATACCCTAAACAAACATGATGTACACTAGCACTTGCGAAGTACATGCTGCAGATACACATGGCAGCACCTAAAAAGGGGGTAAGCATGCTACCTATGGGCTGGAAATAGTGGAAAGTGGGGTGGGGGAGCATGGCCGTGGGATCACACACACACACCTACACTATCATGAAGATGCATGCTCGCATGCTCAAGCTTCAAAACATGGAAGATGGGGGGGGCATACAAACATTCGAAGAAGCAACCGAACAAAGGCAACAAGAATGAGAAAAAGAAACAACTCCAAGAAAGGAAATGTGGGGGATAATATGGGATACAAAAGAGGTATGATAAGAGGAACATTCTCCTCTTTTAAATGAGAAGAAACCATAAGAAAATGAAAACAACAACACATAGCATGAAATAATGCTTCAAATGAGTTAACATTCACATATGTTAAAGAACATGGCCCAAGAAAGCTCACCTTGGGTTTTGACCCCTCGTAGAAGATGTGTGGAGCCTCCTTGGAGCTAGGACCTAGGCTGGAGCCTCTCTTGGCACCACCAACAGCAAGCCTTCCCCCTTTGCTTGAGTGAGAGTGGAGAAGAAGAAGAAAAACAAGAGTGGGAGATCCTTCAAGTAATGTTTGGAGGGCTTGGAAGGCAAGGAGGGGTGGAGAAACTTGGAAGAGACGATGGAGGAGCTTGGGAGAGATGGGAGATCCCAAAAATATGAGCCGACCCCCTTTGTTTGAGCTGGGGTTTCTTTTTATAAGGAATGACCAAAATTCAATTACTTTCCTACTTTATCACCAAAACCCTAATCCTTTTCCATTTGTGCCCCTTTTTAAATACAAACAATGATTGTTTCAAGACTTAGCCTCCAAGTTTTTTTAAATACAAGCAATGATTGTTTCAAGACTTAGCCTCCAAGTAAACTTGGAGGCCAAGTTTTGCTTGGACGAATTCTCCACATGGAGAATTCGTCCAACCACATATTTATTTATTTTTTTTATTTTCTTTTTTTTTCTTATGTACTTTTATTATTATTATATTAGGATTTTTGTTTCAAGTTTTGGATGCACATGCATCTTTTAATCTTTTTTCTTTTTCTTTTATTTTAAATACTTTAATTAGATTTTTAGTAAAAATATTATTTTTTAATCCAAAACTTTTCATTTTGCTGCTCTTTCTTCACTATTTGCCACGTGTGCAGATTTTCAGAAACTTTAACCACCCACAACTCGCTCGTCTAATATCCAATTTTAGCAAACTTAGTGGCGTTGGATTCCCTATCCACTGAATTTCAGTTTAGCAGCAAATTCGAGTTTTTTAGCAGAAGTGCCGGGCCGCGTCCGGGAGCCGCTTTTGCTCATATTCCCTTATCCGGGACTCCGATTCCAGCAAACTCAGTTGCGTTGGAATCATGTCGAGATGCTCTTTCTGTTGGTATCAAATGAGGTAGCTGATTTGGGGTTTAGCAGAAAGTCAATTTCTGCTTTTCTCAGATTTGACCAGCCCATAACTTATTCATCTGGACTCCGATTTGAGCAAACTCTATTCCATTAGAATCGTATCGGAATCCTCTTTCCAATGGTGGGAAGCATGGCAACTGATTTGCACCAGATAAAAAGTCAACTTTTTGACTTTCTCAAGTTTGACTTTTCAATTAAAATTTCATTTTCTGCATTTTGGGAGGTGCAAAAATGAGGTGCTTACATAAGGCTTATGATTTTTTCTGCGAACTCTATGTAACCCAACCTTGAACCCATTTGCAGTTGACCCGGCAAACTTTGGGCAAGGACATTTGGCGAATAGTGCAAAGAGGAAGGGTTATGTCTAATATGTAGCATGTACTTGGAAGTTTTTCATTATTATCTTGGTCTATGGATGATGTCTCTTTAGATGGTAGGAAAGAAAGAAACAGAGAAAGGAAATAGAGAGGAAGTTTCGTTGATCGTGTTATAAAGAGGTGGTCTCTTTAGAGGATCAAAGATTTCTTCCTCCTCCTCCATTTATGTTCTCCTTTCCAGGTAATTACGTCTGTCAATTTATTTAGAAAGAGAAAGATTTAAATGATAATTGTTGTTATTTAACGTCAAATATCATGAATCTGTTTCATGGTTTCACGATTCATTTTAATTTTTTGTTTTTTTCAGAATATTCTGGGCTTCTACAGAATTCTTGTATAACGTTCTAAAGAAAAAGTTGCAAAATCTAGAAGATCAAATTCACCGGGCTCCTTTCATTGTCTTTAAGTACAATTCTCTCTCTCTCTCTCTCTCTCTCTCTCTCTCTCTCTCTCTCTCTCTCTCTCTCTCTCTTCTCCATGTTTTTTCCTTTTTCAATTTTTCAAGTCCTTAATCACATAACACAGTAGAACTGATGAGATTGATCTGCTTTAAACATGTTTTGGATATTCGTTTTCTAAGCTTATGGGCTTGTTGAAATGAGGCCCAGCTCCATTAGGAATGTTGAAATATGGCTTTATTAATCACTTTCGTTTCATGAACGTGTGAAAGAATCTATATTATTATCAAGATTTGACATTTCGGTGGCACTTTGCGCCCTTAGCAGTACGAAAAATGATTCCGAAATGGTATCCCCAGCGTTTTGCTGGGGTGCCGCCAATTTCGCAAAATTGGTCTAATGTGCTTGTAGTTGTAGCCTTGTAATTGTTTATGTGCTTGTATTTGTTCATAAATTAGATAAAATAGTTCCTTATTCTATCTATTTTTCGCATATAAATTGTATAGAATCATGTCTATTATATATTTTTTAACTTATTTATGTTTTTTCTGCAAAAAATGGCATTTTGCCGGCACGTACACGCTCGCGATTTCGCTAAAAAAGCCTTTTCGGCCCTTTTCGCCTGCATTTCGCTGGCATCTTGCCGACAAACCGTTTCGGCAACCTGGCGGTGGGCCAAGCGGCATCAGAAAGTCGATTCTTGATTATTAGCAAAGCTGAAGAATAATCCCAAGATTCTTGCCGCCTACTTTCATGATACATGGTTGTTATCGATAGAAACACAGTTATCAACAAACAAAACTACCCCATAGAAGCCCCACCTATGTTGACTTGCAGTAATGTACTTGCCTCCACTAGTATGCATAGAAAGAGAACCAATGAATCACTCTTATAAAAAAAAAAGGATCATTGAAGTAATGATATCGTCGGAACAAGAGCTATAATTTCTGAATCTTCTATTTTATGCAGAGTTAGACGTACATGTGCTAGAGGCTTAACAAAACCAAATGAGACGAAAAAGGTAAAAAGAGATCTATATTACTAGAGGTGGCAATTGTGACTCATGACCCGGCAACCCATAATTTCTGAATCACTTTTTGGTTTCTGTTTTTAGTGTCCCATAACTTTTTCCTAATTTAGGTTGCCTTTGGTATTGCATCTCAAAAATTGCTTCAAAAAGCAAGAAAATCAATTAGATTGCTTTTGCTTCTATGAAGATCTTTTTATGAAGCAAAATTGTTTGATTCACATTTGTAGAAAAGCAAAAAAGCATATTTGGTAACATCAAAAAATAAAAATTGCTTCTTTGCTAATATTATTACTATTACAGTAGGGATGGGCGATGGTCTTCGTGGTGAGTGAGTGATGGGTGGTAGTACAGGTGATGGTGGGTAGGGGTTTAGTGTAGCGCCCCAAATGCGTGTCTGCCCTATCACAGCACCAACCTGTACCCGAGACCTACTTATGGGCCAATAGAACCTGATAAACACAATTTCCTGGGCAATTACAATGTAATTATCAGAGTGCATGACTAAAGAAGCATGGAATAAAAATTTCCATATAATCAAAGGTCATTTGTGCTATAATCTCCAAGACATGATATACATGTGAACAAAATACAACTAAGGCAACTAACCATTCACAATGATCTCTCCAAAATATATAGACATGCACAAAAGATATCTCCCAAGAGTATAAGTCCAAAAATGATGTTTACATCCCATATACAATCCCCCAAGACAAAATACAACATCATAAAAATAATCTTAATGCAGGTAGTAGTCCTCTGTCCTAAACGGAAGCTTACCTTCTATATCTGCCCTGGTATGTGGCTTACCAAATGGATTTGAAAACAAATCCGGTAAAGCAAAACACGCGTGAGACAGAAAGTCCCAGTAAGAAGAAAACATGCATGTAGAGAAACATTTTATGCAGTTTTATAACATCATGATGATATTCACAAATATATAGTGCCAAATGTAAACCAAAACAGTTCAATCGGATATAAAAGAAATTCCAATTCAAATATCTCATTTAAGTAACTCGGGAAATCAAATCAACAAATATGATCAAATACTGTAAACATGTCTTGTTAGGACTCATGGTTAGCGTGTCTGTAAATTAGGTTAAAGACCACTGTCCATTTGCCACCTACACGATGTACAGAGAGAAGCCTAGCTAGGGCATCTCAACAAGCGGAGCACCCACGTATGGGCTGGCAAGTGACAACCAAAGTAATAATCAAGGCTGGGTGGAATGCCCCATCCACTACCGGACCAAACCATATGAATTAGAAGAACGTCCCACCGATGCCCCACGGTGGGTGGTTGTCACAGCACCTCTATGCTCCAAGAGGGTCTCACTGATATCCCACAGTGGAAAGCTGTATGGACAAGGAAAATTAACGCTAACAAGCCAACACCAACACACAAATTAGACTCACTATGGATCCACACTAAGAACAACGTCCAATTAGACGACTCACAATTTAAACCAAACCATTCAAATCAAAGAGTAAAACTAATGCTTAAACCAAAGCCAAGTGGAATTCCCCATCCATTATTAAATCAACTGAGACCAAGTGGAATTCCCCATCCACCATTAAATCAACCGAGACCAAGTGGAATTCCCCATCCACTACCAGTCCATACCAAGGGCAAGTCGAATTCCCCATCCACTGCCAATAAAACCATAGGCCCAAGCCTTATCAAATCATATAAGAGTTTTGCAACATCGCTTTCATAAATCCAAGCCAAATCAAAACGAAGGTCATAAAATCCTCAAAACACATTTTATATGAGTGGGTTAATCTTAAAAATCCCAAATAAGTCACCATACCAAAATTCAATAGATTCCGAGACAAAAAGTTTTTGACCTAAAAAATATTCTAAAGTCTGGTTAAAAACGTTGACTTTTCGGTGTAGAATTTTTTTAGACAAATCTACAAAGAGTTTGGGGCTCAAATTCTAGTTGTAGTCTATTAGAGGGTATACAAATCATCTAGAATTTTCTGGGCTTCTGAATCACTCGTTTGGATATAAAACTCAAAAAGTGACCATTTTTGAAAATCGGGAAAACTGGAAATTTAGGCACAAACTAAAAAGTTGACTTTTTATCGGTTGGGAATTGGGCCTTGGGAGTATTTTTTATTGGTTGCAAATGGGGGGAAAACCTTATTTATACGCAAAGACTTAAGTAAATGGAGCAATAAATACACAGGACATTTACTTAAATGTCTTTCATGTAATAATGGTGCTATGCGAGAAGCTTGGGTTGTTTGGGAAAGGGTTGAGAAGAAAAAGGGTGAAGAACAGTCAAAAACAGGTCCACGATTAGCCCCTGGATTAATCGCCCAGGGGCGATTAGCTTTAGTGCGCGGACGTTGAGGTTCAAGGTTCGGGCGTTGAGGTTTAAAGTGCGCGCGCTCAGGTTTATAACAAGGTTGACGCGCGCGCGCTGAAGTTGAAGGTTCGCGCATTAAGGCTCTAGATTAATTGCCCAGGTTAATCCTGAGATGCGATTTAGAATAACAGAGGCTAGTTTTTAGGGGTTTGGCTCAGGATTAATCGCCAACTTTCAGGATTAATCGCTAGGTCGTGTTTTCAACTATTTTTGACTATTTTCAAATACAAAACTCACAAAATTATTCCTAACTTTTCCAAAACCAAATGGGAAAATCATAAATCATCCCAACACACTTAAAACACTTTCTAAAACCAAGATTCATCCCAAATCCTCATGGACACACATCTAGCACATGAAACCTCATTCAAAACACAAGTCTCAAACCCTAATCTGAAATATAATCAATAGAGCTGGAAATCCATGGCAAATTAATAGAAAACTAAACAAAATTATCATACAACCAAAACCCTACGAATGTTAGCAATTAAAACCAACATGCAAGATCATTTCATCAAATCAACCAAACCGTAGAGAGAGATTACGAATTTTGTAATACATTTTGTTTGAAGGGTTTGCTACTTACATGCTAATGGAGAAGCAACCTTCTCTTCAAGCTCTTCTCTCCTTCTTCTTATTCCTTTTGAAGCTTCAAGCAAGCTCCCATACTTCCCTTCTTGTTCTATACGACCAAGCCAAGAGGGAGTATTCTAAAAATACCTAGAATTGAAATTAGGGCATCCTTTTATATGCTCAAGTTTTTGGTCTTTCAAATCTGCCCCTAAACAAAGCTTTTATTCAACTAAAACCCTAGGGGGTACCTTATTGTTAAGTATGAGAGTACCTTATTGATAAGTAGAGGGTACCTTAGTGTTATTTGCAGGGGTACCCAGGTGTTTTAAGGGGTTTTTCTTTAGCTATTTCAAAAGGCATACTCTAGGGATGCTTAGGGGTACTTTAGTTATACAAGATGGGATACCCTAGTGTGAAGTGGGAGTACCTTTGTGTTAAGTGGGGCTACCTTGGTGTTTCAAGGGGGTTTGCCTTAGCCACTTCAAGAGGTATGTGTGCGCACGTCGGAAACGCCGCATGGGAAAATTCGGAGTCGCCACCGCCTGATGGGGTGCAGGCGAACACCTGGGTGCCTAATATTGTCTGTTTAAGGCTTGGTCTGCGGCTTGAGATTCTAAGTAGAGTCTCGGTTGTGGTCTGGGGAAGTCCGTAGACACCCCGGTCCACCCCGTCGGGTGACGGGTCCCTTAGGTTTATCTTGGTTTGAGTCAGCTCACTTATTTTCTTACCCGATTAAGTTGGCATGAAAATTGGTTTAGTCTAGTGGGACCACTTGAGTTGTGTGGGTCCCTTTAATTGTTTTTATCTTGATTTAATTAGGTGATCTAAGTCTGGTTGAGTGGGCCCAGTTGGAAGGCCCATGGTGTCCTGGGTGGGCTTAGTCAAGCCCATGTACCCTTGTGGGCCTCTGTCTAAGCCTGAGAGGCCCTTTGGGCTTGGTTCAAGTGAATTGATTTTATATTAGGGTTCAGATTTGGAGCTTAAGTGATTTCTCTGCAAAAGGTGGGCTTGCATTGGTTTGCGAGCCCCTAGATGGGCCCCCATTATGTTTGCAAAAGTGTTTTGGATTTATCTTGTTTTAAATTTGCCAGAAAATGGATTGGACATTGGGGTTGGGGCCCATAGTCCTGATTTGGGCTTGAAAGCCCAAGTTACGTGAAGTTAGGGTTTGCACCCTTTCTTGGTTCGGTTGGTGGGCTTTGGCGGGCCCGGTAGGCCCTTGCCCTTGTTCTCAGCCAAACCACGCGTTTTAAACATCATTTCACAAGTTTCATTCGGGTAGGCCGCATTAAGTTTGACCCGCCAGTTTTAATTAGTTAATTTTACTTAGTTGGTTTCTTTGCATGCTTTAGAGTTTGTTGGGCTTGGTGGGCCCCGTTGGAAGGCCCACTGGAAATCAAATTGGACCGGGGGTCCAAGTCCCATGTTGGGTTTCCGGGTCACCTGGAAACCCTATTGGTTCATTTGGTTCGGTTTGGAAATGCCATCCACATCTAGCAAAAATCAAAGAAAATATCACAGAGAATATGCAAAACTGACATTTATCAGGGGAGATTGACTCACTATTCTGGGTCCAAGGGGAGGGACCTGGGGTCCCTCCTCGGGCTAAGGCATGAGTTAGATGCGTGGTGAACAACGGGGTTGGGGGGTGCGGGGGGGCGAAGCCCCCCGGGGTACGGTAAAGGGTATTGCTGGGTTTTAAAAAAAAAACAAGCAGTTCGGCATTTTAAGAGGGTGCGCTGATCTCAGGTGCTAGGTGCTAGGTGCGAGGTCAGCGCAAGCCGGGTGAAACCGGAAATCAACAAAAAAAGGCACCTGGCGCGTGCTAGGTGCGAGTTGGGCGGGAGATGGGCACGAGTGAGGCAGGTGCAAAATCGCCCCGCGCGAGCTCGGCGCGGGCTAGACGCGAGCTCGCACACACCCTTTTTACGAAAAAACGACTCTGTTAAACCCAAAACTCAAAGTCTGGCTTGATTTTCAAGCTCTGTAACACCTCCCCGGTGTTCCTCAGACTCCCAAAATAATTTTAAACATGCATCAAATTTAATCTAAGCTACTTCATGACACAACTCCAAATCTCTTTAAAAGAACCAAGCTCGACCACTATAAAAAAAATGACTACAAACTAAGGGCTACAGGGGGTAATGGGGGGAAGGGAGCATGCTCACAGGCACATAGCAAGAAAATAGCAGGTGGCAGGGGGTTAGGGGAGCATGTTGGCAAGTCTAATAAAAATAAAATAAAAACAATAACAAACAGGGATCACATACGTAACAAGGAAACCAGACTTGTTCCTACGCCTGGACCGGACCTTCGTATTCGCGTCAATAAATCGTCAGGGAAAGGAAAGAGAGGGGGGGTTTACAGGGATACATTGGGCGAAATAAGTGAGGAGCATGTTCCTCATAGAAGTGCTTGGAAAGAAACCCAGGTACCTCATGAGCACTGGATGTAGCAATAAAACCCTCGTCTTCTTAAAGGGGTCGTGCATGGGGTCTCCCTTACCCTTGGAGACCTCCATGTCAGCCAAAAGGGAAGAGCATGCATGTCATAACAAGGAAAGAAAAAAAACAGATTCGATAACAGCTCATACTACTCCCATTTTCATGTATGTAAAGTAAAAAATGAGTGAGGAAAAATACCTGAGGTCCCCTAAGCTCTTGTGATAGGTGGCGGCTCTTCCTTGAGGTGGCACGAGTGCTAGAGCTCTCCTCCTTTTGCACCAGCAGCAGCAAGGGCTTTCCTCTTGTTGGTGGGAAGGTGAAGAAGAGGAAGAGAAGGGACGGTGAGCGTGCAAGGTGGGATGCTTGGGACCTAGGGTGTAAAACCCCGAATTTTCCTTAAATAATAAATTAAATTAGTAAATAATATTACCGAGAGTTATGATTGATAGAAACATTTTAATATTGTAGGGGGTGATCAACTTAGCGGGGATCCAGAATTAGACGCAGATCTGACCGTCCGATCGTGAGATATCGAGTTATGTATTCTAATTGGGTAAGGTGTATAGAAGAGTTGCATGGGAGATGCATAGGATCAGGGGGTATATATATATGTATAAAATAAACCTAAATTTTATACTTGCATTGTCGCTCGTATTGAAGAGCCGCAAGCGATGAAACCTGTTTGAACGACCAAGAGAAGAAGAAGAAGAAGAAGAAGAAGGAAGGGCTGGGCGTGCGTTCATCGTCCAGAGAGTTTCTCAGTGCAAGAGTTTCGCCATTGTTCAGAATAGAGAAGGAGAAATCAGCGTATAGAGGTAGGTGACATCGTTTTGGTTTTAAAATTGGATTTACCCTTGTTTAATCGCAAATGCATGTTTCTATGATATGTAATGTTGTATTTAGTTAGCTAAGCATGTTATAAATACATTAGAATGAGTTTAGACGAGAAAAATCATGATTTAGAACTGTTTCTGCTCGATTTTGTATGACCGCCGACCTCGACTGTACTCAGCGCTCATCGGCGATCCTAGGCGCTGGTTATAAAATTGAGGACGCCGTGGACCGCGGGACGACGGACCGTTGGCGCTCGAAATTGAACTACCGCCGACTGGAGACCGCCCGGAGCGATCCTGAGCGATCCCAGGCGCTCTAAGCAGAAATTCCAGATTTTCATAATTTCGAACCTAATTCAACTCTAAACTATTTTTAGACAATTTTAATGATTAATTAAGGTCTTTTAAGACCAAAATAAACTATCTAATTCCCTGTTTTACAGAAAAACAAATTAGGGAGATATTTAGGACATTAGTTGCCAAGTTTTGAAGGTAAATGAGAAATGTGATTTTGGAAAAGCCTAACTACCATTTGATTATCTAAACACTTCTAAATGGCATTATAAATCAGAAGACATTATAAAGAGAATCCAGAATTCAAATGACTGAATAATGAAGTAAAGGTACAGATATAACCATTATATGCCGCTAGGCACCAACCCTTATAGAATTATGATACTTTAGGGAATTTTGGAGTCTAGTGGGCATAGCTGGTTATGGATCCATAGTCGTAGCTAGATAGCTGAGGGATATGTCATTTGGGTTGAGTTACTCCTATATGCGACGCGCTTCCTTTGCAAGTTAGTTTGTCTCGGAAGGTCCTATGTCTGGAGGGACACCCCGGTGAGCTGCTGGTGATTCCTTGTACATGTGGATAAGCGACCATCTCCATGTATTGATTCTGGTGCTGCATGCTGGTGGTACATGCCAACTCTGATGGGTACGTGTGCAATAAGTCGGTGACTACGGCTCTTGTCTAAGCTGCGCTACATGGGGCTTGAGTATCATTAGTAGCATCGCTCCTAAGTCGCACGGTGGTATAGCAATTGGTTGAGAATCATCTCAAAAGGTTTATCTATCTTTGTGAGTCCTACAATGACACTGAAAACAAAACACTTGAGATTATTATTATTATTGTGCACGTGCGGGATGCATGTGAATGTGATATTGGTTGGATGTGACTGCTTAGTACATCCTGGCAATGTGTGGATTATGTTACTGATTTGACTATTGGGTTCTTATATTAAAACTTGCTGAAATTCATTTCTAGAACTGTTTATCAAACTGTTTTGTGTTCATGAATGGTATAAATGATTATGCGAGCCTGATTTATCGATGTTGCTTAATCGTGCATGAAATGTTACTTTGCTTATATTAACTGTTTAGTCATGCATGTGTTACCTACTGAGATATTCGTATCTCACCCTACTTCTATTCCATTTTTCAGCTGATACGCGAGAGGGGGATCTCTTAGACTTCCAGGGAGAGGTAGTCGAGTATTCGCCGGAGGATTACTATTATCCGGATCTTGTCTGAGGTGGATTGATGTTATAGACTTAGCATTTTTGATTGGTTTATTATCATTTATTTGGATTTGATGTATGATAGAAATGAGAGGGAGCTAGTAACCAGTTCATTTTTACCAGACTTTGATATTACTGACTGATGGTCAAGCTTTATGCTTAGTTGAGGATTTTGAACTACGCTTCCGCACATACTTGTTTCCGCAACTCTGATAGCTTAATATATTGATTGGATTTTGATTTCTTTGGTCTGGTATGTTATTGATGTTATTTTTGATATGGGCCAGTAACACCTCGGATTTGGTTGTTGAACTAAATTCGGGTTGTTACGGTAGCGAACCGGGTTCGGGTCGGGTGTCGGTTTGCACTGACCCGGGTTCGGGGCGTTACATGGGGAGACTTCCAGAGAGGGAGCTTAGACGAGGGAGAGGAGGGGAACAGCAGCCAGGCCAACCAAAGAAAACCCCAAAAATCCCAACCCAAAAAGAGCCAACCCTTTGTGAGAGAGATGGCCGCGGGTTTTATAGGTGGGAAAAAGATGGTCCATCGGGTTGGCGCCGAGCACATTTTGCGCTCACCTTCCTTGCACAAGCGGCAAAATGATTGAAAAACCATTAATGAGGCTGCTAAATGGTCGGAAAATCAAATATTTTTGGATTTAGTCCCTGTACATTTTTTATTTAATCCGATATTCTGGGATATTTATAGATTTAGTCCCTGGGATATTTCGTACGTTTGGATATTTACGGATTTGATCCCCGAGATATTTTCCTGCGCAACTTGCCATGTGCGCAGCTTTTTGCCAAGTGTGCAGTTTACCGGTTTAGCTGTTCGGAAACTTCGACAGCTCATATCCTCTCCATTCGGACTCTGATCTAGGCAAATTCAATTGCGCTAGAATTGTATCGAAGCCCTCTATCCAATGGCACAAGGGTAAGCATTTGGATCGGGTTTTAGCAGAAAGTCAACTTTCGGCTCCCCCTCAAGTTTGACTGCCTGCAGAACCTTCATCCAAACTCCGATTCCTGCAAACTCAGTTGCATTGGAACCATGTCGGGATTCTATATCCATTGACATACAGCAAAGTGGCCGATTTCCAGTTGATCAAAAAGCAACTTTTGGCCCCTCAGGGTTTGACTTTTTAGCTGGGGTTTGCATTTCCGGCTTTTCTGGGAGCGCAAAAATGAGGTGCTTACAGTATGTTTTAGGGATGCTTGGGAGGTGTACCTCAGTTAACACAAGGGGTACTTTAGTTATATGAGGGGTACTTCAGTTGTTTGAGGAGGTACCTTGATGTTTCAAGGGATTTACCTTAGTTATTCTAAGGGGTAAACTTTTAGATGAGCTTAGAGGGTGTACCTTAGTTATATTGAGGAGGGGTACTTAGCTATAGAAGGGGTGTACCTTAGTTATATGAGGAGGTACATTTAAATAATACAAGGAGGGTATACCTTAGGTAATATAAGGGATGTACCTTAGGTATACATGTGGGGTACCTTAGGCTAACACAAGAGGATACCTTAGATAAACACAGGGGTACCTTAAACAAACACAAGGGGATACCTTAAGTAAACACAGGGGTACCTTAGGCAAACACTGGGGTACCTTAGGCAATTAAAGTAGGGTACCTTAGGGATACAAGTGACCTTAGGTATAATTGGGGGGTACTTTAAGTATCACTTGGGTGGTACCTTGGGTAATACTTGGGCGTACTATGGGCAATGCATGGGGGTACTTTGGGTAATGCATGGGGGTACCTTTGGCATACTTGGGTGATACCTGGGGTAACACATGGTGTATGTAACGCCCCAGATCCAAGTCACGTAGAAAACCCGTAACTCGTCTCCGGAGGTTATTATGTATAGCAGGATCGCACTATCAGAGTGAAGGAAAAACATGAATTCAAAAAGAAACTACGAGACAGAGTGCGCTAAAATAACCCCAAAGTAATAACTCACATGACCCAATAAACAACCCGCAAGTATCGGCTCTCCATACGTATCTGAAAAACAAAACAGAAGCAAAGGAATGAGATACGAATATCTCAGCAAGCAGCACATGCATGCACCAATACAATTTACTAGTTGTAAAATATGAATCGAATAATCACATGAGTAAAGCAGGTAATAATTCGATTGAAACTGACTAAAAACCCCTAGTAATTGATTTGACACAAAGATATAGATAATGAAAATCAGTACGTATTTAAATCTGAAATACGTTTGTCAACAAAATTTCCAATTGATTTCAAAGAACAATACCATTATATCCATGGCTCGAGAAAAACAATTTCTACAACAATCCAATAATATGCCTTAAACTAGATAAACAAAACCCCACATTGGTTAATGTCATGTAATTATTTGATTGGTTAATCAACATGCCAGAGCGACCTCCACACCTCCATGTACACAGTTCCGGCCTACTCAGGGTTTCGGATACTCTGAAATGACGGCCTACTCAGGGTTTCGTCATCCAATGCCGGCCTACTCAGGGTTTCGACATTGACAACCAGGCCTACTCAGAGTTTCTGGCTGCTCTACACCGGTCGTGGCAACACTCTATGGCCATGCCATTACTCCAATAAAACAAAGGCATCACATTACTAAGCTTAGACTCTGGATCCAGGACAAGCTAAACCAAAACAGTAAACCGACGTAAAATCACAACTCTGACTTCAAAATAAAATAATACGTTCAACATCATGTATAACTCAACCAGTTCACCACATGTCCCTCTAGACCAAAAACGGTACCTCATGTATCTTCAGCATTTACTCAAAATTCACAACACATGTTCATTGGTAATAAAACCCTTTACTCACACAAAAAAGGACTCTTTACAATATATTTCAGAAACTTGCAATCAAGTAAAAATCAGATTAAATGAACTCGCATTCAAGTACAGTATATATACAACAGGAAACTAAATCAAGAACTCCTAGGGTTAGGTACAATGAGATCATCTATCATTAGACCTTTAGAAATAACCTTGGATGCTTCTAAGAATTTCCAGAATTTCCACTTATATTCTCAAAGAAAATTTTAATAGGGAATAATGTTTCTAAAGTCCTAAACAAACTCATTAGTCAAGTGCTTGAACCCTCACAATCATCAAATCCAGCTTAGTTTGGTCAAAAATTCTCTTCTGCAAAATATTGGGCCTTGCGCTGACCTCCAGCACTAGGCCCGAGGTCGGCGGATAGGTTGTTGGTTAAAAATTTAATCTGTGCTTACTTAAACCGAGTAGGCGCGAGCTAGGCGCGGACTAGGCGTGAACTAGGCGCACGCTGCGCGCGAGATGGGCAGATAGAAAACAAGTCCGCGTGAGCTAGGCGCACGATGAGCGCGAGCTCGGCGGATAGGGGGAAAATCCTTGCGCCGACTACCTGTAGTTGGTGCCAGTTAGCGCCAACTCGGCGGATACTACCCTGGATTTTCGACTCTCTGTTATTCCCAGATCTATACCACTAGCTGAAATTTTTCTCTCTGTAACAATTTCCTTAGTCTCCTAATATCCCCAGAAGACATTTAAAACACTTTTGAAATTATTCTAACCAAATTTTTATTTATCTCATTCAATCTTAAAGAAAACCCACACTCGGACTGTCTTCTTCCAGAAAACACATGCATTCAGATTAAACTCACGAATCAATACGAAAACCCAATTTTAAAATGATGCTACTCACCGGTATTGAGGATCTTCTTCTAGCTTCCAACCCTTTTGATGGTCTCCTCTAGAGATCCAAGCTTTTCGGCCTACACCCTAGGTAACAGGTAGCGACTTTTCCCCTACCTCCGAAAATTTTTATCTTAGCAATCTATTTATAGAACTTGCAAGGTTTAACCTAATTTATCCCCGACATTAACTTAACCCTCGGGATTCCACATCTACCCCTCATCAAAGTTGAAGTTACCCGAATTATTTATTTGCTAAGTTCCTACTCACTACAAATTTTTAAGTTCGCACTTAATTACTTAATAGCATTCTACTTATTTTCTTTGCCAACTAATGACCACAAATCTCCAATTTTTAAATAAATTTTTTATTAAACCTACTAATTAATCCATGTGTATATATATATATTTATTATTATTATTATTATTATTTTTATATTTTTTTTCTCAAAACTGGGGTTTTACAGTGTACTCTAGGTATACTTGGGTGGTACCTTGAGTAGTACCTAGATGTACTTTGGGTATACAATGGAGGTACCTTGGGTAATATAAGAGGTACTTTAGTGGTAATTGGGAGGGTACCTTGCGTATACTTAAGAGTTACTTTAAGTGTTCTTAGGGGATACTTTAGGTACTCTTGAGAGGTACCTTGGGTACTCTTAGGAGTTACTTTAAGTATTCTTAGGAGTATTTTGGGGTATACATGGGTATACACTAGTGTTATCCGTGAGGGTACCTGGGGTAAACTTTGGGGTACCATGGGTATACTTGGGAATTATTCTAGGTACACATAAGTCAAATTTTTCAGAATTTGATTTCCAATTCACTTAAGCTAATTGGAGAGTATCTTAGACAATTGGAATTGAGAAATAACATTAATTAAACTTACCTTAATAACCTTCATAAAGTTCAATTGATTTCTCTAAATCCTCAAGAATAATCCACATTTACCTCATCTTCATAACACAAGTACTTAATTAGTCTAATAATCACACTTTAGATAATTAATCTTAATAATTAAGATATAATCCGGGTCAGGATTTTACATGTAGTGGTGTGCCCAAGGTGGGAAGTGAGGGTGGATCATGGTTGTGGGTGGTGTGGTGGTAGTGGTGGGTGGTGGTAGTAGTGATGGTTTGGGTTGGTTGTTAGTATTCGACGAAATAACTAAAAGAAGCAAAAAAAAAAAATTGAAAAGCAAAAAAAATTTGCTTCTCAAGAAAATGTAGACACCCCAAATTGCACAAACAATCATCAAAAACCATTATCTCCTTGAAAGCCAGCACAAAAATTGAAGAAAATGAATTTTTACCTGTATCCGGTAACTCAGGCCGGATACAAGTAGTCCGCTTTGTATCCGGTGACCAATACCGGATACAAACAATGCTTAGTGTATCCGGTATTATATACCAGATACCTTAAGGTCCTTGTGTATCCGGCCTGATATACCGGATACACAAGTTTTGCTCAAAATTGGGGTTTACCGAGAGCTTTTCACTTTTACCATCATATCCCTCATTAAATGAGTGGAAATCTCGGAAATAGCCTTAGGGTTAATGTTGGTGGGCTATAGACATTATGTTGTGTCTACCATTCTCACCAACCCTAACCCTAGAGTTTGCCCATAAATAGGAGGCTCCTCCTCAAGCAAATGGAAATTAACTCTTGTTTTGAATTCTCGCCAAGAAGAATTCCAAGAGAAGAGGGAAACCGCTGCGGAAGTGCATCCAGAACCCAGGTAAGCCTCAAACTTTTATTTTATTTTCTGTTTTTACATTCCTAGATCTAGATCTCTTCTTCTACCTTTCTGTAGAATAAGGCCTTCTTTGTGTGTGAAAACCCTTCCCCGGCTCAAAGTATCTCGAGACTCCCCCTAGCCGTAAAACGTGAAGGCGGGATCTAGGAGAAACGAAACTGGGGATTGACCCTAGTGCTAGAACCTATGTAGCATAAAGCCTTTTGATTGATTGTAAACCGTTTCATATTCAAAGTACCCTTGATTATCTTGAAGAACCGTGTTTAACGGGGAGAGAAAACAGAGGAAAACGATAATGGAACGGAACCCTAGGCTGTTTTAGAACCTTATTTTGATGAATATGTATGCATGCTATTGATCTTGTATGGTTTTCACACTTGCACATACATATCACTATTTTGGCGGGATAGGCTCACATTTGGGGATTTATTGCATTTATTGTGATAAATCTGAAATAAATGGCCTCAATCAATTCTGGAATGTCTTTGAATGATTTTTAAAGTATTTGTGTTCATCTTGCACGGATCACACATTTTTATCACTTTTCGGATTTGGTTTTCTTCAAAAGTGGCTTAGCTTGACAGCAACTGCACCCTTACTTTGGACGCTCATAACTTCATCGTCCGGATGAATTTTGGAGCAATTTCAGAACCATGGGAAAGGTGAGGGTGTCTAGTTTATGTCCACCAAATTTCATTAATTTCTATCAAGCGGATTTTTGACACCTCTCTGTCGAAGTTGATTGGACAGTTTAGGTTCAAATACAGAACTTGTCACTTCGACGGAGCGCCATGTGTTCGTTTTAAGTCCGATTCGAATGATTTTTGTTTCTGGGCACTCCTTTATGAGTCTATCTTTAAATGCAGTTGGTTTCATAATTGTTTGACTCCATTTGAATTATTGGTAACAGATTTACTCAGAGCTGCTCATTGGCACTTTTCTGGGTAGATCTGTGATCTTCGGGGCCTGTTCGGGAGACCACACAAGGCACATCCGATTGAGTTTTTGTATGAGGCTAGTTTCTTTTGAAAGATGGCCATACAGACTTCAATCACACCAAATTTCGTGGGTTTTTATGGAGTGGATTTTTCTAGGTGATTTTCCAAAGTTGCTTACTTATCACTTTTAAATATCACCAGCAGCAACTTTGAAGGAGCATAACTCGTAGGTTTTCAACCGGAATTACTTGAAATTTTGCATGAGACTATTATTTACCATAATCTTTCAAATGAATTTGGTTTGATTTGATTTAAAATTGGATTTGAGTGATTTCAAGACAAATGGCATTACTTTCACCAAATTTTCCGGATTTGATTCAACTTGGTTTTGAGCAACTTGTGCTTTGATTTCCATCTTTTATGACATTTCAGAAATGATATTGACATAAGAGAAAATCTAAAATCCATTTGGATCTTCATGTGAATATATCATACACTTGTTCCTTTTTTAAGGCTTTTCATGATTTTTTAGCAAGCTTCCCATTTTCTTTTAGCATGAGCAAACACTTGGCAACCACCTTGTGTGGGTGGATGGGGGTGCCTAACACCTTCCCCCATTCATAATCTAATCCCCTTACCCATCTCTGGATTTGATTTTCAAGTAGGATTATTTTTACCCTAGAATTTGTCTTTTGGCTATTTTTGCTTCCTTTTGAATCTTTTGGTGTCCATTCTCACCTCAAAATTCTGAATGGTGGCGACTCTCCCATTTTTGCGTTGAGCCCGTGTGTTGACGGAGGGAGATCACTCCGGTGATTTTTCCCGTGTCTCACAACTGGCGACTCTGATGGGGACTTGTGGATTTAAGCCATTTTGTGTATTTGTTCATGCTTTTTATTTATTTGGAATGCTTGCTATTTTTATTGTGCATATTGTTGTATTTTGAAATCTGATGAGGATGCTTTGAAATTTACATGGATAAAGGAATGTGTATATCATTGGATTATGCCTAGGATCATGTTTATGGGCTTATCTTGGTGTGCATGCCTACTTGTTATATTTTTGTACCATGTCTTGTGAGATTTTAGTGCCATATTTTGAGCATGAAAATAAAGTGCAAAAATCCAATAGCTCAATATATATATTTGGGGTTCCCAAGCATGTTTACCCCCAATTCAAACCTTTCTTGTGCCATACTTTAGGTATTAAATTTCTAGGCTTTGATTTGGGTATGAATGAAGCATGTTGAGTACCAAAGATGAAGAATACTAAATCTGAAAATTCAGTAGATATTTTGGGCTTTTTCAAGCATGTTTTCCTCAACAAAACACCTCTTGTACAATACATTTAGGTGCTATATTTTTAGGCTTGGGTTTGGGCATAAAACAATGTCACTTGAGCACAAAAAAATGAACAAAAAATCTGGAAATTTCAGTGTATATTTTGGGGTTTTCAAGCATGTTTCAACCATCAAAACCTTTCTTATATCATGTCAAGTAGTTGCTAAAATTTTTAGGCTTCAATTTGGGTAGAAATGGTACACTTTGAGCATGAGAAAAAGCATGAAAATCTGAAAATTTGGGGTAATACTTTTGGAGTTTCAAGCATGCCTTCCATGTTTTAATTGGTTTGAACAATAACATGCTTTGGGTGTCACTTTTGGTCATAAGAATGTTTGGGTGTTCACCATCTTGATTGGCTTGTATTTTGCTTTCAATATGATAATTGTTTATGCCTTGGCTTGGAATTATATGCATGGCTACGAAAAAGAGTGACAAGGGGCTGGGACGTTGTGAATGTACCTCAATTTTAAATGCACTTGAGCACAATAAACACTTTGCACAACCTACCCTTTTACCTATAGGAAGTTGAACCATGAATGTGGGTAGCTTGGCGCACCGAGGTCGTGACTTCGGAAAGCGAAAGTGAAAGCATTCACCTTAGAATTTGAGTCAATGATGTGATGACAATGGGATCTGTGATTCGATTCGGGGCATCACTAGATGTTAGCACCTGATTTTTGCACCCCCAAAATAATGAAAAATGAAAAGTCGAAATAAAAGTCAAACCCTGAGGGGGTTCAAAATTTGACTTTTTGATTCAAGAGAATTTGGCCATCAAATTTCATATCATTGGAAAGAGCATTTCGACACGGTTCCAACGCAACTGAATTTGCTGGAATCGGAGTCCAGACGAAAAAGATATGAGCTGGTCAAACTTTTGGGGAGCAAAAAGTTGACTTTTTGCTCAACCCCAATTCAACTGCCAAATTTGATTCCAATGGATAGGTGATTCCGAGCCGGTTCCAACGACACTAAGTTTGCTGAAATCGGACACCGGATGAAGAAGTTATGAGCAGTTGAAGTTTCAGAAAAACTGCCCATGTGGCAAAAAAGACAGTAAAAATGGAATAAACCAATAAAATAAATAAGATAAATGTGTTTAATAATATTTTAATAAAGAGAATCTCGCTTTTTAATAAAATAATCGAAAAATCGAATAAGAATCTTGCAAAAAACCAAATTGAATAAAGGTTTGAAATCCAAACATTTTAAAAACGTGCTGCACCGTACTTGATTTACGGGCAGGGCATGCCCGTATTTGAAATACGGGCAAGATTCCGGAAGAGAACACGCGTCACCGTACGGAGGGACACGCGTCCCATACGACCGAATCTGCGATAATTGCAAATATTCGTTTTTCGCCCGTACTTGAATTACGGGCAAGGCACGCCCGTACTTGAAGTACGGGCAAGGCACGCCCGTACTTTAACTACGGGCACGGGATTTTTTCCTATAAATAGAGAGGCCACCCCCCTTCATTTGGACAAGCCTTCTCCCAGGCCTTCACCCCCTCTCTCCCTTGCTGTTACCACGACCAAACCCTGCCCAATTCCTGCCCTTCCAAAACCTAAACCTCTTTTTATACCCAAACTACCCCTATGCTCTAAGATTACCCAAAACCATGCCCAAATCCACTTTAATTTGGCCTTGAACCCATCCACCTTAACCAAGCTCTTCCCATTTCATCCTAACAAAATTTGAAGGACGCAGAAGCGCTGCCAAATTCATCGGAGAATTCACCACTAACAAAAACCATATTGTAAGTATGTTGAGTTTTACAATGTTCCCATTTTCACTTTCTTCTCTAAGTCTCCTTTGAATACTTTTAATGTTACTGACTCCTTTGCTGTTTTGAGTGTCATGGGGAGATGATATCAAAAGAATTGATCATTACGAGAAAGGAAGAAAAGAAGTGTATAAAAAAAAACACACTTTGATTAACTAATCCAATAACCTCTTTTTTTTAAAGTGTTTGACATAGAAGGATTGATCCCTTCTTGAAATTAAAGAAGTGTGTTGTAATTTCCCACTTCCCCACTCCAAAATATGATCACGGATCACCCCAAAAGATGCTGGTCTTCCTGTTAGAAGAAGAAGAAAGGAGAAGAAGGCCTTGTAGGCCAAAAGAGGAAAGGGAAGGACTTTGAAGAACCCGGAATTCCAGCTGAAGTCATTAAAGCAGTTAAGAAGACCACGGAAATGATCCCAGGAAGAATCGGCGTCTAAAATGCAAAACTGGAGGTGCCCGTAAACTCAGAACGGTCCCGTCTGGACCGTGTTTACTTCACGGGCAAGGCCAACCGGATTCCATTCACGGGCGATGGTGGACCGTATGGAAAATACGGGCGATTGTAATGTAACTTAAAAAATGTAATTTCTCGGCCTGGTTGGATCAATTCCGGCCTAAACCGGCCTGAATCGACCTCTGTAGCATTTTGGGCTTTCTTAAGCCCATTTTTGGACTTTGGGCCTGGATAGGCCCATCAAGACCCCTTTGGCCCACTAGTTGGGCCCCACTTTTGACTGGCCCATAACAGACCTGTTTTCAATAAACAGGTCCAAGGCCACTTGACCCTTGGCTAATGGGCCAAATCCAAGCCCACTAAGCCCATGGTATGTATAAATAGTTTAAATAAATAACCAAAATGGGTTACCCAATAACCCAACTGGGCCCAAGGCCCAACCATGGCAGCCCACGGGTCTTCCAACGGGACCCGGGTCCGACCCATTTCATTTAGATAAACACAGCACTTGGCCCCATTGCACATACAAGCACTTCACTACACCGTGAATGAATTTTTTTTAACTGCATGGGGTGACATGCACGAGGGAGTCTGCATGGATGATCCAAACTGAATACTGCCTACAACATGTGAATGCTCTTCTTAACCAAAACCTAGATCTCTCTAGCAGCCACCCTTCTTCAATCGAGAAACTTACTTTTGGGATGGTATTAGCCCTACGCTCCCGTGGCTTGCCGGGGAAAGCAGGGTAAACCCATCTCCCCAGGTTTCTAGATTCTTCAAGCGCCATTGGTTTCTTGCCATGGTACGCGAAGGGTCTAGTACTTGGCTCAGACCCTTGAAGGCAGGTGCCTTGGGCTGGGTATCCTACCCCACCTATTACTTCTGATAAACCCTGATGTGAGCATGAACATGAATGAACAAATAAGGGTAAAATTAATCTGGGGCATTAACCCCCACCTGTGTTGGTCTTAACCCTAATTTAAGGAAATTAACTCGATTTAATCCGTGCATTCAAGTCGGTCTTAGTTCAGTCGAAAGCCGGCCAGATCAGACAGAAATGGGTCAGAACAGGGGGCAGAAAAACCCTAGAGATAGGATTTCAGCCCACCTGCCGAATGGCAAATTTGTACCCTCCTTTTGGGTTCTCAACAACCCTAAAGGTGATTCTCTTTTCAGATTTATTTTTGTAAATTTCGCCCTCGAAGGCAAGTTGTAAATATTGTTTTCAGTCCGACACTAGGGCAGATGAAAGAGCAGATGAAAGAACAGATGAAAAAAAAGGCCGGCTAAGACCTGAATGCGTTTTCCAAACATTTAAAGGACATAACCTTTAAAACCCCATAACTTGAATGCTTGGATTTGATTTTTGATTGCATAAACTGCTTAGGCATTGATTTAATTTTTGCATATCTTGTTGCATGCCTCAGACTAATTTAGAGTTTTTGGTGGAAAACCCTAAATTGACTTGGAATTTCAATCGAATAGTCGGCATGGCATCTTCATCCTCGATTGAGAGAGTTCGCTTCCCTAGGATAGAGAAGTGTGCCTTTGATACCCCTTGGATCCGTTCTTGGACAAGGCAATTGCAAGGAGATGAGCAAATTAAATGGGAACAGAAATACCATATGGGACAAACTCTGTCCCTGTTAAATGTGCCCATTGATTGGGACATGATTCAGGCGGCCCTACCTTTCTGGGATCCCCAACTTTCACTCTTTAGGTTTGGAACTAATGAGTTGACACCCACAATTGAGGAATTTGAACTATTCCTCCGATTTCGTGACCATGGAGAACCAGCTAGGCCAAGTCTCAAAGACAGCTACAAGAATGAAGCTTGTACTTTCTTTGGCCTACCAAGAGAAGAATTCCAGACATTAGGAGGTGACCAAGCATTCACGCAGGTTTCTAAAACCTTCCTTGCTGAAAAGATAAGGGAAAAGAAGCAGGAAAGACCCCGTGTTTGGTGGGACACCTTCACCCTCGTGGTTCTGTCACAGCTCTTCTTTCCTACTGGGGGAGACACCATTAATTTGGCCCTCATGGAAATTGTAGACCAACTCCAAGTGAAATTCCGGATTGCACCACTGATCCTTGCTCAGCTATATCATGCCTTGACCATGACCAAGAACGGAACTAGGAGGTTTCAGGGATGCGCCCCTCTCCTACACATTTGGCTCCAAGATCACATGATGGTTGCTGAACCTGTCAGCCCACGTTATGGGTACATCCGTGACAATGTCACATTGATGGCCCGAAGAGAGATTAGACCAGACTTACCCTCCAGAGAGGACTGGTTTGACCACTTTCTCCAACTGAAAGGAGAAACAGATATAAGATGGGGAGGCACATTTGACCAAACATATACTCCCGTCATAGCTTTCAGGAAAAGACATTGCCTAGCCTTGATAGGCTTGACCCATTCCATGCCATACTATCCGGTTCGAATTCTGAGACAGTTTGGGAAGTCTCAGGATACCGATCAAGGATGAGGCGGAAGGATTAACTGGCCCACTTACATGGGAATTGAAGAAAAATTGGTGAAGGAATGGCAACACGTGCACATACTCCAAGAGGACATTTTCACTGCATCCGATGTTCGTAATTACGAACAATGGATTGCTCGAGAAATTGGCCTAGACAGCCCACCTCCTCTCCATATCGTCACCTCTGACGATATCCCAGTTCCGCCCCCTGACACATACAGGGATAGGGTGGCCGAACTGCGGGAATCTCATTCTCGAATCCACCGTGCATACGTGGATTCTGAGCATAAAAACAAGCAGGCCAATGAGGCCCTTCAACAGCAGCTTGACACCCTGCGCAGACGCGCAAAAGAGGACCGACGTTTGCGGAATAAACTTCTGCGTGCCTTGAAAAGGCAAGACGTGTCCTCTCATTTTGATGATGACCAACCTAGCTAGACGCTGGGTTTGTTTTGTTTAATCTTGTAATTGCTTGTTCTGAATTTTGGCATTGTACTTCTTTTTCCATGAAGAATTTGGTGATAAAACTAATAAAGTCAATTAAGACGTTCCCCCCAATTCCTTTTTCAAGCAATCTGGCCCCAATCCATTTAGGCGATCTGAATAAGGAACTCGCCAAAATTTTTTCTTTAAAGCCCAGGGGTTCTGAATAAAGAACACCCAATTCCTACCCAATTTTCAAATCTTCAGAAATTAACAATTTCAAATTTAAGCAAAGGGTTCTAAATAAAAAACACCCGATTTAAAATTTTCAGGCGATCTGAGTAAAGAACTCGCCAAATTGTTTGAATCTTTAAACTAAAGGGATCTAAATAAAGAACACCCCATTTTTACCATCAACTCTAAAACTTTCAGGCAATCTGAATAAAGAACTTGCCAAAAGAATCTTTAAAATCCAGGGGATCTGCGTAAAGAACACCCCGTCCTTGTCAACTCTCAAACCTTCAAGTTTCAAACTTAAGTTTTAAAACCCCAGGGTTCTGAATAAAGAACACCCTATCCCTTGAGCTCAGATCACACCCGTCTGATTTAAAAAGATCACACGGTCGGCCTAGGGGGCACTGAAGCCACTGGTAATTAAACCAGAAAATTGGCAGAGGATCGTCCTGGCATAGCATACCTCGTTGTGTGGCACCAAGGTCAAGCAACTAAGCTAACGACTAAGGTACGCTCGGGTATCCCTAGCCGAACTCTTAGGGCACTGAAGCCACTGGTAATTAAACCAGAAAATTGGCAGAGGATCGTCCTGGCATAGCATACCCCGTTGTGTGGCACCAAGGTCAAGAAACTAAGCTAACGACTAAGGTACGCTCGGGTATCCCTAGCTGAACTCTTAGGGCACTGAAGCCACTGGTAATTAAACCAGAAAATTGGCAAAGGATCGTCCTGGCATAGCCTTCCCCATTGTGAGGCGTCAAAATCAATGGTGATTAAACCAACGACTAGCTAAGACACGCCCGGGAGCTACTAGCCAAAGTCAGGTGCTAAAACCATCAGAGATTAAACTGAAAATTGGTTAAGGTACACCTGGGTGCTGCTGTTCAGCTCACCCCCTGCGGAGACTTGACATAGTCCAACCTCGTGATACTGAGCTCAAACCAACCTTTTAAACCAGGTTCTCTCTCCCAACCATTTGGTTAAAACAGATCAGCTTAGGGTTCTCTCCCCCAGCCGTTTGGCTAAAACAGATTAGTCTAAACCGGGTTCTCTCTCCCAGCCATTTGGCTAAAACAGACCAGTCTAAACCGGGTTCTCTTTCCCAGCCGTTTGGCTAAAACAGACCAGTCTAAACCGGGTTCTCTTTCCCAGTCGTTCGGCTAAAATAGAGCAAGCATAAGAATCTCTATCACCTTCAAAATAATCCAAATGAATTAATCTTTGATCATGTATTATGCCTTTAACATATTTTGCACTAATATCCGCTGGTTGCCCTTCCCAGGTACCAAAATTGCTTCTCGAAGCCTTTACTTGTTAAGATCCAGGAGCAGACTTGAAATGGAGCAGCCAAGAGAACAGACCTCACCAGGACAGGACCAAGCAGAGTCCAGCCAGACACAGACAGTGACTGACCTGCAACAAAGGATAGACAGTATGGGGACTATTATTCAAGAGTTAATGGCAGAATTGAGAGAACTCAGGGTGGCTCCCCCAGCTGCACCAGTGACCCTGCAGCAACCGATTGCTCCACCGCAGATGGATGCTCCACCATCATACCCTGCATACCCAGCTCCGTTGGTACCACCTCCACCTCCGCAAGCCGTGCCTCTTCCTCAGGTTATTGCGCCTGCCCAACTGGGGCAAGAAGAGGAAGATTGGTATAGAACACAACAGGCCCAGTTTGATGAAAAGATGGCAGCTACTAAGTCAGAGGTAGATGCTTTGCGTGAAGAGCTGAAAAGCCTACGACCCAGTGCGGTCCCCATGGAGGCTACTTTAGACAGCCTTTGCTTCTTCTCCGATGTTCAACTTCCACCGAAATTCAAATGCCCTGACTTGCATCAGTTTGATGGCACCGGGTGCCCGTTAAACCACCTAAGGTCATACTCTGGAGATATGTGTCAATATGCCAAAGATGAAAAAATTATGATACAGTTCTTTCAGAGGTCGCTGACAGGAGCAGCATACAACTGGTTTTTGAGTCTGGACAAAACCAAGATCAAGAATTGGAATGATTTGGCTGCAGCATTCATTCAGCAGTACCGTTTGAACAGTCAGATTATGCAAACTAAGGCTGAACTGCAAAGGTTGACAAAGAAGAATCAGGAATCTGTACGGGAGTATGCCAAACGTTGGAAAGAATTGGCCACACTGGTTCAACCGCCACTACTTGAACAAGAGATGACCTCCTTGTTCATTGCATCACTTGGACAGCCATTCTTTTCCTTGCTACTGGGACAAAGTACTTCCAATTTCAATGACTTGATTTTGACGGCAGACAGAATTGAAGATGCGGTCAGGGCTGGAAAGATAGATGGCAGTGGCCAGGGCCCTACACAGAGAAGAGCAGCAACGGGACAGAGTAGTAGAAGTCAGGGGCAAGAGCCTAGGAGGCAGGAAACTCAGGCTGTTAATTATGTACAGCCAACACAGCCTTACTATATCTCTCAAAGGCCTGAAGGCCAGGGGCAACCCATGAGAAGAACCAGAGAAGAAGAAGAGGCAAGAATGAAGATGGTTTTTACCCCGCTGCCTTATGCACCTGCGGAACTATTGGCTACACTGCTGAAGAAGGGGTACCTTCAAATCAAGCCTCCTAACCCCAGAATGATCAACTCACGAAGTTATAATACAGCAGAAAAATGCGAGTATCATTCTGGAGCTCCCGGGCATTCAACAAATCGATGCTGGGATTTGAGGCATGACATACAAGATCTGATAGACAGCAAGAAGATCTCTGTAGATCCCCCAGCACCAGCAGCACCTACTCCACCTACTGGCACAACTACCAATCCTCTCCCAGACCACTCTAAGGCTTCTGCTAGTGGATCAGTGAATCAGGTCATCAGTGACCAGGGCAATGAAGTACAGTTTGACCCCTCTATGTTGATTGGGCGACCGGGGCAAATTGTCAGGATATACCTCCAAGAAGAGATAGTAAAACAGCAAGTGTGCGTCGTCAACGGAGATGATGACGAAGAAACCTTCTTGGGGTTCCCTCTGGTGCATTTCAACTTTCCTGAACCAGAGCCTTTCTATCCTCCACCTGTCCCAAACTCACCCCCATTAAATATCTTCGACATGATGAACCCATTCAATGAGCCTGTGGACTTCTTACTGGAACCACCCACCCTCAACTTACACCACCTTCACCTTGACCCAACCTACTCCGCTGTGCCTCCACCTTACCAATTCCTACCCATGTACCATGATTCTACCATCACTTCCACTGAAAGAGAAGTCGATCGGATTACCCGTTCTGGTCGATATATCAACCCTAACCCTCCACCTGCACCAGAGGGAGAGACTAGTGAAGAAAGGACAAGGAAAGAAAAAGGGAAGGATGTGGCTACTGAATTGCCACAGACCCATAAGAAGAAAGGGAAGGCCCCAGAAGAAGAGATTGAAAAACTCCACTATAGTGCCTTCACTCCAGAGTATGATTTAGTGTAGCAGTTGAATAAGACACCAGCCCAGATATCCATTATGCGTCTCTTATTGGATTCAGACAAACATAAGGACGTACTTACAAAAATACTGGGTGATACTCATGTGCCTGACGACATCAGCCCTGAACAGCTGGAGACAGTAATGTCTATAATTGCTACGCCAGAAGCAATATCCTTTTCCTCAGCAGACTTGCCAACCATACAGAGCCTCTGTTTATCACTGTAAGATGCTCCGACTTAATGGTGAGACGGGTCATGATCGATAACGGGTCAGCTCTGAATATCTGCCCAGTCAGGACCTTCCACAGTCTGCAGCTGAACGCTGAGTTGATCAAACCTATCTCCAACAATGTCCGCGGGTTTGACAATGCCAAGAAGGATTCCCTGGGGGAAGTTAATCTAGAAGTTATAATCGCTGAAAGGGCCTTCTTCATTACCTTTGAATTGATGGACATCAATGCCTCCTTTAATTTGCTGATTGGAAGACCTTGGCTACATCAAGCAGGGGCAGTCCCGTCCACCTTACATCGAATGATCCGATTTATCTCGGGAAATCAATTGATCACGGTGCATGCAAAAAATCACAGAGAATTTGAACAAGGAGGGGTACCTGTGATTGATTATGAGCTGCCTACTTCCCTGAACTTCCAAGCTATTGAAATGGTGCAGATAAACAGCATTCCTACTCCTCTGCAATCAGACTTGTCCCGCAGAAGGAAAAGGAAGAACATGTTCGGTGCTGCTGAATGCGCCGACTGGGGCCTTCGAGTAGGAGAAGGTTTAGGCAAATACAAGCAAGGCATCAAGTCTGCAATCCAGCCATGTGACAAATCTGTGGGCTTTGGATTGGGGTTTGTTCCTGAACCTGAAGACTATGCCAGACTATTTGGCAGGAAAGCTGAACGAAAGAGGGCACGAGCAGAAGGAAGAGACCCACACTGGCCCATTTGTGTACAGGGCCAGTTATACCATCACTTTGCCAATATGGAGAAGGAAGCTGCATAGGCCATTCAGAACATAGTCCCTCAGGGGTGGGGCGATGAGTTCAATGATCCAGTTGAGCAAGCGGAAGCCGATTATTTACAAAGGTTATGGGATGAACCTCCCAGGCCCCAGGAGACAGTTACAGAAGAGAACTCAGAAGCTCTCAGTGGGATGATGGAAGAACTGTCTGCTTTATTCTCTTGGCAGTCAGTTGACACCGAAAAACCAGCTATCCCTGAAGAGGCGTTTGTCTACCCATCAGATGATACCGAAGAAGAAGAGCCAGCTCAGTACATCTACATGATGGAAAGCCAGGATAGTTCAGGAGAACCCACTCTAAGGCAAAGGTCTCCCCCACCTCCTATCTACATTGTACACCCAAGTACCAAGGATGGTTTGGGTCAGATGTTCCAGAATATGCCCCAAGTGCTGGGACTGCCCACTGAGCTGGCTTATCATGAGACTTATGGTAATTGGGCCCCTGACGAACATTCTTCCAGCAGGAGGGATGAATCATCAGTAAAATCTGCAACGGGCCCAAGGTGGAACCACCCAACGAAGTCACTATCCGGGTACCAGGGACTATCATCCGCCGCGGGGTATGGATCAGTGTATCATCAGAGGATTCAAGTCAGAATCAACCAAATAAGGGCACAGCTAATGACCCCATCTGCATCTCCTCTGACAGCAGCATCAGCATGATACAGACTGGAAAGGTAAATGCGGTGACCGCTGTAACCAAGGACAAGCACGCATTACAGAACTGGAGTTCGACGCCACTTGCCACTCGCAAAGCCGGACTACCACAGGGAGTTTCTTCCATTTCTGAAATTCCCCCTGTAGATATTGCTGCACTTTTTAATAAATGCGTGAAGTCTTTTGATTATTTTTCTGCTTCTGTGAATAATTCTACAAGTAAGCAAACTCAAAATCGCAACCTTAGTATCAATCTCGACGCACACCCGAAAAATTCAGAGCACGAGATAGATAATCAGGCTAACAAAATCAAACAAAAACAAAAAGGTCAAAAAGAACAAAAAGAAATCCAAAGTGTCGAGCATGAATCAGATAACGACACTTACTCATCACAACCCGATGATTCAGAAATTATCCCCAGTGTTTCTTTTGAACTTGAGGATAATAATGAATCATGGGAGACCCCACCAGAAATTCAATTTGCCTTGGACAGACATGAAAAAGGTCTCCAGGCGAACATTGAGGAAACTGAACCTATCAACATAGGTGACACAGCACAACCAAGGATTCTTCAAGTTGGTAAAAAGCTGACATTATTACAGAAAACACAGATAACTGATTTTCTAAAATCCTACACAGATGTGTTTGCATGGTCATATGAGGATATGCCTGGGTTAGACACGGATTTAGTTGTGCACCGGTTACCTATAAAGTCTGAGGCCACACCAGTGAAGCAAAAACTCAGACGCATGAAACTAGAATGGGCCCTGAAGATCAAAGAAGAGGTCACCAAGCAGTTAAAAGCTGGGTTCTTGAAAGTTACAGATTACCCAGAATGGTTAGCAAACATCGTGCCAGTCCCCAAGAAAGATGGAAGGGTCAGGATGTGTGTTGCTTACAGGGATCTGAACAAGGCAAGCCCGAAAGATGACTTCCCGCTGCCACACATTGATATTCTGGTTGATAATACTGCAACTCATTCCATGTTCTTCTTCATGGATGGATTCTCTGGGTATAATCAGATAAGAATGGCACCTGAAGACATGGAGAAGACTTCCTTTATCACGCACTGGGGCACGTACTGCTACAAAGTGATGCCATTCGGGTTGAAAAATGCAGGCGCCACATACCAGTGGGCAATGACTTTGCTATTCCATGACTTGATACACAAAGAAATGGAAGTATATGTGGATGACATGATCGCAAAGTCAAAAGAAGAGGAAAATCATTTGGTGAACCTTGGAAGGGTGTTTGGCAGGCTCAGGGAATGCAAGCTCAGATTGAACCCGAATAAGTGTGTGTTCGGAGTTGCCTCAGGGAAGCTGCTCGGATTCATCGTTGGGAAACAAGGAATTGAGGTTGATCCTGTCAAAGTGAAGGCAATTCTGGAGATGCCTCCTCCATCCACAGAAAAAGAAGTGAGAGGTTTCCTTGGCAGATTACAGTACATCAGTCGGTTCATAGCACAAATGACTCCTGTGTGCGAACCAATATTCAAGTTGCTAAAGAAAGATAATCCGGTGGTTTGGAATGAGGATTGCCAAGAAGCATTTGACAAAATCAAGGCTTATTTGATGAGTCCACCGACTTTGGTTCCCCCTGTACCTGGACGACCCCTAATCATGTACTTGTCAGTCACAGAAACAGCGGCCGGATGTGTTTTAGGACAGCATGATGATACAGGAAGAAAGGAGCAAGCAATTTATTATCTGAGCAAGAAATTTACCAATTATGAAGTAAGATATACATTGCTTGAAAAAACCTGTGGCGCATTGGTATGGGCAGCTCAGAAGCTCCGGCACTATCTCCTCAGTCATACTGTCTTTTTGATTTCAGATGCAGATCCCTTGAAGTACATTTTTGAAAAGCCAATCTCCACTGGAAGGATAGCCAAGTGGCAGGTTATCTTATCTCAGTATGACATTGTCTACACCACGAAAAAGGCAATAAAGGAACAGGCAGTAGCAGATCACTTGGCAGAACACCCCGTGCCTGACTATCAACCACTTCTTACCGGGTTGCCAGATGATGAAATTATGTGTGCCGAATCAGTAGAAAAGGAAACCGGATGGCAAATGTTCTTCGATGGGGCCGTCAACATCAATGGGAAAGGGATTGGCGCAGTAATCATTTCCCCAGAGGGAGTCCATCATCCAATAGCAGCAAAACTCTTGTTCGATTGCACTAACAACATGGCAGAATACGAAGCATGTGTGTTAGGCTTGCGAGCCGCAATTGAAATGAACATCCAAGAGTTAAAAGTTTATGGTGATTCCTGTCTAATCATCTACCAAGTAATGGGAGATTGGCGGACTAAGGATCCTAAGTTGGTGCCATATCAGGAACTGATTAAGGAATTGGAAGGACAGTTCAAAAGCGTGACATTTGATTATATGCCACGAGATAGGAATCAATTTGCAGATGCCCTGGCAACACTGGCATCTATGGCAACCATCACTGGTGATACTTGGGTACAACCATTGGAGATAGAAGTGCGACGTCATCCTGTCTACTGCTTTCATGTTGAGAAGAGCACACCAAGAAGGGAACCCTGGTATGCAGACATAATGAGGTACCTGAGAAGCAGGACTTTGCCAGAAACTGCCACAGCATCTGAAAAGCGCACGATTCAGAAACTGGCAGGACAGTTCTTCCTCAGCGGAGACAAGCTATATAAGAAGTCCTACAATGATTCACTGCTGCTATGTGTAACAGAAGAAGAGGCACAACAGCTGATTGATGAAGTCCATGGGGGACAATGTGGCGCACATATGAACGGACATATGCTAGCAAGGAAAATTTTGAGAATGAGCTATTACTGGTTAACTATGGAACATGATTGCCATATCCATGTAAGAAAATGCCAGTTATGCCAAGTTTATGCTGACAACATTCATGCACCGCCCAACACCTTATACTCAATGACCTCTCCTTGGCCCTTCGCCATCTGGGGAATTGATATGTGTGCGCGCGTGGGAAACGCGGCACGGGGTAATTCGGAGTCGCCACCGCCTGATGGGGTGCAGGCGGACACCTGGGTGCCTAATCTTACCTATTAGGGCTTTTTGGTCTGCGGCTTGAGATTCTAAGTCTGTTCTCGGTTGTGGTTCGGGGAAGTCCGTAGACACCCCGGTCCACCCCGTCGAATGACGGGTCCCGTGGGTTCCCTGGTTTGAGTCAGCTTGCATTGGTCTCACCTGATTCCTAATCCGATATGCAATTTGGTTAAGTCTGGCGGGACCGCCAAAGTGGTGTGGGTCCCTTTACTTGATTTTATCTTTTTAATTAAGATGATCTGGGCCTGGTGGGGTGGGCCCCGTTGGAAGGCCCACAGTATCCCTTAGTGGGCCAAGTGTGGCCCGCATGTTCCTTGGTGGACCAAGTGTGGCCCTTTGGATTTTGGCTCACTTTGAATTGATTTTATTTTAGAGTTCAAGTTGGATTAGTTAAGTGGATTTCATGCCAAAAGTGGGCCGGGATTGCTTTGTGGGCCCTTGAGTGGGCCCCACAATTGGTTGCCAAGTGATTTTGATTTTATCTTTCTTATCTGTGTCAAAATGGTCCAAGCATTGGGCTTGGGGCCCTTTACCTGGGCTTGGGCTTGAAAGCCCAAGGCTTCCTGAGTTAGGGTTTGGAAACCCTAAGTTGGTCGGGTTCATGGGCTTAGTGGGCCCGATAGGCCCTACCCGTGGTCTCGGCCAAACCATATCTTACTTTAATCATGCATGGCCCAATTAGGGCTTGGGTGGGCCTCAAGTGGTCTGGCCCACTCAAATCTTTTATTATCTTTTTTAAGCATGAATGGGTTGGTCGGGCTTGGTGGGCCCCGTTGGAAGGCCCACCGGAAATCAATTTGGACCGGGTTGGTCCATGGCCCATGTTGGGTTTCCGGGTGACCCGGGAACCCTATTGGTTCATTCGGTTCGGTTTGGAAATAAAGCCCACATTCAGCAATAATCACATAAGAAAATGCACAAAATTGACACCCTATCAAGACAATGCACAAAATGCACAAAATCGGCCTGTTTTGGACCTAGCGCTCACCTCCTGAGGTGAGCGCCAGGTGGACGCCAGATGGGCGCCAGAACTGGGCGAAATTTTGACCTGGCGCTCACCCGATACCAGGTGAGCGCGAGGTGGGCGGGAGGTGAGCGCGAGATGGACGCGAGGTGGGCGCCAGAATTTCACTTGGTTTTTAGGTGAGCGCGAGCTGAGTGCCAGGTGGGCGTCAGCTCGGCGGGAAGTGGGCTGAAAGGGGCGCCCACCTCCTAGGTGAGCACCAGGTGGGCGCCAGGTGGGCGGCAGGTCACTGTGATTTTCAACTCTCTGTTTTTTTGAGATCTCCAACTCTGGCCGATTTTTTTAGGTCTGTAACTGTTCCACTAGCCTCCCAACATGCCCAGAACACCTCCCAACTAATTTTGGATTTAATCTAAACACATTTTATTTCAAGTTTTGAAAACCCAGAAAACTCATAGTACAAACATGCATTCAAAATACTTCACGAATAATATGCCCAGGACACTTCCCCGGGCTTCGACCACTCCCCAGAAGCCCCTTAAACATGTATTCAAACTAATCTAAACATGCTTCATGCTTCATGCTTCATCCCAAAATCTCTTAAAAGAAAACAGACCCGATAAAAAACTGGTACAGATGCATTAATATCTTAAAGGAGGGGGGGTGATGGGAGCATGCTCAAGGGTGCACAAGCAACATGTTAGCAAACCCAGTAATGTAAAAAAACAAAAGGAACCACATGCAGACATTGCATGTACTTCCACCCACGACTAGACCTTCAAGCACGCACCCTAACATCCGAAGAAGGGAATGAGGAGGGGGGTTTACAGGGGTACAATGGATGTAGGGAACTTGGGAACACGCTCCCTTTTCAGCGCGAACAACACATGCATCTTCCTCTTCCTTACTTGGTGGTCTTCATCAGATGGAAGTGAACAAAAAAAACATGGTTTCATGGCTGTGGCCTCATACCACCGAATAAGACCGGCTTATGAAAAAAACATCACATACTCATATATGTATAACCCAAAGTAACAGGGATGTTTACCTGGTGGTTCTTGAGTTCTGGAGCTGAGTGGGGGAGCCTCCTCGAAGTCGGACAGCGGCTGGAGCCTCCTCTTTACCGCACCAACAGTAGCAAGCTTCCACTTGCTTGGGTGGAAATGGAGAAGAACCAAAGGGGGTGATGCGCTTGGGGTTTTTTGGGAAGCAAGCAGGGGTGAAGAGAGGGGCTTCGGGTGAAGGAAGAAGAAAATCAAACAAAAAAACCCTTCAAACCCTCCAACACACCGAACACTTAGTTTCTTTTTCCAAAAATCTTCCAACCCTGTGCGCGAACTTCGCGCGGCCTTATATAGGCCAGAAAAAAGGGTATGCGCCCACCTTGGCGCCCAGCTCAAGGTGGGCGCAAGCCCGCTCGCCACGTCCGCACGAGTGGCATAATGATGAAAATCATTTAATGCCGCCGCTCGCAGGACGTAAAAATCTGAAAAATTCAGATTTAGTCCCTGGCAATTTTTGATTTAATCCGATATTCTCGGATTTTCACGGATTTAGTCCCTGGGATATTTCGTATGTTTGGATATTTACGGATTTAATCCCCGAGATATTTTCCTGCGCAACTCGCCACGTGTGCAGCTTTTTGCCACGTGCGCAGATTGCCGGTTTTGCTGCCCGGGAATTTCGTCAGCTCATAATTTCTTCATCCGGACTCCGATCTGGGCAAACTTAGTTTCATTAGAATCGTATCGGAGCCCTCCATCCCATGACCTAGGGGTAGGCCTCTGGATCGGTTTTAGCAGAAAGTCAACTTTTGGCTCTGCTCAAGTTTGACCGCCCGCAGAACCTTCATCCGGACCCCGATTCCTGCAAACTCAGTTGCGTTGGAACCGTGTCGAGATTCTCTATCCAATGATATAAAGCAAGGTACTTGGCACGGAATTCGAGGAAAAGTCAACTCCTGGCTTTTCCTTAAGTTTGACCGCCCGCAGAACCTTCATCCGGACCCCGATTCCTGCAAACTCAGTTGCGTTGGAATCGTGTCAAGATTCTCTATCCAATGAGATAAAGCAAGGTGGCCAATTTCATTTGATCAAAAAAGTCAACTTTTCACCCCTTAGGGTTTGACTTTCTGTCCAGGGTTTGCATTTTTGTTTTTTCGGGGAGCGCAAAAATGAGGTGCTTACAGCTGCCCCTCTTTGCCGGAGTCACCTTGCGGATGAACGGCAAAGAGAAAAAGAATCTCGTTTTTGCGCCTGGCATTTCTGTCGACCTGGTCGACGAGCTTAGTCCTTCGAAGTTTTCATTTTGAAAGAGAAGCGGCCAAATCATGTGGCGTCACTTCCTGGCTTCAGAGTTTCCTTACCCTTCGCTGTTCGGGTTTTTGTTGGGCGACTCTTCAGCTTTTTAGTTTAAGTTTGAAAGAGATTAGATTGGACTTGAGCTTGCCAACCTGTTTCGGCGTTGATGCCAGACACTTGACAATATTCTTTTCTTCTTGTTTGTTCCGTTAAAGCTTTTAGGTGACTTCAGACTTCTGATCCATTTTGTGTCTTTTACTTGAAGCTTGCTTGCATTTTTCTGTTGTTGTTTTTTTTTTTTTTTTTATTTTTTTTTAGGATTTGATGGCCAAGGGTTGGGCTAGGATGTGGACCGAATGGAGAAAGGAGGAAGGAAGAGTGGAGGAGGAGCTGCTGTTGGTGAGGAGGTGCTTCCAGCGCTGTCCAGTGCCTCAAGGGAGCCCACACACCTGCTCTACTCTATTTACAAAAGTGTGAAATCAAAAATTACAAAAGGGGCCATCTTGCCCGATGATATCTTCATTTTTGCTCATTCTTCTTCATATCTTGTCATTCCTTCTTCTGCAGTGCTTTCTGATTGGCCTTCCCTTTTGTAGAGGCTCCCCAGCTTGGAGTGACTGTTGCTGAGGATTGGGCAGGAGTCTATTTTTCCTTATCGCCTCTTCTTTCGGGTCGAGCCTTGTTAGTGACAAGCGTGGGAGTTCCCCGGGGAAGGATGCTCCGCTGGGGATAAGTGGGGATTCCTCACGCTGTCATTTTCCTTTGTAAGGCCTTCTCCCTCTGCTTGGGTGCGAATTCTTCATGTTCATTCAAGCTCTTGTTGAGTGCGAGAGACTCCACCAAGGATTGATGCGAGCTTGCTTGTCTTCTTTCTGCTCTTCTTCGCAAAGCCGGCCTCTTCAGACTGGGCGAGGCTTGAGAAGTCTACATCGTCAGGCATCACTCTCTTATTGCTTGAGAGGACTCTACTGGGGGTGTAAGGGTGTCGTCCCTTGTTTGCTGACGGCTTTCCACTGGGGATTTTTGGAGGTTGTTATTCTCCGTTTACTGAAGGAACTCCGCTGGGGATTTTGGAGAAGATGTCCGTAATCCCACTTTTTCTGTACTTGGAGTGCTTGGTATTTTCAGTAGCATTGTCATCACAGGCCACTGTGAAATCTTTGACTCGGGCGCAACCTGCCAGTCTGGACCTCTCAAATCTGTTCAACTTTCTCATTTTACTATCTGCCACTATCACTGCTCTCCTCTGTATCTTGCTCTGCTCAAACCCAGGTGTGACCAGCTCCCTTCTCTCTCTCTTTTTTTTTTTTTTTTTTGGACTAACCTCACAGCGCCCTTTTTTCGGGTTTTCACTGTGTCTAGCCTTTCTGGGAGACCCTGAATTCCATCATTGCTGACGAATGCAGACCTAACTGTTTGCCCTGATCATTCCTTTTGGGATCTGAGAGGTCTTAGAGATAGGACGAAATGTAGGCTTGATCTCGGTTATGAAAGAAAGGATAGATGGCTCAAAAAAGCTTAATTATTTGGGTTTGCAAAGTGGGCTACTTTTATTGTTGGTGGGTCTTACATCCTGGCTTATTTGTATCTCTATATTTTTGGCGGGACAAACATTTCCCAATTTTCTCTGTTTCTTTTCTCTTTTTTTTTTCTTTCTTTTTTCTTGTTGTATTTTCTCTTCTTATTGAGGTTTTTCTGGGCAAGAATGCCCGGTTTCTTTTTGTTTTGCCAGGAATGCCCCATTTGGTGCGTAGAACATTTGCAATGGGTTGAAAGAATTTTGAGGCTCAAAATTGTCTAACTAGGGGAGAATTTAAGGTATTTGGAAGGATTTACAATCTAAAGGAGAACCAAGGATGGCCTCTCTTCATTTCCCAGTCAGAATGATCTCAGGCGTAGATCTCAGGCGTAGTACAGTTTGACTGCGTCTGCATTTATCGGCTCAGGAAAAATTGCCCCGTCCATTTCTTGCAGGATAATTGCTCCTCGGGACAGAACCTTGTGGACTACAAATGGCCCTTCATAGTTTGGCTTAAATTTCCCTCTATTGTCCTCTTGATGGAAACATCTCATTCGATTTTGTGGAGCCACTTTGCTCCAAGGCTACCTTATCTCTTGGTGTTGGGAGACTTTTTGCTCCTTCTATCCTTGCTCATTTCTTTCTTTGTCTTGGTTGTATCTAAAACTGCCTCTACCCATCTCTGACTCATCTATCAGCGGCTTTGGCTTCCCAAGATTCTGTCAACCAATGTGTGAATACACTGTGATGACTCCTTTGGCGTCCCATGTGTGAATACACGGTGACGGTTCTTGCGCATCAGCGTGTGAATACGCAATGATGGCTTTTCTGCGTCCCATGTGTGAATACACGGTGACGGTTCTTTCGCGCATCCGCGTGTGAATACGCAATGATGGCTTTTCCACGTCCCATGTGTGAATACACGGTGACGTTTTTCTTGCATCAGCGTGTGAATACGCAGTGATGGCTTTTTCACGTCCCATGTGTGAATACACGGTGACATTTTTTGGGAGATACCTTGCTCCTTTTGTCTTTGTCCATTACTTATCCTGACTTGGTTATTTCCTTTTTTCTTGCTTGATTGCATTCAAAATTGCCTCCGCCAATCTTCGATTCATCCACCGGCGGTTTTAGTATTACAAACTTTGGTCATGCTGGGTCATTCCTTCCCCAATCTCGGACTCCTCTATTGGCAGCCTCGGTATTACAAACTTTGGTTTATGCCATTCCTTCACCAATCTCCAACTCCTCCGTCGGCGACTTTGGCATCAATTTGTTCTATGTCCAATGTGTGAATACACTGCGACGGTTCTTTCTTACATCAGCGTGTGAATACGCAATGATGGCTTTTCTGCGTCCCATGCGTGAATACACGGTGACGGTTTTTCTTGCATCAGCGTGTGAATACGCAATGATGTTTTTTCTGCGTCCCATGTGTGAATACACGGTGACGGTTCTTTTGCGCATCAGCGTGTGAATACGCAGTGATGGCTTTTCAGCGTCCCATGTGTGAATACACGATGACATTTTCTTTCGCGCATCCGCGTGTGAATACGCAGTGATGGCTTTTCTGCGTCCCATGTGTGAATACACGGTGACGGTTCTTTCTTGCATCAGCGTGTGAATACGCAGTGATGGCTTTTCTGTGTCCCATGTGTGAATACACGGTGACGGTTCTTTTGCGCTTCAGCGTGTGAATACGCAGTGATGGCTTCTCTGCGTCCCATGTGTGAATACACGGTGACGGTTCTTGCGCATCAGCGTGTGAATATGCAGTGATGGCTTCTCTGCGTCCCATGTGTGAATACACGGTGACGGTTCTTGCGCATCAGCGTGTGAATACGCAGTGATGGCTTCTCTGCGTCCCATGTGTGAATACACGGTGACGGTTCTTGCGCATCAGCGTGTGAATATGCAGTGATGGCTTTTCTGCGTCCCATGTGTGAATACACGGTGATGGTTCTTTTGCGCATCAGCGTGTGAATACGCAATGATGGCTTCTCTGCGTCTCATGTGTGAATACACGGTGACGGTTCTTTTGCGCATCAGCGTGTGAATACGCAGTGATGGCTTCTCTGCGTCCCATGTGTGAATACACGGTGACGGTTTTCTCGCGCATCAGCGTGTGAATACGCAGTGATGGCTTTTCTGCGTCCCATGTGTAAATACACGGTGACGGTTCTTTTGCGCATCAGCGTGTGGATACGTAATGATGGCTTTTCAGTCTGTCTCAAGTTCTATCAGTACCTGTAGAAATTCATGTGAAATTGGGTCAATTAGAATTCATTTGTTTCAGCAAAAATTATGTGCAAATCCAAGTAATTTCTCCTTTGTTGAAACCTTTTGGGGGTTCACCAAATGTTCGGATTTTTCTTTCTGAAGTGGGTCCATGGCGAGACCAGCAATCTTTGGGTCAGTTACCTGACACTCTCGTTTAGACTTAGGAAAATGTGCCATCCGGCACTTCATGTAGGTGTCTCAACATTTTGGCCTTCAATGGCATGCCCCCGGTTGAAATGAGGGGAGTTATTTTGGGTTCAGGGGGTTTCTTTGGTACTGCCCCGCCCTGGTTTTTCTTTTATTTTCTCTCTCTCTTTTCCTTTCTCCTTTTCCCCTACCCTTGCCTCGGGGTTGTGTAAGGGATTTTTTTTTTTGATTGATTCTCTCATTTAGGTTTGGTGCCCCACCCCAGTTTTAGGGCCCTGACAATTTCCATGGATCACGACACATAATGATCAGAGAGGACTTGTCCGTAGGACGAAATGTAGGCTTTGTTTCCACCGTTTAGAAATGAAGGATAAACAGGCTCAAACCCTATATAGCTTCACTCTATGGGTAACCATTATGTATAGCCAAAGTTCTTCTCTGTCTTTTATGGTTCTGTCATTGCCAGCTTGCCCAAGATTCGATGTTACATTCTCTGTAATCAGAAAGGACTTCACAGTAGGACGAAATGTAGGCTGGGCTCAAGGGTTCAAAAGAAATGATATAAAGGCTCGAAATTGACGTATGGGTTAAGCCATGTCTTGTCCACCCCTTTTTTGGTTAGGGCTCGCTTCACCTTTGTTCCTGCAACTTAGCTTCTTCTCATTTTTCCATTTTTGTTCTTTTCTTTCTTTCCCTTCTTTCTTGGGTATTCTGCCCCAATTCTTGATTCTTGCCCTCGGGGTTTGCCCCGGCTTTCGTTCTCTTCTTTTTTCTTTTCTTTTCTTTTCTTTACTTTCGAGGGACTGCCCCAGTTCTTTCTTGAAGTTCTTGCTTTCTGGGGGCTCTTTCCTTTCCTTATTTCTGTCCCCTTTGTTCTTAGGGTGCTTTTCGCTCTGTCCTATCTCCACCTTCCTCCTCTTTGCGTCTCCGACTGTACGAATCCTTATGCCCCAGTTTTGGAGACAAGACATGGTAGGTTAAATGAAGGAATTGTTAGGCTCAAAGTGTTTTGCTAGGATTTCATCTGGTGTCAGATGACTTTTGGAGGAGATCAAGGATGGCCTTTCTTCCTTTCACAAAGAATGTAACACTTAATTACTTTTGCATGATTAGCTGGCTCGAGAGCCATTCTTCTTCTTTGTTCATCATTTTTTTTTGACTTTTTGACTTTACCCCAGTTTGGGGTGGCTAGACATAACGTGGGTTAGAAATGAGACGATCAAGCTCAACACGTTTAACTAGCGGAATTTATTTGAAGTATCTTAGCCAAAAGATGGCCTCTCATCATTTCATTGAGATCATTGATCTTGGATTATGTCAGTGACCTTTGACTAGTATAGGCACCCTGCCCTTTCTTTTCTTTTCTCCCATATCACAATTTGCCCCTTTGTTTGGCGAGGTAGGTTTCTGATGTGATGTTGGGGGGATCCCTTAGCTATGTCGAGACCTACACAGTTTGTGCCATTTGGCACATTTCACTTATCAAATTTGAGTGTTCAGGTTTGTCTCGAGATCACGGTCATGCCTTGGTGTGGTCAAACACTTTAGTGATTTTCCAAAAGGTTTCATGAGTTTGCAAAACAAACATGTTATCAAGCTCAGAATTAAAACGAAAAGACAAAGATAAACAGAAAAGAGCAGCAAACTATGCAAGGGGTGGCCGATGCGAATCAGCGTTCTTGGAATTCAGTTGCATATTCCGAGATTTTTTAATCCAACGGAGGATCAATTTTGAGTTCCCCAGCTTCAAGAAGATCTTGGACTGCATGACGAAGGCTCCAACATTCCTCAGTATCGTGCCCCGGTGCCCCTTTGTGGTAACCGCATGCCTTAGCTGGGTCATACCCTCTACTTGCTGGTGCCCTTCTATTTGGTGGAACCTGCTTCAGGTGTCCTTCTTGCAACAAGGTGGGCAACAATTCTGCCAAGGTATATGGGAGCTGTGTAAACACACGGTTCTTCCTTTCTTCCTTGGTCAAAGGCTCCTTTAGCTGAGCTGGGGCGACACTGGCATGGGGGTGGTCGCTTCCTCTCTTGCGCTTGGCGGATCGAACATGGTTGATCGTTCCTTCATATCTTATGCCTTCTTTCCCTCCATGGGAGGATCCTGTCATGGAGCCACCTATCTTTCCAGCCTTAATCGCATCTTCGATCCTGCCTGCCGCCATGATTAGGTCGGTGAAGTTCGCGGCACACTGTCCTAACAGCATTGTGAAGTATGGTTGCCCCAGCGATGGAATGAACAAAGAAGTCTGTTCTTGTTCAAGGAGCGGGGGTTGCACCACACTTGCTAGTTTCACCCATCTTTTAGCGTAGTCTCTCACAGACTCGCTATTCCTCCTTGACAACCTTTGCAATTCTGAAAGGGTTTGAACCATTTGGCTATTCAAACGATACCGTTGGAGGAACACTGCGGCCAAGTCGTTCCACGTCTTAATTTTGATTTTATCCAGACTCAAAAACCAAGAGTAAGCCGCGTCAGTCAACGACTTCTGGAAGAACTGTACCATGATCTGTTCTTCCTTGGCATACTGACACATGACCTTAGCTCCTGGATGACGGACCCCATGCCGTCGATTCGCTGTTGCATCTCATTCATTACTGGCCCATGGCTAGATTCTGCCGAGTGTTGCCCCAGCGGTGTTTGCTCTCCTTGTTGGTCCATATAGGGCCTTTTCCTTGGTCTTAACAGTATGGACTTCTGCAAGCCCTTTCTTGGTACCTGGGGGACAGTTAACAAGCATTAGTGCAATTTTGCATGAATACAACTTTATCTGATTTATTTATTTTGTTTTCTGATATGTTTTGCCTAACTGATCTATTTTAGCTACCCGTACGTAACAAGGGGAGAGAACCTGATCTTTGAAAACTGATCTATTTCAGACGCTCGGAGGCGACTGGGAAAGAGAACCCTAGTGACCGAATCTGTTTTAGGTACCCGTAGGCAACTGGGAGAGAGAACCCTATTTTTGAAAGCTGATCTATTTTAGCCGCTTGGAAGCGACTGGGAAAGAGAACCCTAGTGGCCAAATCTATTTTAGCTACCCGTAGGCAACTGGGAGAGAGAACCCTAGTGAACAAATCTATTTTAGCTACCCGTAGGCAACTGGGAGAGAGAACCCTATTTTTGAAAACTGATCTATTTTAGACGCTCGGAGGCGACTGGGAAAGAGAACCCTAGTGACCGAATCTATTTTAGCTACCCGTAGGCAACTGGGAGAGAGAACCCTATTTTTGAAAACTGATCTATTTTAGACGCTCGGAGGCGACTGGGAAAGAAAACCCTAATGACTGATCTATTTTAGCTGTTTAGGCAAGGAAAGAGAACCTTCAATTAAAGGGGTTTTGTTTGAGCTCAGAATCACAGGGTTGGACCAATGCAGGGTCTCCGCAGGGGGTGAGCTGAAGAGCAGCACCCAGGCGTACCTCAACCAATCTCCAATTCATTCACTGGCGGCGTCGGCGCCTAATTTCGGCTAGTAGTTCCCGGGCGTGCCTTAGCTAGTCGTTGGTTTAATCACCATTGACTTCGGCGCCTCACAAAGGGGAAGGCTATACCAGGACGTTCATCCACCAAACGGTTCAATCACCTGCGGCTTCAGTGCCCCAAAGTTTGGACCGAATGATCTTGGAAAGATACAGACGGGTGTGATCTGAGCTCAAGGTCTTGGGTGTTTTTAAACACTTGCTGGGTTTTGCGATCTCAATGAGAGAGATGCAGTTAAAGGAAATTAGGTGGTCGCAGCGACCAGGAATATTGCAATTATCTGAGAAGAGGTGGTCTGTCGGAGACCGAGTTGCCCTATTGGAGGGAATTAATTCTTTCATTTCTTGTTCTTGTTTTGTTAAGTTTGAACCACATAGCATAGCGAAAATAAATTCATGCTTCAATCAAAAAGTGCCGCCGCGGCACAAAGTACATCATCATGCTTATCAAAATACAACAAAGCCAAAGTCTAGCTAGGTTGGTCATCATCATAGTGGGAGGACACGTCTTGCCTCCTCAAGGCTCGCAGAAGCTTGTTCCGCAGACGTCGGTCCTCCTCAGCGCGCTTACGCACTAATTCCATTTCATGTTGCAAGGCCATATTGGCCCGCCTACTCTCCCGTTCCGAGTCCACATAAGCTGAATGGATACGGGAGTGGGTCTCCTGCAGTTCGGCCACCCTATCCCTATATGTGTTAGGGGGCGGAACTGGAATGTCGCCTGATGCGACAGGCTGAAGAGGTGGGGGGGCCGTTGTGGCCAAATTCCCGAGCTATCCACTGCTCGTAATCTTGAAAGTGCGATTCGGTGAAAACGTCTTCTCGATATACGCAGACTGTCTTCCACTCTGTCAACAGTTGGGTCCTTAGTCCCTTGGTGAGTGGACCAATCAAACTGCTCATGTCGTCCTTGATTGGGATTCCCTGCGGTTTCCCAAACTGTCTCAGAACCCGAATCGGATAGTACGGCACGGCATGGGTGAGGCCTATCAAGGCAAGTCCCTCTCTTTTCTTGAAAGCTATGATGGGGGTGTAGGGGATGTTGTATGTACCCCACCATCTAATGTCTGTTTCTCCTTTCAGGTGGAGAAAGTGGTTAAACCAATCCTCACGAGTGGGTAGGTCTGGTTTGATCTCTCTTCGAGCCAGCCAATAGATGTTGTCGCCAGTTGCCTTGTAATATGCACTGACTGGTGATGACACCATCAGGTGGTCTTGCAGCCAAAGGTGGAGGAGGGGAGCGCACCCTTGAAACCTCCGGGTTCCGTTTTTGGACAAAGTCAGGGAATGGAACAATTGAGCTAGGATCAGTGGCATGATTCGGTACCCTGCCCTGAGTTGATCCACAATTTCCATGAGGGCCAAATTAATGGTGTCTCCCCCAGTTGGAAAGAAGATTTGCGACATAACCACAAGGGTGAAGGTGTCAAACCAATCCCGGGGTCTTTCCTGCTTTTTGTTTCTTATCTTTTCAGCAAGGCATGTTTTGGAGACCCTAGTGAATGATTTGTCACCTCCTAAGGTCTGGAATTCTCCCCTTGAGAGGCCAAAGAAAGCGCAAGCTTCATTCTTGTAGCTTTCTTTGAGGCTTGGCCTAGCGGGTTCTCCTAAGTCGCGAAATCGGAGGAACAGGTCAAGTTCCTCAATTGTGGGAGTCAACTCATTGATCCCGAATCGAAACACTGAAAGCTGGGGATCCCAGAAAAGCAATGCTGCTTGGATCATATCCCAGTTAATCGGCACGTTTAACAGGGACAAAGTCTGTCCCATGTGGTATTTGTGCTCCCATTCAATCTGCTCACTCCCTTGGAGCTGCCTTGTCCAAGAACGGATCCAGGGGGTATCCCAGGCACACTTTTCTATCCTAGGGAAACGGGTTCTCTCAGATGAGGATGAAGATGCCATGCCAACTATCCGATTGAAATTCCAAATCAGTTTAAGGTTCCACACCAAACTCTTAATCAGTCCTAAAACATGCATAATTTCAAGCAAAAGGCTAATCACTAGCAGTTCTAACATGCTTCACAAAATAAAGCAAAAGACAAAACCAGTGCGGAACTTTAACTCAGGCACACATGGTGTGTGGTCCTAAGGGTTGGCGCCAATGTAGGCGCGACTCCTAGACATACTTGTGTAAAGGAGCACATTCAAGTCCTGATCGGTCTTTCTGTCTTTCCTCTGTTCTTTCATCTGCTTCCGGTGTCGTACCACAGCAAAAATTACAACTTGCCATCGAGGGCGAAGGTTTACAAGATATTTACCAAAAACTTCAAAGAACTCATCCTTAAGGCTGTTGGGAGCCAAAAGGGAGGATACAAATTGCTTTTCAAGCGGGTAGGCTAAAAATTCCTAGATCTAGGGTTTAGTGCCCATGTTCTGATCTGGCATGCTTTCATCTGTTTGTCTGATCTGGCCGGCTTTCATCTGCTCTAAAAGACCAATCTGGACTTAAAGCGCTCCCAGCGGACTCTAATGGGTCAAGACCCATAGCATACAGGACTCCATGCATGGATCTGGGGTGGTTCCCCTGATCAGAATTAGGTGAGCTTCCTAAATTAGGGCTGAGGTCGCCCATGATCTAGGGTTTACTCAATTTGATGCAAAAAGCGGGGGTTGCTGCCCCTAATGGACTCTGAATTTTATTCCAATTTTATTCATCATTCACATCCTACTCACCCTCTCATGCTCAACGCAAGGTTCATTCAGAAACGTTAGGTGGGGAAGGATACCCAGCCCGAGACATAAGCCTACAAGGGTCTGGACCAGTACTGGATCCTCGTGTGCCACGGCAAGAAACCAGTGGTGCTAATGGACTCCAGAAAACTGGGGGGATGGGTTTACCCTGCTTTCCCCGGCAAGCCACGGGAGCGTAGGTGCTAATACCATCCCAAAGATCAGTTCATAGGAATCAGAAGGGTAGGCTGCTAGAGAGATCTAGGTTTGGTAAAGAAGTAGCAATATCCGATTTCACTCATCTACCAAAGGTCGGATCATTCACGCAGCCTCCCTCGTGCGTGTCACCCCACGCAGTTTATCTCACAAGAACGGAAATAAATAAAAATCCATCCACGGTGTGGTGGTGTGCCCGTGTGTGCAGTTGGGCTACGTGCTGTGTCTACACAGGTGAGATTTGTCTAGATTTTGTTGGTAAAGGGATTGTTACTATCTTGTATAGCAAGGTGCAGAATTAGCACGCACTACGAGGTTCTGGGAGAGTCCCCAGGTAAGTAGGGGGTCACAAGGGACCACTTAAATCCCACTTGCCTTAGGCAATTATCGCGTCCCTTTGACAGGACTCCCCAGAACGCGTAATTACGCGTATTCTGTGTCTTACTAAACGAGGTAGTAAGAAACCCTAAACATCAACTAAATCTCTCTTTATGCTGACTCATCTAACTAGGGTCCTACTGGGCTGACCAAGTCCCCAGCAGAGTCGCCAGGCTGTGCGCGCGTGGGAAACGCGGCACAGGGTAATTCGGAGTCGCCACCGCCTGATGGGGTGCAGGCGGACACCTGGGTGCCTAATCTTACCTATTAGGGCTTTTTGGTCTGCGGCTTGAGATTCTAAGTCTGTTCTCGGTTGTGGTTCGGGGAAGTCCGTAGACACCCCGGTCCACCCCGTCGGATGACGGGTCCCGTGGGTTCCCTGGTTTGAGTCAGCTTGCATTGGTCTCACCTGATTCCTAATCCGATATGCAATTTGGTTAAGTCTGGCGGGACCGCCAAAGTGGTGTGGGTCCCTTTACTTGATTTTATCTTTTTAATTAAGATGATCTGGGCCTGGTGGGGTGGGCCCCGTTGGAAGGCCCACAGTATCCCTTAGTGGGCCAAGTGTGGCCCGCATGTTCCTTGGTGGACCAAGTGTGGCCCTTTGGATTTTGGCTCACTTTGAATTGATTTTATTTTAGAGTTCAAGTTGGATTAGTTAAGTGGATTTCATGCCAAAAGTGGGCCGGGATTGCTTTGTGGGCCCTTGAGTGGGCCCCACAATTGGTTGCCAAGTGATTTTGATTTTATCTTTCTTATCTGTGTCAAAATGGTCCAAGCATTGGGCTTGGGGCCCTTTACCTGGGCTTGGGCTTGAAAGCCTAAGGCTTCCTGAGTTAGGGTTTGGAAACCCTAAGTTGGTCGGGTTCATGGGCTTAGTGGGCCCGATAGGCCCTACCCGTGGTCTCGGCCAAACCATATCTTACTTTAATCATGCATGGCCCAATTAGGGCTTGGGTGGGCCTCAAGTGGTCTGGCCCACTCAAATCTTTTATTATCTTTTTTAAGCATGAATGGGTTGGTCGGGCTTGGTGGGCCCCGTTGGAAGGCCCACCGGAAATCAATTTGGACCGGGTTGGTCCATGGCCCATGTTGGGTTTCCGGGTGACCCGGGAACCCTATTGGTTCATTCGGTTCGGTTTGGAAATAAAGCCCACATTCAGCAATAATCACATAAGAAAATGCACAAAATTGACACCCTATCAAGACAATGCACAAAATGCACAAAATCGGCCTGTTTTGGACCTAGCGCTCACCTCCTGAGGTGAGCGCCAGGTGGGCGCCAGATGGGCGCCAGAACTGGGCGAAATTTTGACCTGGCGCTCACCCGATACCAGGTGAGCGCGAGCTGGGCGGGAGGTGAGCGCGAGATGGGCGCGAGGTGGGCGCCAGAATTTCACTTGGTTTTTAGGTGAGCGCGAGCTGAGCGCCAGGTGGGCGTCAGCTCGGCGGGAAGTGGGCTGAAAGGGGCGCCCACCTCCTAGGTGAGCACCAGGTGGGCGCCAGGTGGGCGGCAGGTCACTGTGATTTTCAACTCTCTGTTTTTTTGAGATCTCCAACTCTGGCCGATTTTTTTTAGGTCTGTAACTGTTCCACTAGCCTCCCAACATGCCCAGAACACCTCCCAACTAATTTTGGATTTAATCTAAACACATTTTATTTCAAGTTTTGAAAACCCAGAAAACTCATAGTACAAACATGCATTCAAAATACTTCACGAATAATATGCCCAGGACACTTCCCCGGGCTTCGACCACTCCCCAGAAGCCCCTTAAACATGTATTCAAACTAATCTAAACATGCTTCATGCTTCATGCTTCATCCCAAAATCTCTTAAAAGAAAACAGACCCGATAAAAAACTGGTACAGATGCATTAATATCTTAAAGGAGGGGGGGTGATGGGAGCATGCTCAAGGGTGCACAAGCAACATGTTAGCAAACCCAGTAATGTAAAAAAACAAAAGGAACCACATGCAGACATTGCATGTACTTCCACCCACGACTAGACCTTCAAGCACGCACCCTAACATCCGAAGAAGGGAATGAGGAGGGGGGTTTACAGGGGTACAATGGATGTAGGGAACTTGGGAACATGCTCCCTTTTCAGCGCGAACAACACATGCATCTTCCTCTTCCTTACTTGGTGGTCTTCATCAGATGGAAGTGAACAAAAAAAACATGGTTTCATGGCTGTGGCCTCATACCACCGAATAAGACCGGCTTATGAAAAAAACATCACATACTCATATATGTATAACCCAAAGTAACAGGGATGTTTACCTGGTGGTTCTTGAGTTCTGGAGCTGAGTGGGGGAGCCTCCTCGAAGTCGGACAGCGGCTGGAGCCTCCTCTTTACCGCACCAACAGTAGCAAGCTTCCACTTGCTTGGGTGGAAATGGAGAAGAACCAAAGGGGGTGATGCGCTTGGGGTTTTTTGGGAAGCAAGCAGGGGTGAAGAGAGGGGCTTCGGGTGAAGGAAGAAGAAAATCAAACAAAAAAACCCTTCAAACCCTCCAACACTCCGAACACTTAGTTTCTTTTTCCAAAAATCTTCCAACCCTGTGCGCGAACTTCGCGCGGCCTTATATAGGCCAGAAAAAAGGGTATGCGCCCACCTTGGCGCCCAGCTCAAGGTGGGCGCAAGCCCGCTCGCCACGTCCGCACGAGCGGCATAATGATGAAAATCATTTAATGCCGCCGCTCGCAGGACGTAAAAATCTGAAAAATTCAGATTTAGTCCCTGGCAATTTTTGATTTAATCCGATATTCTCGGATTTTCACGGATTTAGTCCCTGGGATATTTCGTATGTTTGGATATTTACGGATTTAATCCCCGAGATATTTTCCTGCGCAACTCGCCACGTGTGCAGCTTTTTGCCACGTGCGCAGATTGCCAGTTTTGCTGCCCGGGAATTTCGTCAGCTCATAATTTCTTCATCCGGACTCCGATCTGGGCAAACTTAGTTTCATTAGAATCGTATCGGAGCCCTCCATCCCATGACCTAGGGGTAGGCCTCTGGATCGGTTTTAGCAGAAAGTCAACTTTTGGCTCTGCTCAAGTTTGACCGCCCGCAGAACCTTCATCCGGACCCCGATTCCTGCAAACTCAGTTGCGTTGGAACCGTGTCGAGATTCTCTATCCAATGACCTAGGGGTAGGCCTCTGGATCGGATTTTAGCAGAAAGTCAACTTTTGGCTTTGCTCAAGTTTGACGACCCGCAGAACCTTCATCCGGACCCCGATTCCTGCAAACTCAGTTGCGTTGGAACCGTGTCGAGATTCTCTATCCAATGATATAAAGCAAGGTACTTGGCACGGAATTCGAGGAAAAGTCAACTCCTGGCTTTTCCTTAAGTTTGACCGCCCGCAGAACCTTCATCCGGACCCCGATTCCTGCAAACTCAGTTGCGTTGGAATCGTGTCAAGATTCTCTATCCAATGAGATAAAGCAAGGTGGCCAATTTCATTTGATCAAAAAAGTCAACTTTTCACCCCTTAGGGTTTGACTTTCTGTCCAGGGTTTGCATTTTTGTTTTTTCGGGGAGCGCAAAAATGAGGTGCTTACAATATGATTGGAGAAATCCATCCGAAGGCATCAAATGGGCACCGATTCATCTTGGTTGCAATAGATTATTTTACCAAGTGGGTAGAGGCCGTGTCCTTTACAGAGGTCAAAGGGTCCCATGTACTGAAATTCATCAGAAATAATATTGTCTGTCGCTACGGTGTGCCTGAAGCACTGATCACAGACAATGCCAAGAATCTGAATAACAAGGACATGGACAAGATGTGCGAAGATTTGAAGATCAGGCATTTAAATTCCACAGCATACAGACCCAAGATGAATGGAGCAGTAGAAGCTGTTAACAAAAATCTGAAGAAGATATTGGAAAAGATGGTAGTCACCTACAGAGACTGGCATGAGAAGCTGCCATATGCTTTGCATGCATACCGAACCTCAATCAGGGTCTCAACCGGAGCAACTCCTTTCTCTCTTGTATATGGAATGGAGGCAGTCCTTCCCGTAGAAGTGCAGATCCCTTCACTCAGAATCCTGAAGGAAGCAGAGGTTGACGACATTGAATGGGAAGAATCAAGGTTTGACCAGTTGCAATTGTTTGATGAAAAAAGAATCAGAGCTTTGTGCCATGGACAACTCTATCAGCAGAGAGCAGCTCGGACTTATAACAAAAAAGTAATACCACGACACTTCAAGGTGGGCAACATTGTTATGAAAAAGATATTCCCCCACCAAGAAGATAATAGAGGGAAATTCAAGCCAAACTATGAAGGACCTTTCATAGTACACAAAGTTCTGTCCAGAGGAGCACTAATCCTACAAGAGATGGACGGGACTATTTTTCCTGAGCCAATAAATGCAGATGCAGTCAAACTGTATTATCCTTGAGATCGTTCCAATTGGGAAATGAAGAGAGGCCATCTTTGACTCTCCCCCAAACTTGAAAATCCTTTCAAGCACCCAAAAAAAAAAAAAAAAGTTCTCCCCTAGTTAGCTACTTTTGGGCCTAAAAATTTCTTTTCAAACCTAGTACAGGTGTTCCTTCACATCAAAATGGGCATTCCTGGCCCTAACTCAAGTATAAAAAAAAAAAAAAAAAGAGAGCAATTGCAAAGAAAATCAACAAAAAGAAGAAAAGAAAAGCAAGTACAAAGTAAGATGTGGAAAATATGAACCCCACACCAAAGAAATAAGCCAGGATGTAAGCCCCAACAATAAAAGGAGCACTGTACAGACCTATAAAATCACAGCCTTCTTGGGCCACTTATCTTTCTTTCAAAACCCCGGCCTAGCCTACATTTCGTCCTATCTTGAAGACCTCTCGGATCCCAAAGTGAATAATCTTGAGCAAAACAGTCAAATCTGTGTTTTCTGGCGATGACGGAATTGGATTCTCCCTGAAAGGACTAGACATGGTGAAAACCCAAAAAGGGCGCTATGTGCAAAAAGGGTCAGTCGTGGTCAAAAAAAAAAAAAAGAGCTGGTCATGCCTTGATTAGAGATGGAAATGCAGCAAAAAACAGAAATAGGATGGACAGTGCACTAAACAGGGATAACCAAGTGATCTGAAGGGCCCAGACTGGCAGACTGTGTTTAGGTTAACGCTTCACAAAGGCCTATGATGACAAGGCTTAAAAATACCAAGCACTCTAATCTATGTCTAACTTAATGATTGACTTTTATGATAATTGCAGGCACAGACACACACTACCACATCTGTGTTTTTCCGTAATTATTCTGCTTAACTATTCTTGGAATTTCCCCATCTGTGTTGCTAACCCGTGAAGAGGGGCTCATTGCCTTAATCAATAGCCATTTTGATTTTGATAAATTAAAAGGCCTAGAATAAACCAACCCTATATATCTGACATTTTGTTCCTTGTACAGGTTCAAAGAAGGAAGAAAGATGCAAGATGAACATAAGGAGGATACTTTGTTCCTTCATTCCCCAGCAGAGGTTTCTTCCCTTTCATCCCCAGCGGAGTTGAAGAAAGAAGATCGTCAAGATCTTTAGACCCTCCAACAAAACTTCAAAATCAAAGAGGGACATCACAATAATTCCCAGAGAGTCATCTAGACAGATCATACTCCCACCAGATCCCCAGTGGAGTAACTCTTGAATGGAAAAGAAGCTCTAATGCCTTGACAAGACAAAAAAGCCTGGCAAGGAGAAGCAACAAGGAAGAACAATAATGGGCCAATTCGCCCCCTCTTGTAAATTTTGATTTCCCACTTTTGTAAATAGTATAGGCTAGAATAGGTGTGTGATCTCCGAGATAATGGACGGCAGCGCGAGAGCTTCCTCCCGTCCTCCCACCGGCACTCCCAAACCCATACCTTCGCCCATCTCTCTAAAAAAAAAAAAAAACCTCAAGGAATCAAGGATTGAAGTCACTAAAAGCTTTAATGGAACAAACAAGAAGACAAGAACATTGTTAAGTGCCTTGCATCAACGCCGAAACAGGCTGATGAGCTCAGATTTAATCCTATCTTTCTTTTTCAAAAAACTAAGGAACAGCCCTATTCAAACCCGAGAGAGGGTATAGGGATTCCAGTCAGGAAGTGATACCAGACATCTGACACTTCCCTTTCAATTCAGTGATTGAGCTCGTCGACCCTGTCGACAGAAATGCAAGGTACAAAAATAAGGTTCTTTTTCTTCTTTGCCGTTCATCCCCTAAGGTGACTCCAGCAAAGAGGGGCAGCTGTTAGCACCTGATTTTTGCACCCCCAAAATAAAGAAAAATGAAAAGTCGAAATAAAAGTCAAACCCTGAGGGGGGTCAAAAATTGACTTTTTGATTCAAGAGAATTTGGCCATCAAACTTCATATCATTGGAAAGAGCATTTCGACACGGTTCCAACGCAACTGAATTTGCTGGAATCGGAGTCCAGACGAAAAAGATATGAGCTGGTCAAACTTTTGAGGAGCAAAAAGTTGACTTTTTGCTCAACCCCAATTCAACTGCCAAATTTGATCCCAATGGATAGGTGATTCCGAGCCGGTTCCAACGACACTAAGTTTGCTGAAATCGGACACCGGATGAAGAAGTTATGAGCAGTTGAAGTTTCAGAAAAACTCCCCATGTGGCAAAAAAGACAGTAAAAATGGAATAAACCAATAAAATAAATAAGATAAATGTGTTTAATAATATTTTAATAAAGAGAATCTCGCTTTTTAATAAAATAATCGAAAAATCGAATAAGAATCTTGCAAAAAACCAAATTGAATAAAGGTTTGAAATCCAAACATTTTAAAAACGTGCTGGACTGTACTTGATTTACGGGCAGGGCATGCCCGTATTTGAAATACGGGCAAGATTCCGGAAGAGAACACGCGTCACCATACGGAGGGACATGCGTCCCGTACGACTGAATCTGCGATAATTGCAAATATTTGTTTTTCGCCCGTACTTGAATTACGGGCAAGGCACGCCCGTACTTGAAGTACGGGCAAGGCACGCCCGTACTTTAACTACGGGCACGGGATTTTTGCCTATAAATAGAGAGGCCACCCCCCTTCATTTGGAGAAGCCTTCTCCCAGGCCTTCACCCCCTCTCTCCCTTGCTGTTACCACGACCAAACCTTGCCCAATTCCTGCCCTTCCAAAACCTAAACCTCTTTTTATACCCAAACTACCCCTATGCTCTAAGATTACCCAAAACCATGCCCAAATCCACTTCAATTTGGCCTTGAACCCATCCACCTTAACCAAGCTCTTCCCATTTCATCCTAACAAAATTTGAAGGACGCGGAAGCGCTGCCAAATTCATCGGAGAATTCACCACTAACAAAAACCATATTGTAAGTATGTTGAGTTTTACAATGTTCCCATTTTGACTTTCTTCTCTAAGTCTCCTTTGAATACTTTTAATGTTATTGACTCCCTTGCTGTTTTGAGTGTCATGGGGAGATGATATCAAAAGAATTGATCATTACGAGAAAGGAAGAAAAGAAGTGTATAAAAAAAAAAACACACTTTGATTAACTAATCCAATAACCTCTTTTTTTTTAAGTGTTTGACATAGAAGGATTGATCCCTTCTTGAAATTAAAGAAGTGTGTTGTAATTTCCCACTTCCCCACTCCAAAATATGATCACGGATCACCCCAAAAGATGCTGGTCTTCCTGTTAGAAGAAGAAGAAAGGAGAAGAAGGCCTTGTAGGCCAAAAGAGGAAAGGGAAGGACTTTGAAGAACCCGGAATTCCAGCTGAAGTCATTAAAGCACTTAAGAAGACCACGGAAATGATCCCAGGAAGAATCGGCATCTAAAATGCAAAACTGGAGGTGCCTGTAAACTCAGAACGGTCCCGTCTGGACCGTGTTTACTTCACGGGCAAGGCCAACCGGATTCCATTCACGGGCGATGGTGGACCGTATGGAAAATACGGGCGATTGTAATGTAACTTAAAAAATGTAATTTCTCGGCCTGGTTGGATCAATTCCGGCCTGAACCGACCTCTGTAGCATTTTGGGCTTTCTTAAGCCCATTTTTGGACTTTGGGCCTGGATAGGCCCATCAAGACCCCTTTGGCCCACTAGTTGGGCCCCACTTTTGACTGGCCCATAACAGGCCTGTTTTCAATAAACAGGTCCAAGGCCACTTGACCCTTGGCTAATGGGCCAAATCCAAGCCCACTAAGCCCATGGCATGTATAAATAGTTTAAATAAATAACCAAAATGGGTTACCCAATAACCCAACTGGGCCCAAGGCCCAACCATGGCAGCCCACGGGTCTTCCAACGGGACCCGGGTCCGACCCATTTCATTTAGATAAATAAAGAAGGTAAAATCAAAATAAAAGGGACCCAAAAACCAGGGAGACCCGAGGGACCCGTCAAACCGACGGGGCGGACCGGGGTGTCTTTAGGACTTCCCCGGATCGTAACCGAGGACTTAGCCAAATCTCTAATAAGCCGCAGACCAGACTTAGACCCGATTAGGGCAAAACCGTGTCTGCCTGCACTCTCAGGCAGTGGCGACTCTGAATGTCCCGAGGCGCGCACCAAAGGTACGCCCGGTGTGCGATCTAGGCCAGGTTTAGGTGCGCACACTAGACTTGAGTTCTAAGTTGCCAATTAAGCCAAAACCCAAAAACCATACGCTTGAAGGTGGAGAAACACATTTTCAGCTAAAAGTACACAATTGCATTTGGGGAATTGGGTGTAAATGTGGGAAGGCCGTTTGCATGTTTTACAAGCCAAGGTATAATGTGAATACCATATTGAATGAAGGTAATACAAGGTGGCAAGGTAAAGCCATGTTCTTTTCATGAATGTATGAATTGTGGCAAGTATGATGTCCAAGCCCAATCTGGGGCAAGTTTTGAGGGTCAAGTTAAGGTGAACATCAAGTGGGAATGAAAAAAAAACCTAATCTAGTGAAAAAATGAGTCAAAAATGGCCATTTCGGCATTAACCGGCAACTCAGGCTGGTTAAGAACACTTTCCTTCATATCCGGTATATATTCCCGGATATAAAGACATATGCGTGTATCCGGTCATTGTTGCCGGATACAATAAGACATATGCTTATCCGGTATAGTATGTCGGATACATTCAAAAAATGCACAAATTGGCTTTTCAGCCCAAATTTTCAGAATAAAATGCCTAAAACACTGTGGATAATCCTTAGGCACCCCGAAAAGAACATAAAAATGTTTCAAAAATACAAAATAAAAAAACACAAAAAAAACAAAAAAAAAACAAAAGAATAAAAAAAATATACTTTCAGGATTTAACCTAATTTTGAAAATCAAAGAGGGAACCAAGGTGTCATATTTTTTGATACCAATTCAACTCAAACATATTTCAATTAAGCTTTTGCATTTGAAAACTGAGAAAATTCAGAAGAGAGAAACCTTTGGTTGGTTATTTTTATCAATCAAAGTCAAAAAATTTTAGGACATTTGGAAGCCTCAGAATATTCCAAGAACCTTTGTTTGGTCACGAGAACCACTCAAAGTCAAAAATTTTTCGGACATTTGGAAGCCTCAGAATATTCCAAGAACCTTTGTTTGGTCACGAGAACCACTCAAAGTCAAAAATTTTTAGGACATTTGGAAGCCTCAGAATATTCCAAGAACCTTTGTTTGGTCACGAGAACCACTCAAAGTCAAAACGTTTTAGGACATTTGGAAGCCTCAGAATATTCCAAGAACCTTTGTTTGGTCATTAGAACCACTCAAAGTCAAAACTTTTTAGGACATTTGGAAGCCTCAGAATATTTCAAGAACCATTGTTTGGTCACGAGAACCACTCAAAGTCAAAACTTTTTAGGACATTTGGAAGCCTCAGAATATTCCAAGAACCTTTGTTTGGTCACGAGAACCACTCAAAGTCAAAACTTTTTAGGACATTTGGAAGCCTCAGAATATTCCAAGAACCTTTGTTTGGTCACGAGAACCACTCAAAGTCAAAACTTTTTAGGACATTTGGAAGCCTCAGAATATTCCAAGAACCTTTGTTTGGTCACGAGAACCACTCAAAGTCAAAACTTTTCAGGGCATTTGGAAGCCTCAGAATATTCCAAAAACCTTTGTTTGGTCACGAGAACCACTCAAAGTCAAAACTTTTTAGGACATTTGGAAGCCTCAGAATATTCCAAAAACCTTTGTTTGGTCACGAGAACCACTAAAAGTCAAAAATTTTTAGGACATTTGGAAGCCTCAGAATATTCCAAGCAAAAAATAAATAAATAAATAAAAATAAAAATAAAAGTAAAAATAAAAATAAAAAACAAAAAAATCTGGACTGGTGTTCACCTGACCTACTTGTCTACATTTATAGGGGTGTGTTTCAAATTAAATGGAAGCTGACTTGTGTCTTTGTTTTTCTTACCCAGGTACAATTATTTGCAACCATTGTTCCCGTGACCAGATCCAAAACCAGAGCCATGAACACTGAAGAGAACCAAGCCCAAGCCACCGTACCTGCTCAGGACTTTGCTCAGCTGCAAGAGCAGGTGGCTGGTCTGGCCAAGATGCTGGGAGACTTACTGGCGGCTCAGGCCCAGGCCCAAAATCAAGCCTCTACTTCCCATCCGGCACCACCACCTCAGGCCTACATGCCGCCTCCGGCTCAACCCATGCTGGAGCCCATTTCTGAACCAGTCCCTGAACCCATTCTGATCAGGGAAAATACAGCAGAATCTGAGAAAGAGCTGGAAAAGGAAAAGGCCAGAGATGAGATGGAAAAGAAGATGCTGCTCAGGATAGAAAGGATCCAGGCAGAGCTGAAGGAAGTGAAGGGGGGAAGCAGTCATGCAGGCACCACCTTCGAAGATCTGTGCATGTATCCTGACGTATGTCTACCGGCCAAGTTCAGGTGCCCGGACTTCGACAAATTTGATGGCACGGGCTGCCCATTGAGCCACTTAAAATTATACTACGGGGCCCTATGCCAATTTGGCTGGGATGACGGCATATTAATCCAACTCTTTCAGAGGAGTTTGACCGGGTCAGCTCTCAGGTGGTTCACTACAGTGGACCATGGAAGAATCAGGAGGTGGAAGGACTTGGCTGATGCGTTCCTGGATCAGTACAAGTTTAACTCTGAGATCGTGCCAGACCGGTACGACATGATGAGGATGAGCAAGGGGAAAGATGAGCAGGTACGACAGTACGCCAAGAGGTGGAGAGAGGCCGCCTCCTAGGTCAGGCCACCTATGCAAGAACCGGAGATGATCTCCACATTCATGGGCATGCTGGGGCAGCCCTTCTACAACCATTTGGTGGGCCAGATCACCACCAACTTTGCAGCCCTGGTACAAGTGGCGGACCGGATCGAGGAAGGGGTTAGGTTAGGAAGGCTGATAGACTACTCTACTCTGACTGGGCAGTCTGATTCCTCTGCCTCCATGGCCCAGAAGAAAGGGGCTGGATTTAAAAAGACAGGAGCCCGAAAAGAAGGAGAAGTGAACCAGGTCCAGGCTCCTCCAGCCAAGAAGCCACTCCATGTTAACATCTCTGCACCCCAGCAGGCCCAACAGGCCCAGCAGTTGTACCAGACCCCGCATAATGTCAATTTCTCCCCTTTCGTGCCTGCAAACCAGAGGAGGGCCTTTACTAAGGAGGAGCGGGAGGCCTGGATGGCAGCAAGGAGGAATAGAGTCTTTACTCCTCTCCCGATATCGCTGTCCCAACTGCTGCCAACCCTGCTGAAGGGGGAGTATTTGACCCTGAAGAAGCCTAACCCAAATGCCCCGAAGGGTAGAAATTTTGATCCAGCAATCACATGCGATTATCACATGGGTGCACCGGAGCACTCTACTGACACTTGCTGGATGCTGAAGCATGCGGTCCAGGACCTGTTGGACCAGAAGGCTTTGGTCTTTAACACTGCTACACCCGCCTCGTCGGGAAATGATATTGGGCAAAACCCTCTGCCGTACCACAATGGGGCAGGCCCATCCAACTCCATCACAGCCATATCCACCACAAGAAGGGCCTTTGACCCATCTCAGCTCATAGCTCCAGTAGGAACCACTATCCAGGTCCGATTTTTCCCAGAGGAGGGAGAGGAGGAGATCAACATGGTCTCCCAGAAAAATAATCTTGCTGCTGAGGACATAAGCTCCTCTTTAAACTGAGTCTCTTCACTCATGGCCCAGATGAATACTGCAAGGCCCCCATTGGTCTTCAATTGTAGTCCACCCATCTATTCACCATCCAAGCCATCCAAGGCTCCACTGGTCATCAACCTTGACCCCACCACTGCTTCCATCACTTCTTCGGTCCCCACAAACTCCCAACTTCAACCCCTGGTTGTAAATGTTTAGCCAGCCCACACTATCCCTAAACCGGTCCATACATCCCAGTCCAAACTCCAGCCATTAGTGGTTGATATCCCCAAACTAGCCTATTCTGATGCCGCTGTACCATGGAATTACAGCAAGGGAATCACGGCTACGGTTTCAGTGGTTAGGAACCCGAACCAGGAGGAGGTGAACCTCATGACGAGGTCAGGGAGATGTGCAGGGGGTGAGGAGAAAGAAAAGGAGACAGAAGCAGAAAAAGAAAAAAAAGAAACTGAAGAAAAAAGAAAACAAAAAGGAAAAAACAAAATAGGAGAAGACACCCCCCAGGGTGCAGAAAATGGGGCAGCAGACCTCATAAAAATAATCAAAAAAAGTGAATTTAATCTTGTGGATCAGCTAAACAAGGTCCCGGCCCAGATTTCAATACTGCGCCTTTTGCTGAATTCCGAAAAGCTTAGGGATGCATTGTTAAGGGTGCTACAGAGTGCACATGTATCCCAGACAATCGATCCAGACCAGCTTGGCAAAATGGTTGGTCAAATCTTGTCACATAATGTGATAAGTTTCTCAGAGGGTGAGATCAGCCCAGGTGGGTGCTATCACGTTGACCCTTTGCACATTACTGTGCTTTGTAAGGGCTGCATGATCGCACGGGTACTAATTGACAACGGGTCGGCGTTAAACGTTTGCCCGTTAATCACTTTTACCAAGCTGGGTCTGGACCAGTCAAGGATCAAGCAAAATGGGCGGATAGTTAGGGCTTTTGATAGCTCCAAGACCCACTCCCTAGGGGAAATTGAACTGCCGGTCACAATTGGGCCAAATATCTTTAACATCACATTTGAGGTGATGGATATACCCGCATCCTTCAATCTGCTCCTAGGAAGGCCATGGATATATTCGGCTAGGGCAATACCATCCACGCTCCATCAGAGGGTGAAATACGTAAGAGGGCAAAGGGTGATAACAGTCCTAGCCGAAAACTTGGTGCCGCCCATCGTGTCACCTCATGTACCCTTAATCAATGTAGACTTAACTGTCGACAAGATTGCGTTTCACTCGTTTCAATTTGAAACGGTCAATTTCATACCTGGAGGGTGTGAGAAAAAAGAAAAGAAACAGACTACTGCAGAAGAAATGGTGAAGAAAATGATGGAGAAATACCACTTTCACCCGGGAAAAGGCCTGGGAGTCAATTTTCAGGGAATGGTGGAGCCAATCATGGCTAAGAAACTGGTTCCTAAAGTTGGACTGGGGTTTAAACCCTGAGGCTGGAGGAGGATGAAGCATGAAGAAGGAGAGGAAAGAAGTAAGGGAAAACTCCCTCATTTAAGGGAAAGCTTCCCAAAACCCTCTTATACAATCCAAATATCTCCTCCCATGGACCAGTCCAAGCCTCCATACCACAACATCAACCCATTTCAAAAGCCTTTTGTTTCGGCCTTGCAACCATACAACCCATCTCCAATACTGGGAGCAGTGGATGGGCCTGGGCCACAACCAGAGCAGCAGACAAACTTCTCTGAAGAAGTGGGGGCTTTCTTCGCCATGACTGAAGGCGAGAAAACTGGTAGTGACAACGAGCTACCGTTCATTGATTGGGCCGCAGTGAAGATTCCGGATGAGGTTATATCTGGATTGGGCCCCGTAGCAAAAAAGGGCAGTACCCACCCAGTGATGATGGCATCGGATGCTGGGCTTGAGGAGCAAGCTTTCCCTATTTCCCCTGCTCCCCAAAATTTTATGTTAAACAATTGGGAGGAAACTCCCCTTACCTTTGAAGTAGCGTCTGTGTGGCAAACTGACGCGGCTTCCAAAAAAAAACTCCAATAGTGGAATGCCATTTCCCTGAAGGTTCTAATGGGCCTTCGTCTTCAGGGGGATTATGTTTAGTAGGCTCACAAAAAACCCAAAAAGATTTTTCTATTTTTTCTAGAAAATTTAATTTTTCCAAAAAGGTCCAAACCACTTATGAACCATATAATCAAACCGAATTGGACCAGGTTGAATATGACTTCGACCTTGAGCTCGACTTTGACCTCATGGGGATCGAAGAAGAGACCGAGGTCAAAGAAGAAGACCTTACAAAAGAAATTGAATACCAATTGGAACATCATGAAAAGGGGGTCCAACTTAATATTGAGGAGACCATATCCATAAATCTTGGGACTGAAGAGGACCCAAAAATTGTGAAAATCGGGTCATGCTTGTCTAATGTGCAGCAAAATGAAATGTCGCGGTTCTTGGCAGATTACAAGGATGTGTTTGCTTGGTCGTATCGGGACATGCCAGGGTTGGACACAGACATGGTGGTGCATAAGTTGCCAATTTTACCAGGGGTTAAGCCAATCAAGCAGAAGCTGAGAAGATTGAAACCTGAGTGGACTCTGAAGGTCAAGGACGAAGTGGTCAAACAATTTCAAGCCGGATTTCTGGCAGTCTCAACGTACCCAGAATGGCTCGCAAACATAGTGCCGGTACCAAAGAAGGACGGGAAGGTCCGAATGTGCGTAGACTATAGAGACTTGAACAAGGCAAGCCCAAAGGACGATTTTCCGCTTCCAGACATCGACATTCTGGTCGATAACACTGCGGTACATAGCCTGTTCTCCTTCATGGATGGGTTCTCTGGATATAATCAGATCAAGATGGCTAAGGAAGATCAAGAGAAAACGGCATTTATCACACCTTGGGGCACATTCCACTACACGGTCATGCTGTTTGGGCTTAAGAATGCCGGGGAAACATATCAGCGGGCCATGACAGCACTATTCCATGACATGATCCACAAGGAGATGGAGGTCTATGTGGACGATATTATTGCTAAATCATGCAAAGAGGAGGACCACTTGATCAATCTGAAGAAAGTGTTTGATCGGCTCAGGAAGTACAGTCTACGGCTTAACCCGGCTAAGTGCGTCTTTGGGGCTACATCAGGGAAGTTACTGGGGTTTATAGTGAGCCGAAGAGGAATTGAAATTGACCCGGCTAAAGCCAAGGCAATAATTGAAATGCCAGCACCCAAAACCGAGAAGGAGGTTCGTGGTTTTCTTGGGAGGATTCAGTACATAAGCCGGTTCATAGCGCAGCTCACTGCTATCTGTGAACCAATTTTCAAGCTTCTGAGGAAGGATAACCCGACGGTCTGGAATGAGGATTGCCAGCAGGCCTTCGATACGATCAAGGAATATTTACTGAACCCACCTGTGCTAGTGCCACCAACTCCAGGAAGACCACTGATCCTGTACTTGTCAGTGTTGGAAACGTCGATGGGATGTGTCTTAGGGCAGCATGATGAGACTGGTAGAAAAGAAAGGGCCATTTACTATCTGAGTAAAAAATTCACGGAATATGAAGCCAAGTATTCATCATTGGAGAAGACTTGTTGTGCTTGGGCCACTCAGAGGCTAAGGCATTACTTCCTTAGTCACTCCACACTATTGATATCCCGGATGGACCCGCTGAAGTATTTATTTGAGAAACCGGCACTGACTGGCAGAACGGCAAAGTGGCAACTACTACTGTCCGAGTTTGACCTCACATACATCACTCAAAAGGCGATCAAGGGTCAAGCCATAGTTGATCACCTGGCTGCACATCCTCTGCCAAAATATCAACCCTTGAAGACCAACTTCCCAGATGAGGCAATTCTGTATACTGAAGAGGAGGACAGTGAGAGTTCTTGGCAGATGTTCTTGGATGGGGCCGCCAACATGAATGGGAACGGAATAGGGGCAGTCTTGGTTAAACCAGATGGTTCACACATCCCGATTGCAGTAAAGCTAAGATTCCAGTGCACCAATAACATAGCAGAATATGAAGCATGCATAATTGGATTGCAAGCAGCCATGGATCATAAAGTAGAGGAACTTGACGTATACGGGGATTCGAGTCTTATCATCTTCCAAACAACTGGTGAGTGAAAAACCAAGGATCACAAATTGATCCCCTATCACCAGTATTTGGAAGAAATAAGCACAAATTTCACTCGAATTTCCTTCAACTATATGCCAAGGGCCAAGAATCAGTTTGCGGATGCTCTAGCAACCTTGGCTTCAATGGTCAACATACCAGAAGGAGTGGACATCAGACCGCTGGAAATTGAAGTTAGAGATGAACCATCTTACTGTCTCGTTTTAGAGGGAGCACCAGAAGAAGAAGCACCGTGGTTTCAAGATATAAAAAATTTCTTGAACAATCGGAGTCTGCCAGAAAATGCCACTGCTACTGAGAAGAGGACAATACAGAGATTGGCTGGTCAATTTTTGCTAAGTGGTGGACATTTGTACAAGAGGTCACATAACGATATTCTGCTCATATGTGTTGCCAAGGCTGAATCTGAAAGACTGATTGAAACTGTACATGGAGGAGTTTGTGGGCCCCATATGAGTGGGGACATGTTGGCAAAGAAGATCTTGAGGTTGGGATATTACTGGACGACCATGGAACATGATTGCTGTATACATGTCAGGAGGTGCCACCAATGTCAGATATATGCAGATAATAAGCATGCACCCCCAAGTGAGTTGCACAATATGACATCACCATGGCCCTTCTCTATGTGGGGCATAGATGTCATTGGCATGATCTCCCCTAAGGCATCGAACGGGCACAGATTCATCCTGGTGGCGATCGACTATTTCACTAAGTGGGTGGAAGCAGCCTCATATGCAAACATCACTAGCAACCATGTTATTAAGTTTTTGAAGCACAATATTATTTGCCGCTATGGATTGCCAAATGCCATAGTATCAGACAATGCTTCAAATATTAAGAACAAGGACATGAAGAAGATGTGTGAGCAGTTTCAGATCACCCACCATAAGTCAGCTCCGTACAGGCCCAAGATGAATGGGGCAGTGGAAGCAGCAAACAAGAACATAAAGAAAATCATTCAGAAGATGGTAGTGAGCTACAAGGATTGGCATGAAATGCTGCCACTTGCTCTACATGCCTACAGAACCTCGATCCGGACCTCAACCGGGGCAACCCCGTATTCCCTAGTCTATGGAATGGAAGCAGTCTTGCCAGTGGAAGTAGAAATCCCATCACTTAGAGTGCTCATGGAGGCAGAATTGGAAGAAGCTGAATGGATACAGTCAAGACATGATCAACTCAACCTAATAGAAGAAAAGCGGTTAAAAGCACTATGTCATGGCCAGTTGTACCAAAAGAGAATGGCCCGGGCCTACAATAAGAAAGTGAGGCCCCGAACTTTCCAGGAAGGAAACTTAGTGCTAAAGAAAATCTTACCATTTTTGGAAGACCCTCGTGGTAAGTTCAAGCCCAATTGGGAAGGGCCTTATGTCGTCAAGAAGGTCCTGTCAGGGGGTGCACTCATCTTAGCAGAAATGGATGGGTCAGATTTTCCTGAGCCAATTAACTCTGATGCGGTAAAAAGGTATTTTCCTTGAGTGAATATTTCTAGGAAATGATCCGAGGCCATTTTTCTTTATTTCCTTCAAAATTTTAATCCCTAGTATAGCCAAGTTGAGCCGGTTCGTTTCTTTGATAAACCCAAACCGGATTTACAGTCTTAAATTGGGGCAAAACAAATTGGGGCAAAGCCAATTGGGGCAAAGTAAGAAAAAAGAGGAAAAGCAATGAAAATTGGCAAATGAAAGCCAAGTGTGAAAAAAGATGCAAAAAGGGCAATTTAGTGAAAAAGGGGTTAAATTCATCATGACTGTAAGTCCGGTTGACCTATTTCCACACTTGAAAATTTTTGGGCCTTTAATACCCTTTCTTTCATAAATCGAGCCTAGCCTTTGTTTCATCCCATTTTTAAGCCCTCGGTGATCTTAGTTTGTTCATTCAATTGTCAGAGTAAGATTGGTGATGACGGAATGCAGAAGCCGGCCCTAGTGAAAACCGTAACTGGCGCTAGGGGCAATATTGGCAAGAAAAAAGAACAAAAAAAAGAAAAAAAGAAATATCAGAGGTTGAGTTGATCATGGAGATCTGAGCCTGAAGCAAAATCGGCATGAGCAGAATGGGGTCAGTCTTGGCATTTGGGGATGACTCTAAAGGTCCTACGATGGACGGTTCTGATCCCTCATTATTTTTTGGACTACCCTTTTCATTATTTAACCTGGTTCTATTTCCTTTAATTATAGGTGATTAAGTGCATGGACCAAATTTCAAAAAACAAAAAAAAACATAAAAACGAAAAATTATACTTTGGCCAGTGATGAGAAATCAAATACTTTTCATAAAACCTTTGTTTTTACAAGCATCTGAGCATTCTGAGGCCAATAATATAAAAAATTTATTTTTGAATTAAATACTTTGGCTTCCCACTAGTGGAGTCCAATTTCGTACAAAGGTATGAAAGAAAAAAATGTGTGCAGGAAATAAGGCTAATATCTGTCTCTTAGCCGCTCCTCAAGCTCCCGAATCCGAGCTGCCTGAGCTGCGATAACCCCAGAAGCCCCCTCTGCATCGGGATCACTCAAGAAGGAAATGACCTCATCTGAAAGAGTCTACCTAATCCTCATGCTCCTAAGGTTGGCTAAAGCATCCTGATGCTTCTGCCGCAGTGCTCGGACTTCAAGACAGCGGGCCTGCCTATTTTCCTCAAGTTGCTTCTCCATAGCCAGACGGCGAGATACCTGTTCTGCAAGTTGCCTTTCCATATCAAGGCCCCGTATCCTAAGCTCCTGGGCCTCTCGTACCCATATCTGCTGAAGTCGCTTGTGGGAAGCCCTCTCAGACTCTAAAATATCCTCATAAGTAGGAGCCAAGACTGCAGGAGGATCTTTGGGTACTGGTGCCTGACTCTGTATCTGCTCCTTGATCCAGAAGAGATAATCTTTCACATGGGCTTTTGAGAAGACGGGGCCACGCATGAAGCGAACATAGGACCACTCTCGCATCAACCAGGCATTCAGCTTCATGGTATCTGGAGAAAGGGGCCCAAGGCGGTCTTCATACCCACTTGGGATGATAATCCCCTAGGTCGCTCTGAACTGACGAAGGACCCGCAGAGGAAGATACAGCACTACATGTCTCAGGCCAGCTAGGATCAGAAAATTGCGGTCACGAAAGCTAATCACTGTCTCTGCATTGGGCTGATAAGTACCAAGCCATCTCACCTGGTCGTCCTGAAGGGAGCCCAAGAAAGTGAACCAGCCCTGTTTGCCCCCTGGAATATCGGGACACCCCCGGTTGCTCATCAAAATGGGGACTTTCAGGCTCGGGAAGAAGTGTCGATTGATTTCCTCAATTTGACTCAGATGATCAAGTAGCCAAAGCTGCAAAGGAAGAGAGATATATCAGCACATTGTAAAAGAAAAAAGCAAAAAAAAAAAAAAAAGCAAGAAAAAAGCAAAAAGAAAGCAAAAAAGCAAAAAAGACAAAAAGAAAGCAAAAATATATATATATATATAGGTATTGAAAGATCCTGACAAGAGTGGTATCAGAGCCATTTTTCCCCAAAGATAGTGAGTATAGGTATTGAAAGTTATTTGTTTAAATTTTAGTGAAAGGTATTTTGACTCCTTGCATGACCCCAAGTAGCGTAGCCATCTAAGGCCGTTCTGTGTGATTAAGGCCGTTTCAGGCGTAAAACGTTGACAGTCCGGGAGAAGGAATACCGATTACTAAGGTTAAAATTGAATGACCAAAATACCCTTATGAATTATCTAAGGAGAACTATGTCTCAGAGAAGCTTAAATACGGGTCAAACAATAAACGTAGAGGAAAACAATTTAGCAAATATAGAAAAAGATTTAAATAATTGGACAATTCCCAAGGTACCAATAGATCAAGTTTACAAGAAAGGAAGTTTTAAATTTATTTCAGATTATACAATCAAGACTCAAGAGCAAACAATCTCTCTTACAAATGAACATGAAAAAATCAATCTTTTAAACAATAAAACCTTAGAAAAACATAGACAAAAATACAATTATTTACATGTAGGAATGGTTCAAATCGCAATCAAACCATTAACAAGACAAGGATTAAATACTGCAATATTACTGTGTTTACGTGACTGTAGACACAATCAATTCAATGATTCACTATTAGGAATAATAGAATCAAGCTTGTACAATGGTCCGATTTATTTCAACTGTTTCCCAGATTTCTCAATTAGTCTTACGGATCCAGGTATCCTTCAATCTTTAGTTTTAAACATTAAGTCTACAGGATATGATATGCTTCCGGGATCACTCCCATTTGCAATCATATATAGGATCCATTACAAGGCCATGACTACAATGGCAAATCCCTTAGTCAAAATTGCAAGCCCAAAAGGAGAAACTCTTCTCCTTCAAAGCAATTCTTGTGATTCAAATGTTATAGTTCCAAGAACAATTAAATGGAATGAAGTTAGCTTTCCAAGAGAATGGAATTTTCAATCAGCTGTTACTCCTCCCAAAAGAGAAAATAGCCAATTAGATAATATAGTTCAACATGATGATGGTAGTGTAGAAATAAGATTTTCCAAATTAAGCTTTAGGAATCCAGATCTAGGTCAGTCTAGCAGAAACAATCTAGATAGCAGAATTCCAATCTTTACAAACCCTAATTGTGAATTAGGACAATCAAGTCGTAGAGTTCCATCTTTTACGAGTCCAAGAAAATCATGTTCTTCAGTCCCTTCTACAATTAATTTATCAGGAATCAGGACACAAGCAAACATAGTCAAACCAACATACAAAACAAATGAGCCAGACGAAACAGACAGAGAGTCTGAAGACCAAAACCTGTCCCCAACATATTCTCAAATGCAAGATCCACAAACACATCCTAGTTGTGATATGATAGAAAACCAATTTACAATAGACAAAGATTATCTTAGAAAAGATTTTTATTCTCCAGACAATAAATCAAAAAGAGAACAATTCTTCAAAAATTATGATAAAAATATAAGAAACCATATCCAATCAAAATATTATAAATTTTTAAAATTAGTCCAAGAAAACATCTATTTCTTTGACTGGTTTGAGACTGATCTCACAGTCTTAGAAAAACCAATAACAATTTGGAAAAATACAGAAGATAAATCCATAGCTTCTGTACATCCTCCACAGGATCAAATTAAGTTCAATAATAAACAAACAGAAATCATAGCTGCTCCTTACAAGGTTAGAGATAACAACAAGGATGCCCAAGCCACAAACAAAGGTATAAACAAAATAATTGAACAAAATAATTTTACAAACAAATGTTTATATACAATAGGAAATCAAGTTGATAGGATAGAAACGATTATCCAAAAACAAGATGTTACAATTCCTTCATCTTCAAAAAACACTCCAATTTTTAAGCCAATAGAAATTACAAAGGAATTAAACAAACAATTAGAAATTAGAGAATTTGATCAAGAAATTGATAAGAGACTTAGAGATCTCTTATACGACAATACAATAGTTCCAGAAACACAAGAAGTTCCTGTACCACAGACTCCTCTTAGGATAAGGCCAGGATCAAGTAGTCAACAAAGACAAATTGATACAATAGAAAGACCAAATGATTTAGAAATCAATAAGATGAATTGGAAAAACACTAGGAATTACTACCCTAGGCCTAGTTTTCCAGACATGCAATTAGAAGAAAAGAACCAATTCACTCAAGCCTCATTTCATCCCAATACAATCTATGAATGGAACATAGATGGCAAATCTGAGCATTTGATCATCGAAACATTACAACACATGACAATGGTAAGCATTGCTTACAAAATCAAACAAGAAAATGTATCTGAACAAGCAATTGCCCAAGCCTTAATAGCTGGATTTACAGGTCAATTAAAACATTGGTGGGATAATTATCTCGCTGATATTGAAAGAGCCAATATTTTAAATTCTGTAAAAATAGATGAAAATTTTGAACCAATTAAAACTGAAGATGATCAAGAAATCCCCAATCCAGTAGAAACTTTAATTTATACAATCATGAAAATGTATATCGGAGATCCTTCAAAACTAAAAGACAATTCTTCTGAAATTCTATTAAATCTCAGATGTAGGAAATTACATATATATATAATAATTTTTTTACCTGCAGGATCTGGGCACATGCTAAGAAGCGTTTTGACTTCCTATTGTAGCAATTAGTCAAGGCCTGATACATCCCAGCCAAAATCATAAGGGCCAACCTCTTCCTCTCCCTAACCTGGCATATCACTGAGATTAAGGCCAAATCCACCTCATCATCATCTCGTGGGAAAAGCAGCTGGTTGACCACTATCAGGGTCAAGGCGTTGAACCGGGCTTCCTTGTTCTCCCCCCTCAAAAGCTTCTCAGTCAAAAAAGCCTTAGATAGGGTCAAAAGGGTGTCAGAATCCCCTAAGTCCTTCTTCCCTATGCCCAAGAATGTAGAAGCTTCCTTCTTATAACTGGGCCTAAGAGGTGGATTCACTACTTTCTCTGCAAACCTCAAACCCAAGATGGTTTCCACCTCTTCTATGGTCGGGGTCATCTCATGGTTCCCAAAACGAAACAAGTTGAGGTCGGGAACCCAATGACCAATCATGGCCTCTATAATCTCCCACTTGAAGGGAACCTTGGGAATGAGCAGGGTGTGGCCTAGATTAGTGGAATCCCATCTCCTCTCCTCATCTAGGGTCATAGAATTAACCCATCTTGTGTAAAAGGAATCCATAGGGTTGTACCTAGTGAGATTTGGGGGTTTTGATCTAAAAGGTTGTTTTGCAGGGGAGGCAGTGTGGACAGACAATAATGGGGCAGAAGATGATCCTGATTCCATTGGAGTGGATGGAAGCAAGCTAGAACTCAAGAGGAGGAAGAAAAAGGCGAAAAAGGGGGTTTCTAAACTCAAAAACTCGGAAAAAATGCTCAAATCCCGAGGTTGGTTGGATTTATAGCATCTTTTAATATATCCGGTAACTCAGACCGGATATAAATGGTTCTATGCATATCCGGTTAAGTATACCGGATACAAAGGGGACCATGTGTATCCGGCATATGATACCGGATACAAAGAGCACTCAGTGTATCCGGCCTGATATGCCGGATACATAGAAAAACAGCAAAAAAAGAGAGCAAGGGATGGAAAATCCGAATTTTTTACCTGTTTTACCTGTATACAAGTCATAATTGCATAAAATTAAAAACAAAAAGAGCTAGATAAGAGAGAATGAATGAAAATGCATTTTCATATATATAAATTGTGTTTGTACAAATGGTGATGGAAAATACGGGAAAATCCTAATATACTACTATGCAGGATCACACCCGCGTCCTCGGCCGCGTCCACCTCTACGGCCTCTCCCTCGAAGCGATCTGCCCCTAGAGTAGGCAAGAATACGCTCAGCTGCATGACGAGGATGCCGACCCACCACCTGCTGGAGCTGATACTCCAAGCAATACTCCTCGAGGTCTGGGGGCAGAGCAGGAGCAGAATCTGGGGAGGAAGCCTCTGGCTCAGCAGCAACCGGCTCAGTTGGGCCCTCAGCCACAGCGGCCTCCACTCCCGCAAATCCGGAAGGCCCAGCAGCAGTAGAAGATGGACCCGGAACAGAAGCATCTGGAGCAACAGAAAAAATCAGAAATTGAGATATCCAAATGAACCAAAGAGATGAAACTAAAAGAAACTTACCAAGGACCTCAGAAACGGGATCAGGGAATGAAGGGCCAGCAGGAACAGGCTCGGCAGGCAAGGGAGCTACCTCAGATGCAGTCGAATCCTCGGTCACGACAGTCTCAATTACTGCAACCCCAGAAGGCTCGGCAGCAACAGCAGAAGGACTAGGAACTGAAATATTTTATCAATGGAAAAAGTCAGAAATTGAGATATCAAGATGAACCGGAGAAGTAAAGCTAAAACTTACCAAGGGTGTCTGCCACGAGATCCGTAGGAGCAGCTACCACCGGATCAACAACCGGGACGTCCACAGGATCAGTAGCCCGAACTGGAGATGGATCAGAGACAAGGAAATCCGGCTCGAAAGCAGCAGCCTGATCTGGGACTGGGTCCTGCAAAAGCTAAACAGTTCATATCAGAATAGCAGAAACATGGAAATTAAAATAGATAAAAACTATGAAGAACCAGATACCTGTCTAGCCTGGAGCTCAGCAACCAGAGCCTCCAACTCTCTGATCCGGGCATCCCGCTGAGCCACAACCACATCATGCTCGGCGATCATATCATCGATCGCGGCCCGCTGGCTCTCAAACTGGTCCCGAATAGTATTCAACTCGTGTACCTGCCAATAAGGACAGAATTGGGGTCAGAAATACAGAAGGGAAAGAAAGGACATGGAAAATGAAAGTCATGGAACTTACTGTGTCATCATGGACCCGGATACAGATCCCGCCGATCTCAGTCACCCCGGCGCGAGTGGGTCGATCCATCAAGCATCCAATGGACACTCTCTGGATCCACTCATCATAATCACCAGCCACGGTGAGTAACTCTGCATCCTCCCACTGATCAAACTGGGCCACGTCAAATCCGGGCAGGAGGACTACAAGGTCAACAGGTGGTGGAGGAACTGGGATACGAGGAACGCCAGTGTGCTGGAAGTACAGGCGCTCGCCTAGGTACACAATCCTACCAAGTATCCCAATGAAACACTGGTAGGACTGGCGCCGTACATCCCGCTCAAAAGCGTCCTGTACCATCTCCTGACGAGCAACCTCGTCATCCACATCCTCAAAACGGGCTAGTATCAGCTGCAATCACAAGGAAAAGTGTCAGGTACAAGGCAGTATAAGAGAAAGGAAGGTATTGAAGGAAGAGAAAGTTACCTCAGACGGGCGAGAACGGTCCAAATGCGCTCGGGCAGATCGGGGTTGGCTCCTATCCGCATCCCTCTCAAGAACAGACCACCGTACGGATACAGGAAACTCTGCAACGCCAGGCACGGGAGAAGGACGGAAGTAGGTCATGTTTGAATACATGAATATCTGGCAAAGAAAGAAAACAAGTCAGAAGGGAATAAAAGAAATTCAAGGGATTAAATCCAAATGGTCCTTACCTGCAGAATCTACCAGAAAAATCGGCAGCTGATACCATCTCCCCTCGGAGCAGCCATGCCTCGGATGATTCGACTCAGTCCGGCTAATATAGTCCCGTATATCAACCGACCCCAAGCGAGTCACCGAGTCTGCCTAAGATCCCTTAAGGCATCCAAGAAAACAGGACTGACTGACGTCGTGTCCTCCTAGAAAAAGCAGCTACCCAGCATCAGCAAGAATACTCGTCGAAAGAGAGGGAGGAAGATGTCATCAGCCTCAGCAACAGTCGTATGCCTCCGATCAGGGTGATCAGTGATGCTGCTGCGCAACCAGCTAATGGAAATCTGACCACTCCTGCCATCCCAAGCAGCAGCAGGAAGGTCCTCATACCCAAGCAGGGTGCCAATGTCCGCAACAGGAGGACGCTCCATCTCTATAGTCCTACTCGTCAAAGGGATGCCGGTAAGCATGACAAAATCTGATGGGCGAATCCCCAGCTCAACCTCGGGCAGATGAAAGGTCTGCGTATCGGGGAAGTATCGCTCCAGCATGGCGAAGATAAGAGGGCAATCAGCTCGAAAGGATGGAATGAGTAGGAAGTGGTCAAAACGGCATCTGCGGAACTCCCGTCTGAGTCCGGGAGATAAAGTCTGGTACAGCTCGCAAAATCTCACCCAGCTACCTCTCAGATGCGAGGAGGGATACTGAAGAGGAAGATCTGCTCGGACACACATCGAGGGGTGATGATCCAACCCGCTCAAAAGCTCGGTGTCCTGAACAGATGCCCTCAAAGCCTCCGGAAAAACCAGGCGGAATCCCCGAGAATCACCTCCAATAACAGGGTCCTGAGCCGCACCTCTGGCTCTACCACGTCCTCGGCCTCTGCCTCGACCATGAGCAGGAGCAACCACGGGCTAAAATCCAGAAGGAAAATATAAAAGTGTGTAGGAAGGAAATAGAATGAGGGAAGAGAAGAATTTGAAAGCTCACCTCAGCAGAGCTCTCCCTGGAGACATCTAGTGGCTCCGACAGGGTGGCGCTGGAACTCGCCTCTGTCTGAGCCCGCGAAGGGGAGGGCTGATCAGAAGGGTCAGCCTCCTCTCGAACGCGAGAACGGCTCCTAGCCATCTACACAGGGAAGTGTTTTATGAATTTATCAGAAATTTTACCTTGCTTTTGGGTCTAGGTTCACAGGATTGGCAAGCCAGGTCGAAAAGTCAAGATGAATTCGCAGCAAGGTAACGCCATTCAAAAGTGAAGCCACTATTAAGCGATCAATCTTGTGGAATAGTTGATCATGGACAGGAAAAAAAAAACAACAAACATAGCATCAAGTCTGAAAAGTCCTATCATCAATGTTGGAAACACAAAGTCATGCTACGGATAATTCAGTTGGGAAGTAACACATGAACAGAAAAAAAAATCACTAGCAGGACAGAATTGTAGCAAAGTGGATCAAAATCAGAGCATGCAACCAAGAAACCTCGCATACAATCAGAAGATTGATAGGCAATCAGCAGGACACCATCAGTTCATATCATCAGCAGGAAAGAAAACCATTGTGAATTACAGCAGAAATCAGCAAGGCAAAACAAATAGCATGGCATTAAGTTTGAAAATTCCAGCATCAACAGAGAATCATCCAAGGATTCAAGTGCAAATGAGAAGTCTGAAAAATTCGAAGGATTCTGTTTACTTGGGAAGTAGACAATCCAGGGTAATCAACAATAATCAAAGCCAATCACAGAGCAGTGAAATGATGTGGAATTTTCAATTCGGTATTCATGGTGAACAAGAAATTTTTCGATTGAAGAATGCCGAGGTACCCTTACTGTTGGATTGACAGTGAAGCAATGAGTCACCGGAATGTGGGCGAGGTCGTAGAGCAAGCAAGGGTGCCGGAGTCAATGCCGGCCGCCGGAGGTACAGTCCGAGAATCGCCGATGAACAGTGAGGAAATCGCGAGCTAGGGCTCGGTCACTATCGAAGGGGCAATCACCGGAAGCTAGGATTGTTCACCGGAGCTCAAAGAGTCGCCGGAGCTGGCGGGGTTTGTCGGAGAAGGAAGGAGGATCGTCGGTCGTCGAAGAAGGAAAGAGTGTAGCCGCTCTTAACAACCGGAGAAGAAAGAGCAGAAGGGGAAAAGTCGCGCTCGTGCGCGACTTATAAAGCCGTGTGTATCCGGTGACTCAGGCCGGATACACACGAGCCCCGCCTTATCCGGCATGTGACACCGAATAAAAAAAAAAACAGAAAAAAACAGAAAAATAGAAAAAAAGAGAGAAAAAGAAATAAAAAAAGAAAAAAAAAAGAAGAAGAAAGAAAGAAAAAAAGAAAGGAAAAAAAAAGAGAGAAAAAAAAGAAAAGGAAAAAGAAAGAAGAAAAAGAGCAAAAATGTGCTACAAATTCCACTATTTTCTCACAAAATCCTATTTTTGCATTAAAATCCACCTCACAGCCACGAGAGCTCGGTGGAATTTGAGACAACTTTGGGAAATGTGTTTGTCAAAAGGATGATATCCACTCAATTTTTAACTTGGTTTGATAAAAAATCAGTTTTCGAAAACCCTATTTTTGGGCTTAAAATCCACCTCACAGCCACAAGAGCTCAGTGGAATTTAAGAACTCTTGGAGAGATGCCCCCCTTAAAGTTAGGGCTTTTTGGCAAATCTTCACTCAGAAATTGTTTTTTACAAAATTGAATTGAATCAAGCAAATCATGCTTAAGGGAGTGCAATTTGGGCTTGTCTAATCTTTGCAGCTCACTGCTTCGCAGCTCCCGCAAAGAGGGGCAGTTGTAGACACCCCAAATTGCACAAACAATCATCAAAAACCATTATCTCCTTGAAAGCCAGCACAAAAATTGAAGAAAATGAATTTTTACCTGTATCCGGTAACTTAGGCCGGATACAAGTAGTCCGCTTTGTATCCGGTGACCAATACCGGATACAAGCAGTGCTTAGTGTATCCGGTATTAAATACCGGAAACCTTAAGGTCCTTGTGTATCTGACCTGATATACCGTGTAAGCACCTCATTTTTGCGCTCCCAAAAAAAAAAAAAAATACAAACCCTGGACAGAAAGTCAAACCCTAAGGGGTGAAAAGTTGACTTCTTGATCAAGTGAAATTTGGCCACCTCGCTTTATGCCATTGGATAGAGAATCTCGACACGGTTCCAACGCAACTGAGTTTGCAGGAATCGGAGTCCGGATGAACGTTCTGCGGGCGGTCAAACTTAAGGAAAAGCCGAGAGTTGACTTTTCCTCGAATTCCGTGCCAAGTACCTTGCTTTATATCATTGGATAGAGAATCTCGACACGGTTCCAATGCAACTGAGTTTGCAGGAATCGGGGTCCGGATGAGGGTTCTGCGGGCAGTCAAACTTGAGCAGAGCCAAAAGTTGACTTTCTGCTAAAATCCGATCCAGAGGCCTACCCCTAGGTCATTGGATAGAGAATCTCGACACGATTCCAACGCAACTGAGTTTGCAGGAATCGGGGTCCGGGTGAAGGTTCTGCGGACGGTCAAACCTGAGCAGAGCCAAAAGTTGACTTTCTGCTAAAATCCGATCCAGAGGCCTACCCCTAGGTCATTGGATAGAGAATCTCGATACGGTTCCAACGCAACTGGGTTTGCAGGAATCGGGGTCCGGATGAAGGTTCTGCGGGTAGTCAAACTTGAGCAGAGCCAAAAGTTGACTTTCTGCTAAAATCCGATCCGGAGGCCTACCCCTAGGTCATGGGATGGAGGGCTCCGATACGATTCTAATGAAACTAAGTTTGCCCAGATCGGAGTCCGGATGAAGAAAATATGAGCTGACGAAATTCCCGAGCAGCAAAACCGGCAATCTGCGCACGTGGCAAAAAGCTGCACACGTAGCGAGTTGCGCAAGAAAATATCTCAGGGATCAAATCCGTAAATATCCAAATATACGAAATATCCCAGGGACTAAATCCGTAAAAATCCGAGAATATCGGATTGAATTGAAAAATTACCAGGGACTAAATCTTGATTTCCCGATTTTTTGGACAAACGAGCGGCCGCATTTAATGATTTCTCATCATGCGGTCGCTCGAGCCGAGGTGGCAAGCAAGTGGGCGCCCCTTTGATTTTCCCTTATATAAGTCGCGCGACTTTTCGCGCAGGGGGTTGGAAGATTTTTCCAAAAAAAACTAAGTCTTCGGCATGTTCTTGGGGGTTCGAGAATTTTGGGGTTCTTAAACTCTGGGTGGGGGATTGTTTTGGGGAGGAGCTTGCTCTTGGTTGGTCTCTGCACTGATTTCTTCTCGGCTTCCTCTTCTTCTTCACTCCTCTTTGTTCGTAGCACACCTCGCGGCCTCCTTGACCACCTCATGGCCTCCACGACCCTACAAACACCCCATCTCGTGGTTTCCAGCTGCTGTCCAGCGTAGGAGGTGTCTTCACCCTGCACCGGTGCTCAAGCGCTCTCAGGTATCATCCTCGACACTTTCTTTTTATATATATATACAAAAACAAATGCATGATGCCATGTTTAGGAAGTTAAGTCTCTTCCCTGCTCATATTCGATTTTCATTTTCAAGGGAGTGTGTTCCCTGTTAAGTTAGTCTCATGTACCCTGTATAACCCCCCCTCTCCCTCCCTTCTTCAAAGGCTTCTGTCTCGAGCACGGAGCCCAGGTTCGAACCCTGCCGGAGGTCACAGACGGTGTGTGCAAAACCCTCCCGGTGTTAGTCCGGCATGTGTATTGCTCCATTTGCATGGGCGTCTGTTGGTTTTTGTTTTTTTGATCGTGATTCAACTTAGGTTAGATTAACTCCCAGGTATGTTAGAGGTCTGCTGGGGTTCTAAGGATCCCCAGAAACCAGTTACAGAGCTTAAAACCAGTCGGAAATGGAGTTTGGAGAGAAAAAACAGAGACTCAGGGTCTGCGCTGAGCTCACGCTCACCTCGCGCTGAGCTCGCGCTCACCTAGCTTGGGTCCGCTCACCTCGCGCTGAGCTCACGCTCACCTCGCGCTGAGCTCGCGCTCACCTAGCTTGGGTCCGCTCACCTCGCGCTGAGCTCACGCTCATCTCGCGCTGAGCTCGCGCTCACCTAGCTTGGGTCCGCTCAGCTCGCGCTGAGCTCACGCTCATCTCGCGCTGAGCTCGCGCTCACCTAGCTTGGGTCCGCTCACCTCGCGCTGAGCTCACGCTCATCTTGCGCTGAGCTCGCGCTCACCTAGCTTGGGTCCGCTCACCTCGCGCTCACCTCATGCTCACCTAAAAATTGGATGCGCTCACCTCGCGCTCACCTCGTGCGCACCTCGTGCTCACCTCATGCTCACCTAAAAATTGGATGCGCTCACCTCGCGCTCACCTCGTGCTCACCTCGTGCTCACCTCATGCTCACCTAAAAATTGGATGCGCTCACCTCGCGCTCACCTCGTGCTCACCTCGTGCTCACCTAAAATTGGATGCGCTCACCTCGCGCTCACCTCGTGCTCACCTCACGCTCACCTCGATTTTGGGTGCGCCCACCTCACCTTCACCTTAAAAAATCCCGAAAATGCCCTTTGCCTTAAATAAAATCCCGAAAATGCCCTTTACCCTGAAAAATCCCGAAAATGCCCTTTACCTTAAATAAAATCCCGAAAATGCCCTTTACCCTGAAAAATCCCGAAAATGCCCTTTACCCTTAAAAAATCCCGAAAATGCCCTTTGCCTTAAATAAGATCCCGAAAATGCCCTTTACCTTGAAAAATCCCGAAAATGCCCTTTACCCTTAAAAAATCCCGAAAATACCCTTTGCCTTAAATAAAATCCAGAAAATGCCCTTTACCCTGAAAAATCCCGAGAATGCCCTTCACCTTGATAAATCCCTCCCCTTGGACCCAGTATAATGAGCCAGTCTCTCCTTGATAAATATCAATTTTGATCTGTTTCTGTGATGTATATTCTGTAACGTTTGCTAGACATAGGTGGCATTCCTGAATCAAGCCAAATGAGCCAAAAAGGGTTTCTGGGTCACCCGGAAACCCGACATGGGACTTGGACTCCCGGTCCAACTTGACTTCCAGTGGGCCTTCCAACGGGGCCCACCAAGCCCAATAAACACCAAAGCATGCCATTAAAATAACTTAAGTAAAATTAACGATTTGAACCGGGCGGGCCAAACCCAATGCGGCCCACCCGAGCCTTGTTATGTGAAATTGATGCATGAATTGCGTGGTTTGGCCGAGACCAAGGGCAAGGGCCTACCGGGCCCGCCAAAGCCCACCCACCGAACCAAGGAAGGGTGCAAACCCTAACTTTCGGTAACTTGGGCTTACAAGCCCAGATTTGGACTGCGGGTCCCAAGCCCAGTGTCCGAATCACTTTGGCAACATTAAAAAGACAAATCCAATAAAAAATACTTGGCCACCATGTGGGCCCACCTAAGGGGCCCATAAACCAGTCCGGCCCACTTGCGCATAAAAAACACTTAACCTTCAAATCTGAATCTAAAGTAAATCAATGCACCAACCAAAGCCCAAAGGGCCTCCTAGGATAGGCCAAGGCCCACAAGGGCACACGGGCTTGACTAAGCCCACCAAGGATACCGTGGGCCTCCCAACGGGGCCCACCCAATCAGACTCAGGTCACCTAAGTAATCAAGATAAAAGCAACTAAAGGGACCCACACCACTCAGGTGGTCCCGCCAGACTTAACCAAATTGCATATCGGATTAGGAATCAGTTGAGACCAATGTAAGCTGACTCAAACCAGGGAACCCACGGGACCCGTCATCTGACGGGGTGGACCGGGGTGTCTACGGACTTCCCCGAACCACAACCGAGAACAGACTTAGAATCTCAAGCCGCAGACCAAAAAGCCCTAATAGGCAAGATTAGGCACCCAAGTGTCCGCCTGCACCCCATCAGGCGGTGGCGACTCCGAATTTTCCCGTGCCGCGTTTCCCACGCGCGCACAGCTTGGCGACTCTGCTGGGGACAAGTCCAGCCCTGTAGGACCCTGGTTAGATGAGTCAGCATAAGAGAGATTTAGTTGATTTTTAGGGTTTCTTACTACCTCGTTTAGTAAGATATAGAATACACGTAATTACGCGTTCTGGGGAGTCCTGTCAAAGGGACGCGATAATTGCCTAAGGCATGTGGGATTTAAGCGGTCCCTTGTGACCCCCCACTTACCTTGGGATTCTCCCGGAACCTCGTATTGCGTGCTAATTCTGCACCTTACTATACGAGACAGTAACAATCCCTTTACCAACAAAATCTAGACAAAACTCACCTGTGTAGACACAGCACACAGCCCAACTGCACACACGGGCACACCACCACACCGTGGATGGATTTTTTATTTTTCGTCCTTGTGTGATAAACTGCGTGGGGGGGACACGCACGAGGGAGGCTGCGTGGATGATCCGACCTTGAATTGATGAGAGCGGATATTGCAACTTCTTTACCGAAACCTAGACCTCTCTAGCAGCTTACCCTTCTGATTCCTATAAACTGATCTTTGGGATGGTATTAGCACCTACGCTCCCGTGGCTTGCCGGGGAAAGCAGGGTAAACCCATCCCCCCAGTTTTCTGGAGTCCATTAGCACCACTGGTTTCTTGCCGTGGCACGCGAGGATCCAGTACTGGTCCAGACCCTTGTAGGCTTATGTCTCGGGCTGGGTATCCTCCCCCACCTAACGTTTCTGAATGAACCTTGCGTTGAGCATGAGAGGGTGAGTAGGATGTGAATGATGAATACCAGAAGAGTAAAATTGGAATAAGATTCAGAGTCCATTAGGGGCAGCAAACCCCGCTTTTTGCATCAAATTGAGTGAACCCTAGACCATGGGCTACCTCAGCCCTAATTTAGGAAGCCAACCTAACTTTGATCAGGGGAACCACCCCAGATCCATGCATTGAGTCCCGAGAGCCGTGGGCCTTGACCCATTGAGTCTTCGGGGAGCACTCTGAGTCCAGATTGGTCTTTAAGAGCAGACGAGAGCCGGCCAGATCAGACAATCAGATGAAAGCAGGCCAGATGAGAGAAAAGGCAGAAAGCCCTAGATTTAGGGATTTTAGCTCACCCGCCTTGGAAGCAACTTGTACCCTTCTTTGGGGCTCCCGATAGTCCTAAAGATGAATTCTTTGCAGCTTTTGTAAATATCTTGTAAACCTTCGCCCTCGATGGCAAGTTGTAATTTTTGCTGTGGTACGACGCCAAAAGCAGATGAAAGAACAGATGAAAGACAGAAAGACCAGTCAGGACTTGGACGTGCTTCCTTACACAAGTATGTCTAGGAGTCGTGCCTTGATAGGCACCAACCATTTTTTAGGACTGTACACACACTTTTGGGTGTTTTTTAGGGTTGTTTAATAACATAGATTTGCTAGACGGTAATAGGATTTGAGTTCATTTTGCTTATGTACATGCACATTTATACATTAAGTGCACGCACTTCGAGATCATTTGCACAAATGTTTTTTGGCCAAACCGCTTTCAAAAGTGCACAAAAGAATTTCCTAAACCAAATCGCCTTCGGGCATACATTAAATCGCCTTCGAGCGTACATCAAGCCGCCTTCCGGGGCGCACATCAATGCTGCTTTTTCAAAGCACACAATAAAACGGCCTCCGGGCCTACATTGAATTGTCTTTCGTGACATCAACATCGTCTCTCGCGATGCACAATAAGCCATCATTTATGGTTATATTGTGCCATCCATATAGACGTAAATCAAATCGCCCATCTTGTGGCAGACATTCCTCATGCCGTTCATGGCATGATGCGGGTTGTCCAGGACGTGTTTTCTGATTGTTGTGATTCACTCACCATTGCATCACTTCAAAGGATTTTACAATCGCTGCCGATTAAGGCATGGATTTTGAGGTTTAGTCCTCGCAACATGATTTTCAAGGATTTCTACTCATAAAGCACACGTTGCACAATTTTGAAAATTGTCAAATACGGCATGGCCTCCAGAGTTTCAGATCTCTAAAAGACCATGTGACAAGGCTTTAAATTTCACAAGTCTTAGGAGCTTTTTGGTCAACCAGGGCACTGTCACACTCTCTTTGCAGTGTTGTTTGGTTAAGTCGTGATTTTCATGCATGAACCGCCTTGTATTTGTTTTGCCAACCATGGCACAAGAGCACCTCTCATGGTGCAATGATCTCGTCACACACAACACCCCCTTCATAATTAGAGCAGGGACTGATCAAAATTTTTGATAAACAGGTACAGTTCGGGTATTACACATTTAGGGCATCGTTCATAACTCGGCCTTCACAGTAAGAGAGGACTGCAATGAATTCTTCCGAAGCCCCAATTCCATCATTATCACAGCAAGGGACTGAAGAACAGCCGGTCATAACGGATCTAAGCCCACAAGTGGCCATGATACATGCCACAGGGATTCAAATGCCAGAAATCCAGCATGGGGAACCGCCTCAGCCAGCACCCATGGCGGCACATCCGCCACCACAGGACACTCCATTCCCACATCCAGCGGCAATTCCTATCCATCCTGTACAACCAGAACCATTTGTGCTTGCCCAATGGGGACAGGAAGAGCGGGACCGGAATAGGGCACCGGAGGCCCAGCTCGAGGAAATTCTGGGAGCAATGAAGGAAGATAATAAAGCCCAAATGGCCGCAATGAAGGAAGACCTTCTGAAGCTACTCCAGCCCAACCCAGTGGAACATGAAACCACTTCGGAAAGTCTGTGTCTCTTCCCAGACATCCAACTACCAGCAAAGTTCCGATGTCCAGAACTGCATAGCTTTGATGGCACTGGTTGTCCCTTGACACATCTGCGATCATATGTTGGCGACATGTGCCAATACGCGAAGGATGAGAAGATTATGGTTCAGTTCTTCCAGAGATCTCTAACTGGGGTAGCATATGCTTGGTTCCTAAGTCTAGATAAGCAGAAGGTCAAGATGTGGAATGACCTTGCCGCTGTGTTCATCCAGCAGTATCGCTGTGTTCATCCGCTATGTAGCATAAAGCCTTTTGATTGATTGTAAACCGTTTCATATTCAAAGTACCCTTGATTATCTTGAAGAACCGTGTTTAACGGGGAGAGAGAATAGAGGGAAACGATAATGGAACGGAACCCTAGGCTGTTTTAGAACCTTATTTTGATGAATATGTATGCATGCTATTGATCTTGTTTAGTTTTTCACACTTGCACATACATATCACTATTTTGGCGGGATAGGCTCACATTTGGGGATTTTTTGCATTTATTGTGATAAATCTGAAATAAATGGCCTCAATCAATTCTGGAATGTCTTTGAATGATTTTTAAAGTATTTGTGTTCATCTTGCACGGATCACACATTTTTATCACTTTTCGGATTTGGTTTTCTCCAAAAGTGGCTTAGCTTGACAGCAACTGTACCCTTACTTCGGACGCTCATAACTTCATCGTCCGGATGAATTTTGGAGCGATTCCAGAACCATGGGAAAGGTGAGGCTATCTAGTTTATATCTACCAAATTTCATAAATTTCTATCAAACGGATTTTTGACACCTCTCTGTCGAAGTTGATTGGACAGTTCAGGTTCAAATACAGAACTTGTCACTTCGACGGAGCGCCATGTGTTCGTTTTAAGTCCGATTCGAATGATTTTTGTTTCTGGGCACTCCTTTATGAGTCTATTTTTAAATGCAGTTGGTTTCATAATTGTGTGACTCCATTTGAACTATTGGTAACAGATTTACTCAGAGCTGCTCATTGGCACTTTTCTGGGTAGATCTGTGATCTTCGAGGCCTGTTCGGGAGACCACCCAAGGCACATACGATTGAGTTTTTGTATAAGGCTAGTTTCTTTTGAAAGATGGCCATACAGAATTCAATTACACCAAATTTCGTGGGTTTTTATGGAGTGGATGTTTCTAGGTGAGTTTCCAAAGTTGCCTACTTATCACTTTTAAATATCCCCAGCAGCAACTTTCAAGGAGCATAACTCCTAGGTTTTCAACCGGAATTACTTGAAATTTTGCATGAGACTATTATTTACCATAATCTTTCAAATGGATTTGGTTTGATTTGATTTAAAATTGGATTTGAGTGATTTCAAGACAAATGACATTACTTTCACCAAATTTTCCGGATTTGATTCAACTTGGTTTTGGGCAACTTGTACTTTGATTTCCATCTTTTATGACATTTAAGAAATGATATTGACATAAGAGAAGATCTAAAATCCATTTGGATCTTCATGTGAATATATCATACACTTGTTCCTTTTTTAAGGCTTTTCATGATTTTTTAGCAAGCTTCCTATTTTCTTTTAGCATGAGCAAACACTTGGCAACCACCTTGTGTGGGTGAATGGGGGTGCCTAACACCTTCCCCCGTTCATAATCTAATCCCCTTACCCATCTCTGGATTTGATTTTCAAGTAGGGTTATTTTTACCCTAGAATTTGTCTTTTGGCTATTTTTGCTTACTTTTGAATCTTTTGGTGTCCATTCTCACCTCAAAATTCTGAATGGTGGCGACTCTCCCATTTTTGAGTTGAGCCCGTGTGTTGACGGAGGGAGATCATGTAAAACCCCGAATTTTCCCAAATATTAAAATAAAATAACAATTAATATTCTTTAGGATTATTATGGATGGAAATAATTTATTATTGTAGAGAATATCATTATTAGTGAAGATCGGGAGTTTGGCGCAGATCGGAGCGTCTGATCGTGAGTTATCGCGGTAAGATTAATATTTTAAAGCTAAAGTATTTTTATTGGGCGATGTGCATTGAGTTTGTTGTGTGTGCGTTGCGTGGGATAGAAGGTATATATATATATATGCTAAAATAACCTAAACGAATAAGTTGGGAAGGCTTGCTCGTATTCGTTAGCCGCATGACGGAGAGCGGCGATAAGAGCGACCAAAGAAGGAGGAAGAGGTTGCTCTGGTTTTCTTCATCCCAAAGGAGTGCTTTTGAGTCTGAGAGTTGCTGTTTAGAGAAGGAAGAGGAGAGCACACGTTCAAGAGGTAGGTAGCACCGATTTTCGTTTCGTTTTGTGTTCTAGAGGTTGATCGATCGTATTGCATGTTTTAATGTTATATATACATGTATTTAGCTTGATATCATTCATATAATTATGTTAGAATCATCCTGGACATGAAAAATCAGATTTCTAAACATTGTATGTTCGTTTTTGGGAGACCGCCTACCTCTCTGCGCTCGGCGATCCTCAGCGATCCTGGGCGCTAGTTATAAAATTTAGGACGCCGGAGACCGCTTGAAGACGGACCGCGGGCGACCTATTTTGTACTACCGCCGACCTTTGACCGCCTAGGCGATCCTAGGCGCTCTAGCAAAAAAATGCAATTTCGACAGTTTTTCATCCCCTTTTCTTCTCCAACCCTTTCCCAGACAACCCAAGCCTCTCGCATAGCACCCTTATTACATGAAAGACATTTAAGTAAATGTCCTGTGTATTTATTGCTCCATTTACTTAAGTCTTTACATGTAAATAAGGTTTTACCCCCCATTTGGAACCAATAAAAATACTTCCAAGGTCTAATTCCCAGCCAATAAAAAGTCAACTTTCCAGTTCATGCCTAAATCCCGGTTTTTATCAAAATGCCCGGTTTGGGTTTAATACCCAGATGAGTGATTCAGGAGCCCATAAAATTGTAGGAGATGTGTTTACCCTTCAATAGACTACAACCAAAATTTGAGCTCAAAACTCCTTGTAGATTTCTCTAGAAACATTATATACCAAAAGTCAACGTTTTTAACTAGACTTAGAATATTTTTGGGGTCCGAAACTTCTTGTCTTAGAGTTGATTGATTATTGATGTGGTGACCTTATTAGGGATCCTAAGACTATTCCATTCATCCAAAATGTATTTTGAGAACTTTATGACATTCATAGTCCCTAAATCATGTTTAATAAACCGGGGAACTGTTTAGAACCGGACTTTGAACATGAACCTAATATGTTATAAATAATAATGGAATTGAGAATTATCTGTGTGATGGCTTGGTGGCCAGCTTTATTAATAACCCGCTTGGTGGCGGAGATACCCGTTTGGTGACGGAGACCCTAACCTGCTTGGTGGCAGAGATACCCGCTTGGTGGCGGAGACCCTAACCTGCTTGGTGGCAGAGATACCCGCTTGGTGGCGGAGACCCTAACCCGCTTGGTGGCGGAGACCCTAACCTGCTTGGTGGCAGAGATACCCGCTTGGTGGCGGAGACCCTAACCCGCTTGGTGGCGGAGACCATAACCTGCTTGGTGGCAGAGATACCCGCTTGGTGGCGGAGACCCTAACCTGCTTGGTGGCAGAGATACCCGCTTGGTGGCGGAGACCCTAACCCGCTTGGTGGCGGAGACCCTAACCTGCTTGGTGGCAGAGATACCCGCTTGGTGGCGGAGACCCTAACCTGCTTGGTGGCAGAGATAACCCGCTTGGTGGCGGAGATACCCGCTTGGTGGCGGAGACCTTACCTCCTACGGGAGAGATTCATTACCTCCTGTGGGGCAGATGTATTTCCGATGGAATGCATCCTACAGGAGAGATACCTCATGTGGGGGAGATGTGATTATGCGTGATTGCATCCCACATGGAGGATGGGTGTGTGAGTTACCACTGGAAGGTGAGGAAGCTATCTCCTACGGTAGAGGTAGATACTAGGTGTTCACATCCTGCGGTAGAGTTATGCTGTCTCCTGCAGGGGGTACCTGTAGTCTTAGAGATGTGCATTCTCCTGCGGAGCTTGTGTGGATACTACGTGTTTGCGTTCTATGGTAGAGGTAGGCTACTACCTGAAGGTTGGCTTTTATTACTGATATGATGATTGATTCTCAGGATGATGGATTGTCTATTTAAAAAGGAAATATTGAAATGTCATAACTGAATAGAATTGCTATGATTTAATGAGAACTGTTAAAATGGAATATTATGGAATCACGAATAAAATGTGGAACTGCTCTTAAGAAGACACTAAAGAAAATAAACCAGAAACCATGGGAATGTGAAATATAATACATTGTCCTTTAAATTGAGCGGAAATGCACAGGATTAACTTATTTTATTTCGGGCACTGAGTAAATGTTTGTTTTATATTGAGATTATTCGTTTATCTTATTGACCGTAATTAGTCGTCTATTTTACCGAGCATGAAACCACTGTTATTTTCTATATGTATAAACTGTTTCCTCATGCATGTGTTACCTACTGAGATAGTTGTATCTCACCCCTACTTCATATTCTACTTTTCAGGTTATCTTGGAGAGGACGCCACGGGTTAGACAGATAGTGGGTTGAAGTCTAGAAATTCCATATGAAAAGAGTAGGGTGATTTCATATAGCTGTATTTATTTTAGTGGAATCGTAATAGATGATTTTGTAGGATATTAAGAGTTAGTTAAATTTGTAGTTGCCTTTCATTTGATTAGTTAATGTAATCGGATGACTCAGCTTCTAATAAATGATTTAAGCTTCCTAGTACTCTGATAAATTTTAGTTCTTTATTTCCTTATATTTGAACTGATTGTAATGTACCACAAGTTAATGCCTTGATCCGAGTCAAAATGAGAAAAAAAAATGACCCGGATTCGGGGCGTTACAGATCACTCCGGTGATTTTTTCCCGTGTCTCACAGAAAAGCAATTAGATTGCTTTTTGTTTCATTATGAGAAGCAAAAGCAAATACTAATCAAACATGCTTATTACTTCAAAAGGCTTGATTTTGCTTAAATAAGCAAAAAATCAAAAGAAAAAAGCAATGTCAAACGCAACCTTAATTAGGGATTATTTGTCTAACAAAGTGTATATGTTCACTTTTCCTTTTTCTTCCCTCATTTTCTTGTTTATTCCTTACAATTTTCAGATAAGAAAGATAAGGAAGAGTTATTCATGAAAAATGGAAGTACATTATTTGAAGGGCTCATAGTATCTAGGGGTGGTAAATACAAAAATCCCATTCGCTTCTTCTTTGCTAAAGAGCTAATGAAGCCAACCAACAACTACAATCGATCACAAACGGTCCATCAAGAAACATTCTACCAACTGTACAAAGGGTAGCTTGAGAATCAAAATGTTATAGTAAAGAAATAAACCTATGATTCAACATCTTTAAGAGCGGTAGACTTCAAAAGCATGTGTATGATGGATGCTGTGACTAATTGTCAGATAATCTGTCATAAGAACGTGGTGAAACTCTTTGGTTGCTGCCTTGAGACCACTGTTCCTACACTATTTTATTACTTTGCATATAAAGGAAATCTTTCTTATCATCATTTTTGTGGTCCTTCAAGAAGAAATGGTATGATACTCTCGTTTGAAGCCAGATTAAAGATTGCACTTGAGTTAGCTAGTGCAATAACCTATTTCCATACTACATTCTCAAGGCCCGTCATTCTTAGACACTTGAAGACCCATAATGTTCTCTTGGATCAAAACTCTATTGCAAAACTTCAAGATTTCTCATTCGCTATACTGATTCCTCTTGGTGAAACATAGATAGAAGATACGAAGGATATGGAAGTTGAAAAAGAGCTACGAAGGATATGGAAGTTGTTTTGATACAATTAAAGCTCAGTAGGATGGGAAGCTTGGTGAAATAGAGGATTTGTAGAATAAAATTTTTGCAAGAAGTTCCTTAGTATGTTGTCTTAGAAATGACACTCTTTGACCTATAATAGTTAGGTCATCCATTACATTAGAATAATTAACAAAATTTAAAAGAAGAAAATTATATGCTTATAGGAATTTTTCTGTTATAAATTGTGAGACATGGAAAAATCACCGGGATGATTTCCCCTCCGTCAGCACACAGGGTTCAACGCAAAAAGTGGGAGAGTCGCCACCATTCAGAATTTTGAGGTGAGAATGGACACCAAAAGATTCAAAAGTAAGCAAAAATAGCTAAAAGGCAAATTATAGAGTAAAAATAACTCTACTTGAAAATCAAATCCAGAGATGGGTAAAGGGATTAGATTATGAACGGGGGAAGGTGTTAGGCACCCCCATTCACTCACACAAGGTGGTCGCCAAGTGTTGTTCATGCTAAGAAATAAGAAAGCTTGCTAAAAATCATTAAAACTTGGAAAAAAGACACATGTATGATATCTTCACATGAAAATCCAAATGAATTCCAGATCCTCTTTTATGTCAATATCATTTCTGGAATATCACAAAAAGATGGAAATCAAAGCTAAAGTTGCACAAAACCAAGTTGAGGCAAATCCGGGAAATTTGGTAAAAAGCAATGCCATTTGTCTTGAAATCAATCAAATCCAATTTTAAATTAAATCAAACCAAATCCATTTGAAATATTAGGGTAAACAATAGTCTCATGCAAAATTTCAATTAAATCTGGTTGAAATTCTAAGAGTTATGGCTTTTTTAAAGTTGTTGCCGGAGAAAATCAAAAGTAACAAGTAGGCAAGTTTGGAAAATCACCTAGAAATATCGGCTCGATAAAAATCAATGAAATTTGGTATGAATAAAGTCTGTATGGCCATATTTCAAAAGAAACTAGCCTCATACGAAAACTCATTCAGATGTGCCTTGGGTGAGTTCCCGAACAGGCCCTGAGGATCACAGATCAACCCAGAAAAGTGCTGTTGAGCAGTTCTGAGTAAATCTGCTCTCCACGACACAATTTAAATCACAAAATTATGAAACCAACTGGATTTAAAAATAGAATCATAAAGGAGTTTCCAGAAACAAAAATCACTTGAATCGGATTTAAAACAAGCAGATGGCGCCCATTCGAAGTGATAGGTTCAACAGTTTGACCTGAAATGATCTCTCAACTTCGGCAGAATGGTGTCAAAACTCTGCTCAATAGAAATTAATGAAATTTGGTAGGCATAAACTAGACAGCCTCACATTTCCCATGGTTTTGGAATCACTTCAAAATTCATCCGGATGATGAAGTTATGAGTGTCCGAAGTTGGGGTACAGTTGCTGTCAAGTAAAGCCTTTTTTGGAGAAAAACAATTCACAACTGTGACAAAGTGTGTGCAATTCGTGCAAGATGAATCCAAATCCTTTAAAAATCATTTAAAGACATTCCAAAATTGATTAAGGCCATTTATTTCAGATTTATCACAACGAATGTAATAAATCCCCAAATGTGAGCCTATCCCGCCAAAATCATGCTATGTATGTGCAAGTGTGAAAAGCCATTCAAGAACAATATAGAAACATAGCATGCATTCATATTCATCAAAATAAGGTTCTAAAACAACCTAGGGTTCCGTTCCATTATCGTTTCCCTTAGTTCTCTCTTTCCGTTAAACACGGTTCTTCAAGATAATCTTGGGGTACTTTGAATATGAAACGGTTTTCAATCATTCAAAAGGCTTATGCAAGATAGGTTCTAGCACTAGGGTCAATCCCCAGTCTCGTTTCTCCTAGATCCCGCCTTCACGTTTTACGGCTAGGGGGAGTCTTGAGATACTTTGAGCCAGGGAAGGGTTTTCATACACATAGAAGGCCTTATTCTACAGAAAGGTAGAAGAAGAGATCTAGATCTAGAATATAAAATAAAGAAAATAAAGAAGAGGTTTGAGGCTTACCTGGGGTTCTGGAAGCAATCCGGCAGCGGTTCCCTTCTTCACTCGGAGCTCTTGGATCTCCAACTTATTGGCTATTTGCTTGAGGAGGAGCCTCCTATTTATAGGCAAAGGCTAGGGTTGATGGTAGACACAACCTAATGTCTAGAGCCCACCAACCTTAACCCTAAAGCTGTTTCCGAGATTTCCCCTCATTTAATGAGGGACATGATGGTAAAAAGTGAAATCTCTCGGAAAATCCTAATTTTGAGCAAAACTAATGTATCCGGCATATCAGGCCGGATACACAAGGGCCTTAAGGTAACCGGCATATAATGCCGGATACACTAAAGCTTTCTTGTATCCAGTATTTTCCATCAGATACAAAGAAGGTCACTTGTATCTGTGAGACATGGAAAAATCACCGGAATGATCATTCCTCCGTCAACACACGGGCTCAACGCAAAATTGGGAGAGTCGCCACCATTCATAATTTTGGGGTGAGAATGGACACCAAAGGATAAAAAAAAAGCAAAAAAGAGACAAAAGAAACATTCTAGGATAAAAATAACCCTACTTGAAAATCAAATCCAGAGATGGGTAAGGGGATTAGATTATGAACGGGGGAAGGTGTTAGGCACCCCCGTTCATCCACACGAAGTGGTAGCCAAGTGTATGTTCATGCAAAAATAAGAAAGCTTGCTAAAATCATAGAAAACCTTGAAAAAGGACCAATGTATGATATTTCCATATGAAGATCTAAATGGATTCTAGATCCTCTCTTATGTCAACATCGTTTCTGGAATATCACAAAAAGCTGTAAATCAAAGCACAAGTTATTCAAAAACTAAGTTGAATCAAATCCGGAAAATTTGGTGAAAAGTAATGCCATTTGTCTTGAAATCATTCAAATACAATTTTAAATCAAATCAAACCAAATCCATTTGAAAGATTATAGTAAATAAGGGTCTCATGCAAAATTTCACTTCATTCCGATTAAAATCCTAGGAGTTATGCTCCTTTGAAGTTGCTGCTGGGGATTTTTAAAAGTGATGAGTGGGCAAGTTTGGGAAATTGCATAGAAAAATCCACTCCATAAAAATCCACGAAATTTGGTGTGATTGAAGTCTGTATGGCCATACTTCAAAAGAAACTAGCCTCATACAAAAATCCCTTCGGATGTGCCTTGGGTGGTCTCCCGAACAGGCCCTGAAGATCACAGATTTACCCAAAAAAATGCCATTGAGCAGTTCTGAGTAAATCGGCTACCAATAATTCAAATGGAATCAAACAATTATGAAACCAACTGGATTTGAAAGTAGACTCATAAAGGAGTGTCCAAAAACAAAAATCATTCGAATCGGACTTAAAACGAACACATGGCGCTCCGTCGAAGTGACAAGTTCTGTATTTGAACCTGAACTGTCCAATAAACTTCGACAGAGAGGTGTCAAAAATCCGTTTGATAGAAATTTATGAAATTTGGTAGAGATAAACTAGACAGCCTCACCTTTCCCATGGTTCTAGAATCGCTCCAAAATTCATCCGGACGATGAAGTTATGAGCGTCCGAAGTAAGGGTACAGGTGCTGTCCAGTTAGGCCCTTTTTGAGTAAAACCAACTCAAACTTGTGATAAAGTGTGTGCCATTCGTGTAAGATGAACACAAATCATTGAAAAATCATTTGAAAACATTCCAGAATTGATTGAGGCCAGTTATTTGAGATTTATCACAATAAATGCAATAAACCCCAAATATGAGCCTATCCCGCCAAAATGGTACTATGTATGTGCACGTGTGAAAAACCGAACAAGATCAATAGCATGCATACATATTCATCAAAATAAGGTTCTAAGATAGCCTAGGGTTCCGTTCCATTATTGTTTCCCTCTGTTCTCTCTTCCCGTTAAACACGGTTCTTCAAGATAATCAAGGGTACTTTGAATATGAAACGGTCTACAATCAATCAAAAGGCTTTATGCTACATAGGTTCTAACACTAGGTTCAATCCCCGGTCTCGTTTCTCCTAGATCCCGCCTCCACGTTTTACGGCTAGGGGGAGTCTCGAGATACTTTGAGCAGGGGAAGGGTTTTCACACACAAAGAAGGCCTTATTCTACAGAAAGGTAGAAGAATAGATCTAGATCTAGGAATGTAAAGACAGAAAATAAAAGAAAAGTTTGAGGCTTACCTGGGTTCTGGAAGCGATCCCGCAGCGGTTTTCTTCTTCTCTTGGAGTTCTTCTTGGCGAGAATTCAAAACAAGAGTTGATTGCCATTTGCTTAAGGAGGAGCCTCCTATTTATAGGCAAAGGTTAGGGTTTAGGTTGGTGAGAATGGTAGACACAACATAAGGTCTATAGCCCACCAACCTTAACCCTAAGGCTATTTCCGAGATTTCCCCTCATTTAATGAGGGATATGATGGTAAAAGTGAAAAGCTCTCGGAAAACCCTAAATTTGAGCAAAACTTGCGTATCCAGTATTTCAGGCCAGATACACAAGGGCTTTAAGGTATCCGGTATATAATACCGGATACACTAAGCACTACTTGTATCCGGTATTTGTCACCGGATACGAAGAGGCCTGCTTGTATCCGGTCTGAGTTACCGGATACAAGTAAAAATTCATTTTCTTCAATTTCTGTGCTGGCTTTCAAGGAGATAATGATTTTTGATGATTGTTTGTGCAATTTGGGGTGTCTACAGTATCCGGCCTGAATTGCCGGATACAAGTAAAAACTTATTTTCTTCAAATTTTGTGCTGGCTTTCAAGGAGATAATGATTTTTGATGATTATTGTGCAATTTGGGGTGTCTACAACTGCCCCTCTTTGCGGAAGTTGCGAAGCAGTGAGCTGCAAAGATTAGACAAGCCCAAATTGCACTCCCTTAAGCGTGATTTGCTTGATTTAATTCAATTTTGTAAAAAAATAATTTTTGGGTGAAGATTTGCCAAAAAGCCCTAACTTTAAGGGGGGCATCTCTCCAAGAGTTCTTAAATTCCACTGAGCTCTTGTGGCTATGAAGTGGATTTTAAGCCCAAAAATTGGATTTTTTTTTAAAACTGATTTTTTTATCAAACCAAGTTAAAAATTGGGTGAATATCTTCCTTTTGACCAGCACACCTCCCAAAGTTGTCCCGAACTCCACCGAGCTCTTGTGGCTGTGAGGTGAATTTCAAGACAAAAATAGGGGTTTTTGTGAGAAAATAGTGGAATTTGTAGCACATTTTTGCTCTTTTTCAATCTTCTACTCTCTTTTTCTTTTTTTTTTCTTTTCTCTGTTTTTTCCTTTTTCTTTTTTTTTCTTTTCTCTGTTTTTTCCTTTTTTCCTATTTTTCTTCTTCTTTTTCTCTTTTTTTCTGTTTTTTTTTTGTTTTTCTTTGTATCCGGTATGTTTAGCCGGATAAGAATAAGCTTGTTTGTATCCGGCCTGAGTTGCCGGATACAGCTGCTTTTATTAAGTCGCACACGACCGTAACTCCTCATTTCTTTCACTTCTGCTCCGATTGTAAACCCCGGCTACACTCTTCCCTCCTTCGACACCCGACGGCTCTTCCTTCTTCTCCAGTGATCTCCAGTAGCTCCGGTGCCCTTTATTGTTGCCGGCGACAGCCTGTAACTCCGGTGACTTCCATTGTTCGCCCATTCAAGGCAGCAGTCGAGCCCTAGCTCGTTCCTTCCGTTTTTTTGCGATTTCTCAGCTCGGCATTGGAGGTTCTGCTTTGGCGACTTGTCCCTTGATTCCCACTTGCAATCAGGTACTTGATTTCTCCACTGCTCGTCCAGGTTAGTGAGATTTAAATTTTTCTTTGCAATCCAATTCATGCCCAATTGGACGAATGATCTTGAAATTTATGTGCTATTTTTCTTGCAATATGCTTCACTTAATTTGCCATGTCCAAGCAATTTTTTCATGCCTTGATTGTTGTTGCTTGACCATTGTAATCAGCTGCCCATTTCCCCGATGTCCCTGCCGAAATTGACATTGAGGGATTATCCATGCTGGTTCCTTATTTTGAGCCACTTTGTTCCTGAAGGCTTGAGCCAGATATCTTGATTCATTGCAATTCTTCAATTTTTGTGATGCTTTGTAATTTCTGCCGATGAGAAATTCTGACGGAATTGATTACCATGCTATTCTTTTGACTTCTACATTGATCCTGTCAATTTTTTGAGTTGTCTGTCAGTGGAATTGCATGGTCCTTCGAATGATATGATGCTAATGCCACGCTGTAATTTCTTGAATTTGGATTTTCATGCCATGCTGCAATTGAACCATGCTGCACTTTTCCTTCACTGGAATTCTGCTTCTTTTTTTTTTTATACCACGCTGTAATTGAGTGCTGCAAATGCTATAATCTTTTCCTTGATTTCGATTCTTGTATTTCACAATTTCCAATGATCCCCTTTACAAGCTGTGACTTATTCCTTTCCCTCAATTTGCTTTGGTAGTTGTACACTTCTGATCAATGTGGCGCTCCACTTGTCAAAACCCTTCCATGATTGGCTATTGGGACTTCATCCCTTTTCCGCTTGTATGTAGGAGCCCTGAAATAGGTTAGCAGATATTAGGCTCTGTACGTATACCTTGAACAAAAAACAGAGAACAAATGCCAATTCCCTTAGGACACAATTAAAAATTCTATAAGATTCCCGATGAACCGAAACCTAGGTTAAAAGCAAGGTAATTTGAACTGAAACCTAGATTAAGGGCAAGGTAAGATTCCTGATAAACAAACAAGGTAATTTTTCTGATAAATTTGAAATGAAATTCATAAAACACTTCCCTGTGTAGATGGCTAGGAGTCGCTCCCGTGTGCGAGAGGAGGTTAATCCAGCTGATCGGCCCTCTTCGTTTCGAGCTCGGATCGAGATGAGTTCTAGTGCTATCCTTTCAGAGCCTCTAGACTATTCCAGAGAAAGCTCTGCTAAGGGTTCTGCTGAGGTAGGCTTCTAAATCCTTCTTTTCTTCATTCCATTCTCTTTCCCACCCAACCTTCACACTTCTCTTTTGGATTTTAGCCCACTGTTGCTCCTGCTCGAGGTCAAGGTAGAGGCCGAGGCAGAGTTCAGGATCAGGCCCCTGAGGGTGAGGGAGGTCGTGGCAGAGGCCGAGGCCGTGGCCGAGCCAGAGGTGCGGCTCAGGATGGTGCCGCTGTAGCTTTGCTAGGGGTCCCTGAGGAGCTGAGAGCATCCGTTCATGATACAAAGCTCCTCAGTGGTTTGGATAGCCACCTCTCCATGTGCATCAGGGCCGATGTGCCTCTTCCATATCATTCTTCCCATTTGCGAGGTAGTTGGGGGAGATTCAGCGAGTTGGCTCAATCACTTTCTCCGGCACTCAGGCGTGAGTTTGGGAGGTGCCACTTGGATCATTTCCTCAGCATCCCCTCGTTCCGAGTCGATCGCCCACTCATTTTTGCCATAATGGAGAGATATTTTCAGGAGACTCAGTCATTCCATCTGCCGGACGTGGAGCTGGGGATCCGCCCCTCTGATTTTGTGATGATTACTGGTATTCCTTTGACGGGGCGGACCATCATCTTGGATCGGCCTTCTGCGGAGGACATCGGGCTCCTTCTAGGATATCAGGACCTTCCACCTGCTGCTCGGGATGGGTGGAGCGGTCGTCTCTCCATTAGTTGGTTGCGGGATAGCCTGGCTCGTCATTACGGGGGGAGACATGCGATCGTCGCTGTGGAGGATGCAGCCTTTGTTCCTATCTTCTGACATGTCTTTTTGCTGATGCTCGGGAGTTGCTTCTTCCCGGAGGATACGACCAGTGTCAGCCCGCTTTTCTTGGATGCTTTACGAGATTTCCATCAGACCCGTCAGCTAGCATGGGGTCGGCTTATATATGGGACCATCCTGGCCGGGTTGTGCCGAGCGGTTCGAGGCCTGGCATCCTCGAGAGGTGATGGAGTCAGCTGCCGGTTCTTCTGGCAGATCCTGCAGGTATTAAGTTGTCTTGTCTCATTCCTTGGGCTTTATCTTCCCTTATTTCTGACTGATTTTTCTTTTGCCAGGTGTTTATGTACAACTATATGACCTTCTTCCGCCCATCCCCTGTACCTGGCGTTGCGGAGTTCCTTGTGGCTTTGAGGTGGTTGGCCCAGGTCCGAGATGCTGATAGAAGTCAGCCTCGCACTGCTCGGGTGCATTTGGACTGTGCCCGCCGATCCGATGTAAATCCTTTCTCCTTTTTCCTTCTTTTTCTGCATCTTGACTGTATCTAACCATTTCTCTTCTTTGCAGCTCATCCTGTCCTGCTTTGACGACGTGGATGTCGGAGTGGCTCATGAGATGGCAGTACAGGACGCCTTCGATAGAGATCAGCGACGTCAGCCCTACCAGTGCTTCCTTGGGAGGCTTGGTAGGGTGACGTACTTGGGAGAGCGCCTGTACTATCAGCACACCGGTGCACTTTGTATCCCCGTTCCCCCTCCCCCTGTGGGTCCTGACACCCTCCTGCCGGGTTTTGATGCTGATCAGTTTGATCATTTCCAGGATGCGGAGGGGCTCACAGTAGCTAGGGATTACGATGAGTGGATCCAGAGAGTATCTATTGGGTGCTTGATGGATCGACCCACTCGTGCCGGGGTGGCCGAGATCGGCGGGATCTGTATCCGGATCCATGAGGACACGGTGAGTCTTGTAATCTTCATATTTTCATCCACTTTTCTTCCCTTCTGTATTTCTGACCCCAATTATGTTCTTGTTGGCAGGTACACGAGCTGAATACTATCCGGGACCGGTTCGAGAGCCAGCGGGCCACGATCGATGATATGATCGCTGAGCATGACGCGGTCGTGGCCCAGAGAGATGCCCGGATCATGGAGCTGGAGGCCCTAGTTGCTGAGCTCCAGGCTAGACAGGTATCTGGTCTTCTTATATTTTCATCTCTTTAATTTCCCTATTTCTGCTATTCTAATATGCCTGTTTGACTTGTGCAGGGCCCGGTCCCAGACCATGATGCTGCCTACGAGCCCGATCTCCCTGTTCCTGATCCGTATCCAGCTCAAGCTACTGATCTTGTAGATGCCCCAGCTGCTGACCCGGTGGTGGCTACTCCTGCGGACCCTGTGGGCCCATCTTCTCCAGCAGTAGTCCCTGCGCCAGAGGAGATCCCCATTGCTGACCCTGATCCAGTCGCATCTCCTGTACTTGGCACCGCTGTGGCACCTACGGACCCCGCCGGCACCTCATCTCCTGTAGCGGCTCCTGATTCTGCTCCTGAGGTCCTTGGTAAGTTTTCTTTAGTTTCTTCTCTTTGGTTCACTTTGATGCTCCCATTTCTGACTTTATTCCCATTGGCCCAGATTTTTCTGCTCCTGACCCTTCTTTTGTTGCTGTTGGGCCTTCTGGAGCTGCGGGAGCAAAGCCTACTATGGCTGAGGGTCCAGTTGAGCCCGCTCCTGCTGTGCCCGAGGCCTCTTCTCCAGATTCTGCTCTTGGCCCACCTTCGGATCTATCGGAGTATTGCTTGGAGTATCAGATCCAGCAAGTGGTGGGTCGGCTTCCTCATCACGCTGCCACACGTATTATTTCCCACATCTTCAGTTGTCAGCCATCCCAAGGTAGAGGGAGAGGTCGCAGAGGAGGACTTGGCAGAGGACGCGGGGATGATCCTGCACAGGAGTAGAGGATTTAGGACTTTCCTGTATTTTTCATTACCCTTTGTACAGAAAAACTTGCATATATATATGAAAGAAACTTTTTATTCATTCTCTCTTGTTTGATTCTCTTTTATTTTCAATTTCATGCAAATATAACATGTAAGCAGGTAAAAAATTCGGATTTTCCTTCCTTTGCTTTTTTTTTTTTTTTTACATTTTTCCTTTGTATCCGGCATATCAGACCGGATACATTGAGTTTTCTTTGTATCCGGCATAATATGCCGGATATGCTTAACACTCTTTGTATCCGGCATTCTTCACCGGATATGAATAAAATTCTTTGTATCCGATCTGATATGCCGGATACATTAAAACATGCTATAAATGCAACCAGCCTCGGGATTTGAGCATTTTTTACAAGTTTTTGAGTTTAGAAACCCCCTTTTTAGCCTTTTTCTTCCTCCCCTTGAGTTCTAGCTTGCTCCCATCATCTCTAATGGAATCCGGATCATCTTCTGCCTTGCCATTGTCTGTCCACACAGCCTCCCCTGCAAAACAGCCTTTTAGATCAAAACCACCTAATCTTAATAGGTACAACCCTGTCGACTCCTTTTACGCTAGATGGGTTAACTCTATGACCCTGGATGAGGAAAGGAGATGGGATTCCAACCATCTAGGCCACCTTTTGCTTATCCCGAAGGTTCCGTTCAAATGGGAGATTATTGAAGCCATGATTGGCCATTGGGCCGACCTTAACCTTTTTCGTTTTGGGGACCATGAGATGACCCCAACCATTGAGGAGGTTGAAATTATCTTGGGCTTGAGGTTTGATGAAAAGGTAGTGAATCCACCCATTAGGCCCAGCTACAAGAAGGAGGCTTCTACTTTCTTGGGCATAGGGAAGAAGGACTTAGGGGACTCTGACACCCTTTTGACATTGTCTAAGTCTTTTTTGACTGAGAAGCTCTTGAGAGGGGAAAATAAGGAAGCTAGGTTTAATGCCTTGACTCTGATAGTGGTCAACCAGCTACCTTTCCCACGAGATGATGATGAGGTAGACTTGGCTCTGATCTCAGTGGTATGCCAGGTTAGGGAGCGGGAGAGGTTGGCCCCTATGATTTTGGCTGAGATGTATCAGGCACTGACTGACTGCTCCAATAGGAAGTCGAAACGCTTCTTAGCATGTGCCCCGATCCTGCAGGTAATTTTTTCTTTTTTTCTCCTTTTTTTTTCTTTGCTTTTTTGCTTTCTTTTTGCTTTTTTTTTTTTTTTTTTTGCTTTTTTCTTTTACAATGCTGATATATCTCTCTTCCTTTGCAGCTTTGGCTATTTGATCATCTGAGTAAGATTGAGGAGATCAATCGACACTTCTTCCCCAGCTTGAAGGTTCCTATCTTGATGAGCAACCGGGGGTGTCCAGACATTCCAGGGGGTAAACAGGGCTGGTTCACCTTCTTGGGTTCACTCCAGGATGATCAGGTGAGATGGCCTGGTACTTATCAACCCAATGCAGAGACCGTGATTAGCTTCCGAGACCGCAACTTTCTGGTTCTGGCTGGCCTGAGACATGCAGTGCTTTATCTTCCTTTGCGGGTCCTTTGTCGGTTTAGAGCGACCCAGGGGATTATAATCCCAAGTGGGTATGAGGATCATCTTGGACCCCTTTCTCCAGCTACCATGAAGCTGAATGCCTGGTTGATGAGGGAGTGGTCCTATGTTCACTTCATGTGTAGCCCCGTCTTCTCAGAAGCCCATGTGAAGGATTATCTCTTCTGGATCAAGGAGCAGATACAGAGTCAGGCCCTAGTACTCGAAGATCCTCCTGCAGTCTTGGCTCCTACTTATGAGGCTATGTTAGAGTCTGAGAGAGCTTCCCACAAGCGACTTCAGCAGATATGGGTACGGGAGGCCCAGGAGCTCAGGATACGAAGCCTTTATCTGGAGAGGCAGCTTGAGGAGCAGATATCACGCCATACTGTCATGGAGGAGAAGCTGGAGGAGCAGAGGCAGGCCCGTCGCTTTGAGGTCCGGATGATACGGTAGAAGTACCAGGATACTTTAGCCAGCCTTAGGAGCATGCGGATTAGACAGGCCCTTTCAGATGAGGTCATCTCCTTCCTGAGTGATCCCGCTGCAGAGGGCTCGTCTGGAGTTATTGTATCTCAGGCAGCTCGGATTCGGGAGCTTGAGGAGCGGCTAGGAGACAGAGATTAGCCTTATTTCCTACACACATTTTTTTTCTTTTTCCTACCTTTGTACAAAAGCAAACTCCAATAGTGGAAAGACAAAGGATTTAATTCAAAATAAAATTTTTATATTATTAGCCTCAGAATGCTCAGATGCTTGTAAAAACAAAGGTTTTATGAAAAGTATTTGATTTATCATCACTGGCCAAAGTATAGTTTTTCCTTTTTATATGTTTTTTATTTTTTGAAATTTGGTCCATGCACTTAATCACCTATAATTAAAGGAATTAAAACCAGGTTAAATAATGAAAAGGGTAGTCCAAAAATAATGAGGGATCAGAACCGTCCATCTTAGGTCCTTTAGAGTCATCCCCAAATGCCAAAACTGACCCCATTCTGCTCATGCCGATTTTGCTTCAATCTCAGATTTCCATGATCAACTCAACCTCTGATTTTTCTTCATTTTGTTTTATTTTTTATTTTTTTTCTTTTTGCCTTTTTGCCAATATTACCCCTAGCGCCAGTTACGGTTTTACTAGGGCCGGCTTCTGCATTCCGTCATCACCAATCTTATTCTAACATTTGAATGAATAAACTAAGATCACCGAGGGCTTAAAAATAGGATGAAATAAAGGCTAGGCTCGGTTTATGAAAGAAAGGGTATTAAAGGCCCAAAAATTTTCAAGTGTGGAAATAGGTCAACCGGACTTACAGTCATAATGAATTTAACCCTTTTTCCCCAAATTGCCTTCTTTGCATCTTTTTTCACACTTGGCTTTCATTTGCCATTTTTCATTGCTTTTCCTCTTTTTTTTTTTTCTTTTTTCCTCAAATTTGCCCCAATTGATTTTGCCCCAATTTGACTGTAAATCCGGTTTGGGTTTATCAAAGAAACGAACCGGCTCAATTTGGCTAGACTAGGGATTCAAATTTTGAAGGAAATAAAGAAAAATGGCCTCGGATCATTTCCTAGAAATATTCACTCAAGGAAAATACCTTTTTATTGCATCGGACTTAATTGGCTCAGGAAAATCTGACCCATCCATTTCTGCTAAGATGAGTGCACCCCCTGACAGGACTTTCTTGACAACATATGGCCCTTCCCAATTCGGCTTGAACTTACCACGAGGATCTTCCAAAAATGGTAAGATTTTCTTTAGCACCAAGTTTCCTTCTTGGAAAGTTCTGGGCCTCACTTTCTTATTGTAGGCCCGGGCCATTCTCTTCTGGTACAACTGTCCATGACAAAGCGCTTTCAACCGCTTTTCTTCTATCAGGTTGAGTTGATCATGTTTTGACTGTACCCATTCGGCTTCTTCTAGTTCTGCTTCCATGAGCACTCTGAGTGATGGGATTTCTATTTCCACTGGCAAGACTGCTTCCATCCCATAGACTAGGGAGTACGGGGTTGCCCCAGTTGAAGTCCGGATTGAGGTTCTGTAGGCATGTAGAGCAAGCGATAGCATTTCATGCCAATCCTTGTAACTTACTACCATCTTCTAAATGATTTTCTTTATGTTCTTATTTGCTGCTTCTACTGCCCCATTCATCTTTGGCCTGTACGGAGCTGACTTGTGGTGGGTGATCTGAAACTGCTCACACATCTTCTTCATGTCCTTGTTCTTAATATTTGAAGCGTTGTCTGATACTATGGCACTTGGCAGTCCATAGCGACAAATGATATTGTGCTTCAAAAACTTAATAACATGGTTGCTTGTGATGTTTGCATATAATGCTGCTTCTACCCATTTAGTGAAGTAACCAATCGCCACCAGGATGAATCTGTGCCCGTTCGATGCCTTAGGTGAAATCATACCAATGACATCTATGCCCCACATAGAGAAGGGCCATGGTGATGTCATGTTGTGCAACTCACCTGGGGGTGCATGCTTGTTATCTGCATATATCTGACATTGGTGGCACCTCCTGACATGTACACAGCAATCATGTTCCATGGTCGACCAATAATAGCCCAACCTCAAGGTCTTCTTTGCCAGCATGTGCCCGCTCATATGGGGTCCGCAAATTCCTCTATGTACAGTCTCAATCAGCCTTTCCGATTCAGCCTTGGCTACACATCTGAGCAGAATATCGTTATGTGACCTCTTGTACAAATGTCCACCACTTAGCAGAAATTGACCCGCCAATCTCTGTATTGTCCTCTTCTCAGTAGTAGTGGCATTTTCTGGCAGACTCCGATTGTTCAAGAAATTTTTGATATCTTGAAACCATGGTGTTTCTTTTTCTGGTGCTCCCTCTAGAACAAGATAGTAAGCTGGTTCATCCCGGACCTCAATTTTCAGTGGTCTGATGTCTACCCCTTCTGGTATGCTGACCATTGAAGCCAATGTTTCTAGAGCATCCGCAAACTGATTCTTGGCCCTTGGCATATAATTGAAGGAAATTCGAGTAAAATTTGTGCTTATTTCTTCCAAATACTGGTGATAGGGGATCAATTCGTGATCCTTGGTTTTCCACTCACCAGTTGTTTGGAAGATGATAAAACTCGAATCCCCGTATACGTCAAGTTCCTCTACTTCATGATCCATGGCGGCTTGCAACCCAATTATGCATGCTTCATACTCCGCAATATTATTGGTACACTGGAATCTCAACTTCACTGCAATCGGGATGTGTGAACCATCTGGTTTGACCAAGACTGCCCCTATTCCATTTCCATTCATGTTAGCGGCCTCATCAAAGAACATCTGCCAAGAACTCTCACTTTCCTCCTCTTCAGTGTACAGAATTGCCTCATCTGGGAAGTTGGTCTTCAAAGGTTGGTATTCTGGCAGAGGATGTGCAGCCAGGTGATCAGCTATGGCTTGACCCTTGATCGCCTTCTGGGTGATGTACGTGAGATCAAATTCGGACAGTAGTAGTTGCCACTTTGCCGTCCTGCCAGTCAGTGCCGGTTTCTCGAATAGATACTTCAGCGGGTCCATCCGAGATATCAATAGTGTGGAGTGACTAAGGAAGTAATGCCTTAGCCTCTGAGTTGCCTACACTAGAGCACAACAAGTCTTTTCCAATGGTGAGTACTTGGCTTCATATTCTGTGAATTTTTTACTCAAATAGTAAATGGCCCTTTCTTTTCTACCAGTCTCATCATGCTGTCCCAAGACACATCCCATCGACGTTTCCAACACTGACAAGTACAGGATCAGTGGTCTTCCTGGGTTTGGTGGCACTAGTACAGGTGGGTTCAGTAAATATTCCTTGATCATATCGAAGGCCTGCTGGCAATCCTCATTCCAGACCGTCGGGTTATCTTTCCTCAGAAGCTTGAAAATTGGTTCACAGATAGCAGTGAGATGTGCTATGAACCGGCTTATGTATTGAATTCTTCCGAGAAAACCATGAACCTCCTTCTCGGTTCTAGGTGCTGGAATTTCAATGATGGCCTTGGCTTTTGCCGGGTCAATTTCAATTCCTCTTCGGCTCACTATAAACCCCAGCAACTTTCCTGATGTAGCCCCAAAGACGCACTTAGCCGGGTTAAGCCGTAGACTGTACTTCCTGAGCCGATCAAACACTTTCTTCAGATTGATCAAGTGGTCCTCCTCTTTGCATGATTTGGCAATCATATCGTCCACATAGACCTCCATCTCCTTGTGGATCATGTCATGGAATAATGCTGTCATGGCCCGCTGATATGTTGCCCCGGCATTTTTGAGCTCAAACAGCATGACCGTGTAGTAGAATGTGCCCCAAGGTGTGATAAATGCTGTTTTCTCTTGATCTTCCTTAGCCATCTTGATCTGATTATATCCAGAGAACCCATCCATGAACGAGAACAGGCTATGAACCGCAGTATTATCGACCAGAATGTCGATGTATGGAAGCGGAAAGTCGTCCTTTGGGCTTGCCTTTTTCAGGTCTCTGTAGTCCACGCACATTCGGACTTTCCCATCCTTCTTTGGTACCGGCACTATGTTTGCGAGCCACTCAGGGTACATAGAGACTGCAAAAAATCCGGCTTGAAATTGTTTGACCACTTCATCCTTGACCTTCAGGGTCCATTCAGGTTTTAATCTTCTCAGCTTCTGCTTAATTGGCTTAACCCCTGGCAAAATTGGCAACTTATGCACCACCATGTCCGTGTCCAACCCCGGCATGTCCCGATACGACCAAGCAAACACATCCTTGTAATCTGCCAAGAACCGTGACATTTCATTTTGCTGCACATTAGACAAGCATGACCCGATTTTCACAATCTTTGGGTCCTCTTCGGTCCCAAGATTTATGGATATGGTCTCCTCAATATTTGGTTGGACCCCCTTTTCATGACGTTCCAATTGGTATTCAATTTCTTTTGGAATGTCTTCTTCTTCAACCTCGGTCTCTTCTTCGATCCCCATGAGGTCAAAGTCGAGCTCAAGGTCGAAGTCATATTCAACCTGGTCCAATTCGGTTTGATTATATGGTTCATAAGTGGTTTGGACCCTTTAGAAAAAATTAAATTTCCTAGAAAAAATAGAAAAATCTTTTTGGATTTTTTGTGGGCCCTCTAAACATAATCCCCCTGAAGACGAAGGCCCATTAAAACCTTCAGAGAAATGGCAATCCACTATTGGAGTTTTTTTTTGGAAGCCGCGTTAGTTTGCCGAACAAACGCTGCTTCAAAAGTAAGGGGAGTTTCCTTCCAATTATTTAAAAAAAGTTTTTCGGGAGCGGAGGAAATTGTGCAAGCCTGCTCCTCAAGCCCGGAATTCGATGCCATCATCACCGGGTGGGTACTGCCATTTTCTGCTACGGGGCCCAGTCCAGATACAACCTCATCTGGAATCTTCACTGCTGTCTAGTCAATAAACGGCAGGTCCATGTCTGCTCCTGTCTTTTCGCCTTCAGTCATGGCGAAGAAAGCCCCAACATCTTCAGAGTAGTCTGTCTGCTGCTCTGGCTGTGGCCCAGACCCATTTGCTGCTTCCAGTATTGGAGATGGGTTGTATGGTTGCAAGGCCGAAACAAAAGGCTTTTGAAATGGGTTGATGTTGCAGTAGGGAAACTTGAACTGGTCCATAGGAGGAGATATTTGGATTGTATAGGAGGGTTTAGGGAAAATTTCCCTTAAATGAGGGAGTTTTCCTTTACTTGTTTTCTCTCCTTCTTCATCCTTCATCCTTCTCCAACCTCTGGGCTTGAAGTCCAACCCTACTTTAGGGATCAGTTTCTTGGCCGTGATTGGCTCCACCATTCCCTGCAAATTGATTCCCAGGCCTTTCCGCAGGTGAAAGTGGTATTTTTCCATCACTTTCTTCACCATTTTCTCAGCAGTGGTCCCCTTTTCCTTCTTTTTCTCACACCCCCTGTAAGCACCTCATTTTTGCGCTCCCGAAAGAGCCGGAAATGCAAACCCTAAATAGAAAGTCAAACCATAAGGGATGAAAATTTGACTTTTTGATCAAGTGATAATTGGCCACCTTGCTTTATCTAAATGGATAAAGAATCCCGACACGAGTCCAACGCAACTGAGTTTGAAGGAATCGGAGTCCGGATGAGGGTTTTGTGGGCCGGTCAAACTTGAGGATGAGCCGAAAGTTGACTTTTCCTCGAACACCATGCCAAGTGCTTTGCCCTACATCATTGGATAGAGGGCTCCGATATGAGTCCAACGCAACTGAGTTTGCTCAAATCGGAGTTTGGATGAAGGAGATATGAGCTATCAAAGTTTCCGCGCAGCAAAGCCGGAAACTGCACACGTGGCAGCCAACACAGCAAAATATCTCAGGGACTAAATCTTAAATATCCAAAATTTGCGGGGGGCAATCCGTAGATATCCAAAAGTGTCAAATCGGTCGAATCGGTCAAGTCAAGGGGCAAATCCGTAATTTTTTGATTTGTATCCGGTCAAATATGCCGGATACACATACCCTTGTGTATATCCGGACTCAAATACCGGATACAAAAAGATTTTCGCGCGAGATTCTCGCCGATCGCCCGACAAATTCGCGGCGGCATTAATTTTCTGAATGATTATGTTTTGTATCCGGCATTGAAGACCGAATACAAAGAAGCCTCTGTGTAACCGGCCATGAAGGCCGGATATGAAGAGCACTTAGTGTATCCAGCCTGAGTTGCCGGATACATTAAGTTGCCTATAAAAAGGAAACAGCAGCCTGATTTCCGGGGTTGGTTTCTTTTTGGCTGATTCCACCTCTTCCTTCCCCTTCGTCCTTGCTCCGAAAACCTCCCATTCAACCCCTCATTACCTTCCAAGCCCCCCAAACACCATCTCTATACCCTTCTACCCCTTCTTGATCCATCCTTTCCCATCTTCACCTAAGGAAGAAGGAAGGAACTTGCTGTTTGGGCTTGAAGGAGGAGGTTCCAGCCACTGGCCTTGCTGCCAAGAGGTGTACACACCATCCCAGGGTTCCAAAACCCCAAGGTATGACTTCTTGTTGGATTTCATTACACATATATGAAAATGAGGTTGTTTTTAAGTATTTAGAGTGTTTGATGGCTCCCTAGCATAAATCTGCCCACCATATTCAGTTCTCACCTCCTTTTCCCTTCATTTATATTTCATGGAAGTCTCCAAAGGTAAGTGAGGCCTCATATGAAATCCCATAAGAGCATGAATGATGCTTGCACACACTTTATGGGTTTCTTAAGCCGCTATTTGGTAAAGCCTTGATGATTTCTGGAGGGAGCATGTTCCCTCTCATTTGTGCTATCCTTTGTACCCCTACATAACCCCCTTTCTCTTCCCTTCTTAAAGTCTTTTAGGTTAGGTATTGAGATCATGATAAAAGTGGCATGTGGTGAATGCTAGATTTATATAGCTTAGTTGTTCTTTTAAGCTTGCAAGAACTCGTCACCATGTTAAGTATGCGTGCTATTGCTCCGAGGATCATGTGAAAAAACCTTCTCTTGCTGTTTCCTCATATTTTATTATGATTTTTATGCCACTCCAGCCACTGTTTTCAACCTCTTAAAGTCACATTTGCTTGGCCTGGAACAGGTCTTACTTGCATGCTCATTCTCTGCTTACTAGGAACATGTCTAGGTATGTGTATATATCACCATCTAGCATGAGTTTACGTGCGTGGAAATCGGATTTTGGCTCTTTGTTGTCCATTGTTTAGTTAGTACAATCTTAGCCTAGAAGTGTGCTTTTTGGTTTGGTATCATCTCATGTACATGCATGTTTGTTTCTGTTGGGGGCAAAGGAGCTAAGGCAAGGGATATGCAGATCCCTCTTCATTCTATGTGTCTGTTTTGGAAAGGAAGGATATGCTCTTGGTCCCCCTATATGCCCTTTAGTGCAGAAAACCCCTTCTAGAGGAGCCAATTGGCTTCATCTGTACCATTTTGGGCCCACACAGGGGCCCACAAAAATGCTGAAACACCCTAGAAGACCCAGGAACCAATGCCCAATGCAAAAATCCAAAAAACAGCTTTTGTAGGTTGATCCGGCAACTCAGGCCGGATCAACAGAAACCCATGTGTAGCCGGCTAAAGATGCCGGATACACATAACCCTGTGTGTAACCGGCATCTCAGGCCGGCTACACTACCAGACTGCATTTTTTGCCATTTTCTTATCTTGTGTGATTTCTTTGGTTTGTTTGATCAATCCGGACGAACCAATAGGGACCCGGAAACCCAAGATGGGCCATGGACCGACCTGGTCCAACTTGATTCCCAGTGGGCCTTCCAACAGGGCCCACCAAGCCCGACAAACTCATTTTGTTAAATAAAGATAAAATCAACCTAGTTGAGTGGGCCACACAATTGGAGGCCCGCCAAAGCCCATTTGCGAAGCATGTTGATCATATTTATGCATGGTTTGGCCGAGGCAAAGGGCAGGGCCTATCGGGCCCACCAAGCCCATTAACCAACTAAGGTTAGGGTTTCCAAACCCTAACTCATGAAGACTTGGCCTTTCAAGCCCAAGCCCAGGTAAAGGGCCCCAAGTCCAAATCCTGGCCTACTTTGGCACAAGATCAAGAAAGATAATCAAATCATTTGGCAACCAATAGTGGGGCCCACTTACCGGCCCACAAAGCAACCCAGACTCATTCTTTGCATGGAAATCAAATTTAATCAAACTTGAATTTCAAAATCAAATCAAATCCATTTGAACCAAGCCCAAAGGGCCTCTCAGCCTAGACCGAGGCCCACCAAGGGACACGTGGGCTTAACCAAGCCCACCAAGGAATCCGCGGGCCTTACAACGGGGCCCGCCCAATCAGACTCACATCACTTTAATTAAAAAGATAAAATCAAGTAAAGGGACCCACACCACCTTGGCGATCCCTCCTGACTTAAACCAAAATTGAATGCTGGATTAGGAATCGGGTGAGTGAGAGACCAAAGTTGACTCAAACCAGGGAAACCTATGGGACCCGTCACTTGACGTGGTGGACTGGGGTGTCTACGGACTTCCCCAGATCGCAACCGAGAACCTACTTAGAATCTCAAGCCGCAGACCAAGCCTTAATTGAAGAACTTAGGCACCCAGGTGTCTGCCTGCACCCCATCAGGCAGTGGCGACTCCAAATAAATCCCGAGGCATGCATCGTTTTGCGTGCGCCTCGTCGTGAGACCGAAATCAAGTGCGCACACCCCCCAGGTATGAAATTTACCGCCTCAAATTGAAATGAGTGGAATGAAATCTTGTCGACAATCAGGTCTACATTTATCAAGGGTACATCAGGTGACACAATGGGAGACACCAAATTCTCAGCTAGGACTGTTATCACCCTTTGCCCTCTTATGTATTTAACCCTTTGATGGAGTGTGGATGGTATTGCCCTAGCCGAGTGTATCCACGGCCTTCCTAGGAGCAGATTGAATGCTACAGGAATATCCATCACTTCAAATGTGATGTTGAAAATATTCGGTCCGATTGTGACCGGCAGTTCAATCTCCCCTAGGGAGTGGGTCTTGGAGCTATCAAAAGCCCTCACTATCCTCCCATTTTGCTTAATCTTTGACTGGTCCAGACCCAGCTTGACAAAAGTGATTAACGGGCAGACGTTTAATGCCGACCCGTTGTCAATCAAAACCCGTGCCACCATGCTGCCCTTACAAAGCACTGTGATGTGCAAAGGGTCAACGTGATAGCACCCACCTGGGCTGATCTCACCCTCAGAGAAACTTATCACATTATGTGACAAGATTTGACCAACCATTTTACCAAGCTTGTCTGGATCAATGGTCTGGGATACATGTGCACTCTGTAGCACCCTTAACAATGCATCCCTGTGCTTTTCGGAATTCAGCAAAAGGCCTAGTATTGAAATCTGGGCCGGGACCTTGTTCAACTGATCCACAAGATTAAATTCACTTTTTTTTATGATTTTTATGAGGTCTGCTGCCTCATTTTCTGTACCTTGAGGAGCTTCTTCTCCTATTTTTGTCTTTCCTTTCTGTTTTCTTTTTTCTTCATTTTCTTTTTTCTCTTTTTCTACTTCTGTCTCCTTCTCCTTCTCTTCACCCCCTGCACATCTCCCTGACCTCGTCATGAGGTTCACCTCCTCCTAGTTCTGGTTCCTAACCACTGGAACCGTAGCCGTGATTCCCTCGCTGTAATTGCATGGTACAGCGGCCTCAGAATAGGCTAGTTTGGGGATATTAACCTCTAATAGCTGGAGTTTGGACCGGGATGTATGGGCCGGTTTAGGGATAGTGTGGGTTGGCTGAACATTTACAACCAAGGGCTGGAGCTTGGATTTTGCGGGGACAGAAGAAGTGATGGAAGCAGTGGTGGGGTCAAGGTTGATGACCAGTGGAGCCTTTGATGGCTTGGATGGTGAATAAGTGGGTGGACTGCAATTAAAGACCAATAGAGGCCTTGCAGTGTTTATTTGGGCCATAAGAGAGGAGACCCGGTTTAGAGAGGAGCTAATGTCCTCAGCAGCAGGATTGTTTTTCTGGGAGACCATGTTGATCTCCTCTTCTTCCTTCTCTTGGAAAAATCCGACCTGGACCGTAGTCCCTACAGGAGCTATGAGTTGAGATGGGTCAAAGGCCCTTCTTGTGGTGGATATGGCAGTGATAGAGTTGGATGGGCCTGCCCCATTGTGGTACGGCAAAGGGTTCTGCCCAATATTATTCCCGGACGGGGGGGTGCAGCAGTATTGAACACCAAGGCCTTTTGGTCCAACAGGTCCTGGACCGCATGCTTCAGAACCCAGCAAGCATCTATAGAATGCCCCAGTGCACCCATGTGGAAGTCACAGGTGACTGCTGGATCAAAATTCCTTCCCTTAGTGGCATTCGGGCTTGGTTCCTTCAAGGTCACATATTCCCCTTTTAGCAGGGTCGACAGTAATTGGGAAAGAGATACAGGAAGGGGAGTAAATACTCGGTTCCTTCTTGCTGCCAACCAAGCCTCCCTTTCTTCCTTGGAAAAAGCCCTCCTTGGGTTTGCTGGCACCGAGGGGGAGAAGTTGACATTCAGCGGGGTCTGGTATGACTACTGGGCCTGTTGGGGTGCAGAGATATTCACATGAAGCGGCTTCTTGGCCGGAGGAGCCTGGACCAGGTTCACTTCTCCTTCTTTTCGGGCCCCGGTCTTTTTGAACCCAGCCCCCTTCTTCTGGGTCATGGAGGCAGAGGAATCAGCTTGCCTAGTCAGAGTTGAATAGTCTATAAGCCTTCTTGACTTGACCCCTTCCTCGATCCGGTCCGCCACCTGCACCAGGGCTGCAAAGTTGGTGGTGATCTGCCCCACCAAATGGTTGTAGAAAGGCTGCCCCAGTGTGCCCATGAACGTTGAGATCATTTCCAGTTCCTGCATAGGCGGCCTGACCTGGGAGGCGGCCTCTCTCCACCTCTTGGCATACTGTCGTACAGGCTCATCTTTCCCTTTGCTCATTCTCATCATGTCGTACCGGTCTAGCATGATCTCCGAGTTAAACTTGTACTGGTCCAAAAAGGCGTAGGCCAAGTCCTTCCACCTCCTGATCCTTCCATGGTCCACAGTGGCAAACCACCTTAGGGCTGACCCGGTCAAGCTCCTCTGGATGAGTTGGATTAGTATGCCGTCATCTCGGCCAAATTGGCATAGGGCCCCGCAGTATAGTTTCAAGTGGCTCATAAGGCAGCCTGTGCCGTCAAATTTGTCAAAGTCCGGGCACTTGAATTTGGCCGGTAGACATACATCAGGGTACATGCGGAGCTCATCAAAAGTGGTACCTCCATAGCTGTTTCTCCCTTTTACCTCTTTCAGTTCCTCCTGGATTCTCTATCCTGAGTAACATTTTCCTTTCAGTTTCTTCCCTGGCTTTTTCCTTCTCCAGTTCTTTCTCGGATTCTGCTATATTTTCCCTGATCAGAATGGGTTCATGGATCGGTTCAGAAATGGGCTCAGGCATGGGTTGAGCCGAAGGCGGAATGTAGGCCTGAGGTGGCGGTGCTTGATGGGAGGTAGAGGCTTGGTTTTGGGCTTGGGCCTGTTGGGCCTGAGCCGCCAGTAAGTCCCCCAGCATCTTGGCCAGACCAGCCACTTGCTCCTGCAGCTGAGCAAAGTCTTGAGCGGGGATTTGAGCGGGGATAGTAGCTTGGGCTTGGTTCTCTTCAGTGTTCATGGCTCTAGCATTGGATCTGGTCACGGAAGCAATGATTGCAAGTAAGTGTACCTGGGGAAAGAAAAGCAAAGAAACATGTCAGCTCCCATTTAATCCTGAGTCACACCCCTATAGATGTAGACAAGTAGGTCAGGTGAACACCAGTCCAGATTTTTTGTTTGCTTTTTTTTATATTTTTATTTATTTTTTTAGTTTTTTATTTTTTTGTGTGTTGGAATATTTTAGGGCTTCCAAAGGTCCCACAAATTTTTTGATTTGATTGGTACGAAAAAGACCAACCAAGGGTTTTATGGAATATTTTAGGGCTTCCAAAGGTCCCACAAATTTTTGATTTGATTGATAAAAATAACCAACCAAAGGTTTCTTGGAATATTCTAGGGCTTCCAAGTGTCCCACAAATATTTTGATTTGATTGATAAAAATAATCAACCAAAGGTTTCTTGGAATATTCTAGGGCTTCCAAGTGTCCCACAAATGTTTTGATTTGATTGATAAAAATAACCAACCAAAGGTTTCTTGGAATATTCTAGGGCTTCCAAGTGTCCTACAAATGTTTTGATTTGACTGATAAAAATAATCAACCAAAGGTCTCTTGGAATATTCTAGGGCTTCCAAGTGTCCCACAAATGTTTTGATTTGATTGATAAAAATAATCAACCAAAGATTTCTTGGAATATTCTAGGGCTTCCAAGTGTCCCACAAATGTTTTGATTTGATTGATAAAAATAACCAACCAAAGGTTTCTTGGAATATTCTAGGGCTTCCAAGTGTCCCACAAATGTTTTGATTTGATTGATAAAAATAACCAACCAAAGGGCTCTTGGAATATTCTAGGGCTTCCAAGTGTCCCACAAATGTTTTGATTTGATTGATAAAAATAACCAACCAAAGGTTTTTTTTATTTATTTTATTTATGCTGCTGAATTTTCTCAGTTTTCAAGTGCAAAAGCTTGATTGAAACATGTTTGAGTTGAATAGGTATCAAAAAGTATGACACCTTGGCTTGCTCTTTGAGTTTCAAAATTAGGTTAAATCCTAAAAGAAATATATATATATATATATATATATATATTTTATTTTTTTATTTTTTTTAGACATTTTTATATTCTCTTTGGGGTGCCTAAGGATTATCCACATTGTTTAGGCATTTTATTCTGGAAATTCGGGTTGAAAAAGCCAATTTACACATTTTCTGCATGTATCCGGCATTAAGTGCCGGATAAGGATATGTCTTATTGTATCCGGCAATAATGACCGGATACACGCATACACCTTTGTAACCGGCAATTTATACCGGATATGAATGGAATTGTTCCTAACCGGCCTGAGTTGCCGGTTAATGTCGAAATGGCCCTTTTTGACTCATTTTTTCACCAGATTAGGTTATTTTCATTCCCATTTGATGTTCACCTTAACTTGGCCTCTAAAAATTGCCACAAATTGGGCTTGGACATCATTCTTGCAATATTCACAAATTCATAAAAAGAACATGGCTTTACCTTGCCACCTTGTATTACCTTCAATATGGTATTCATAGTATACCTTGGCCTGTAAAACATGCAAACGGCCTTCCCACATTTACACCCAATTCCCCAAACGCAATTGTGTACTTTTAGCTGAAAACGTGTTTCTCCACCTTCAAGCGTATGGTTTTTGGGTTTTGGCTTAATTGGCAACTCAGAACTCAAGTCTAGTGATGCCCGGAATCGAATCACAGATCCCATTGTCATCACATCATTGACTCAAATTCTAAGGTGAATGTTTTCACTTTCGCTTTCTGAAGTCACGACCTCGGTGCGCCAAGCTACCCACATTCATGGTTCAACTTCCTATAGTTAATGGGTAGGCTGTGCAAAGTGTTTAAAGTGCTCAAGTGCATTTAAAATTGAGGTACATTCACAACGTCTCAGCCCCTTGCCACTCTTTTCCGTAGCCATGCATACAATTTCAAGCCAAGGCATATACAATCATATTGAAAGCAACATACAAGCCAATCAAGATGGTAAACACCCAAACATGCTCATGACCAAAAATAACACCCAAAACATGTTATTCTACAAACCAATTAAAACATGTAAGGCATGCTTGAAACCCCCAAAATTATTACCCCAAATTTCCAGATTTTCATGCTTTTTCTCATGCTCAAAGTGCACCATTTCTACCCAAATTAAAGGCCTAAAAATACAGTACCCACATGCATTGCACAAGAGGCTTTTAACCGTGAAACATGCTTGAAAAACCCCTCAAAACCTTTACCAAATTCTGGGTTTTAAGGTCTCATTTTCATGCTTAAAGTGTCTTGTTTATGCCCAAATTGAAGCCTAAAATTTCAGCAATTACTTGACATGGTATAAGAAGGGTTTTGATGGTGAAAGCATGCTCGAAAACCCTCAAAATGGTTACTGAATTTCCGGATTTCTTTTTCTTTTTGCTCATTGTTTTCATGCTCAAATCAAGTCTTCCTATATCCCAAATCAATGGCATGGCATAAAAAACATTAAGCACAAGCAAGCATTGCTCATGGGAATCATGTTTGAATACCAAAAAAAATTCTGAACTCCTAGATTTCATGCTCCTAATTTTTATGTTCAAACCATGGCATTAAAAATTCAAATTAGAGCATGTTATCACAAAATGCATCAAAATCATGCTTCAAGATAGGCTTCTCTTAAATCAATCTCTAGGCAACATCAAGCAACACATACATGTCTTGATCCATATAAATTTCAAAGCATCCCAATCTTATTAGAAATACAACAATATGCACAAATAAAGTAAGCAAAATAGCAAGCATTCAAAAGCATGAACAAATACACAAAACGGCTTAAATCCACAATTCCCCAGCAGAGTCGCCAGTTGTGAGACATGGAAAAATCACTGGGATGATTTCCCCTCCGTCAGCACATGGGGCTCAACGCAAAAAGTGGGAGAGTCGCCACCATTCAGAATTTTGAGGTGAGAATGGACACCAAAAGATTCAAAAGTAAGCAAAAATAGCTAAAAGGCAAATTCTAGAGTAAAAATAACTCTACTTGAAAATCAAATCCAGAGATGGGTAAGGGGATTAGATTATGAACGGGGGAAGGTGTTAGGCACCCCCATTCACCCACACAAGGTGGTTGCCAAGTGTTGTTCATGCTAAGAAATAAGAAAGCTTGCTAAAAATCATTAAAACTTGGAAAAAGGACACATGTATGATATCTTCACATGAAAATCCAAATGAATTCCAGATCCTCTTTTATGTCAATATATTTCTGGAATATCACAAAAATATGGAAATCAAAGCTAAAGTTGCACAAAACCAAGTTGAGGCAAATTCGGGAAATTTGGTAAAAAGCAATGCCATTTGTCTTGAAATCAATCAAATCCAATTTTAAATTAAATCAAACCAAATCCACTTGAAAGATTTGGGTATACAATAGTCTCATGCAAAATTTCAATTAAATCCGGTTGAAATTCTAAGAGTTATGGCTCTTTTAAAGTTGCTGCTGGAGAAAATCAAAAGTAACAAGTAGGCAAGTTTGGAAAATCACCTAGAAAAATCGGCTTCATAAAAATCAATGACATTTGGTATGAATAAAGTCTGTATGGCCATCTTTCAAAAGAAACTAGCCTCATACGAAAACTCATTCAGATGTGCCTTGGGTGAGTTCCCGAACAGGCCCCGAGGATCACAGATCAACCTAGAAAAGTGCTGTTGAGCAGTTCTGAGTAAATATGCTCTCCACGACACAATTTAAATCAAAAAATTATGAAACCAACTGGATTTAAAAATAGAATCATAAAGGAGTTTCTCGAAACAAAAATCACTCGAATCGGATTTAAAACAAGCAAATGGCGCCCATTCGAAGTGATAGGTTCAACAGTTTGACCTGAAATGACCTCTCAACTTCGGCAGAATGGTGTCAAAAATCTGCTTCATAGAAATTAATGAAATTTGGTAGCCATAACCTAGACAGCCTCACCTTTCCTATGGTTCTAGAATCACTTCAAAATTCATCCGGATGATGAAGTTATGAGTGTCCGAAATTGGGGTACAGTTGCTGTCAAGTAAAGCCTTTTTTGGAGAAAAACAATTCACAACTATGACAAAGTGTGTGCAATTCGTGCAAGATGAATCCAAATCCTTTAAAAATCATTTAAAGACATTCCAGAATTGATTGAGGCAATTTATTTCAGATTTATCACAACGAATGTAATAAATCCCCAAATGTGAGCCTATCCCGCCAAAATCATGCTATGTATGTGCAAGTGTGAAAAATCATTCAAGAACAATATAGCAACATAGCATGCATTCATATTCATCAAAATAAGGTTCTAAAACAACCTAGGATTCCGTTCCATTATCGTTTCCCTTAGTTCTCTCTCCCCGTTAAACACGGTTCTTCAAGATAATCTTGGGGTACTTTGAATATGAAACAGTTTTCAATCATTCAAAAGGCTTATGCAAGATAGGTTCTAGCACTAGGGTCAATCCCCAGTCTCGTTTCTCCTAGATCTTGCCTTCACATTTTACGGCCAGGGGGAGTCTTGAGATACTTTGAGCCAGGGAAGGGTTTTCATACACATAGAAGGCCTTATTCTACAGAAAGGTAGAAGAAGAGATCTAGATCTAGAATATAAAATAAAGAAGAGGTTTGAGGCTTACCTGGGGTTCTGGAAGCAATCCGGCAGCGGTTCCCTTCTTCACTCGGAGGTCTTGGATCTCCAACTTATTGGCCATTTGCTTGAGGAGGAGCCTCCTATTTATAGGCAAAGGCTAGGGTTGATGGTAGACACAACCTAATGTCTAGAGCCCACCAACCTTAACCCTAAGGCTGTTTCCAAGATTTCCTCTCATTTAATGAGGGACATGATGGTAAAAAGTGAAATCTCTCGGAAAACCCTAATTTTGAGCAAAACTAATGTATCCGACATATCAGGCTAAATACACAAGGGCCTTAAGGTATCCGGCATATAATGCCGGATACACTAAAGCTTTCTTGTATCCGGTATTTTCCATCAGATACAAAGAATGGCACTTGTATCCGGCCTAAATTGCCGAATACAAGTAAAAACTTATTCTTCAAATTTTGTGCTAGCTTTCAAGGAGATAATAATTTTTGATGATTATTGTGCAATTTGGGGTGTCTACATAAATAAGATGGGACATGTCAATTTTGTGCTTATGGTTATAAATAGTTATATTGTCAGGTTTGCACAAAGAATGATTCTTGACTTAATTTGTATGTGGATCCAATAATACAAATGAACGAAATCAATTATGGAGAGATTTACAAGAATTGATGGATGCCTGATTAGCATGGACTGGTGGAATGGTTTTTCTTCCTCCAAGGATTTCTTATTGTAGTCCATGTTGACCTCAATTCAATACCAAGGCGATTTTATATATTGAGAATTAACCCAATAAAATCATCATTTTGGTAGGGATGACACTGATAAAACACAAAAAATAGTTTGAACCAACTTACCACAAACTATCACTTAGTAATTCCTCTTAAAAGAATGAAAATGAAAGAGAGGTCCTATCCAATGAAAGCAGAAAAAAATTATGATTCCTAGGGTTTTTGAGCTAGGGCTTCATTGCTATCAATCATGCCCATGATAATACAATTCCTCCAAAGCTAATATTCTTAATATACTCGATAGTAGTCAAGAGAAGTGTTTCAATAACATTTTGTTGCGGCAAATGGGACCCAAAACTACAAAATCAACAAAAAGTCCATATAGGGAGATAGGCATCAAAGGCGTTTTCCCCTTTAAGAGATAACACATTTAACAAGTCCATTTTTCCAAATTTTATTCACAGGAATTATATCACACCAACCTTCTCATTTTGTTGTTTTCAATGAATATCACATTAATTTTTGTATACGCCTTATTTCTTTTGCTGCATCCATAATTGTTGGTCTTAGCTCCTCTTCTTCCTCTGTACATCTCACAGCAATCTCAAAAGCCATTCGCAATTGTTGTATCTTGAGCTCATCCATCCCTGCACTTCTTAGGAGAGGATCCACCATCTCAAGGGAGCAATTATTTTAAAAGCTATCTTTCACATGATCAATTAAAGAGCCATCATTGTGACCAATTGGCCGTTGTCCAGTAAAAGTACAGGCAGAAAAATACCGAAGCCATAAAAATCAGCCTTCTCTGTGGAACTTCTTGAGATACATTCAGGGGACAAAAATTCGATTCCCCCAATTGCAGTAACTTCTACAAGAGTTTCATTTTTAGGAATTGATACAAATAATGTGAAATCCTGAATTTTTGGGTTATAGTGTTGATCCAATAAAATATAACTCATCCTTAACCCCCTACAGATGATGGGCCTATCAAATGCTGTTGTAGACACCCCAAATTGCACAATAAAAATAAAGAATAATTGGCAAAAATCATTATCTCCTTTGAAACCAACACAAAATTTGAGAAAATAAGCATTTTTCCTTGTATCCGACAACTCAAGTCGGATACAAGCAAATCCCTTTGTGTCCGACATAAGTTGTCGGATACAAGCAAGCTTTAATGTATCCGACATCATATGTCGGATACATATAGATGCTTGTGTATCCCACCTGATATGTCGGATACATAATTTTTGCTCAAAAATAGGGTTTTCCGAGAGTTTTCACTTTTTACCATCATATCCTTCATTAAAGGAGTGGAAATCTCGGAAATAGCCTTAGGGTTAAGGTTGGTGGGCTCTAGACATTAGTTTGTGTCTACCATCCCACCAACCCTAACCCTAGCCTTTGCCTATAAATAGGAGGCTCCTCCTTAAGCAAATGGCCATTAACTCTTGCCAAGAACTTTTGCCAAGAAGTTGGAGAACAAAGAGCTCCGAGTGAAAAGGGGAACCGCTGCAGTCTTGCTTCCAGAAGCCCAGGTAAGCCTCAAACCTCTCTTTATTTTTCTATTCTTACATTCTAGATCTAGATCTCTTCTTCTACCTTTCTGTAGAATAAGGTCTCTTCTATGTGTATGAAAACCCTTCCCTACTCAAAGTACCTCGAGACTCCCCCTAGCCGTAAAACGTGAAGGCGGGATCTAGGGGAAACGAGACTGGGGATTGATCCTAATATTAGAACCTTGTTGGAATAAGCCTTTTGATTCTTTGAAAACCGTTTCATATTCAAAGTACCCCAAGATTATCTTGAAGAACCGTGTTTAACGGGGAAAGAGAACTAAGGGAAATGATAATGGAACGGAACCCTAGGTTGTTTTAGAACCCCATTTGATTGATCTAAATGCATGCTATATGTTATTATATTGTTAAAGAATGGATTTTTACACTTACACACATAGAACTTGTTTTGTCGGATTTGGCTTGTATTTTGGATCTATTGCCGTCATTGTGGTAGATCTAAAATAAATAGCCCCAAGCAATTCTGGAATGTTCGTTATCGATTTCAATCAAGTTTATTTCAAATTGTGGAGACCTCTAGGTCTAACCTCTTGGTTTTGGGCATTTTTGCTCACTTTTTGGGGTTCTTGGCATATCCTTTCTAATCAGAGAGGATGGTGAGCCAAACCTGTGCCCTATTTCTTCCTAGAGGTTCTTCAACATATTTTTAAAATGGTTTTGATTTATCTTGCACGGATTACACACACTTTATCACTATTTGAGTTGATTTTCTTCAAAAAAAAGGCTTAACTTGACAGCAACTGTACCCCAACTTCGGACACTCGTAACTTCATCGTCCGGATGAATTTTGGAGTGATTCCAGAGTCATGGGAAAGGCGAGGCTGTCTAGTTTATGCCTATAAAAGTTCATTAATTTCTATCAAGCGGATTTTTTACACCTCTGTGTCGAAGTTGATAGGTCATTTCAAGTCTGATTACAGAACCTGTCACTTCGACTGAGCGCCATGTGTTCGTTTTAAGTCCGGTTCAAATGATTCTTATTTCTGTGTTTTCCTTTGGAAGTCTAGTTTCATAATTTTTTGACTCCATTTGTGTTGTTGGTAACAGATTTACTCAGAGTTGTTCAACAGCACTTTTCTGGGTAAATCTGTGATCTTCGGGGCCTGTTCGGGAGGTCACCCAAGACACATCCGAATGAATTTTTGTATGAAACTAGTTTCATTTGAAATATGACCATACAGACTTCATTCACACCAAATTTCATGAATTTATATGGAGCCAATTGTTCTAGATAATTTTCCAAACTTGCCCACTTGCCACTTTTTACTATCTCTAACAGGACTTTTAAAAGAAGCACAACTCCTAGGATTTCAACCGGATTTAATTGGAATTTTGCATGAGTCTCTTATTTACCATAATCTTTCAAATGGATTTGGTTTGATTCAATTTAAATTAGATTTGAATGATTTCAAGACAAATGGTTCTTGCTTTTACCAAATTTTTCGGATTTGACTCAACTTGGTTTTATGCAACTTTTGCTTTGATTTCCATATATTGGTGATATTCCAGAAGTGATATTGACATAAAAGAGGATCTGGAATTCATTTGGAGTTCTCATGTGAAAATATCATATATTTGTTTAATCTTTTTTCAAGGTTTTTAATGATTTTAGAAAGCTTTCTTATTTTTAGCATGAACAACACCTGACAACCACCTTGTGTGGGCGAATGGGGGTGCCTAACACCTTCCCCCGTTCATAATCTAATCCCCTTACCCATCTCTAGATTTGATTTTCAAGTACAGTTATTTTTACTCTAGAATTTGCCTTTTAGCTCTTTTCGCTTGTTTTTGAATCTTTTGGTGACCATTCACACCTCAAAAATCTGAATGGTGGTGACTCTCCCATATTTTCGTTGAGCCCGTGTGTTGATGAAGGGGAATCATCTTCGATGATTTTTTCCATGTCTCACAACTGGCGACTCTGCTGGGGACTTGTGAATTTAAGCCATATTTTGTGTTTGTTCATGCTTTATTCTTATTTGTGAAGGCTTGCTGTTTTGAAATTTTATGTGAACTTGCTTGAAGTATCTAGCATGTTGTTTTGTATGATTAGAAGATTCATGAAGATATGGCATGTGTGAGGTGCTTAATTATGCCTAGAAATTTGTTTAGGGAAAGCCTATCCCATAACATGATTTCGGTGTGCTTGATGATAACATACCTTGATTTGGGGATTTAATGTCATATTTGGATGATGGAAATTAACTGCATGAATTCAGTAAATTTGGTAGGGATTTTTGGGGGTTTTCAAGCATGTTTTCCTCAATTAACACAATTCTTGCACCCTATTTTAGTTGCTGAATTTTTTAGGCTTTAATGAGGCATGTTGAACATAAAGAACCATGAGCATGAAATCTGAAATTCAGTAGCCATTGTGAGGGTTTTCAAGCATGTTTTCACCATCAAAACCCTTCTTATACCATGTCAAGTAGTTGCTGAATTTTTAGGCATCAATTTGGGGTATAAGTGATACACTTTGAGCATGAAAGCAATGAGCAAAAAAAAAAATCTGGAAATCCAGTAGCCATTTTGAGGTTTTTCAAGCATGTTTTCACCAACAAAACCTTTCTTGTACCAAATTCTTAGCTACTGTATTTTAGGATTCAATTGGAGGTATAAACAATGCACTTTGAGCATGAAAATGAGACCATAAAACCCAGAATTCAGTAGAGGTTTGGAAGGGTTTCAAGCATGTTTTCCCTGGTTAAAAGCTTCTTGTACAAAATGCCTTGTTACTGAATTTTTAGGCTTCAATTTGGGTAGAAATAATGCATCTTGAGCATGGAAAAAGAGCATGAAATCTGGAAATTTATGGGATGTTTTGAGGTTCAAGCATGCTATCATGGTTTAATTGTTGTTTGCACAATATGATAACATCTTCGTATGCTACTTTTTGGGTATGTAATAATTGTGTGCATATTGAGTGGCTTTTACTACCTTGCTTGCTTGTGTTTTTGCTTTCATTTCCTATATGCCTTGGCTTGAAATTATATGCATGGCGACGAAAAAGAGTGGCAAAGGGGCTGGGACGTTATGAATGCACTTTGAATTTCAAATGCACTTGAGCACTTTAAACTATTTGCACAGCCTACCCATTACCTATAGGAAGTTGAACTTGAATGTGGGTAGCTTGGAGCAACGATGTCGATTACTTCGGAAAGCGAAAGTGAAAACATTCACTTTAGAATTTGAGTCAATGATGTGATGACAATGGGATCTGTGATTCGATTTCGGGCATCACTAGACTTGAGTTCTAAGTTGTCAATTAAGCAAAAACCCAAAAACCATACGCTTGAAGGTGGAGAAACACATTTTCAGCTAAAAGTACACAATTGCGTTTGGGGAATTGGGTGTAAATGTGGGAAGGCCGTTTGTATGTTCACATGCCAAGGTATAATATGAATACCATATTGAAGGTAACACAAGGTAGCAAGGTAAAGCCATGTATTCTTTTATCTTAATGTAAATTAAAAACCATGGTGTCCATATGCTTGGGATGAAATTTTTCCCCAAAATGTTTGTAGCCTAAGGTTGGTGTAACCCATAGGAGGAGTCTCTAACTTTGCTTAGAGGTCATCCTACCCAAAGTCCAAGAATTGGTGTGTAACTTTGGAGGGTACAAGTACCCTCATGAATTTGTGAATTTTAGCAAGAATGATGTCAAGGCCCAATTTGGGGCAAGATTTAAAGGCCAAGTCAAGGTGAACATCAAGTGGGAATGAAAATAACATAATCTGGTGAAAAAATGAGTCGAAAAGGGCCATTTCGGCATTAACTGGCAACTCAGGTCAATTAAACAAAGTTTTATTCATATCCGATTTACTTCGTCAGTTACAAAGGCTTATGCATGTATCCGATCATTTATATCGGATACAATAAGACATAGCCTTAGCCGACATATTATGTTGGATACATTCAAAAAATGTATAAATTGGTTTTTCAGCCCAAATTTTTAGAATAAAATGCATAAAACACTATGGATAATCCTTAGGCACCCCAAAGAGAATGAAAAAATGTTTTCAAAAATATATATAAATAAAACAAAAAAAAACAAACAAAAAAAAAATATTCTTTTAGGATTTAACCTAATTTTCAAAATCAAAAAGGGAACCAAGGTGTCATATTTTTTTGATACCAATTCAATTCAAACATGTTTCAATCAAGCTCTTGAACTTGAAAACTGAGAAAATTCAGCAACAACAAAAAAACAGCCTTTGGTTGGATTTTTTTTCCAATCAAATCAAAACATTAGTGGGACATTTGGAAGCCCCAGAATATTCCAAAAAACCTTTGTTTGGTCACAAGAACTAATCAAAATCAAAAATTTGTGGGACACTTGGAAGCCCCAGAATATTTCAAGAAACCTTTGTTTGGTCACGAGAACCATTCAAAAATCAAAAATTTATGGGACATTTGGAAGCCCCAGAATATTCCAAAAAACCTTTGTTTGGTCACAAGAACCAATCAAAATCAAAAATTTGTGGGACATTTGGAAGCCCCAGAATATTCCAAAAAACCTTTGTTTGGTCACAAGAACCAATCAAAATCAAAAATTTGTGGGACACTTGGAAGCCCCAGAATATTCCAAGAAACCTTTGTTTGGTCACGAAAATCAATCAAAATCAAAAAATTTATGGGACATTTGGAAGCCCCAGAATTCCAAAAAACCTTTGTTTGGTCACGAGAACAATTCAAAAATCAAAAATTTGTGGGACACTTGGAAGCCTCAGAATATTCCAAGAAACCTTTGTTTGGTCACAAGAACCAATCAAATCAAAATCTTATGGGACATTTGGAAGCCCCAGAATATTCCAAAAACCTTTGTTTGGTCACGAGAACCAATCAAATCAAAATTTTGTGGGACGTTTGGAAGCCCTAGAATATTCCAAGCAAAATAAAAATAATAATAATAATAAAAAAAAACAAATAAATCTGGACTTGTGTTCACCTAACCTACTTGTCTACATTTATAGGGGTGTGACTCAAGTTAAGTGGAAGCTAACTTGTTTCTTTGTTTCTTCTTCCCCAGGTACATTTACTTGCAATCATTGCTCCCGTGACCAGATCCAAAGCCCGCACCCTGAATACTGAAGAGAACCAAGCTCAAGCCACCGTACCCGCTCAAGACTTTGCTTAGCTGCAAGAGCAAGTGGCTGGTCTGGCCAAGATGCTGGGAGACTTATTGGCGGCTCAGGCCCAGGCCCAAAACCAAGCATCAACTTCCCATCAAGCACCGCCACCTCAAGCCTACATTTCGCCTCCGGCTCAACCCATGCCTGAGCCCATTTCTGAACCTGTCCCTGAGCCTATTCTGATCAGGGAAAATACTATGGAATCTGAGAAAGAGATGGAAAAGGAAAAAGCTAGAGAGGAGATGGAAAGAAAAATGCTATACAAGATAGAGAGGATCCAGGAAGAACTCAAGGAGGTAAAGGGGGGAAACAGCTACGGAGGTACCACCTTCGACGACTTATGTATGTACCCAGATGTATGCCTACCGGCCAAGTTCAAGTGCCCAGACTTTGATAAATACGATGGCACGGGCTGCCCAATGAGCCACTTGAAATTGTGCCAGTTTGGCCGAGATGACGGCATACTGATCCAACTCTTTCAGAGGAGTTTAACAGGGTCAGCCTTGAGGTGGTTTGTCACGGTGGACCATGGAAGGATCAGAAGGTGGAAGGACTTGGCTGACGCCTTCTTGGACCAGTATAAATTCAACTCGGAGATCGTGCCAGACCGGTACGACATGATGAGGATAAGCAAGGAGAAGGATGAGTCTGTACGGCAATATGCCAAGAGGTGGAGAGAGGCTGCCTCACAGGTCAAGCCGCCTATGCTGGAACCTGAAATGATCTCAACATTCGTGGGTACACTGGGGCAGCCTTTCTACAACCATCTGGTGGGACAGATCACCACCAATTTTGCAGCCCTGGTACAGGTGGCAGACCGGATAGAGGAAGGGGTCAGATCAAGAAGGCTCATTGACTACTCTACTTTGACTGGGCAATCTGATTCCTCCGCTTCCATGGCACAGAAGAAGGGAACGGAGTTCAAGAAGAACGGGGCCAGAAAAGAAGGAGAGGTGAACCTGGTACAAGCTCCTCCAGCCAAGAAACCGCTCAATGTCAACATCTCTGCACCCCAGTAGGCCCAACAGGCCCAGCACTCGTATCAGACCCCGCACAATGTCAATTTCTCCCCCTCCGTGCCAGCAAATCAGAGGAGGGCTTTTACTAAGGAGGAGAGGGAGGCCTGGATGGCAGCAAGAAGGAGCAGAGTCTTTACTCCTCTTCCCGTGTCTCTTTCCCAACTGTTACCGACCCTGCTAAAAGGGGAGTATATGACCCTGAAGGAGCCCAACCCAAATGCCTCGAAGGGGAGGAATTTTGATCCAGCAGTCACTTGTGACTATCACATGGGTGCACCGAGGCACTCTATTGACACCTGCTGGATGCTAAAGCATGTGGTCCAGGACCTGTTGGACCAGAAGGCCCTGGTTTTTAATAATGCTGCTCTTGCCCCGTCGGGAAAAGATATCGGGCAAAACCCTCTGCCTTACCATAATAGGGCAAGCCCGTCCAACTCCATCACTGCAATATCCGCTAAGAGAAGGGCCTTTGACCCATCTCAACTAATAGCTCCCGTGGGGACCTCGGTCAAGGTCTATTTCTTCCAAGAAAAAGAAAAAGAGGAGGTTAATGTTATCTCCAAGAAAAGTGATGAGGCTGCTGAGGATATTAGCTCCTCTCTGAACCGGGTCTCCTCCCTCATGGCCTAGATAAACACTGCAAGGCCTCCATTGGTCTTTAATTGCAGTTCACCCAACTATTCTCCAGCCAAGCCATCAAAGGCTCCCTTGGTCATCAACCTGGACCCCACTACTGCATCCATCACCTCTTCAGCCACATCTGGGTCTAAACTCCAACCCATGGTTGTAAACATTCCTACTTCCTACAGTGTCCCTAGACCAGCCCATACATTCCGGTCCAAACTCCAGTCATTGGTTGTTAATGTCCCTAAACTAGCCTATTCTGAGGCAGCTGTACCATGGAATTACAGCAAATGGGTCACAGCTACGGTTCCAGTGGTCAGGAACCAGAACCAGGAGAAGGTGAACCTCATGACAAGATCAGGGAAATGTGTGGAAGGAGCAGAAAAAGAAATAGAGGTGGAGAGGGAGAAAAAAGAAACTGAAGAAAAAAGAAAAATGAAGGGAAAAACAAAGGTAGGAGAAGATAACCCCCAGAGTGCAGAAAATGAGACAGTAGACCTCATAAAAAAAATTGAATTCAATCTTGTAGATCAGCTAAACAAGGTCCCGGCCCAGATTTCCATACTGGGCCTTTTGCTAAATTCTGAAAAGCACAGGGACGCATTGTTAAGGGTGCTACAGAGTGCACACGTATCCCAGACCATCGATCCAGACCAACTAGGCAAAATGGTTGGTCAAATCTTGTCACACAACGTGATAAGTTTCTCAGAAGGCGAGATAAGCCCAGGTGGGTGTTACCACGTTGACCCTTTGCACATCATAGTGCTCTGTAAGGGCAGCATGATCGCACGGGTTTTAATTGACAACGGGTTGGCGTTAAACGTCTGCCCGTTAATCACTTTTGTCAAGCTTGGTCTAGATTAGTCGAAGATCAAGCAGAATGGGAGGATAGTGAGGGCTTTTGACAGCTTTAAAACACACTCCCTAGGGGAGATTGAACTACCGGTCACAATTGGACCGAATATCTTCAACATCACATTTGAGGTGATGGATATACCCGCAGCCTTCAATCTGCTCCTAGGAAGGCCGTGGATACACTCGGCTAGGGCAATACCATCCATGCTCCACCAAAGGGTAAAATACATAAGACGGCAAAGGGTGATAACAGTCCTAGTTGAGAATTTGGTGCCTCCTATTATGTCACCTGACGTACCCTTGATAAATGTGGACTTGACTGTTGACAAGATTGCATTCCACTCATTTCAATTTGAGACGGTCAATTTCATACCTGGGGGTTGTGAGAAAAAAGAAAGAAAAAGGACTACTGCTGAGAACATGGTGAAGAAAGTGATGGAGAAACACCACTTTCACTTGGGAAAAGGCCTGGGAATAAATTTGCAGGGGATAGTGGAGCCAATCAGGGCCAAGAAGCTAATCCCTAAAGTAGGGTTGGGATTTAAACCCAGAGGATGGATAAGAATGAAGCATGAAAAAGGAGAGAAAAGAAGTAAAGGAAAAATCCCTCATCTAAGGGAGAATTTTCCAAGACCCTCTTGCATAATCCAACTATCTCCTCCCATGGACCAGTCCAAACCTCCATACCGCAATATCAATCCATACCGAAAGCCTCCTGTTCCAACCTTGCAACCATATAACCCATCTCCTATGCTTGGAACATTGGGCAAGCCTAGGCTACAGCCCGAGCAGCAGGCGGACTTCTCCGAAGAGGTTGGGGCTTTCTTCGCCATGACTGAAGGTGAAAGAACAGAAGCAGATAAGGAGCTACCATTCGTTGACTGGGCAGCAGTGAAAATACCAGATGAGGTCATATCTGGATTGGGCCCCGTAGCAAAAAAGGGCAGTACCCACTAGGTGATGATGGCATCGGATTTTGGGCTTGAAGAGCAGGGTTTCCCTATTTCCCCCGCTCCTGAAAAACATTTTTGAATAATTGGGAGGAAACTCCCCTTACCTTTGAAGTAGTGTTTGTTTGGCAAACTGACGCAGCTTCTAAAAAAAACTCTAATAGTGGAATGCCATTTCCCTGAAGGTCCTAATGAGCCTTCGTCTTCAGGGGAATTATGTTTAGAAGGCTTACAAAAAAACCAAAAAGATTTTTCTATTTTTTCTAGGAAATTTAATTTTTTCAAAAAGGTCCAAACCACTTACGAACCATATAATCAAACCGAATTGGACCAGGTTGTATATGACTTCGACCTTGAGCTTGACTTTGATCTCAAGGGGATCGAAGAAGAGACCGAGGTCAAAGAAGAAGACGTTCCAAAAGAAATTGAATATCAATTGAAACGTCATGAAAAGGGGATCCAACCTAATATTGAGGAGACCATTTCAATAAATCTTGGGACCGAAGATGACCCAAAAATAGTGAAAATTGGGGCATGCCTATCTAATGTGCAGCGTGATGAAATGACACGGTTTTTGGCAGATTACAAGGATGTGTTCGCTTGGTCGTATCGGGATATGCCGGGGTTGGACATTGACATGGTGGTGCACAAGTTACCAATTTTGCCAGGGGTTAAGCCAATTAAGCAGAAGCTGAGAAGATTGAAACTTGAATGGACCTTGAAGGCCAAGGACGAAGTGGTCAAGCAATTCCAAGCAGGATTTTTGGCTGTCTCTACGTACCCTGAGTGGCTCGCAAACATAGTGCCGGTACCAAAGAAGGACGGGAAAGTCAGAATGTGTGTGGACTACAGAGATTTGAACAAGGCAAGCCCAAAGGATGATTTTCTGCTTCCACAAATCGACATCTTGGTGAACAACACTGCTGTACCTAGCCTGTTCTCATTTATGGACGGCTTCTCTGGATACAATCAGATCAAGATGGCTAAGGAAGATCAAGAGAAAACAGCGTTCATCACACTCTGGGTCACATTCCACTACACAGTCATGCCGTTTGGGCTCAAGAACACTGGGGAAACATACCAGCGGGCCATGACAGCACTATTCCATGACATGATCGACAAGGAGATGGAAGTCTATGTAGATGATATGATTGCCAAATCATGCAAAGAAGAGGACCACTTGATTAATCTGAAGAAGGTGTTTGATCGTCTCAGGAAGTACAGTCTACGGCTTAACCCGGCTAAATGCGTCTTTGGGGCTACATCAGGAAAGTTGCTGGGATTCATTGTAAGCAGGAGAGGAATTGAGATTGACCCGGCTAAAACCAAGGCCATACTTGAAATGCCATCACCCAGAACAGAGAAGGAGGTTAGGGGCTTTCTTGGAAGAATTCAATATATAAGCTGATTCATAGCACAACTCACTGCTATCTATGAACCAATTTTCAAACTTCTGAGGAAGGATAACCCGACGATCTGGAATGAGGATTGCCAGCAGGCATTCGACACAATAAAGAAGTATTTGCTAAACCCACCTGTGTTAGTGCCACCAACTCCAGGAAGACCACTGATCCTGTACTTGTCAGTGTTGGAAACATCGATGGGATGTGTCTTGGGGTAGCATGATGAGACTGGTAGAAAGGAAAGGGCAATTTACTATCTAAGTGAAAAATTCACAGAATATGAAGCCAAGTACTCACCGTTGGAAAAGACTTGTTGTGCTCTAGTGTGGGCAACTCAGAGGCTAAGGCATTACTTCCTTAGTCACTCCACATTATTGATATCCCGGATGGACCCTCTGAAGTATTTGTTTGAGAAACCAGCACTAACCGGCAGAACGGCGAAGTGGCAGTTGTTACTATCCGAGTTTGACCTCACGTACATCACTCAGAAGGCGATCAAGGGTCAAGCCATAACTGATCACCTGGCTGCACATCCTTTGCCAGAATACCAACCGTTGAAGACTAACTTTTCTGATGAGGCAATTTTGTTTACTGAAGAGGAGGAAAGTGAGAGTTCTTGGCAGATGTTCTTCGATGGGGCCGCCAACATGAATGGAAATGGAATAGGGGCAGTCTTGGTCAAACTCGATGGTTCTCACATACCGATTGCAGTGAAGCTGAGATTCCAGTGCACCAATAATATCGCAAAATATAAAGCATGTATAATTGGGTTGCAAGCCGCCATAGATCATGAAGTGGAGGAACTTGACGTATACGGAGATTCGAGTCTTATCATCTTCCAAACGACTGGTGAATGGAAAACCAAGGATCACAAATTGATCCCCTATCACCAGTATTTGGAAGAAATAAGCACAAATTTTACTCGAATTTCCTTCAACTACATGCCGAGGGCCAAAAATCAGTTTGCAGACGCTCTAGCAACATTGGCTTCTATGGTCAGCATGCCAGAAGGGGTAGACATCAAACCACTGGAAATTGAGGTTAGAGATGAGCCTGCTTATTGTCTTGTTTTAGAGGGAGCACCGGAAGAAGAAGCACAATGGTTTCAAGACATCAAAAATTTCTTGAACAATCGGAGATTGCCAGAAAATGCCACTTCTACTGAGAAAAGGACAATACAAAGATTAGCTGGTCAGTTTCTGCTAAGTGGTGGACATTTGTACAAGAGATCACATAATAACATTTTGCTCAGATTTGTTGCTAAGGCAGAATCAGAAAGGTTAATCAAGACCGTACATGGAGGAGTTTGTGGACCCTATATGAACGGACACATGCTAGCAAAGAAGATCCTGCGGTTGGGATACTACTAGTCGACCATGGAGCACGATTTCTGTATACATGTCAGGAGGTGTCATCAATGTCAGATATATGCAGATAACAAGCATGCACCCCCAAGTGAATTCCACAACATGACATCACCATGGCCCGTCTCTATGTGGGGCATAGACGTCATTGGCATGATTTCACCTAAGGCATCGAACGGGCATAGATTCATCCTAGTGGCAATTGATTACTTCACTAAGTGGGTTGAAGCGGCTTCATACGCAAATATCACAAGCAACCATGTTATCAAATTTTTTAAGCACAATATCATTTGTCGCTATGGACTGCCAAGTGCCATAGTATCAGACAACGCTTCAAATATCAAGAACAAGGACATGAAGAAGATGTGTGAGCAGTTTCAAATTACCCACCACAATTCAGCTCCATATAGGCCAAAGATGAATGGGGCAGTAGAAGCAACAAACAAGAACATAAAAAAATCATTCAAAAGATAGTGGTGAGTTACAAGGATTGAGTTGAAATGCTGCCACTTGCTCTACATGCCTACAGAACCTCAATCCGGACTTCGACTGGGACAACCCCGTATTCCCTAGTCTATGGAATGGAAGCAGTCTTGCCAGTGGAAGTAGAAATCCCATCACTCAGAGTGCTCATGGAGGCTGAATTGGAAGAAGCTGAATGGATACAGTCAAGAAGTGATCAACTCAACCTAATAGAAGAGAAGCATTTGAAAGCGCTTTGTCATGGCCAGTTGTACCAGAGGAAAATGGCCCGAGCCTACAATAAGAAAGTGAAGCCCAGAACTTTCTAAGAAGGAAACTTGGTGCTAATGAAAATCTTACCATTTTTGAAAGATCCTCGTGGTAAGTTCAAGCCCAATTGGGAAGGGCCTTATGTTGTCAAGAAGGTCCTGTCAGGGGGTGCACTCATCTTGACAGAAATGGATGGGTCAGATTTTCCTGAGCCAATTAACTCTGATGCAGTAAAAAGGTATTTTCCTTGATTGAACATTACTAGGAAATGATCTGAGGCCATCCTTCTTTATTTCCTTCAAAATTTTAATCCCTAGTCTAGCCCAGTTGAACCGGTTCGTTTCTTTGATAAACCTAAACCGGACTTACAATCTTATACTGGGGCAAAACAAATTGGGGCAAGGCCAATTGAGGCAAAAATAAAGAGAAAAAAGAAAAAAAAAGGCAAAGAAAAATGGCAAATGAAAGCCAAGTGTGAAAAAAGAGGAAAAGGATTCATTTTGGGAAATGGGGCAAAATTCATCACGACTGTAATTCCGGTCGACCTATTCCCACATTTGGAAAATTTTGAACCTTAATACCTTTTCTTTCATAAACCGAGCCTAGCCTTTGTTTCATCCTATTTCTAAGCCCTCGGTGATCTTAGTATGTTCATTCAAATTTCAGAGTGAGATTGGTGATGACGGAATACAGAAACCGGCCCTAGTGAAAACCGTAACTGGCGCTAGGGGCAATATTGGCAAGAAGAAAAAAGAACAAAAAAGAAAGAAAAAAAATCAAAGGTTGAGTTGATCATGTGATCCAAGCTTGAAGAGAAATCAACACAAGTACTGAGACTGAGCAGATTGGGTAACACGGTCAATTCTGGAAGAAAAAGGCATTTGGGGATGATTCTAAAGGTTCTAAGATAGCCAGATTTGATCCCTCCTTATTTTTGGGGCTACCCTTTTCATTATTTAAACTAGCTTTAATTCCTTTAATTATGGGTGATTAAGTATATGGACCAAATTTCAAAAATAAATAAATAAATAAATAAATGAATAAAAAATAAAAAAAAGAAAAACTATACTTTGGCTAGTGATGATAAATCAAATACTTTTCATAAAACCTTTATTTTTACAAGCATCTGAGCATTCTAAGGCAAATAATATAAAAAATTTATTTTGAATTAAATCCCTTGTCTTTCCACTATTGGAGTTTGCTTTCGTACAAAGGTATGAAAAAAAAAAGAAAAGAAAAATGTGCAGGAAATAAGGCTAGTCTCTGTCTCCTAGCCACTCCTTAAGTTCCCGAATCCGAGCTGCCTGAGCTGTGATAACTCCAGAAGCCCCCTCTGCAGCGGGATCACTCAAGAAGGAAATGACCTCATCTGAAAGAGTCTGCCTGATCCTCATGCTCCTAAGGCTGGCTAAAGCATCCTGGTGCTTCTGCCGCAGTGCTCGGACTTCAAGACAGCGAGCCTGCCTCTGCTCCTCAAGTTGCTTTTCCATGGCAAGACGCCGGGATACCTGCTCTACAAGTTGTCTCTCCATGTCAAGGCCCCGTATCCTAAGCTCTTGGAGCTTGACTCTGTATCTGCTCCATGATCCAGAAGAGATAGTCTTTCACATGGGACTCTGGGAAGACCGGGCTCCGCATAAAACTAACATAGGATCACTCCCTCATCAACCAAGCATTCAGCTTCATGGTGGCTGGTGAAAGTGGCCCAAGATGGTCCTCATATCCACTTGGGATTATAATCCCCTGGGTCGCTCTGAACTGACGAAGAACCCGCAAAGGAAGGTAAAGCACATCATGTCCCAAGCCAGCCAGGACCAAAAAGTTGCGACCTCGAAAGCTGATCACCGTCTCTGCATTGGGCTGATAAGTACCAGGTCACCTCACCTGATCATCCTGGAGTGTAGCCAAGAAAGTAAACCAGCCCTGTTTACCTCCTGGAATGTCAGGACACCCCCGGTTGCTCATCAAAATATGAATCTTCAAACTAGGGAAGAAGTGTCGATTGATCTCCTCAATCTGACTCAGGTGGTCAAGTAACCAAAGCTGCAAAGAAGGAGGGATATTTCAGGACATTGTATAAAAAAAAAAGAAAGAGAAAATTTTTACTTGCAGGATTGGGGCACATGATAGGAAGCGGTTCTTATTCCTGTAGTAACAGACAGTCAAAGCCTGGTACATCTCCGCCAAAATCATAGGGGTCAATCTCTCCCGCTCCCTAACCTGGCATATAACTGAGATAAGGGCCAAGTCTACCTCATCGTCATCCCGTGGAAAAAGCAATTGATTAACCACTATCAGGGTCAGGGCATTGAACCTAGCTTCCTTGTTCTCCCCCCTCAAGAGCTTCTCAGTCAGAAAAGACTTAGACAGAGTCAAAAGGGTGTCAGAATCCCCTAAATCCTTCTTCCCTATGCCCAAGAAAGTAGAAGCCTCTTTTTTGTAACTTGGCTTAAGGGGTGGGTTCACTACCTTCTCTGCAAACCTCAAACCCAAGATGGTTTCAACCTCTTCAATGGTGGGGGTCATCTCGTGGTTTCCAAAACGAAAAAGGTTTAGGTCAGGTACCCAGTGGCCAATCATGGCTTCAATAATTTCTCACTTGAATGGGATGGAAGGGATAAGCAAAGTGTGGCATAAATGAATAGAATCCCATCTGATCTCTTCATCAAGGGTCATGGAGTTGACCCACCTAGTGTAGAATGAATCTACAGGGCTGTACCTAGTGAGATTAGGGGGTTTTGCTCTAAAAGGTTGTTTTGCAGGGGAGGCTGCGTGGACAGACAATGGTAGGGCAAAAGATGATCCGGAATCCATTGGAAGTGATGGGAGCAAGCTAAGAATCAATGGGAGGAAGAAAAAGGCGAAAAAGGGGTTTTCTAAACTCAAAAACTCGTAAAAAAATACACAAATCCCGAGGTTGGTTGCATTTATAGCATTTTTAATGTATCTGATATATCAGATCGGATACAAACAAATCTCTTCATATCCGATGGAAAATGCCGGATACAAATAAATCTGTGTGTATCCAATATAACTTGTCGGATACAAACAGATATCAATGTATCCGGTCTGATATGTCGGACACAAAGAAAAAATGAAAAAAAAAGAGAAAATGGAGAAAAATCTGAATTTTTTACCTGTTTCACCACAAGTTATAATTGCATGAAATTGAAAAGAAAAGAGAGCTAGACAAGAGAGAATAAATAAAAAGTTTTTTTCCATATATAAACAAGTCTCTTTGTACAATGATAATGCAAAAAAAATAAATAAATCCTAATCTACTGCTCCCGTGCAGGATCACCTCGGCGTCCTCTGCCCTATCCTCCTCGGTGACCTCTACCTCGAGATGGTCGACGACTAAAGACATGGGAAATGATACGCGCGGCAGCATGGCGAGGCAACCGACCCACAACGGACTGAATCTGATACTCCAAGCAGTACTCCGAAAGGTCTAGAGGCGGGTCAAGAGCAAAATCTGGTGAGGAAGCCTCAAGCTCAGCAGCAACCGGCTCAACTGGACCCTCAGCCACGGTAGTCTCAACTCCTGCAGCTCCAGAAGGCTCGGCAGCAGCAGAGGAAGGACCAGGAACAGACGTATCTGGGTCAACAGAAAGGGTCAGAAGCAGAAGTATCAAGATAAACCAAAGAGGGAAAATTAAAGAAAACTTACCAGGAATATCTACAGCAGGAACAAGGGGATCCGTCTCAACCGGATCAGTAGCAGGGATGCCCTCTGGCTCAGGGACCACCACAGGAGATGAAGGACCCACAGGATCCGCAGGAGCAGCTACCACTGGGTTAGCAGCTGGGGCATCATTAGGATCAGCAGCCCGAGCCGGAGATGGATAAGGAATAGGGAAATCAGGCTCAAAGGCAGCATCCTGATCTGGGACTGGGCCCTGCTGTAAGCACCTCATTTTTGCGCTCCCAAAAAGCCAAAAAATGTAAAAACCCGGCCAAGAAGTCAAACCCTGGGGGGTGGAAAGTTGACCTGTTAATCAGATAAAATTTGGCCACCTTGATCTATCCCATTGGATAAAGAATCTCGACACGGTTCCAACGCAACTGGGTTTGCAGGAATCAGAGTCCGGATGAAGGTTCTAAGGGCAGTCAAACTTGAGGGAAAGCCAAGAGTTGACTTTTCCTCGATTTCCGTGCCAAATACCTTACTTTAGCCCAATGGGTGGAGAATCCTGACACGGTTCCAGCGCAACTGGGTTTGCAAGAATCGGAGTCCAGATAAAGGTTCTAAGGGTAGTCAAACTTAAGGGAAGGCCAAAAGTTGACTTTTTCTCGGAATCCGTGCCAAGTGCTTAGCCCCATGTCATTAAATAGAGGGCCCCGATACGAGTTTAACACAATTGAGTTTGCTCGAATCGGAGTTCGGGTGAAGGAGATATGATTTGTCGAAGTTTCCGAGTAGCAAAAGCCGGAAACTGCACACGTGGCGCAGGAACTGCACACGTGGCAGCCAACGCAGCAAAATATCTCAGGGACTAAATCTTAAATATAAAAATTTCGTACGGGCAATCCGTAGATATCCGAAAGGGTCAAATCGGTCGAATCGGTCAAGTCGAAGGGCAAATCCGTAAATTTTCGATTTGTATCCGGTCTGATATACCGGATACACTGGCTCCCCTTCATGGCCGGACTTGAAGGCCGGATACATAAAGATATTCGCGCGAAATTCGCGCCACTTGGCTAACAGATTCGCGGCGGCATTAAATTTTGAAATGATTAAGTCATGTATCCGGCCTAAGTTGCCGGATACAAAGGGAGGACAGTGTATCCGGACATGAGGTCCGGATACGAAGAGGCATTAGTGTATCCGGCCTGAGTTGCCGGATACATTATTTTTTCTATAAATAGCAAACCAGCAGCTCATTTCTGGGGTTGATCTTTTCTTGGCTGTTTTGGGCTTCCCTTTCCCACTTTTTCTCACGAAGTCTCTGCCTCCCTTGCCCTTCCTAGCTTCATCAATCCACCCCAAAAGCCATCCAAGCCTTGGTCTTCTCCTTCCCTTTCATTTTCCGGTTGAAGCAAAGGGGAGAGCTTGCTGTTGCTGCAAGAAGGAGCTATTTCGGCCACTGTCCAGCCTCTAGGAGGCGCCTCCAGCTTGTTCCAGGCTCTAAGAACCCTCAGGTATCACTCCTCATCACATTAGCTTCCACATATATTAAATGTAGATTTTTCTGTGATTTTTCTCTTTTTTAGTCTTCTTGTTCTGCATGGCTTGGTTTTAGCATGATCTATGCATGCTTTCAGTGTTCCCCTCATGGCATGGAGTCACCACACGTATGGTACTCACGTAGGCTAGTATAGGGAGCACGAAAACCCGAGATTTATGCCCTTTAGATGCTTCACGGCTGCGGCTGTCGAGCTTATTCTAGGTAGTTTTTTGGTTGGGGAGCTTGTTCCCTCCTATTAGCCTCCAATGTACCCCTATGATAAGCCCCCTCCTCTTTCCCTTCTTCAAGTTCTTTGAAAGCATGAGACCGGAAGTATCCCTTGCTGTTTTTTTTATTTTTTTTCTTGTGTCTTCTTTTGCATGTGTATTGACATGAATGTTTACATCGTATGAACCTGCTGTTTTTTTGTGCTTCATGTACTTGATTCATGTTGTGCGCGCGTGGGAAACGCGGCACGTGGGAATTCGGAGTCGCCACCGCCTGATGGGGTGCAGGCGGACACCTGGGTGCCTAATCTTGCTCATTAGGGCTTTTTGGTCTGCGGCTTGAGATTCTAAGTCTGTTCTCAGTTGTGGTCCGGGGAAGTTCGTAGACACCCCGGTCCACCCCGTCGGATGACGGGTCTCGTGGGTTCCCTGGTTTGAGTCAGCTTACATTGGTCTCACCTGATTCCTAATCCGATTTGAAATTTGGTTAAGTCTGGCGGGACCACCTGAGTGGTGTGGGTCCCTTTAGTTGCTTTTATCTTGATTACTTAGGTGATCTGAGTCTGGTTGGGTGGGCCCCGTTGGAAGGCCCACGGTATCCTTGGTGGGCTTAGTCAAGCCCGTGTACCCTTGTGGACCTCAGTCTAGCCTGAGAGGTCCTTTGGGCTTTGGTTAGTTCAATTGATTTTACTTTAAGTTCAGGTTTGAAGATTAAGTGTTTTTCATGCACAAGTGGGCCGGACCGGTTTGTGGGCCCCTAAGGTGGGCCCACATGGTGTCCAAGTATTTTTTATTGGATTTATCTTTTTAATTTTGCCAAAGTGATTTGGACACTGGGCTTGGGGCCCGCAGTCCAAATCTGGGCTTGTAAGCCCAAGTTACCGGAAGTTAGGGTTTGTACCCTTCCTTGGTTCGGTTGGTGGGCTTTGGCGGGCCTGGTAGGCCCTTGCCCTTGGTCTCGGCCAAACCACGCAATTCATGCATCAATTTCGCATAACAAGGCTCGGGTGGGCCGCATTGGGTTTGGCCCGCCCGGTTCAAATTGTTCATTTTACTTAAGTTATTTTAATGGCATGCTTTGGTGTTTATTGGGCTTGGTGGGCCCCGTTGGAAGGCCCACTGGAAGTCAAGTTGGACCGGGAGTCCAAGTCCCATGTCGGGTTTCCGGGTGACCCAGAAACCCTTTTGGTTTATCCGGTTTGGTTCAGAGATATCATTCACATTTAGCAATAATCACACACAAAAAACACAAGATAGACACTCTGTCAGAGAAAAAAAACTGGCTCATTGTGCTGGGTCCAAGGGGAGGTACCCGGGGGTGGGGGTGCGGTACAGTAAAGGGCATTTTTGGAATTTTTTTCAAAATATATCAATTCGGCATTTTTTAGGGGTAGGCGCCGACCTCAGGTAGTAGGCGCGAGGTCGGCGCAAAATGGGCGGACCGAAAACAGCGAAATACACAAAAAAAAGAAGTGGGCGCGAGGTTCACGCGAAGGGTACGTGCGAGCTTCGCGCGAAGGGTACGCGCGAGCTTCGCGCGAGCTCAGCGGACACTCGATGCTCTCGGTTTTCTTTCAAACTCCATTTTTAGCTGATTTCAAGCTTTGTAACTCGTTTTTTAGGCTCTGTAAGCCCTCCCAGGGCTTCGGCCACCCCCCAGAAGACACTTAAACTTTTATCCAAATCAATCTAAACTACTAAAGGGTGTGTGCTCATGGCAGTCAAGAATCAAGAAAAAACACACAGGAGAACCAATAACAATACCACATGCCAGTATCATCGACAAGTCCTAGTGAAATCTGGACTCAAGATCATTGCTTAAACTCATGAAGACTTAGAGAAGGGGAGGAGAAGGGGGCTTATAGGGGTACAATGGATTAATTAACATGAGGGAACAAACCCCCTTTTAAAGCAACGAAAACAGGCATGGCCATAGCATTAAGCATGCCCGAACAGTTTGTGAGGAACTCTCTCTCAACCTACCTTAAGCTCACGGTGGATCTCTCCCTCACTCAGAGACCCTCCATACAGCAAAGTGAAGCAAGTGCATATTAAGTGAAGCAAGTGCATATTAAAATACCATGGGAACAAACTCGTGCCCAGGGACGAAAATAAGCTTAGCAAACTTATTAGAAACTTCTCATTTCAATATAGGTATATCAAGCATGGTAGAGAATAATACCTGGGGATCCTAAGACCTGCTTGAGTTGTGTGGGCTTCTCCTTGCAACAAAGCAAGAACTGGAGCACCTTCCTTCTTGCTCCGACAGCGACCACAGCAACCGGCCTCCGCTTGCTTGTGTGGGGATGAAGAAGAAGCAAGAACAGGGGAGTGTCGGATCAAGGTGGGGGGGGGGGGGGCTTGGGGTGGCCAAAGTGACCGAGACAGGTAGGGTTCGGATGGGAAGAAGCTTGGGCACTGCACCTTAAAAACCTTCAACCGAAGCTCTCCAACCTCAAAAAAAATGTCCGAACCCAAAAAAAAATCCAGAACCTTTTGCGTGAGCACTCGCGCGGCTTATATAGGCAAGGGGGAGAGGGGGATGCGCCCACTTTGGCGCCCAGCTCCAGGTGAGCGCATGCCGCTCGCCACGTCCGCGCGAGCGGCATAATGATGAAAATTCATTAAATGCCGCCGCGCGTTTGGTCGGAAAATCCGAATTTTCAGATTTAGTCCCTGGCAAATTTCAATTTAATCCGATATTCTCGGATTTTTACAGATTTAGTCCCTGGGATATTTTGTATATTTGGATATTTACGGATTTGATCCCCGAGATATTTTCCTGCGCAACTCGCCACGTGTGCAGCTTTTTTCCACGTGCGCAGATTGCCGGTTTTGCTGCTCGGGAATTTCGTCAGCTCATATTTCCTTCATCCAGACTCCGATCTGGGCAAACTTAGTTTCATTAGAATCGTATCGGAGCCCTCCATCCCATGACCTAGGGGTAGGCCTCCGGATCGGATTTTAGCAGAAAGTCAACTTTTGGCTCTGCTCAAGTTTGACTGCCCGCAGAACCTTTATCCGGACCCCGATTCCTGCAAACTCGGTTGCGTTGGAACTGTGTCGAGATTCTCTATCCAATGACCTAGGGTAGGCCTCTGGATCGGATTTTAGCAGAAAGTCAACTTTTGGCTCTGCTCAAGTTTGACTGCCCGCAGAACCTTCATCCGGACCCCGATTCCTGCAAACTCAGTTGCGTTGGAACCGTGTCGAGATTCTCTATCCAGTGACCTAGGGGTAGGCCTCTGGATCGGATTTTAGCAGAAAGTCAACTTTTGGCTCTGCTTAAGTTTGACCGCCCGCAGAGCCTTCATCCGGACCCCGATTCCTGCAAACTCAGTTGCGTTGGAACCGTGTCGAGATTCTCTATCCAATGGCATAAAGCGAGGTGGCAAATTTTCACTTGATCAAAAAGTCAACTTTTCACCCCTTAGGGTTTGACTTTCTGTCCAGGGTTTGTATTTTTGGTTTTTTTGTGGGAGCGCAAAAATGAGGTGCTTACACATGCCTTGTACATGCATAAGTTAGCATGCTTTCCTCCCTCCTTAGGAGATAATTTTCCTGCAAGCATGATCCCTCACCCCCTACAAGCATGAACCCCTTTCCCATGGCTGGATACTCCCTTTTCATTACCAAAAAACCAAAAGGAGAAGCCAAGTGTGGCTTCTCCCAAGTCTGAACCAACGTGGGCCCTCACATGGGCCCACAGGACCTCTAGAACCATCATGGGAGCCCCTGGGATCAATCCCGAAAGGCCAAAACCCAAAAAGGCCAATTCCAGGGTGATCCGGCAACTCAGGCCGGATCACCTGAGGCCTTAGCATGTCCGGTAACTATGGCCGGATAATCTAAGGCCTCTGTGTATCCAGTCACTCTGGCCGGATCACCTGCAAACCCTGTGTATCCGGCCTGAGTTGCTGGATACACCCAGAGGCATGTTTTTGTGCATTGTTGATCCCCTGTCGAATTTTTGGATGATTTGCACTGAAACCATTGAACCAACAGGGTTTCCGGGCCACCTGGAAACCCGAGACGGGACTTGGACCAACCAGTCCAGCTTGGCACACTAGTGGGCCTTCCAACGGGGCCCACCAAGCCCAATGAACCTGAAGGCATGCGATTAAATAACCTAAGCTAAAAGAACCATGTGAACCGGGCGGGCCAAACCCAATGCGGCCCACCCTCGCCTTGTAATGTGAATAAGTGCATGAACTGCCTGGTTTGGCCGAGACCAGGGGCTAGGGCCTGTCGGGCCCGCTAAAGCCCACCAAACAAACCGAGTCAGGGTGCAAGCCCTGAACTCCGAGGAACTGGGCTTTCAAAGCCCAAAGCCTGGATCGTGGGCCCCAAGCCCAACGACCAGCCCACTTTGGCAAACTAAAGAAGATAAATGTAAAAACACTAGGCCACCAGGTGGGCCCACCTAAGGGGCCCGCAAACCAATCCGGCCCACCACTTGCATAAAAACCACTTAATGTTCAAACTTGAACCCCAATGTAAAATCAATACACTAACCAAAGCCCACAGGGCCTCCTAGGGTTAGACAGAGGCCCACCAAGGGCGCACGGGCTTACCCAGCCCACCAAGGGCACCGTGGGCCTTCCAATGGGGCCCACCCAATCAGACTCAGATAAACTAAGTCAAGCAAAGATAAAATCAACTAAAGGGACCCACACCACTCAAGTGGTCCCGCCAAGACCTAACAGAAAGCATGTTGGACTAGGAACCGGGTGAGAACCAAAAGCTGACTCAAACCAGGGAACCCACGGGACCCGTCATCCGACGGGGCGAACTGGGGTGTCTACGGACTTCCCCAGACCGCAACCGAGAACCAAACTCCGAATCTCAAGCCGCAGACCCCAAGACCTAAATAGACAAGATTATGCACCCAGGTGTCCGCCTGCACCCCATCAGGCGGTGGCGACTCCGAATTACCCATGCCGCGTTACCCACGCACGCACACCTGCAAAAGCAAAAAGGTTTATATCAGAACAGCAGGACATAGAAATGAAAGAGATGAAATTATAAAGAAACCAGATACCTGTCTAGCCTGAAGCTCAGCAACCAGAGCCTCTAGCTCTCTGATCCGAACATCCCTCTGGGCCACGACCGCGTCATGCTTTGCGATCATATCCTCGATCACGGCCCGCTGGCTCTGGAACCAGTCCCGCAAGGCATTCAGCTCATGTACCTGCCAATAAGAACAGGATTAGGTCATAAATACAGAGTTAAAGGAAATCTGATGAAAATATGAAGATCGCAAAACTCACAGTATCATCGTGGACCCGGATATAGATCCCGCCAATCTCTGTAACTCTAGCCCGGGTGGGTCGATCCATCAAGCACCCAATGGATACTCTCTGGATCCACTCGTCATAATCCCCAGCTACTGTGAACCCCTCCGCATTCTGAAAATGATCAAACTGATCCACATCAAAACCAGGCAAGAGCATGTCGGGACCCACAGGAGGAGGGGGAACGGGGATACGAAGTGTGCCTGTGTGTTGATAGTACAGGCGCTCTCCTAAATACATCACCCTACCAAGCCTCCCAAGGAAGCACTGGTAGGGCTGATGTCGAAGATCTCTATCAAAAGCATCCTGTACTATCATCTCACGGGACACCCCAATATCTACGTCATCAAAGCGTGCCAGAATGAGCTGCAAAGAAGAAAAAAATGGTCAGGTACAGGCAAGGTACAGGAAAAGAAATAAAAGAGAAAGGGGCGAAGAATTTACAGCAGATTGTCAGGCACGGTCCAAGTGAACTCGAGCAGTGCGGGGCTGACTCCTATCTGCATCTCAGACCTGGGCTGACCACCGCAGGGCAACAGGAAAATCCGCTATGCCAGGCACGGGGGACGGGCGGAAGTAGGTCATGTAGGTGTACATGAACACCTGGCAAAAGAGAAATCAGTCAAAGATAATGAAGATAAAGCCCAGGGAATAAGACAGGACAGATGAACTTAGTACCTGCAGGATCTGCCAGAAGAACCGGCAGCTGACTCCATCACCTCTTGGGGCTGCCACGCCTCGAACTACTCGGCACAATCCAGCCAAGATAGTCCCGTATATGAGCCGACCCCAGGCTAATTGTCGGGTCTGATGGAGATCTCTCAAAGCATCCAGGAAAAGAGGACTAACACTGGTTGTGTCCTAGAAGAAGCAGCTCCCAAGCATCAGCAGAAACACGTGTCGGAAAATAGGTTCGAAGGCTGCATCCTCCACGATGATGGTCGCATGTCTCCCCTCATAATGTTGAGTAAGGCTCTCCCACAGCCAGCTAATGGAGATACGACCACTCCGCCCGTCCCAAGCAGCAAGAGGCAGGTCCTGATATCCCAAGAGAAGGCCGATATCCGCCGTTAAAGGTCGATCCAAAATGATAGTCCGCCCCATCAGAGGAATCCCAGTGATCATCACAAAATCAGAGGGGCGGATCCCCAGCTCCACGTCCGGCAGATGGAATGACTGTGTCTCCGGAAAATATCGCTCCATCATAGTGAAGATGAGGGGACGATCGGCTCGAAATGAAGGGATGCTGAGAAAATAATCCAGGTGGCACCTCCCAAACTCACGCCTGAGTGTTGGAGAAAGTGTCTGCGCCAACTCACTAAATCTCCCTCAACTGCCTCGTAGATGAGAAGGAGGATACGGAAGAGGCACATCGGCCCGGATGCACATGGAAGGGTGGCTATCCAAACCACTAAGGAGCTCTGTATCATGAACAGATGCTCTCAGCTCCGCAGAGACCCCTAAGTGTAAGGCTACAGCAACACCCTCCTGGCCTGAAGCTCCGGCCCGGCCTCGGCCCCTCTCTCCGGCTCGGCCTCGACCCCTCTCACCAACTCAGCCTCCGCCTCTTTCTCGGCCTCTACCACGGCCTCGAACAGGATCAACAATAGGCTAAAAGCAGAAATAAATAAGCGAAGTCAGTTCCAAGGAATCAGGGAAAGAAAGAAGAAAGGATTGGGAAGCCTACCTCAGCAGAGCCCTCAGCAGAGCTCTCTCTGAAATCATCTAACAGCTCTAACAGGGTGGCACTAGAACTCGCCTCTATCTGAGCCCGCGAGGTGGAGGGCTGATCAGCAAGTTCAGCCTCCTCCCAAACACAAGAACGACTCCTAGCCATCTACAAGCAACAGGGAAGTGTTTTATGAATTTTATTTCAAATTTATCAGAAATTTTACCTTGCTTTTAGTCTAGGTTTTAGATCACATTCATCAGGAATCTTACAGGATTTCTTTTCAAAATTATCGGGAATTGTGTCTCGAGGGTATTTTATCTGTTTCAGTTCAAAGTTTTCTAAAATGATGAGTATTTCTATTTGGTGAAATCCTGATTTTAAAGCTTTTTAAGGATATCTACAAGGATTAATATTTGCTAAATTATTTCAGGACTGCTACATGCAAAAGGTCTTAACTGATCAAAGATCAAAGCTGTGGAACCCAATGGCCAATCAAGGAAAAATCTTGGCAGTCAAAGCACCTCCTTGATCAAAGGCATGCTAAAATCAGATCAAGGAAGAATAGATCATAGCCTTTGGAGAGATTGTTCTCTCTCTCCACTGACAATTCAAAAACATTTTATGCAACTCAGTGGAAAATTTGAAATTCTCGGATACTGTCAAAGGCATCATTCTAAAAGGGTGACAACTGTTATGCGGGCAACCAATTCTAAAAGAATTACAGATCAAGAAAACTAAAGCTTAATATCAGCCAGTCGCAACCTAAAAAAGCATGCAATCAATTTCAAAACCATGAGTGGAGAACCTACTTTGAAGATATCAAAGTGATCATGCCAAGGAAAAATCGATCATAACATGGTATTTGGAAAGTTTTCACTACCAGTGATTCAAAAACAGTGGAAAGTTATACAATTTAGTGGAAAATGTCGATCAGCCTCAAAGGAATCGCAGGCCAAGAATTAGCAAGGCAAATCAAATTACAGAACAATAGGGCATCAATCAGAAATTAAGAGTGTCAGGTGACATGCAGAAAAGGAAGAATTGCAGTCCTAAGCATCATATCTAAAAATAAGCATATTTCCACCACGGCAATTCAGCTTGAAATATATCAAAAGCGTAGGATCATGCAACTTAGTCTCCACCAAATAGGTAGTTCAGTGTTTCCAGGCCATGTGCATGTTTTAAGCAATGCAATGCTCTCAGTTATGGTTTCTGCCATCAATTGGAGATTATCACAAAAGGGAAAAAGCATGCAATCAATAATTTGGGAGAAAATATCACCGACAGGCAATCGGTCGAATTAAAAATCTGGCCAAACAGATTGGGAAACCAAAGCAAACAGTAGTATCAGCAATTCATAAAGAATCAGAAGCATCTGAAATACAGAATCTGAAAGTCATGCCATTCGTCCAATGCTCTAAGCATGCAGGGAATCAACACAACAGAAAAAAGGGGATATATGCTCACTGACCTGGTTTGATTAACAAGAACAGTGTTGGGCGAAATCAAAGTGGTGTCGGAATTTACAGACGATCACCGGAGGTCAACACTCCAACGCCAAGCCGTGAAATCACCAGGGATCAGCAAATGTGAAATGAGCTAGGGCACGGCCACCGCCGCAAATGAGCAATCGCCAGGGAGTTTAATCCTCGCCAGAGTCGGTGGAAGTCGCCGGAGGTGGTGGAAGTTGTCGACGCTAAAGCAAGTCACCGAGAAGGATGGGCACAACAGTCGGAGAAGGAGGCTTGTAGCTGGGGTTTGCAATCGGAGAAGAAGGGAAAGAAATGCAAAGTCGCGGTCGCGCGTGACTAAATAAGCCATGTGTATCTGATGAATCAGGCCGGATACAAATGAGGTCATTCGTATCCGACGAGCTACGTCGGATACAAAAGAGAAAAAACAGAAAAAAAAAAGAAGAAAAAAAGAGGAGAAAAAAGAAAAGAAAAAAAGGAAAAAAAAAGGGGGAGAAAAAGAAAAGAAAAAAGGAAAAAAGAAAAAAAAAGAGAAAAAGAAAAAAAAAAGAGCAAAACAAATGTGCTACAAAGTCTGCTTTTTTACAAAAAAACCCTATTTTGCCTTAAAATCCACCTCACAACCACGAGAGCTCAGTGGAATTTAGGACAACTTGGGGAAATGTGTTGGTAAAAAAGGAGGATATTCACTCAATTTTTAACTTAGTCTGATGAAAAAAATCAATTTTCAAAAATATTATTTTTGAGCTTAAAATCCACTTCATAGCCACGAGAGCTCAGTGGAATTTAAGACATCTTGGAGAGATACCCCCCTTAAAGTTAGGACCTTTTGGCAAATTTTCACCCAAAAATTATTTTACAAAATTGAATTGAACCAAGCAAATCATGGTTCAGGGAGTGCAATTTGGGCCTGTCTAATCTTTGCAGCTCATTGCTTCGAACCTCCCGCAAAGAGGGGCAGTTGTAGACACCCCAAATTGCACAGTAAAAATGAAGAATAATTGGCAAAAATCATTATCTCTTTTGAAACCAACACAAAATTTGAGAAAATAAGCATTTTTCCATGTATCCGACAACTCAGGTCGGATACAAGCATATCCCTTTGTATCCGATATAAGTTGTCGGATACAAGCAAGCCTTAATGTATCCGACATCATATGTAGGATACATACAGATGCTTGGGTATCTAACCTGATATGTCAGATACATGATTTTTGCTCAAAAATAGGGTTTTCCGAGAGTTTTCACTTTTTACCATCATATCCTTCATTAAAGGAGTGGAAATCTCGGAAATAGCCTTAGGGTTAAGGTTGGTGGGCTCTAGACATTAGTTTGTGTCTACCATCCCACCAACCCTAACCCTAGCCTTTGCCTATAAATATGAGGCTCCTCCTTAAGCAAATGACCATTAACTCTTGCCAAGAACTTTTGCCAAGAAGTTAGAGATCAAAGAGCTCCGAGTGAAGAGGGGAACTGCTGCAGTCTTGCTTCCAGAAGCCCAGATAAGCCTCAAACCTCTCTTTATTTTTCTATTCTTACATTCTAGATCTAGATCTCTTCTTCTACCTTTCTGTAGAATAAGGCCTCTTCTATGTGTATGAGAACCCTTCCCCTACTCAAAGTACCTCGAGACTACCCCCCAGCCGTAAAACGTGAAGGCATGATCTAGGGGAAATGAGACTGGGGATTGATCCTAGTATTAGAACCTTGTTGGAATAAGCCTTTTGATTTTATGTAAACCGTTTCATATTCAAAGTACCTCAAGATTATCTTGAAGAACCGTGTTTAACGGGGAGAGAGAACAAAGGGAAACGATAATGGAACGGAACCCTAGGTTGTTTTAGAACCCCATTTGATTGATCTAAATGCATGCTATATTGTTAAAGAATGGATTTTTACACTTACACACATAGCACTTGTTTTGTCAGATTTGGCTTGTATTTTGGATCTATTACCGTCATTGTGGTAGATCTAAAATAAATAGCACCAAGCAATTCTAGAATGTTTGTTATCGATTTCAATCAAGTTTATTTCAAATTGTGGAGACCTCTAGGTCTAACCTCTTGGTTTTGGGCATTTTTGCTCACTTTTTGGGGTTCTTGGCATATCCTTTCTAATCGAAGAGGATGGTGAGCCAAACCTGTGCCCTATTTCTTCTTGGAGGTTCTTCAACATATTTTTAAAATGGTTTTGATTTATCTTGCATGGATTCCACACACTTTATCACTGTTTGAGTTGATTTTCTTCAAAAAAAAAAGGCTTAACTTGACAACAACTGTACCCCAACTTCGGACACTCGTAACTTCAGCGTCCGGATGAATGTTGGAGTGATTTCAGAGCCATGGGAAAGGTGAGGTTGTCTACTTTATGCCTGTAAAATTTCATTCATTTCTATCAAGCAGATTTTTGACACCTCTTGGTCGAAGTTGATAGGTCATTTCAGGTCTGATTACAGAACCTGTCACTTCGACTGAGCGCCATGTGTTCGTTTTAAATCCGATTCAAATGATTCTTGTTTCTGTGTTTTCCTTTGGAAGTCTAGTTTCAAACCCAGTTAGTTTCATAATTTTTTGACTCCATTTGTGTTGTTGGTAACAGATTTACTCAGAGCTGTTCAACAGCACTTTTCTGGGTAAATCTGTGATCTTCGGGGCCTGTTCGGGAGGTCACCCAAGACACATCCGAATGAATTTTTGTATGAGGCTAGTTTCATTTGAAATATGGCCATACAGACTTTATTCACATCAAATGTCATGAATTTATATGTAGCCAATGTTTCTATATAATTTTCCAAACTTGCCCACTTGCCACTTTTTACTATCTCCAACAGCGCTTTTAAAAGAAGCACAACTCCTAGGATTTCAACCGGATTTAATTGGAATTTTGCATGAGTCTCTTATTTACCATAATCTTTCAAATGGATTTGGTTTGATTCAATTTAAATTAGATTTGAATGATTTCAAGACAAATGGTTCTTGCTTTTACCAAATTTTCCGGATTTGACTCAACTTGGTTTTATGCAACTTTTGCTTTGATTTCCATCTATTGGTGATATTCTAGAAGTGATATTCACATAAAAGAGGATCTGGAATTCATTTGGAGTTCTCATGTGAAAATATCATATATTTGTTTAATCTTTTTTCAAGGTTTTTAATGATTTTAGCAAGCTTTCTTATTTTTAGAATGAACAACACTTGGGAACCACCTTGTGTGGGTGAATGGGGGTGCCTAACACCTTCCCCCGTTCATAATCTAATCCCCTTACCCATCTCTGGATTTGATTTTCAAGTAGAGTTATTTTTACTCTAGAATTTGCCTTTTAGCTCTTTTTGCTTGTTTTTGAATCTTTTGGTGACCATTCACACCTCAAAAATTTGAATGGTGGCGACTCGCCCATTTTACATTGAGCCCGTGTGTTGACGGAGGGGAATCATCTTCGATGATTTTTTCCATGTCTCGCAGCTTTGTGGAGATATGTTATTACATTAGCTGTCTCTACTGAAATCTTTAATATAGTTTCAAAGGAGAGTAGCTGACAATTTCCTAGAGAAGTATTACCAAAAATATGATCATGAAGATTGCCATTAGGGATGAATTCATAAACTAGTATAGGAATACTAGTCTCTAGGCAACAACCCAAGATTTTCACTACGTTCTTGTGCTTGATCATCCGAGAAGCATTCACAGCATCATTTATACAATGGCTAACTGCATCCATTTCTGTAGATTTGAATTTTTTAACAGTAATATTTCGGCTTTCAAAATTCCCCTTGTATAGTTCAAAGAAATCATTGTAAAAGATTCTTCGATCGCGATCATAGTTGTTGGTTGCTTCCATTAGCTCTTTACTTGAGAAGATACCAATGGGGTTCTTATATTTACCATTAATGGAAGCTATTAGTGCTTCAAATAGTATTCTTCCATTCTTCAAAAACAGGTAGTCTTCATCTTGATTATCTGATAGCAAATACAACAACAGAAAAATGAGAAAAAGAAATAGAAGTGTAAGGATTATTTTTTATTGGCTTTATTCCGTGTCAAAAAGGTCTTATTAAAGTGGTCAAAGTTTGTGGGATAGGTTATAGGTATTGCGGTTCAAACAGGGTTAAGGTTGGAGTAAAATTGATAAAGTTACAACCAACGTTCGATGAACGTTCGCCAACCGTTGGTGACACACAGAGAAACCCGAGAGCAGCGTTCGCTTAATGTTCGCCGACTGTTTGACTATTGGTGACACACAGAGAAACCCAAGAGCAGCGTTCACCCTACGTTCGCTGACCGTTCGACCGTTTGTGACACACAGAGAAACCCGAGAGCAGCGTTCGCCCTACGTTCGCTAACCGTTCGATCGTTGGAGTTCCAAAGAGAAACCCGAGAGCAGCATTCGCCTCACGTTCTTTGGCCGTTCGAACAAGAAGAGGAAAAGTGAGCTTTTTTCTTGAACGTTCGAGCCGCGTTCGCTGAGCGTTCGAACACTCATTAACAAACTTCAGTTTTAGAAGTCCGATCTTTCTGATTTGTTTCCTTTTCCACTTCTACCTTCTCCTAATCTATATAAGGAATGTCTAGACTATTGTAAGGGTTACCCCAAGACGTTTTAGAGAACCCTAAGAACGTGTGTGAGAATAAGAGATCTTCTTCCTCTTCCTTCTCCTTCTTTGAGCCATCAAAACCTTCATTCATCTTTCTTTTCTACCTTGGAGTTCCGAGTTGGAGAATTTGCTCATGGGAGTTCCTACGGTTGCTGAGCGAGTTCATTTGGCGCTTCACTACGAAGATATTCAGAGTTCTGGATCGTTGCAAGGATGCAAATCTGAAGAGTTCTTCAGATATTTACAGTGTGAGTTAGAGTCAGTATTGGGTCGTCTGAATCACTATTGTAAGTCTTCTTCTTATAGTGATTTTCAGAGGTGGCACCTTATCGCCCGGAGGGTTTTTCTCTTTGAGAGTTCTCTTAGAGTTCTCCCTTCGTCACAAAAATTGCTTGTGTTGTCTCTTCTTTATTTTGCAATTTTTTGTGATGGATTGTTAATTGCTCAGACTTGTGCATGCCTCTTAATTAAGAACTTGTTTTTAATTGATAGAAATTTTATTCCGCAATCGGTTTCACCTATTCACCCCCCTCTAGGTGATTTAGAGTCTAAACTATGTTTTTCAATTGGTATCAGAGCGGGTAACCAAATCCTTGACTCTGTTAGTCATGGACAAGTCCTCCACTGCCCCACCCTTCTTTGATGGCAGCAATTATGCCTACTGGAAAGTTAGAATGAGAGCCTATCTGAAGGTTATAGATGAAAAAGTTTGGCGAAGTGTTGAGAGAGGATGGAATCCTCCAACTGTGATTATTGATGGTGAGACAAAACCCAAAGATCCAGATAACTATACTAGAGAAGAGTTAATTGATGTTAACTACAACTCTAAGGGTTTCAATGCACTTTTTAGTGCAATCTCTGTTGATGAATTCAAACGGGTGTCTACTTGTCAAACTGTGAGACATGGGAAAAATCGCCGGGGTGATTCCCCTCTGTCAATACACGGGCTCAACGTAAAAAATGGGAGAGTCGCCACCATTCAGATTTTTTGAGGTGTGAATGGACACCAAAAGATTCAAAAATAATCAAAAGAGTTAAAAGGCAAATTCTAGAGTAAAAACAACTCTACTTGAAAATCAAATCCAGAGATGGGTAAGAGGATTAGATTATGAACGGGGGAAGGTGTTAGGCACCCCCATTCACCCACACAAGATGGTTGCCAAGTGTTGTTCATGCTAAAAAGTGTTGGATCAAGGAGCAGATACAGAGTCAGGCTCCAGTACCTGAAGATCCTCCTGCAGTTTTGGCTCCTACTTATGAAGACATCCTGGAATCTGAGAGAGCTTCTCACAAGTGACTTCAGCAGATATGGGTATGAGAGGCCCAGGAGCTTAGGATACGGGGCCTTGACATGGAGAGGCAACTTGCAGAGTAGGTATCCCGCCATCTTGCTATGGAAAAGCAACTTGAGGAGCAGAGGTAGGCTCGCTGTCTTGAAGTCCGAGCACTGCGGCAGAAGCACCAGGATGCTTTAGCCAGCCTTAGGAGCATGAGGATCAGGCAGACTCTTTCAGATGAGGTCATTTCCTTCTTGAGTGATCCTGCTGCAAAGAGGGCTTCTGGAGTTATTGCAGTTCATGCAGCTCGGATTCGGGAGCTTGAGAAGCGGCTAGGAGACAGAGACTAGCCTTATTTCCTGCACATTTTTCTCTTTTTTTTCTTTTTTTATACCTTTGTACGAAAGCAAACTCCAATAGTGGAAAGGCAAAGGATTTAATTCAAAATAAATTTTTTATATTATTGGCCTCAGAATGCTTAGATGCTTGTAAAAACAAAGGTTTTATGAAAAGTATATGATTTATCATCACTGGCCAAAGTATAGTTTTTCTTTTTGTTATTTTTGTTTTTATTTTTTTTTGAAATTTGGTCCATGCACTTAATCACCCATAATTAAATGAATTCAAACGAGGTTAAACAATGAAAAGGGTAGTCCAAGTAATAATGAGGGATCAAAACCGTCCATCTTATGACCTTTAGAGTCATCCTCAAATGCCTTTTCTTCTAGAATTTACTGTATTACCCAATCTGCTCAGTCCCAGTACTTGCGCTGATTTCTCTTCAAGCTTGGATCACATGATCAACTCAACCTTTGATTTTTTTTAATTCTTTTTTTTTCTTTTCTTCTTGCCAATATTGCCCCTAGCGCCAGTTACGGTTTTCACTTGGACGGCTTTTGCATTCCGTCATTACCAATTTCACTCTGAAATTTGAATAAACATACTAAGATCACCGAGGGCTTAGAAATAGGACGAAACAAAGGCTAGGCTCGGTTTATGAAAGAAAAGGTATTAAGGCTCAAAATTTTTTAAATGTGGAAATAGGTCGACCGAACTTACAGTCATGATGAATTTAACCCTTTTTCCCTAAATTGCATTCTTTGCATATCTTTTCGCATTTGGCTTTCATTTGCCATTTATCTTTGCTTTTTCTCTCTCTTTTTTTTTCTTTATTTTTGCCTCAATTGGCCTTGCCCCAATTTTTTTTGCCCCACTGCAAGTCTGGTTTAGGTTTATCAAAGAAATGAACCGGCTCAACTTGGCTAGACTAGGGATTAAAATTTTGAAGGGAATAAAGAAAAATAGCCTCGGATCATTTCCTAGTAATGTTCAATCAAGGAAAATACCTTTTTATTGCATCAGAGTTAATTGGCTCAGGAAAATCTGACCCATCCATTTCTGTCAAGATGAGTGCACCCCCTGACAGGACCTTCTTGATGACATAAGACCCTTCCCAATTGGGCTTGAACTTACCACGAGGGTCTTCCAAAAATGGTAGAATTTTCTTTAGAACTAGGTTTCCTTCTTGGAAAGTTCTGGGCCTCACTTTCTTATTGTAGGCCCAGGCCATTCTCCTCTGGTACAATTGGCCATGACACAGCGCTTTCAATCGCTTCTCTTCTATTAGGTTGAGTTGATCACTTCTTGACTATATCCATTTAGCTTCTTCCAATTCAGCCTCCATGAACACTCTGAGTAATGGGATTTCTACTTCCACTGGCAAAACTGCTTCCATCCCACAGACCAGGGAATACAGGGTTGCCCCAGTCGAAGTCCGGATTGAGGTTTTGTAGGCATGTAGAGCAAGTGGTAGCATTTCGTGCCAATCCTTGTAACTCACTACCATTTTTTGAATGATTTTCTTTATGTTCTTATTTGCTGCTTCTACTGCCCCATTCATCTTTAGCCTGTATGGAGCTGACTTGTGGTTGGTGATCTGAAACTGCTCACACATCTTCATGTCCTTGTTCTTGATATTTGAAGCGTTGTCTGATACTATGGCACTTGGCAGTCCATAGCGACAAATGATATTGTGCTTCAAAAACTTGATAACATGGTTGCTTGTGATATTTGCATACGAAGCCGCTTCAACCCACTTGGTGAAATAATCAATCGCTACCAAGATAAATGTGTGCCCGTTCGATGCCTTAGGTGAAATCATGCCAATGACGTCTATGCCCGACATGGAAAAGGACCATGGTGATGTCATGTTGTGCATCTCACTTGGGGGTGCATGCATGTTATCTGCATATATTTGACATTGGTGACACCTCCTGACATGTATACAGCAATCATGCTCCATGGTCAACCAGTAGTACCCCAACCGCAGGATCTTCTTTGCCAGCATGTGCCCGTTCATATGGGGTCCACAAACTCCTCCATGTACTGTCTCAATCAACCTTTCTGACTCAACCTTAGCAACACACTTGAGTAGAATGTCATTATGTGATCTCTTGTACAAATGTCCACCACTTAGCAGGAACTAACCAGCTAATCTCTGTATTGTTCTTTTCTCAGTAGAAGTGCTTCTTCTTCGGACGCTCCCTCTAGAACGAGACAATAAGCCGATTCATCCCTGACCTCAATTTCCAGTGGTTTGATGTCCACCCCTTCTGGCATGCTGACCATTGAAGCCAATGTTGCTATAGCATCCGCGAACTGATTTTTTGCCCTTGGCATATAGTTGAAGGAAATTCGAGTAAAATTGGTGCTTATTTCTTCCAAATACTGGTGATAGAGGATCAATTTGTGATCCTTGGTTTTCCATTCACCAGTTGTTTGGAAGATGATAAGACTCGAATCCCCGTATACATCAAGTTCCTCCACTTCATGATCTATGGCGGCTTGCAACCCAATGATGCATGCATCGTACTCCGCAATATTATTTGTGCACTGGAATCTTAATTTCACTGCAATCGGTATGTGTGAACCATCTGCTTTGACCAAGACTGCCCCATTCCATTTCCATTCATGTTGGCGGCCCCATCGAAGAACATCTACCAAGAACTCTCACTTTCCTCTTCTTCAGTAAACAAAATTGCCTCATCAGGAAAGTTAGTCTTCAACGGTTGGTATTCTGGCAAAGGATGTGCAGCCAGGTGATCAGCTATGGCTTGACCCTTGATTGCCTTCTGAGTGATGTACGTGAGGTCAAACTCGGATAGTAACAACTGCCACTTCGCTGTTTGGCCAGTTAGTGTCGGTTTCTCAAATAAATATTTCAGAGGGTCCATCCGGGATATCAATAGTGTGGAGTGACTAAGGAAGTAATGCCTTAGCCTCTGAGTTGCCCACACTAGAGCACAACAAGTTTTTTCCAACGATGAGTACTTGGCTTCATATTCTGTGAATTTTTTACTTAGATAGTAAATTGCCCTTTCTTTTCTACCAGTCTCATCATGCTGCCCCAAGACATATCCCATTGATGTTTCCAACACTAACAAGTACAGGATCAGTGGTCTTCTTGGAGTTGGTGGCACTAGCACAGGCGGGTTCAGTAAATAATCCTTGATTGTATCAAATGCCTGCTGGCAATCCTCATTCCAGACCGTCGGGTTATTCTTCCTCAAAAGTTTGAAAATAGGTTCACAGATAGCTGTGAACTGTGCTATGAACCGGCTTATATATTGAATTCTTCCCAGAAAGCCCCTAACCTCCTTCTCTTTTATGGGCGATGGCATTTCAATTATGGCCTTGGCTTTAGCCGGGTCAATTTCAATTCCTCTTCGGCTTACAATAAATCCCAGCAACCTTCCTGATGTAACCCCAAAGACGCATTTAGTCAGGTTAAGCCATAGACTGTACTTCCTGAGACGATCAAACACTTTCTTCAGATTGATCAAGTGGTCCTCTTCTTTGCATGATTTAGCAATCATATCATCCACGTAGACCTTCATCTCCTTATGGATCATGTCATGGAATAGTACTGTCATGGCCCGCTGATATGTTGCCCCAGCATTCTTAAGCCCAAATGGCATGACTGTATAGTAGAAGGTGCCCCAAATCGTGATAAATGCTGTTTTCTCTTGATCTTCCTTAGCCATCTTGATCTGATTGTATCCAGAGAAACCATCCATGAACGAAAATAGGCTATGTACCGCAGTATTATCGACCAGAATGTCGATGTGTGGAAGTGGAAAATCATCCTTTGGGCTTGCCTTATTTAGATCTCTGTAGTCCACGCACATTCTGACTTTCCCGTCCTTCTTTGGTACCAGAACTATGTTTGCGAGCCACTCGGGGTATGTAGAGACTACCAGAAATCCGGCTTGAAATTGCTTGGCTACTTCGTCCTTGACCTTCAGGGTCCATTCAGGCTTCAATCTTCTCAGCTTCTACTTGATTGGCTTAACCCTTGGCAAAATTGGCAACTTGTGCACCACCATGTCAGTGTCCAACCCTGGCATGTCCCGATATGACCAAGCAAACACATCCTTGTAAGCTGCCAAAAACCGTGACATTTCATTTTGTTGCACAATAGATAACCATGCCCCAATTTTTACTATTTTTGGGTCATCTTTGGTCCCAAGATTTATTGAAATGGTCTTCTCAATATTAGGTTGGACCCCCTTTTCATGACGTTCCAATTGATATTCAATTTCTTTTGGAACGTCTTCTTCTTCGACCTCGGTCTCTTCTTCGATCCCCATGAGATCAAAGTCAAGCTCAAAGTCGAAGTCATATTCAACCTGGTCTAATTCGGTTTGATTATATGGTTCATAAGTGGTTTGGACCTTTTTGAAAAAATTAAATTTTCTAAAAAAAAATGGAAAAATCTTTTTGGTTTTTTTTGTGAGCCTTCTAAATATAATTCCCATGAAGATGAAGGCTCATTAAAACCTTCAGGGAAATGGCATTCCACTATTGGAGTTTTTTTGGAAGCCGCGTCAGTTTGCCAAACAAACGCTGCTTCAAAGGTAAGGGGAGTCTCCTCCCAATTGTTTAATACAAGATTTTTGGGAGCAGGGAAAATAGGGAAATCCTGCTCCTCAAATCCAGAATCCGATGCCATCATCACCGGGTGGGTACTGCCCTTTTCTGCTACATGGCCCAGTCTAGATACGACCTCATCTGGGATTTTCACAGCTGCCCAGTCAATGAATGGCAGCTCCTTGTCACCAACTGTCTTTTCCCCTTCAGCCATGGCGAAGAAAGCCCCGACATCCTCAGAAAAGTCTGTCTACTACTCTGGCTGTGGCCCAGGCCCATCTGCTGCTCCCAGTATCGGAGTTGGGTTGTATGGTTGCAAGGCCGAAACATAAGGCTTTTCAAATGGGTTGATTTTTTGGTAAGGAGGCTTGGACTGGTCCACGGGAGGAGATATTTGGATTGTATAGGAGGGTTTAGGAAAATTTTCCCTTAAATGTGGGACTTTTCCTTTGCTTCTTTTCTCTCCTTCTTCATGCTTCATCCTTCTCCATCCTCTGGGTTTAAATCCCAACCCCACTTTAGGGATCAGCTTCTTGGCCCTGATGGGCTCCACCATTCCTTGCAAATTGATTCCCAGGCCTTTCCCCGGGTGAAAGTGGTATTTTTCCATCACTTTCTTCACCATGTTCTCAGCAGTAGTCTCCTTCTTTTCTTTCTTCTCACACCCCCCAGGTACGAAATTAACTATTTCAAATTGAAATGAGTGGAACGCAATCTTGTCGACAGTGAAATCTACATTTATTAAGAGTACATCAGGTGACACAATGGGAGGCACCAAGTTCTTAGCTAGGACTGTTATCACCCTTTGCCCTCTTATGTATTTCACCCTTTGGTGGAGCGTGGATGGTATTGCCCTAGCCGAGTATATCCACGGCCTTCCTAGGAGTAGATTGAAGGCTGCTGGAATATCCATCACTTCAAATGTGATGTTGAAAATATTCGGTCCAATTGTGACCGGCAGTTCAATCTCCCCTAGGGAGTGTGTCTTAGAGCTGTCAAAAGCTCTCACTATCCTCCCATTTTGCTTAATCTTGGACTGATCCAGACCAAGCTTGACAAAAGTAATTGATGGGCAGACGTTTAACGTCGACCCGTTGTCAATTAATACCCGTGTGATCATGCTGCCCTTACAAAGCACTGTGATGTGCAAAGGGTCAACATGATAGCACCCACCTGGGCTTATCTCACATTCGGAGAAACTTATCACATTATGTGACAAGATTTGACCAACCATTTTGCCTAGCTGGTCTGGATCAATGGTCTAGGATACATGTGCACTCTGTAGCACCCTCAACAATGCGTCCCGGTGCTTTTCAGAATTTAGCAAAAGGCCCAGTATTGAAATCTGGGCCGGGACCTTGTTCAGTTGATCCACAAGATTGAATTCACTTTTCTTAATTATTTTTATGAGGTCTGATGCCTCATTTTCTTCACCCGGGGGGGGGTGTCTTCTCCCACTTTGGTTTTTCCCTTCATTTTTCTTTTTTCTTCTGTTTCTTTTTTTTCTCTCTCCACCTCTATTTCTTTTTCTTTCTCTATTCCTTCCACACATTTTCCCGACCTCATCATGAGGTTCACCTCTTCCTGGTTCTGGTTCCTGACCACCAGAACTGTAGTCGTGACCCCCTCGCTGTAATTCCATGGTACAGCTGCCTCAGAATAGGTTAATTTAGGGACGTTGACCACCAACTGCTGGAGTTTGGACTGGGATATATGGGCCGGTTTAGGGACACTGTAGGATGGCTGAACATTTACAACGAAGGGCTAGAGTTTGGATTTTGTGGGAACAGAAGAGGTGATGGAAGCAGTAGTGGGGTCGAGGTTGACGACCAATGGAGCTTTTGGTGGTTTGACTGGTGAACAAATAGATGGACTGCAATTGAAGACCAGAGGGGGCCTTGAAATATTTATCTGGGCCATGAGGGAGGAGACCCGGTTCAAAGAGAAGCTAATATCCTCAGCAGCTTTGTCATTTTTCCTGGAGATAACATTAACCTCCTCTTCTTCCTTCTCTTGGAAGAAATAGACCTTGACCGAGGTCCCCACAGGAGCTACAAGTTGAGATGGGTCAAAGGCCCTTCTCATGGTAGATATGGCAGTGATGGAGTTGGATGGGCCTGCCCCATTGTGGTATGGCAGAGGGTTTTGCCCAATATCATTCCCCGACGGGGCAGGTGCAGCAGTGTTGAAAACCAAGGTCTTTTGATCCAACAGATCCTGGACCGCGTGCTTCAGAACCTAGCAAGCATCTGTAGAGTGCCCTGGTGCACCCATGTGGAAGTCACAGGTGATTGCCGGATCGAAATTCCTTCCCTTTGTGGCATTTGCGCTGGGCTCCTTCAGAGTCACATATTCCCCGTTCAGCAGGGTTGGCAGTAGTTGGGAAAGAGATACTGGGAGAGGAGTGAAAACTCTGTTCCTTCTTGCTGCTAACCAGGCCTACCTCTCCTCCTTAGTAAAAGTCCTCCTTGGGTTTGCAGGCACGGAGGGGGAGAAGTTGACGTTGTGTGGGGTCTGGTACAACTGCTGGGCCTGCTGGGGTGTAGAGATGTTCACATGAAGCGGTTTCTTGGCGGGAGGAGCCTGGACCAGGTTTACTTCCCCTTCTTTCCTGGCTCCATTCTTCTTGAACCCAGTTCCCTTCTTCTGCGCCAGGGAAGCAGCGGAATTAGACTGCCCAGTCAAAGTAGAATAGTCAATGAGCCTTCCTGACCTGACCCCCTCCTCGATCCGGTCTGTCACCTACACCAGGGCTGCAAAATTGGTGGTGATCTGCCCCACCAGATGGTTGTAGAAAGGCTGCCCCAGTGTGCCCACAAACGTTGAGATCATTTCAGGTTCCAGCATAGGTGGTCTAACCTGGGAGGCAGCCTCTCTCCATCTCTTGGCATACTGCCTTACAGACTCCTCATTTCCCTTACTCATTCTCATCATGTCGTATCGGTCTGGCACGATCTCAGAGTTAAATTTGTACTAGTCCAAGAAGGCGTCGGCTAGGTCCTTCCACCTTCTGATCCTTCCGTGGTCCACCGTGGCAAACCACCTCAAAGCTGACCCTGTCAAACTCCTCTGGAAGAGTTGGATCAGTATGCCGTCATCCCAGCCAAACTGGCATAGGGCCCCGCAGTATAGGTTCAAGTGGCTCATAGGGCAGCCTGTGCCATCGTATTTGTCAAAGTCCGGGCACTTGAATTTGGCTGGTAGGCATACATCTGGGTACATACATAAATCATCGAAGGTGGTACCTCCGTAGCTGTTTCCCCCCTTCACTTCCTTAAGTTCTTCCTGGATTCTTTCTATCTTGTGTAGGAGTTTCCTTTCCATTTCCTCCCTAGCTTTTTCCTTCTCCATTTCTTTCTCAGATTCCACAGTGTTTTCCCTGATCAGGATAGGCTCAGGGACCGGTTCAGAAATGGGCTCAGGCATGGGTTGAGCCGGAGGCGGAATGTAGGCTTGAGGTGGCGGTGCTTGATGGGAAGTAGAGGCTTGATTTTGGGCCTGGGCCTCTTGGGCCTGAGCCGCCAGTAAGTCCCCCAGCATTTTGGCCAAACCGGCCACTTGATCTTGCAGTTGAGGAAAGTCTTGAGCGGGTACGGTGGCTTGAGCTTGATTCTCTTCAGTATTCATGATGCGGGCTTTGGATCTAGTCACGGAAGCAATGATTGCAAGTAAATGTACCTGGAGAAGGAAAATCAAAGACACATGTAGCTTCCATTTATCATGAATCACACCCCTATAAATGTAGACAAGTAGGTTAGGTGAACACAAGTCCAGATTTATTTGTTTTTTTTTTTGTTTTTGTTTTTCTTGGAATATTTTAGGGCTCCCAAATGTCCCACAAATGTTTTGATTTGATTGGAAAAAATATCCAACCAAAGGTTTCTTGGAATATTCTAGGGCTTCCAAGTGTCCCACAAATGTTTTGATTTGATTGATAAAAATAACCAACCAAAGGTTTCTTGGAATATTATAGGGCTTCCAAGTGTCCCACAAATGTTTTGATTTGATTGGAAAAAAAAAAAAACCAAAGGTTTCTTTGAATATTCTAGGGCTTCCAAGTGTCCCACAAATGTTTTGATTTGATTGATAAAAATAACCAACCAAAGGTTTCTTAGAATATTCTAGGGCTTCCAAGTGTCCCACAAATGTTTTGATTTGATTGATAAAAATAACCAACCAAAGGTTTTTTTTCTTCTGAATTTTCTCAGTTTTCAAGTTCAAAAGCTTGGTAAAAACATGTTTGCATTGAATTGGTATCAAAAAATATGACACCTTGGTTTGAATGTATTTTCCTTAAGCTTGTGGAAAGGGTAGATTTGAGTTTCAAAATTAGGTTAAATCCTAAAAAACATTTTTTGTGTTTTTTTTATATTTTTATTTTCTCTTTCTTGAAACATTTTTATATTCTCTTTGGGGTGCCTAAGGATTATCCACAGTGTTTTAAGAATTTTATTTTGAAAATTCGGGCTAAAAAACCAATTTGGACATTTTCTATATGTATCCGACATAACATGTCGGCTAAAGCTATGGCTTATTGTATCCGACGAAGTATATCGGATACACGAATAATTCTTTGTAACCGACGAAGTATATCGGATATGAATAAAACTCTGTTTAGCCGACCTGAGTTGTCGGTTAATGCCAAAATGGCCCTTTTTGACTCATTTTTTCACCAGATCATGTTATTTTCATTCCCACTTGATGTTTACATGGACTTGGCCTTTAAAACTTGCCCCAAATTGGGCTTTGACATCATTCTTGCTAAAATTCACAAATTTATGAGGGTACTTGTACCCTCCAAAGTTATACACCAACTCTTGGATCTTGTACACTTGGTTGCCTCCTACATGGACTTTGGGCAGGATGACCTTTAAATTGAGTTGGAAACTCGTCCTATGGATTACACCAACCTTAGGCTATAGACATTTTTGGGAAAAATTTTATCCCAAGCATATGGACACCATGGCTTTTAATTCACATGAAGATGATAAAAAAGAATATGGCTTTACCTTGCCACCTTGTATTACCTTCAATATGGTATTATACCTTGGCCTGTGAAACATGCAAACGGCCTTTCCACATTTACACCCAATTCCCCAAACGCAATTGTGTACTTTTAGCTGAAAACGTGTTTCTCTACCTTCAAGCGTATGGTTTTTGGGTTTTGGCTTAGTTGGCAACTTAGAACTCAAGTCTAGTGATGCCCGGAACCAAATCACAGATCCCATTGTCATCACATCATTGACTCAAATTCTAAGGTAAATGTTTTCACTTTCGCTTTCCAAAGTATGGACCTCGGTGCGCCAAGCTACACACATTCGGGTTCAACTTCCTATAGGTAATGGGTAGGTTGTGCAAAGTATTTAAAGTGCTCAAGTGCATTTAAAATTGAGGTACATTCACAACGTCCCAGCCCCTTGCCACTCTTTTTCGTAGCCATGCATACAATTTTAAGCCAAGGCATATGACATTATATTGAAAGCAAGAACACAAGCAAGCAAGGTAGTAAAAGCCACTCAATATGCACACAATTATTACATACCCGAAAAGTAGCATTCAAACATGTTATCATATTGTGCAAACAACAATTAAACCATGGAAGCATGCTTGAAACCCAAAAGCATTCCCTAAAATTCCAGATTTCATACTCTTTTTCATGCTCAAAGTGTGTCATTTATACTTCAAATTAAAGGCCTAAAAATACAGCACCTAAGCATTTTGTACAAGGAGCATTTGAATAGAGAAAACATTCTTGAAGACTCCTTCAAACATCTACTGAATTCTGGGTCTTAAAGTTCTAACTTTCATGCTCAAAGTGCCTTGTCCATGATCAAAAGTAAGCCTAAAAATGTAGCAACTAGATGCATTGTTCAAGAGGTGTTTTTGTTGGGGAAAACATACTTGAAAGCCCCCAAAATGACTACTGGATTCCTAGATTTTTTTTTCATTGCTTTCATGCTCAAAGTGCATCATTTATACCCCAAACTAAAGGCCTAAAAAAACAGCACCTACTTGACATGGTATAAGAAGAGTTTTGTTGGGGGGAACATGCTTGAAAAGCCCCAAAATAGCTACTGAATTTTCAGAATTTTTATTCTTCATTTTTTTGTGCTCAAGTGACATTGTTTTGTGCCCAAATCCAAGCCTAAAAATACAGCACCTAACAATATGGTACAAGAAGCCTTTTAGCTAGGGAAAATATGCTTGAAAATCCCAAAAATTCTCACCAAGCATTTCAGAATTTCTGCTCATTGTTTTCATGCTCAAATCATGTCACCCCATACCCCAAATTTAAGGCATGCTATAAAAAGAACAAAATAACAAGTAATTATATGGTACAAACAATAATTGATCATGGAAGACATGCTTGGGAACCAAAAAACTAAACTGAATTTCCAGATCTTATGCTCATGATCAAAACATATTCATATATCCACAAAACCAAGCATGCTCTTTTAACAATGTAATAAGTAAACATATGTGACAAGATAAGGCACTCAAACATGATTTTAGCCATAACCATACAATACATCCATGCCTCTATTCATATGAATTTCTCAGTATTTAAATCAGATCTAAGACACATCAAACATGCAAGAAAAGTAAAAATCAAAATAGCAAGGATTCAAAAGTAAAGAAAAGCATGAACAAAACACCAAAATGGCTTAAATCCACAAGTCCCCAGCGGAGTCGCCAGTTGTGAGACATGGGAAAAATCACCAGGGTGATTCCCCTCCGTCAACACATGGGCTCAACGTAAAAAATGGGAGAGTCGCCACCATTCAGATTTTTTGAGGTGTGAATGGACACCAAAAGATTCAAAAATAATCAAAAGAGTTAAAAGGCAAATTCTAGAGTAAAAACAACTCTACTTGAAAATCAAATCCAGAGATGGGTAAGGGGATTAGATTATGAACGGGGGAAGGTGTTAGGCACCCCCATTCACCCACACAAGGTGGTTGCCAAGTGTTGTTCATGCTAAAAAGTAAGGAAGCTTGCTAAAATAATTAAAAACCTTGAAAAAGGACAAATGTATGATATCTCCACATGAAAATCCAAATGAATTCCAGATCCTCTTTTATGTCAATATCACTTCTGGAATATCACCAAAAGATGGAAATCAAGGCAAAAGTTGAACAAAACCCAAGTTGAGTTAAATTCGGTAAAAGTAAGAACCATTTGTCTTGAAATCATTCAAATCCAATTTAACTTAAATCAAACCAAATTCATTTGAAAGATTATGATAGATAGAAAACTAATGCAAATTTTCAATCCATTCCGGTTAAAATCCTAGGAGTTATTCTCCTCTGAAATCTGCTGCTAGAGATAATTAAAAGTGATAAGCGGGCAACTTTGGAAAATCATTTAGAAACGTTGGCTCCATATAAATTCATGAAATTTGGTGTGAGTGAAGTTTGTATGACCATATTTCAAATGAAACTAGCCTCATCCAAAAATTCATTCGGATGTGCCTTGGGTGGTCTCCCGAACAGGCCCCGAAGATCACAGATTTACCTAGAAAAGTGCTGTTGAGCAGTTCTGAGTAGATCTGTTACCCACGACACAAATGGAGTCAAAAAATTATGAAACCAACTAGATTTGAAACTAGACTTCCAAAGGAAAACTTAGAAACAAGAATCACTCGCATCGGACTTAAAACAAACACATGGCGCTTAGTCGAAGTGACAGGTTCCGTGTTCAGACCTGAACTGACCTATCAACTTCGACAGAGAGGTGTCCCAATTCGGCTTTATAGAAATTGATGAAATTTGGTAAGCATAAACTAGACAGCCTCACCTTTCTCATGGTTCTAGAATCACACCAAAATTCATCCGGACGATGAAGTTATGAGTGTTCGAAGTTGGGATACAGTTGCTGTCAAGTTAAACCTTTTTTAAATAAAACCAATTCAAAACAGTGCCAAGAGGTGTGTGATCCGTGCAAGATAGATCAAAATGACTTGAAAATCATTTAAAAACATCCCAGGATTGCTTGGGGCTATTTATTTCAGATTTATCACAATAAATGCAATAAATCCGAAATATGAGCCTATCCCGCCAAAATCACGTGCTATGTATGTGTAGGTGTAAGAATCATTCCAACAACATATCAAAGATAGCATGCATTCATCTCAATCAAAATAGGGTTCGAAAAACAACCTAGGGTTCCGTTCCATTATCGTTTCCCTTAGTTCTCTCTCCTCGTTAAACACGGTTCTTCAAGATAATCTTAAGGTACTTTGAATATGGAACGGTCTTCACAGATTCAAAAGGCTTATTTAAATAGGTTCTAGCACTAGGATCAATCCCCAGTCTCGTTTCTCCTAGATCCCGCCTTCACATTTTACGGCTAAGGGGAGTCTTGAGATACTTTGAGTAGGGGATGGCTTTTCACACACACATCAAAGGCCTTATTCTACAGAAAGGTAGAAGAAGAGATCTAGATCTATAATGTAAAAACAGAAAATTAAAGAGAGGTTTGAGGCTTACCTGGGTTCTGGAAGCAATTCCGCAATGGTTCCCCTCTTCACTCGGAGCTCTTCTTGGAAAAAGTTATTGGCAAGAGTTAATGGCCATTTGCTTAAGGACGAGCCTCCTATTTATAGGCAAAAGCTATGGTTAGGGTTGGTGAGATGGTAGACACAAACTAATGTCTAAAGCCCACCAACCTTAACCCTAAGGCTATTTCCGAGATTTCCATTCATTTAATGAAGGATATGATGGTAAAAAGTGAAAACTCTCGGAAAACCCTAATTTTGAGCAAAAAACATGTATCCGACATATCAGGTCGGATACACAAGCATCTATATGTATCCGACTGTAGACACCCCAAAATTGCACGATTTTTGATAAATCTTGAAGGAGAGAAATATTTTATTGGAATTTTCAATTCTTTGCATTGGGTTTGAGATACTTAACCCATTTGAATCCAAAACGGAAAAGGAAAAGGCCCGAATTCAATCTTTTGTGCAAAGTCAAGCTTTTTCCGGTTGAATTTTGTTGACTTTTGACCCCAGAAAATGAAATATTTTTTAAATCCAGATTTCAAGATAATTTTTCCCGGTAATCAGGTTTTTAGCCATGTTATTGCATAAAAGAATTTTTTGAGATTTTAAATCTTGACGAATACCTTGGTTTTAACATATTGAACCTTTTATCCAGACCTGAAAAATCGGAATTTTGCCTAGAACTGGAAAGTTGACTTTTTATTCACTTGGAATTTGGGTTTGGAACTATTTTTAATGGATTCAAATGGGGGGGGGGGGGGTGTTTGCTTATTTACATGTAATATCTTAAGTAAATGGAGATTAAAAAATACGATGACATTTACTTAAACGGTATTACATGTAAATAAGTATTGCCTGTGTTAAAATTTGGAAAAAAGGCTTTTTTCCTTGTATCCGGCAACTCAGGCCGGATACAAGTACCTTTCTTTGTATCCGATGGAAAATGCCGGATACAAGAAAGCTTTAGTGTATCCGGCGTTATATGCCGGATACATTAAGGCCCTTGTGTATCCGGCCTGATATGCCGGATACATAAGTTTTGCTCAAAAATTAGGGTTTTCCGAGAGAAATCACTTTTTTTACCGTCATATCCCTCATTAAATGAGGGGAAATCTTGGAAACAGCCCTAGGGTTAAGGTTGGTGGGCTCTAGACATTAAGTTGTGTCTACCATCAACCCTAGCCTTTGCCTATAAATAGGAGGCTCCTCCTCAAGCAAAGGGCCAAGAATTTGGAGATCCAAGAGCTCCGAGTGAAGAAGGAAACCGCTGCCGGATTGCTTCCAGAACCCCAGGTAAGCCTCAACCTCTTCTTTATTTTCTGTATTTTACATTCCTAGATCTAGATCTCTTCTTCTACCTTTCTGTAGAATAAGGCCTTCTATGTGTGTGAAAATCCTTCCCCGGCTCAAAGTATCTCGAGACTCCCCCTAGCCGTAAAACGTGAAGGCGGGATCTAGGAGAAACGAGACTGGGGATTGACCCTAGTACTTGAACCCGATTTGCATAAGCCTTTTGATTCTATGTAAACCGTTTCATATTCAAAGTACCCCATGATTATCTTGAAGAACCGTGTTTAACGGGGAGAGAGAACAAAGGGAAACGATAATGGAACGGAACCCTAGGTTGTTTTAGAACCTTATTTTGATGAATATGTATGCATGCTATGTTTTTGTATTGATCTTGTATGGTTTTTCACACTTGCACATGAATAGCACTATTTTGGCGGGATAGGCTCACATTTGGGGATTTATTACTTTCATTGTGATAAATCTCAAATAAATGGCTTCAATCAATTCTGGAATGTTTTTAAATGATTTTTAAAGGTTTTGTGTTCATCTTGCACGAATTGCACACACTTTGTCACAGTTTTGCATTGGTTTTACTCAAAATAGGCTTTACTTGACAGCAACTGTACCCTGACTTCGGACACTCATAACTTCATCATCCGGATGAATTTTGGAGTGATTCTAGAACCATGGGAAAGGTGATGCTGTCTAGTTTATGCCTACCAAATTTCATTGATTTCTTTCATGCAGAGTTTTGACACCTCTCTGTCGAAGTTGATTGGTCAGTTCAGGTTTAAATACGGAACTTGTCACTTCGACGGAGCGCCGTGTGTTCGTTTTAAATCTGATTCGAGTGATTTTTGTTTCTGGGCACTCATTTATGAGTCTATTTTTAAATCCAATTGATTTCATAATTTTTTGATTTAAATTGTGTCGTGAAGAGCAGATTTACTCAGAACTGCTCAACAGCACTTTTCTAGGTCAATCTGTGATCCTCAGGGCCTGTTCGGGAAGTCACCCAAGGCACATCCAAATGAGTTTTTGTATGAGGCTAGTTTCTTTTGAAATATGGCTATACAGACTTCATTGACACCAAATTTCACGGATTTCTATGGAGAAGATTTTTCTAGGTGATTTTCCAAACTTGCCTATTTGTTACTTTTGATTTTCTCCGGCAGCAATCTTAAAAGAGCCATAACTCTTAGAATTTCAACCGGATTTAATTGAAATTTTGCATGAGACTATTGTTTATCCTAATCTTCCAAATGGATTTGGTTTGATTGAATTTAAAATTGGATTTGATTAATTTCAAGAGAAATGGCCTTACTTTTTACCAAATTTCCTGGATTTGCCTCAACTTGGTTTTGTGCAACTTTTGCTGTGATTTCCATCTTTTGTGATATTCCAGAAGTGATATTAACATAAAAGAAGATCTGGAATTCATTTGGATTTTCATGTGAAGATATCATATATTTGTCCTTTTTCAAGGTTTTCATGATTTTTTAGCAAGCTTTCTATTTTCTTTTAGCATGAATAACACTTGGCAACCACCTTATGTGGGTGAATGGGGGTGCCTAACACCTTCCCCCGTTCATAATCTAATCCCTTACCCATCTCTGGATTTGATTTTCAAGTAGGGTTATTTTTACTCTAGAATTTGCCTTTTAGCACTTTTTATTCCTTTTTGCTTATCTTTAATTCTTTTGGTGTCCATTCACACCCTAAACAATGGATGGTGGCGACTCCCATTTCTTTTACGTCGAGCCCCCCGTGTTGACGGAGGGATGATCATCTCCGGGTGATTTTTTCCCATGTCTTACAACTGGCGACTCCGCTGGGGACTTGTGGATTTAAGCCATTTTGTGTATATTCATGCTTTTTCTTTACTTTTGAATGCTTGCTATTTTGTGTATTTTGTTTGTGCATATTGAATCTCAAATCTAATTTGCATGATTAGAAAATTCACATGGATAAAAGCATGGGTATGTTGCTTGATTGTGTTTATGAATGTGTTTAAGGGAAAGCCCATGTTGTAATAGGACTTTGCTATGTTTGGTGAGAGCATGTGTTCTTTTGGGTTTCAATACCATGAGGTGAACATGAAAAAATTTTTAAAACTTGAAATCTGGAAATTTAGTGTTAATTTTGGGTATTCAAGCATGTTTCCCATGAATAAAGCTTTTTTGTGCTTAATGTTTGTTTTATGCCATGCTTCTGATTTGGGGGTATAGGATGACATGATTCGAGCATGAAAACAATGAGCAATGAAATCTGAAAATTTAGTGTTAATTCTAGGTTTTCAAGCATATTTTCACCATCAAAACCCTTCTTATACCATGTCAATTAGTTGCTAAATTTTTAGGCATTAATTTGGGGTATAAGTAATGCACTTTCGAGCATGAAACATCTGGAAATTTTAGTACATATTTTGGGGGTTTTGAAGCATGTTTAAATCATCAAAACCTTTCTTATACAATGTCAAGTAGTGGCTGAATTTTTAGGCTTCAATTTGGGTAGAAATGGTACGCTTTGAGCATGAAAAAGAGCATGAAAATCTGGAATTTTAGGGAATGCTTTTGGGTTTCAAGCATGCTTTCATGGTTTAATTGTTGTTTGCACAAATAACATGTTTGTATACCACTTTTTGGGCATGTAATATTTTTGTGCATATTTAGTTGCTTTGGTTCTCTTGCTTGCTTGTATTTAGCTTCATTATATTGTCATATGTGCCTTGGCTTGAAATTGAATGCATGGCTACAAAAAATAGTGGCAAGGGGCTGGGACGTTGTGAATGTTACCTCAATTTTAAATTGCACTTGAGCACTTTAAACTATTTGCACAGCCTACCCTTTACCTATAGGAAGTTGAACCATGAATGTGTGTAGCTTGGCGCACCGAGGTCGTGACTTCGGAAAGCGAAAGTGAAAACATTTACCTTAGAATTTGAATCAATGATGTGATGACAATGGGATCTGTGATTCAATTCCGGGCATCACTAGCCTTGAGTTCTAAGTTGCCAATTAAGCCAAAACCCAAAAACCATACGCTTGAAGGTGGAGAAACACGTTTTCAGCTAAAAGCACACAATTACGTTTGGGGAATTGGGTGTAAATGTGGGAAGGCCGTTTGCATGTGTTACAGGCCAAGGTATACTATGAATACCATATTGAAGGTAATACAAGGTGGCAAGGTAAAGCCATGTTCTTTTCATGAATTTGGGAATTTTGCAAGTTTGATGTCCAAGCCCAATTTGGGGCACGTTTTAGAGGTCAAGTTAAGGTGAACATCAAGTGGGAATGGAAAAAACCTAATCTGGTGAAAAAATGAGTCAAAAAGGGCCATTTCGGCAATAACCGGCAACTCAGGCCGGTTAAGAAGAACTTTATTCATATCCGGCATATATTGCTGGTTACAAAGGCTTATGCGTGTATCCGGTCATTGTTGCCGGATACATTAAGACATATCCTTATTCGGCACTTAATGCCGGATACATGCAGAAAATGTGGAAATGGCTTTTTTTCAGCCCGAATTTTCAAAATAAAATGCCAAAACATTGTGGATAATCCTTAGGCACCCCAAAGAAAATACAAAAATGTTTCAAAAAAAATGAAAAAATAAAAAATATATTCTTTTAGGATTAAACCTAATTTTGAAACTCAAAGAGCAAGCTAAGGTGTCATATTTTTTGATATCAATTCAATTCAAACATGTGTCAACCAAACTTTTGAACTTGAAAACTAAGAAAACTCAGCAAATTTCAAAACAAAAAAAAAACCTTGGTTGGTCTTTTTCGTACCAATCAAATCAAAAAAAAAGTGGGACCTCTGGAAGCCCTAAAATATTCCATGAAACCTTGGTTGGTCTTTTTCGTACCAATCAAATCAAAAAAATTGTGGAACCTCTGGAAGCCCTAAAATATTCCATGAAACCTTGGTTGGTCTTTTCCGTACCAATCAAATCAAAAAATTTGTGGGACCTCTGGAAGCCCTAAAATATTCCATGAAACCCTTAGTTGGTCTTTTTCGTACCAATCAAATCAAAAAATTGTGGGACCTCTGGAAGCCCTAAAATATTCCATGAAACCCTTGGTTGGTCTTTTTCGTACCAATCAAATCAAAAAAAGTGGGACCTCTGGATGCCCTAAAATATTCCATGAAACCTTGGTTGGTCTTTTTCGTACCAATCAAATCAAAAAAAATGGGACGTTTGGAAGCCCTAAAATATTCCATAAAAAACCCTTGGTTGGTCTTTTTCATACCAAGCAAATCAAAAAGAAAGTGGGACCTTTGGAAGCCCTAAAATATTCCATGAAACCCATGGTTGGTCTTTTTCGTACCAATCAAATCAAAAAATTGCGAGACCTCTGGAAGCCCTAAAATATTCCATGAAACCTTGGTTGGTCTTTTTCGTACCAATTAAATAAAAAAAAAATGGGACCTTTGGAAGCCCTAAAATATTCCATAAAAACCCTTGGTTGGTCTTTTTCGTACCAATCAAATCAAAAATTTTTGGGACCCTTGGAAGCCCTAAAATATTCCAACACAAAAAAACCAAAAAACAAAAAAAATAAAAAATAGAAAATAAAAAACAAATCTGGACTGGTGTTCACCTAACCTACTTATCTACATGTATAGGGGTGTGACTCAAGTTAAATGGAAGCTAACATGTTCTTTTTTCTACCCCAGGTACACTTACAACCATTGCTCCCGTAACCAGATCCAAAGCCCGCACCATCAATACTGAAGAAAATCAAGCCCAAGCTACTGTCCCTGCTCACGACTTTGCTCAGCTGCAAGAGCAAAACAGGCCCAGGCCCAAAACCAAGCATCAATCTCCCATCAAGCACCACCACCTCAGGCCTATATTCCACCTCCGGCTCAACCCATGCCTGAACCCATTCTGATCAGGGAAAATACAGCAAAATCTGAGAAAGAACTGGAGAAGGAAAAAGCCAGGGAAGAAACTGAAAGGAAAATGCTGCTCAGGATAGAAAGGATCCAGGAAGAATTGAAGGAGGTAAAAGGGGGAAATAGCTACGGGGGTACCACTTTTGATGATCTCTGCATGTACCCTGATGTATGTCTACCGGCCAAGTTCAAGTGCCCAAACTTCGACAAATTTGATGGCACGAGCTGCCCATTGAGCCATTTGAAACTATACTGCGGGGCCCTATGCCAATTTGGCCGGGATGACGGCATACTAATCCAACTCTTCCAGAGGAGTTTGACAGGATCTGCTCTGAGGTGGTTTGCCACAGTTGATCATGGGAAGAGTAGGGGATGGAAGGACTTGGCCGACGCGTTTCTGGACCAGTATAAATTCAACTCGGAGATCGTGCGAGATCAGTACGACATGATGAGGATGAGTAAGGGAAAGAGGAGGCTGTGCGGCAGTATGCCAAGAGGTGGAGAGAGGCCGCCTCCCAGGTCAAGCTGCCTATGCTGGAACCTGAAATGATCTCAACATTTGTGGGCACACTGGGGCAGCCCTTCTACAACCATCGGGTGAGTCAGATCACCACCAATTTTGCTAGCCTGGTACAAGTGGCCGACCAGATTGAGGATGGGATCAAATCTGGCAAGATAATTGATTATTCCACCATGATCAGTCAACAAGACTCCACTCATAACAAGGGAAATGGTAATGGAAAGAAAAAATCTTAGGAAAGGAGAGAAGCAGAAGTGAATATGGTGCAGCTTCCCAAGGGACCCGTTCAAATCAATGCCCATCCAGTTCCTTTGCTGCCTATCCAAATTAATGTCCCCTCTGCACAGCCTGTGAAGGAGGAAACAGAAGTAAGGAAGAGAAGGGAGTTTTCAAAATTGCCTATGAGACCATCTGAACTTTTGCCTACCCTACTTCAAAAGGGTTATGTGACTTTGAGGTTGCCAAATCCTCATGCAAGCAAGGGGAAGGGTTATGATCCATCAGCAATCTTTGAATATCATATGAGCACTCCAGGGCATACCACTGATCGTTGCTTGGCCCTAAAGCATGCAATTCAGGATTTTCTGGATAATAACTCTTTATCACTCAATTTAGTCACACCCACTCCTCCTCCAACCAGCAACAATGAGGCAGCTAGCTCAAATGCAATAGGGTCAATTTTTTCAGGAACAAAAAGATTTGACCCTTCTCAACTTATTGGCCCAGTTGGTACCACAGTCCGAGTTTATTTTGAAAAAGAGGATGAATGGGGCAATGTGGAGAAAGAGACTCACACAGGGGCAGATTTTAAGCCGAAGGTGAAAGAAAATGAAATGACAGGTGAAAGGGCAAAGGAGGTGGAAACAATTCCATTTGAGCAGTTTGAGCAAACAAATGGCATAGCACTGGATGTTGAACAAGAGTTTAGTATGGACAAATTGGATTGTCTGAAGGGTATGGAACCACTCTTCATACAAGAAGGAAATGAAGCAGAGGTAATTGAAGAGGGAGAATCCCAAGAAAAGAAAGAAGGAGATTTAAATGAAAAGATTGAGGCCAAGTTTAAGCTTCCATTGATTGACTGGGCTGCTATCCAGATTCCGTATAAAGGAATGTCACTTTTTTCAGAAACCGAGCACAATGCCTCAGAGAAGGAGATCATCCCAAATCATGAAAAGATATGCTTGCCTCACTCAGTAGAAGAAAGGTATTTTCTAAAAAAGAAAGAAAAGTCAGCTTTTGCCTTTGAGAACAGGGGCAATTTTCGAACTCCCACGTTCTTTGAAAAGAAACCCCCTTAAGAAGAATGCACATTTCCTAAGGATCCTAAGGAGCCTTGTTCTCAGGAAGTGATTTCAATAAAGGCTCTTTCAAAAAAAAAAAGAGAGTTTTCCTTTAAGATTTTTGTTAAAAAAAAAAAGATTTTCCCCTTTAACATTTTTCTAAAAAAAAAATGTTTTCAACAAGGTCCTGTTTTACTTATGAGTCATATCTCCCATTGAATTTCATTAAGTTGAATATGACTTCGACATTGGGCTCAATTTTGAGACCGAAATCGAAGAAAAAGACATTTTATATGAAAATTCAAATCTTTTTAAGTGTCATGAGAAGAATATTTCTGCAAAATTTTGAAGTGACCAATCTTATGGACTTTAGAACCAAAGATGACCCGAAGTTTTCACTTGAAAGCAGCAAGTACAGAGATTTATTTCATAAAAATACAGAGAAGATCGCATCACTTGCTCATCAAGGAAAAGCAGATGGAGAAGAAACTGAAAGATGAAATTTTTGCATTTGAAGATGACTCCTAGTTTGCACTCTCCATCGGAAAATATGGAAAGATTTGGATTGTGATTTAAGAGGCTGATCCGATGAGAAGGATGTTTTATGGTTGAAATTTTATCTTCCCAGGTGGCGGTGATCAAAAAAAAGAAAAAGAAAAAGAAAAATCCTGAGCCAGTCATGTACAACTCTGTCAAGTCTAAAAATTCAAACTTTTCTTAAAATGATAAGAGGCCTTTCTTTCTTATATCCCCAAAATTTTTGAAATCCCTAGTTAGACTCTTTGAGCTTGATAAAATTTTCCAAGTAACCTAAACTGAGAATTGCAACCCCACACTGAGGCAAATTTATTAAGGCATAAAAAAAAAGAATGAAGGGACAAAAGAAGGGGGGCATTATTGAAGTTCAAAAGGGATTTTGAAGATGTTTCCAAAAAAGGGGGCAAAGAAATGAAAAAAAGAGGGCAAAGAAATGAAAAAAAAAAGAGAGAAGAAAGAAGAAAAAGAGATCATCAAATACTATATCTTCAGAATTGTGAAAGGAAGAATGAGAAAAGAAGTTCAATACTGGGGAATAAGTTTCAAATGAAGAAATCAAAGTAGGGGAAAAACTTCATTATTGGGGGCAATTTTGTATTCATTCCAAAGAAAAAAAATGCCTTGAGAATTACAATTTCAGTTAACCCATTTGATCATATGGTATTTGAGCCTTTTATTCCTTTTCTTTCTAAGCAAACACCAAGCCTTCGTTTCGTCCCATTCATAAGTCCTCTTTGATTAAGAAATTCTGAATTAAGGTAGTTTTGACTATATAATTATTGGTGATGAAGGATAAAAAAAATGGAAAAAAAAAGGAAAAAAATGAAAAGAAAATGGAGGAAATGTAGTGAAAACCCGGAAGGGCGCTACATGGCAAATAATCAGCTATCTACAAGAAGGAAATCGTCAGATAGGAAAGCCCAGAATTGGCATAGATCCAAGAGAAGTCCTCATGTTGGTGGTTATGCTGAGATACATCCACTCTTCAAGTGATTGAGGAAATTCTCTTTTCAAGACCGAAGCAACATAATCAGAACCATTATATGAAGCATCTGTGAACAAATCGATGATCATCAAAATTGCCATTAGGAAATTATTACTGAAGTTGAAGTCATAAATTCTCATAGCATGGATGCAATGAAGAAACAATTGCTCTTCAATTGGATGAAGGAAAATGTTTTTCAAGACTAGGGCAAAATAGTCAGATTGAAAGAGTCGTCATATCTGGAGCATCAATTGATAAGCCGATGGTCATGGGAATGATTCTAAAGGTTCCGAAGGCTTCTTTTGGTCTTTCTTCATTTTCTGAAATAATCTTCTCATTATTCAACTTGATTTTAATTCTTTTGGACTATATGCTAATAAGTGAGTTGATCATTTTTCAAAAAAAAAAAAAAACACAAAAAAGCAAAAAATATATATTTTTGGCCTATGATGAGCATCTACGTCTTTTCATATAAACATTGATTTTGCAAGCATTAGAGAATTCTGAGGCCACTAGTGTGAGACATGGGAAAAAATCAAAAATTCCTTTTTTGACTTCCTCAATCATCACACGAGATTGAATTAAACAAAGACTCGCCACCATTCAATTTATGTGTGAATAGACACCAAAATATTAACTAAGCACAAAAGGCAATTTTAGGGTAAAAATAACCCTCCTAAAAAAACAACCAGAGATAGGTAAGGGGATTAGGTGCAAAAGTGGTGAAAATCCAAATTTTGGAAAATAGTGGGGATCTCATGCTATAAACATCATGGATTCATGTTATTCATTCAGATTCATCATAAAAACAATTAAAACATGATCAGGATATCCAAAGCAGCCATATCTCACAGATTAGAGCACATGGGAGTCTACCCTACGGATCCACCTGTTCTCTTTTCTCCTAGCTCTCTCTTCACGTTTTACAGCTAGAGAGGATTCTTGAGGTACTTGGAGATAGGTTTGGTTATACAAACACAATCAAAGGCCTTATTCTATAAAAAAGAGAAAAACAGATATGGGGTTCTATTCTAGAGATCCACCTGTTCTCTTTTCCCCTAGCTCTCTCTTCACATTTTACGGCTAGAGAGAATCTCGAGGTACTTAGAGGCAAGTTTAGGAATACTAGATTCAAAAGATGGCCTTATTCTACAGCAATAGAGATGATCCTATTACATCTAGAATTGAAGACAGAAAATAAAAGGGAAAAAGGACTTACCTGGATTGAGCAAGCAAAGCAGTAGGGGTTCCTCTTCTTCTCTTGGAGCTCTTGAGTCTTCAAAATTTCGTGGCCCTCAGCTTGAGAATCTCACCTCTATTTATAGGCAAGCACAGGGGCAAGGCTGGTCCAGAAGGATATATCCTGGTCCTTAAGATAGAGTGAAAGACAGAGATAAGGCCCATCCATAGCCAACCAAGGTGGCTTCAGCGAATAAAAGACGTAATTTGCTCATTTAAAGATATATTGAACTAAAGATAAAGCTCGGAAATCGAAAGAAGAATAAAACTCGCACGAGTCCTTAGTGACCGTAAATCATTTACGGTCCAATGGTGACCGTAGTTTTAATACGGGCGCGCCTGACAGTAGAGCGATCTCGGGCGCGACTGGTCCGTGAATGTAATACGGGCAAAGCTTGCTTAGTCAATTTTTATGCATTTTTGACCTGTTTTAAGCTCTAATTACATGTTTTTATTACTTTCTCATTCGGTAGTGCAATTTGGGGTGTCTACAGCTGCCCCCTCTTTGCTGGTAATTGGAACCAATTACAAGCAGAGAGCAAAAAGACCCACCAATTGCACTTTCTGAGATTTTGTCTAATCAATTGCACTTTGCAAGGATCAAATGGGTGATTTTTGGAAAAAAGAATTGATTGTGGAAGATTTGCTAAGAAGTCCCTCAGCTTAAGGGCCAAATCCTCCTCTCTCCTCTCACTGAGCTCTCGTGGCTATGAAGTGAGATTTGAGACAAAATTTTTAAACAAAAGTCAGTATGGTGGCAATCCTTGCAACTTACAACTAATATAGACATTGATCTTTTGAAAATTGTGGAGAAAATAATAAAATATGCAATTTTTGGCTTCGCCCGTATTTGTATCACGGACCAATGCTACCCGTAGGTTGATCACGGGCGAACGGGACAGTGTTACTTTCACAGTCGTCTGAAGCCCGTACTGATTTTACCGATTTTACTCTCCTTCTTAACCTCGCGACCGCGACTTCTTCTTCATTTCTGTCCGCACTTTGCCCTAACTTCTTCTGTGACCGTGCTATTCTCTCTGGTCATTCTTCTTCTTCTCCAACAGTACCCAAGCTCGCCGACGAGCTTCTTATTTTCCGGCGACTACTATTCTTCTCTGGCGGCATTTTGCTATCTCCGGTAACCTCAAATTTCCGACGAGCCTTCCTATTTCCAGCGACTGTTCCTGGATTGAGCATTGCCGTGGCTGTGATCAAGTCATTGGAGTGCTTCCTCTTCTATCAATCGACTGTGGACACTCCCTGAAGCTTCAGTAGAGTAAGGGTTTCCCATTTACTTGCCAGATTTCTTCCATTTCGACCGAACCCAGTAAGTGGCCGAAATCTCTCTGCTTTTTTCTTATGAACAATGTATGCATCTGTAAAATCTATGGACGAAATTTTTGTTCTTGACTAAACCAACTGCTTACTTTGTCTATATTGGGTTGAGTTGATTATCAATTTCCATGCCCTGCTTCAATCTCTATTTCCATGTAAGTAACAATCTGAACCAAGCTGGTTTTTGGGGATTTTTCTGTTTTCTTTGAGAATCCCAAAACTTGTATTCTCAATTTTTGCCTAATCCTTGACTGATTTTCTACAATTGAGCTGATAGGCTGTTTTCTTGCTTGCTGATACTTAATGATTCATATGTTTCTTGTATTGATGCTATTGTACCAATATAAATCCCTCAGTTTCTATGCTTTGATTTGGCATTTTTTCCCGACCTATTTGATCTCACTAAATCATCTGCTACTTTGGCTTGATAATCAGTGTAAGCCGCTTAACTTTGAATGATGCTTTTAAAAAAATAGATACTTGAATGTCACTCTACTGATCTTGAACATTTAGCTTGAAATGATCACTCTTGAACTGACTTATGGCTTCTCGATGGATCTTCAAATTTTTACTTGAATAAGCTTAGATTTGTAAGCTTTAAACTCTGGTTCAAGCCATTTTAACATGCTCTGAAGGCCCTGAAATTAATCAAGATAAAACAATTAGGGATTATAAAATTTTAACCCTTAATACACCCTCTTTCTTTTTTCCTTTTTTCTTCTCTCTTTTTTTTCAGTCATATAAAAAGAACATACAAGTAGCCTTAACTCCCTGTATATAATTTCTTATATATTTTCTTAATTGAAACAAAGACAATAAAAATGCAATAATTTTCTCAAGAAACTCCTTTAGTTGGTTTCTGATTTGATTGAGAGCTCTTTCCCTCATTCTTCATTTTCCTTTTTCCTGCAAACCAATTAAACTGGATTAGAATAAAAATTAAGCAATTACAAATTTTAATTAACCAATTCCCTGGTTTGAACTGTAGATGGCCCTCCTTAGGTCAGCTTCCAGAGATCCTGCAGATGAGCCTTCCTCTTCGAGGGTTAGGCGAGATCATGCAGATGTGGCCTCTTCTTCGAGGGCCGAGAGGGATTCGGATTCTGATATCCCAGATCTCCCTTCTGGGGATTCGCGTGAGGCGACCCCAGAGGTATTCTCTAACTCTTCTGAATTCAATATTCTTTTTCAAAAACATCCCATTGATCCTTTCCTTTTCAATTACTTCTTTAGCCGGCAGTTGAGGCTTCAGGCCGAGATAGGAGCCGTAGCAGGCGTTGAGCTGGAGGCAGAGATGGAGGCTATGATGAGGGCCATAAAGGAGGCCGCAGAGGAGGCCGTGGCAGAGATGAGGCCAGGACCAGGGTTGAGGTCCCTGAGGCGATTGCTGCCCAGATCAGGGATACTGATCTTTTGCATGGCTTGAGGACTCATCCATCAGCGTGTATTAGGGCAGATATCCCTCTAGAGTATCCGATGTCCCATTACAGAGGTAGCTGGGCCAGCTTTATTAGATTCTTGGGAGCTTGCAGTTCGGCCTACCGTCGGGAGTTAGGTTTATATGGTTTCGGCCTGTTTATCACCATTCCGGACGTGCGCATGGATCGAGCCCTCATTGCTGCACTGCTTGAGAGATTCTTCCCGGAGACATTGAGCTTCCATTTCCCAGATATTGAGATTGGGATCCGGCCTTCTGACTTCACCCTTATCACCGGGATTAGGATGATTGGTGATATCATTCCTGAGATGGCGATGCCAGAGGCTGATGAGGTCGCTGCTTATCTTGGATATATCGTGCTGCCTCCTGAGGCATGGGATAGAGGGAGAGCGAGATTGTCTCTGACATGGTTGAGAGAGACTTTCAGGGCGAGGCAGTTTGGCCAGCTTGCCTCCTGTGATCATGTTTTCCCATACGCCTTCTGATTCCTTTTTCTGTACATGATGGGATCTTGCTTCTTTCCTGAGGACATGACTTCGGTTAGTCATTATTTTCTGAGCTTACTGGGAGATCTGCATCGAGCGAGGCGGTATGCATGGGGCCTGCTCATTTTTGGTACTATTCTGGCCGGTCTGCGCCGATCAGTGAGCGGCCTCTCTACTTCTAGAGGAGCTGGAGTTGGGTGCAGGTTCTTCTGGCCCTTTTTGCAGGTGAATCTTATTTCCCTTCTTTTTCTCTTTCTCTCCCTTTTTTCCTATCTCTCCTTTTCTATTCCTCTGACCCTTTTCTTCTTTCAGCAATTCTTTGCTAGGGTTTATATACCCTATTTCTGTCCTACCTCTACGATGTCTGAGGAGAAGTATCCCATGGCACGTAGATGGTGTCATGTAGAGCACGACTCTGAAAAGAGTCGTCCTAGGTCCGCCCGGGCCCACTTGGACAGGCTGTACCGGTCTGAGGTAATCTATTTTAACTCCTCTTCTTTCTTCTTTCCTTTTCTTCCTGAATCACATATCTAATATCTCACTCTGTTTTTCAGCTGTTTGTCCCCAGGATGGAGGACATTCATGAGGTGCTGGCCCTGCATGCAGCCAGAGATGATGCATTTGTCCCTGACCAGAGACGACAGAGATACCAGTTCTTTATTGGTCAGATGGGCAGCATCTGGTACTGCGGCGAGCGCTTCTTCTTTCAGCATGTAGGAGAGCCGCGGATTCCTGTCATCCCGCCAGATACTACTCCTTCCTACCCTCCTATGCCTGTTGATCCTGCCCAGTTCCTAGATTGGACTGAGGCAGAGACATTATTGGAGGAGGGTGACTATGATGCCTGGTTCAGGCGAGCTTCAGTTGGGTGCCTCATGCCACCTATGCCTGTCCATGGCGGAGTCACTGAGATTGGAGGGGTAGTGATTAGGGCTTATGACACTACTGTATGCCTTCTTCCTTTTCACCTTTGTATTTTCATTTGATCTTGACATTTTCTGACCCTTTCTTTTCTATTTCAGGAGGCTCAGTTGGCAGAGATCCGGTCTCGATATGCTGATCTAGAGCGCCAGCGAGATGCTGCGATTGCTGAGCGGGACGCCCTCTATATCACGGTCTCAGACCTCCGGGTACAGCTAGCCAGAGCACAGGGCCAGGAGGGTCCATCTGATGCACAGGACCAGGCGGGTCCATCTCATACTCAGGTTAATTTCTTCTTTTATTTCCATTCCTGCTCTTGCATTAGTTTGTCTTGTTCTGACTGAAATTTCTTCTCTTAGTTTCAGGAGGACACAGCCGGCCCTTCTTCACCTGCTTCACTCGTGCCCATGCATCTTTGTGATGAGGTTTCTTCTGTGGCACGGGTGGAGTTTGTGACTTCTCCCAGTCCGGCAGAGGCACCTGCAGCAGTGCTTGAGATCGAGGCGGATATTGTGCCTGCTGCTGAGGATGTGCCAGAGTCTGTCCCAGTAGCTGAGACTACTCCTGATGCATCTGCGGATGTAGATATGGATTCGGCTATGGACGCCACTGTGGTAGAGCCTACCGTGGAGGCCGTGGTAATGGAGGAGGCTATAGCTGATCCTGTAGAGCCTGGTCCTGATGCTGATGTACCTGGGACATCTGCTCCTGCTGGTCCTGCTATGGAGGCTGTAGAGGAGACGCCTGCTACTGCTGATACTTCTGCGGATTCTTCCGTACTGAATCTGATCCCGAGTCTACGGGATATGTAGATACTTCAGGGTACGTCCCTCCTGATCATCCCACTGCTGGCCTTGTGCCTTTATATATGTGGTATGATATTCAGTCTGTTTTGAGCAGGATGACTCGTAGCAATGCCCGCAATATTGTGCGGCATGTCTTTGAGCGCAGGCGATCTTCAGGCCGTGGTCGGGGCAGAGGACGAGGCCGTGGCCGTAGGGGCGGACCTGCAGAGGCAGTAGATTAGGATTTTTCATATACATTTGTATCTTTGACAAAAGTGATGTAAACATTCTCATATATATAAAAGGAGTTTAATTTTCATTCATTTGTGTTCTTTTCTTCTTTGTTTTCAGCTTTTATTGCATGATGAATGTTAAAGCAGGGACAGGTGAAGCTTAGGGAAACAAAGAAATTAAAAATTCCCATTTTTTTGCATTTTTTCGGAGGAACTGTACTTAGACTACGAGCAAGCCGTGCCCGTAAAGTTACCACGGGCGCACGCTGCCCGTGAAGTTTTCACGGTCAAGGGTGTCCGTAGTTTCTATACGGGCACGCTATGCCCGTATTATAATTACGGATTTTACTGCCTTACGATTTTTTCTATATAAACTCATGGGGAACGTCATTATGACACTTTTAATAGTTTGGAAACTCCCTGAGCACGTCTTTTCTCGCTTTCCTTGGCTTCTTTGGCGCTTCAATGGCTTCCCCTACACCGTTCTCTTCTGTCGTTGAATCTCCTCCTCTAAAACAACATGTTAGATCCAAACCTCCTAATCTCACCAGGTATAACGTGGTAGATTCTTTCTATGACAGATGGGTTAACTCCATAACCCTTGATGAGGAGATTCGTTGGGATTCCATTCACTTAGGGCATATACTACACATCCCTAAAATTCCCTTTAAGTGCGAAATCATTGAAGCTTTGATTGGACACTGGGTTCCTGAACTGAATCTCTTCCATTTTGATGACAAAGAGATGACTCCTACCATAGAAGAAATTGAAACCATCCTTGGCTTAAGATTTTCTGAAAAAGTTGTGAACCCTCCCTAAAGCCTAGCTACAAAAAGGAGGCCTCTACATTCTTGGGTATAGGGAAGAAAGACTTAGGAACTTCTGATACCCTATTGACCTTGTCCAAGACCTTTTTGACTGAAAAACTTCTAAGGAGTGGGGACAAGGATTCTAGGTTTAATGCTTTGACTTTGGTAGTGGTCAATCAATTGCTTTTTCCACGGGGTGATGACCAGGTTGACTTGGCTCTTATCTCAGTTATCTGCCAGGTTAGGGAATGTGAGAGGTTGGCCCCTATGATCTTAGCAGAGATATACCAGGCCCTTACTGACTGTTATTTCAGAAAGAAGAAACGCTTCCTTGCCTGCGCCCCTATCTTATACATATATATATATTTTTTTTCTTTTCTTTTTTTTTCTTTCTTTTTCTTCCTTTTTTTCTTTTTGAAATAAGTTGAAATTCTCCCCTTTTTTGCAGCTTTGGTTGCTTGACCACCTGAGCCAAGTTGAAGAGATAACTCGCCGCTTCTTTCCAAGGTTGAAAGTTCCTGTTCTGATGAGCCACAGGGGTTGTCCTAATATCCAAGGCGGCAAGCAGGGATGGTTCATTATCTTGGGTACTCTCCAGGATGATCAAGTGAGATGGCCTGGCACTTATCAGCCCAATCCAGAGACAGTGATCAGCTTTAGAGATAGGAACTTTCTGGTTCTGGCAGGCTTGAAATCTGCTGTTCTCTATCTTCCTTTGAGGGTTTTTCGGCAGTTTGGAGCGACCCAGGGAATTATGATCCCAACTGGCTATGAGAGCCTTGTAGGGCCACTTATATTAGCCACCATGGGGCTAAATGCTCAATTAATGAATGAGTGGTCCTATGTTCGCTTTATGCGGGGTACTGTCTTTTCTGAATCCCATGTGAAGGACTATCAATTCTGGATCAAGGAGTAGGTGCAGAGTCATGCCCCAGTACCAGAGGACCCTCCTGCAGTTCTTCCCCTTACTTATGAGGATATTCTGGAGTCAGAAAGGGCAACCCATAAGCGGCTTCAACAAATATGGGTATGGGAGGCTCAAGAACTTAGGATAAAAGTCCTTGTTCTGGAGAGGAAACTTGAAGAGCAGGAGTCTGGCCGTATTGCCATGGAGAAGAAACTTGAAGAACAAAGGCAAGCTCGTCGCTTTGAAGTCCGAATGATGCGGAAGAAATATCAAGATTCCTTGGCTGATCTTAGGGCGTTGAAGATCAAGCATTCTCTTTCAGATGAGATCATCTCCTTTTTGAGTGATCCTGATGTGCGCACCCGATTTCGGTCGCACAATGAGGCGCACGCAAAACGATGCGTGCCTCGGGATTTTTTTTGAGTCGCCACTGCCTGATGGGGTGCAGGCAGACACTTGGGTGCCTGAGTTTTTCTATTAAGGCTTGGTCTACGGCTTGAGATTCTAAGTAGATTCTCGGTTGCGGTTTGGGGAAGTCCGTAGACACCCCAGTCCACCCCGTCAAGTGACGGGTCCCATAAGTTTCCTTGGTTTAAGTCAACTTTGGTCTCTTACTCACCCGATTCCTATTCCAGCATGCAATTTTGATTAAGTCTGGCGGGACCGCCAAAGTGGTGTGGGTCCCTTTACTTGATTTTATCTTTTTAATTAAAATGATCTGGGCCTGGTGGGGTGGGCCCCGTTGGAAGGCCCACGGTATCCCTTGGTGGGCCAAGTGTGGCCCTTTGGACTTTGGTTCAATTTGAATTGATTTTATTTTGGAGTTCAAGTTGGATTAGTTAAGTGGATTTCATGCCAAAAGTGGGCCGGGATTGCTTTGTGGGCCCTTGAGTGGGCCCCACAATTGTTTTCCAAGTGATTTTGATTATCTTGATTAATTATACCAAAATGGGCCAGGTATTGGGCTTGGGGCCCTTTACCTAGGCTTGGGCTTGAAAGCCCAAGACTTCCTGAGTTAGGGTTCTGAAACCCTAAGTTGGTTGGGTTCATGGGCTTAGTGGGCCCGATAGGCCCTGCCCGTGGTCTCGGCCAAACCACATCCTACTTTAAGCATGCATGGCCCAACTAGGGCTTGGGTGGGCCTCAAATGGTCTGGCCCACTCAAATCTTTTATTTATCTTAGTTAAGCAAAAATAAATTGGTCGGGCTTGGTGGGCCCCGTTGGAAGGCCCACCGGAAATCAATTTGGACCGGGTCGGTCCATGGCCCATCTTGGGTTTCCGGGTGGGTGACTCGGAAACACTACTGGTTTGCCCGGAGTTGATCAAACAAACCAAAAAATCACACAAGTTCAGCAAAAATGGCAAAAAATGAATTCTGGTAGTATAGCCGGCCTGAGATGCCGGTTACACACAGGTCTCTGTGTATCCGGCATCTTTTGCCAGCTACAAATGGTATTCTGTGTATCCGGCATATGTTGCCGGTTACACACAGATCTGTGTTGATCCGGCCTGAGTTGCCGGATCAATCTACAGAATCTGTTTTTTTCGGATTTTGGCAGTGGGGTTGGTTTCTTAGGTCCTCTAGGGTGTTCCAGCACTGTGACAGGGACCTAAGTGTCCCTGTCTTGGTTCTTCATACTCCACATGTCAATAATCAAACATGGACAACCCAAATCCATCAACAAAGCCGAGCATGCATGCTCTTAAACCATGAAAACTACATGCATTTTGACAGATTTTTATACATGGGACAAAAGTGTGTGTGTGAGGGGGCATGCTTCATGTGGGAGCATGTGTTGAAAGGTAAGCATGCATATTACCTACAAGTAGCTTAAAGGGATTAATATGAAAGCATCAAAGAGTATGAACCTAAAAAAAACATGTAATCTACCCTAAACATGCCAACAAGCCCTATCATTAATCTTATGCTAAAAACCAACACCAAGACATCCAACCAAACCTATTTAAAGAAGGGAAAGAGGGGGGTTAACATGGGGGTACATGAGATAGGAATAAAAAGGGAACATACTCCCCTATTGAATGACAATAACAGTGATTTTTTTTGTTTTGAGTGCTTAAGAGCCAACTCAAAAGTCACTCCTCTCCTCCCTTGAAGTTGACCATGAATCCTCCCCTTACCATGGGATTTTCTTATGCGAAAATGGAGAAGATAAAGTAGAGAAATAACATACAACACATGCTTAAAGTGGAAAGAATAAAGTGGCTAAAAGCATTTGCTCACATGGAGCTTCTTTTCATATATGATGAACAAAAGACCATAGGGAACATTACATTAGGGTTTTTGAACCCTTGAGTGGAGTGGTGGCACCTCCTTGAAGCTTGGACGGCTGCTGGAGCAGCTCCCTCCTACCACCAACAGCAAGCCTCTCTTGGTTGGTTGGGTGAAGAATGAAGAAGAAGAGAGGGAAAGAGAGAGGACTCAAGGTGATGCTTGAAGGGTTGAAGAGAGCTTGGGAGAGATGGAGAAGAAGGGTAGGAGCTCTTGGAGAAGAAGAAGCATGGAGAGACAATGTGCTCAACCCCCCATACGTATGGGGGCTTGGGCTTCTTATAGTGGGGTGGTATGGGTATGCATGCATGTGATGTGTATCCATGCATGGGGGACACAATTATGGGGGAGAGAGAGAGATAGAGAGTTATGGATGGATGGCATGCATGTATGATGCTCATCAACCATGAGAGAGAGGGGATGCATGTATGAATGATGATGTATGATCATGGGGGGAGAGAGAGAGAGGGAGGGATGCATGCATGGATGATGCTCATGCATGCCCATAGGGGACATCAATCATGGGCAAATCTTGGTATTTGTGGATTGGTCCCTGGAACTTTGGATTTTTACAGATTTAGTCTCTGATACTTTTGGATATTTACAGATTTAGTCCTTGATACTTTTGATAGTTACAGATTTAGTCCCTGATACTTTTGGATATTTACAGATTGGTCCCTGGGATATTTTCTCAAGTTTTGATACTTATGGATCTAGTCCCTGATACCCTTGGATATCTGCAGCTTTACCATTGAGATATTTTTCACTAATTTGGGTAATTACAGATTTAATCCCTGGGACCTTTTTGCTCTGCTGCCTGCCACGTGTGCAGTTTTCTGGCACGCTGCCCTAGAACTTCAACTGCTTACATATTCTTCATTCGAACTCTGATTCGGGCAAACTCAGTTGCGTTAGAATCGTATCGGAGCCCTCTATCCATTGGCATAAGGTTAAGCAGTTGATTCGGGGTTTAGCAGAAAGTCAACTTTCTGCTCCCCTTCAAGTTTGACCGGCTCTTAGATCCTTTATCCGGACTCCGATTCCAGCGAACTCAGTTGCGTTGGAACCGTGTCGGGATTCTCTATCCATTGAGATAGATCAAGGTAGCCAATTATCACTGGATCAAAAAGTCAAATTTTCACCCTTTATGGTTTGACTTTTCAGCCGGGTTTTGCATTTCCGGCTTTTCCGGGAGCGCAAAAATGAGGTGCTTACACCTGATGCAGAGGGAGCTTCTGGAATCATTGCAACTCAGGCAGCTAGGATTAGGGAACTTGAGGAGCAATTTAGGAGTAGGGGTTAGATTCTTTTATCTCTTTTTTTTCTCTTTTTTTTTCTTTCTTTTTTCATACTTTTATACAAAAGCAAACTCCATTAGTGGAAAGATAATAGATTTAATTCAAAAATAGGTTTTATATTATTGGCCTCAAAATTCTCAGATGCTTGTAAAAACAGAAGTTTTATGAAAAAGTATTTGATTTCTCATCACTGGCCAAAGTATATTATTTTTTTTTTGAAAGCTGATCCAAAACACTTAATCACATATAATTAAAGGAATTAAAATCAGGTTGAATAATGAAAAGGGTAGTCCAAGCAATAGGGAGAGACCAAATCTGTCTACCCTGTGACCTTTAGAATCATCCCCTAATGGCTTTACCTTCATGATTGACCCTGCTAATCTGCTCAGTTTCCAGTGCTTATGCTGATTATATTTGGACCACATGATCAACTCAACCCTTTTTTTTCTTTTTCTTTTTTTTTCTTTTTTTTCTTTTTGCCCTTATTGCCCCTAGTGCCAATTACGGTTTTCACTAGGGTCGGCTTCTGCATTCCGTCATCACCAATCTTACTCTGAAAGTTGAATGAATATACTAAAATCACCGAGGGCTTAATAATAGGACGAAACGAAGGCTAAGCTTGGTTTATGAAAGAAAAGGTATTAAAGGCTTAAGATTTTCTAAGTGTGACAATGGGTCAGCCGGACTTACAGTCATGGTGAATTGAATCCCGTTCCCCTTCTTTTGTATTTGGCTTTCATTTGCCCCTATTTTTTTTTCTTTCTGCCCCTATTGGCTTCGCCCCTATGGGCCTTGCCCCAGTATAAGACTGTAAGTCCAGTTTAGGTTTAACAAAGAAGACGAACAGGCTCAAATTGGCTTGACTAGGGATGCAAATTTTGGGGTATAAGGAACAATGGCCTCAGATCATTTCCTAGTAATATTCATTCATGGAAAATATCTCTTTACTACATTAGAGTTAATTGGCTCAGGAAAATCTTTCCCATCCATTTCTGCTAAGATGAGAGCACCCCCTGATAGGACCTTCTTGACCACATAAGGCCCTTCCCAATTTGGTTTAAACTTTCCACGAGGGTCTTCCAAAAAGGGTAAGATTTTCTTCAATATTAAATTTCCTTCTTGGAAAGTTCTGGGCTTCACCTTCTTATTATAAGCCCTGGCCATTCTCTTCTGATACAATTGGCCATGACAAAGCGATTTTAATCGCTTTTCCTCTATTAGATTGAGTTGATCATGTCTTGACTGTATCCATTCAGCTTCTTCTAGTTCAGCTTCCATTAGCACTCTTAGTGAAGGTATTTCCACTTCCACTGGTAAAACTGCTTCCATTCCATATACTAAAGAATACGGGGTTGCCCCTGTAGAAGTCCGGATTGAGGTTCTGTAAGCATGTAGAGCAAGTGGCAGCATTTCATGCCAATCTTTGAAACTTACTACCATCTTCTGAATGATCTTCTTTATATTATTATTTGCTGCTTCCACTGCCCCATTGATCTTTGGTCTATACGGAGCAGACTTGTGGTGGGTGATGTGAAATTGTTCACACATCTTTCTCATGTCCTTGTTCTTAAGGTTTGAAGCATTGTCTGATACTATGGCACTTGGCAAACCGTAGCGACAAATGATATTGTGCTTCAAGAATTTCAAAACATGGCTACTTGTAATGTTTGCATATGAAGCTGCCTCTACCCACTTGGTAAAGTAATCAATTACTACAAGTATAAACCTGTGTCCATTTGATGCCTTTGGAGAGATCATTCCAATGACGTCTATACCCCACATGGAAAAGGGCCATGGAGATGTCATGTTGTGCAATTCACTTGGGGTGCATTTTTATTATCAGCATACACTTGGCATAAATGACACCTTTTGACATGTATATAGCAATCATGTTCCATTGTCGATCAGTAATATCCTAATCGCAGAATCTTCTTGGCAAGCATGTGCCCATTCATATGGGGTCCACACACTCCTCCGTGTACAGTTTCAACTATCCTTTCTGACTCGGTCTTGGCAACACATCTAAGTAGTATATCATTGTGTGATCTTTTGTACAAACTGCCCACCACTTAGTAAGAACTGTTCTGCCAACCTCTGTATTGTTCTTTTTTCTGTAGAAGTGACATTTTCTGGCAAACTCCGATCATTTAGGAAGTTCTTAATATCTTGAAACCACAGTACCTCTTCTTCTGGGGTTTCTTCTAAAACAAGGCAATAAGCTGGTTCATCTCTGACTTCAATTTCCAGTGGTCTAATATCAACACCTTCTGGCATACTGACCATTGAAGCCAATGTTGCTAGAGCATCCGCAAACTGATTTTTGGCCCTTGGCATATAATTGAAGGAAATTCGGGTAAATTTGGTGCTTATTTCTTCCAAATACTGGTGATAGGGGATCAATTTGTGATCCTTGGTTTTCCATTCACCAGTTGTTTGGAAGATGATAAGACTCGAATCCCCATATACGTCAAGTTCCTCTACTCCATGGTCTAAAGCAGCTTGCAATCCAATTATGCATGCTTCATACTCTGCTATATTGTTTGTGCATTGGAACCTTAACTTCACTGCGATTGGGATGTGTGCCCCATCTGGCTTGATCAAAACAGCCCCTATTCCATTTCCATTCATATTGGTGGCCCCATCAAAAAACATTTGCCACGAGCTTTCCCCTTCTTCTTCTTCAGTAAACAGGATTGCTTCATCAGGGAAATTAGTCTTCAAAGGTTGGTATTCTGGTAAAGGGTGTGCGGCTAAGTGATCAGCAATGGCTTGGCCCTTAATGGCTTTCTGCGTGATATAGGTGAGGTCAAATTCAGAGAGTAACAACTGCCACTTTGCTGTTCTGCCAGTTAAAGCCGGTTTCTCAAATAGATACTTCAAAGGGTCCATTCGGGATATCAATAAGGTGGAATGACTAAGGAAATAATGCCTCAGTCTTTGAGTTGCCCACACTAAGGCACAACAAGTCTTTTCCAAAGGGGAATACTTTGCTTCATATTCTGTAAATTTCTTGCTTAAGTAGTAAATCGTCCTTTCCTTTCTGCCTATATCGTCATACCGTCCTAAGACACACCCCATTGACGTCTCCAAAACTGACAAGTATAAAATCAATGGTCTTCCTGGAGTTGGTGGTACGAGCACAGGTGGGTTCAATAAGTATTCCTTTATTGTGTTAAAGGCTTCTTGGCAATCGTCATTCCAGACGGTCGGGTTGTTCTTTCTTAGAAGCTTGAAAATTGGTTCACAGATAGCTGTGAGCTATGCTATGAACCGGCTTATGTACTGAATCCTTCCAAGAAAACCACGAACTTCCCTCTCCGTTCTAGGTGATGGCATTTCAATGATTGCTCTGGCTTTAGCTGGGTCAATCTCAATTCCCTTTCTGCTTACTATAAAGCCCAACAATTTTCCTGATGTAGCCCCAAAGACACATTTCGCAGGGTTAAGTCTTAGACTGTATTTCCTGAGCCGGTCAAACACCTTCTTCAAGTTGATCAAGTGGTCTTCTTCTTCACATGATTTGGCTATCATGTCATCCACATAAACCTCCATCTCCTTATGGATCATATCATGGAATAAGGCTGTCATGGCCCTCTGGTAGGTTGCCCTAGCGTTCTTAAGCCCAAATGGCATGACAGTGTAATGGAAGGTACCCCAAGGGGTGATGAAGGCTGTCTTCTCTTGGTCTTCCTTAGCCATCTTAATCTGATTGTACCCAGAAAACCCGTCCATGAATGAGAACAAGCTATGTACAGCAGTGTTGTCCACCAAGATGTCTATGTGTGGAAGTGGAAAATCATCCTTTGGGCTTGCCTTATTCAAGTCTCTGTAGTCTACACACATTCTGACCTTTCCATCCTTCTTTGGTATTGGCACTATATTTGCAAGCCATTCAGGGTAAGTGGAGACTGCTAAGAACCCGGCTTGAAATTGCTTAACCACTTCATCTTTAACCTTCAATGTCCATTCAGGTTTTAACCTTCTCAGTTTCTGCTTAACTGGCTTGGCATCTGGTAGAATGGGTAGCCTGTGCACAACCATGTCTGTGTCTAAACCTGGCATATCCCGATACGATCATGCAAATACATCTTCATAATCAGCCAAGAATCGTATCATTTTATCCCGCTGTTCCTCATATAGACACATCCTAATCTTCACTATTTTTGGGTCATCTTCGGTCCCTAGATTTATTGACATGGTCTCTTCAATATTGGGTTGGACCCCCTTTTCATGACGCTCCAATTGATATGTGATTTCTTTTGGAGGGTCGTCTTCTTCGTCCTCGGTCTCTTCCTCAACCCCCATTAGGTCAAAGTCGAGCTCGAGGTCGAAGTCATACTCAACCTGATCCAATTCCGTTTGCTTATATGGTTCATAAGTGGTTTGGACCTTTTTGAAAAATTTATTTTTTCTATAAAAAATTGGAAAATCTTTTTGTGTTTTTTGAGAGCCTTCTACAAAATCTTTCCCTGAAGACGAAGGCTCATTAAAACCTTCAGGAAAAGGGCATTCCACTAATGGAGTTCTTTTTTTGGAAGCCATGTCTGTTTGCCAAACAAACGCGGCTTCAAAAGTAAGGGGAGTTTCCTCCCAATTGTTTAGAATAAAATAATCTGGGGCAGGGATACAAGCCTGCTCCTCAAGCTCAGGGTCCGCATCCAAAATCACCAATACTGGGTGAGTTGCATCGCCTATTTCTTCTGTAGGGCTAGTCCCAGATGGGACTTCTACTGCAGCCCAATCGATAAAAGGTAGCTCCTCTGCTCCTTCTTCTTTGTTGCCTTCTGTCATGGCAAAAAAGGCTCCCACGTCCTCAGAGAAATCCTGCTTCTGTTCTGTATGTGGCTCAGGCCCACCCAATGCTTGTGGAGGTGAAGGTGGAACATATGGTTGCACAGTTGAGGATTTGGGTTTTTGGAATGGATTGATGTTATAATATGGGGGTTTGAACTGATCCTCAGGAGGAGACAGCTGAATCATGTGAGAAAGTTTAGGAAAAGTTTCCCTAATGTACGAGAATTTTATGTCTTCTATTTCCTTCTGACTTCTCCATTTCCTTGGCTTGGACCCCAATCCTACTCTATGAACCATCTTCTTAACCTTTATCGGTTCTATCCTTCCTTGCAGGTTAACCCCCAGACCTTTTCCCGGGTGAAAGTTGTACTTTTCTAGCACATTCTTGACCATCTTCTCAGCACAGGTCAACCTTCCTTCTTTTTCCTGATACCCCCCAGGTATGAAATTAACAGTTTCAAATTGGAAAGAGTGAAAGGCCATCTTGTCAGCAGTCATTTCCATGTTTATATAGGGTACATCAAGGGACCACATGGGAGGAACCAAATTTTCGGCTAGGACAGTAATCACCTTTTGCCCTCTGATATATTTGACTCTTTGGTGGAGGGTAGATGGTATAGCCCTAGCCGTATGAATTCATGGCCTTCCTAGGAGTAGGTTGAAGGCTGCAGGTATATCCATCACTTCAAATGTGATGTTGAAAATATACTGTCCAATTGTGACCGGCAGTTCAACCTCCCCTAGGGAGTGTGTTTTAGAGCTGTCAAATGCTCTTATGATTCTTCCGTTCTGCTTTATTTTGTTTTGCTCCAGACCGAGCTTAACAAAGGTTATTAATGGCCAGACATTGAGAGCCGACCCATTATCAATCAAGACCCGGGCTATCATGCAATCCTTACTAAGTACAGCTATGTGCAATGGGTCAACATGATGGTACCCTGCTAGGCTGATCTCGGTCTCTGAAAAAGTTATGACATTGTGGGATAATATTTGCCCAACTATCCGGCCTAGCTAGTCTGGTTCAATGTTTTTAGGCACATGGGCCCCCTGGAGTATCCTTAACAAGGAGTCCCTATGTTTTTCAGAATTTAACAATAGGCCCAGTATTGAGATCTGGGCAGGGACTTTGTTCAACTGCTCGACAACATTGAACTCGCTCTTTTTTATTATTTTAATGAGGTCAGCTGCCTCACTGTTAGTTACCTGAGGGGCATCATCTCCTATCTTGGCCATTCCTTTATTTTTTTCTTCTTCCTTCTCCTTCTCTGTTTCCTTTTGTTTTTCTTCTACCCCTACACATTTTCCTAACCTCATCATGAGGTTCACTTCTTCCATGCTTTCAGCTGCAGGGCATGTAGTGGTAAAAGCTTCACTGTAGTTCCATGGTACAGCCGATTCAGAGTAGGAAGGCTTGGGGACATTTATCACCAAGGGAGGAAGTTTAGACTTGGATGATGAAATTTGAGTGAGAGGGATATCAACGACCAATGGTGGTAGTTGTTTTGGTTGAGGGGTCACGGAAGTGACTGATGCATTAAGAGGGTCACAGTTTATGACCAATGGTGGTTTTGACTGAATGGGTGAAGTAAAGGTGGATGGACTGCAATTGATGACCAATGGTGGTTTTGCAATGTTCATTTGGGCCATGAAGGACGAGACCCAGTCCAGAGATGAGCTAATGTTCTTTGCAGCACTATCATTCCCCTTTGAAATGACATTTATTTCTTTTTCCTTATTTATTTTGTTAAAATAAACCTTGACCGTTGTCCCTATTGGAGCAATTAACTGGGATGGGTCAAAGGTTATTTTATCAGAGGAAATTACCCCTATGACATTAGATGGGCCTGCCCCATGATGCTGGGGCAGAGGGTTCTGTCCGATATCTGTTCTAGGAGGATTGGGAGCCCCTGTATTGAAAGACAGGGTATTCTGGTCTAGTAAATCCTGAATGGCATGTTTCAAAGGCCAGCACTTGTCCGTATGGTGCCCAGGTGCACCCATGTGGTAATTACAAGTGGTGGAGGGGTCAAAATTTCTCCCCTTGGGTGCATTCGGATTGGGTTCTCTTAAGGTGATATACCCTGCTTGCAATAAGGTGGGCAGCAACTGAGAAGGAGTTATTGGAATAGGGGTAAAAACCCTATTTCTCCTTGCTGCAAAATAAGCATCCTTTTCCTCCTTAGTAAAAACCCTTTTTTGGTCTGAAGTTGCTGCTGGAACATTAACCCTCATAGGGGCCTGGGTAGGTGGAGATGGAGTAGGAAAGTGAGCCGGTATGTTGATTTGTATGGGCTTGTTTGGGCTTGATGGTGGCTGTACCATGTTTACTTCCCCTTCTTTCTTGTTTCCATTATTCTTCGTCCCGCTTCCTTTCTTCACATTGGGGTCTTGCTGATTGACCATAGCAAAGTGGTCAATTATTTTACCCAACCTGATTCCGTCTTCGATTCGGTCGGCCACTTGTACTAAAGCCGCAAAATTAGTGGTGGTCTGACCCACCAGGTGGCTGTAGAATGGTTGACCCAATGTACTGATGAAGGTGGAAATCATCTCCTGTTCTAGCATAGGTGGTCTGACCTGAGAGGCTGTCTCCCTCCATCTCTTGGCATACTGTCTTACAGATTCGTCCCTTCCCTTGATCATTCTCATTACGTCGTACCTATCTGGCACGATCTTTGAATTGAACCGGTACTGAGCTAGGAAGGCATCTACTAGGTCCTTCCATCTTCTAATCTTTCCATGGTCTAAAGCGGCGAACCACCTTAATGCGGTTCCAGTCAGGCTCCTTTGGAAGAGCTGGATCAGAACACCCTCATCCCGTCCAAACTGGCATAGGGCACCACAGTATAACTTCAAATGGCTCATTGGGCAGCCAGTGCCATCATATTTATCGAGGTCTGGGCACTTGAACTTAGCCGGCAGGTTAACATTGGGGTATAGGCATAAGTCCTCAAAGTTGGTGCCCCCAAAGTTGCTTACCCCTTTTACTTCTCTAAGTTCATCTTGGATCATTTCCAGTTTGTGCAGGAACTTTCTTTCAACCTCTTCCCTTACCTTTTCCTTTTCCTTAGCCTTATTTGACTCAGCTGTCTCATCCCTGATCAGTATAGGTTCAGGGGTAGGTTCATAGACGGGTTCAAGAATTGGTTGCATTGGAGGTGTAGTATTGACTTGGGGTGGAGGTGCAAGGTTGGAAGTGGATGCTTGGTTCTGGGCCTGGATTTGTTGGGCCTGCACTTGTTGGGCCTGCATGGACAATATGTTCTCTAGCATTCGGGCTAGTCCTGCTACTTGTTCTTGGAGTAAGACAACATCTGGATGAGGAGCATCAGCTTCGTCTTCAATGGGATTCATGGCGCGAGCTCTTGATCTGGTTACAGGAGCTATGATTGCAAGTGTATTAATACCTGGTTACAAGATAAAGGAAAAAGTAGCAGTGCCCAATTAATCTCATTCACATGCCTAGGAATGTCTATGTGCAAGCTGGGTGAACACGAGTTTGGATTTTTTCTTTATTTGCTTCTTTTTGTTTTTTTTGAATTGTTGGAATATTCTAGGGCTTCCAACAGGTCCCACAATAAAGAGAAAATGATCTGAAATTCAAAGGCTTTCAGAGGTCCGGGGGGTTTTGAAAAAGGTCTGAAATTCAAAGGCTTTCAGAGGCCCAGGGATATTTTTGGAAAAGGTCTGAAATTCAAAGGCTTTCAGAGGCCCAAAAGAAAAAGGTCTAAAATTCAAAGGCTTTCAGAGGCCCAGGGATGTTTGAGAAAAAGTCTGAAATTCAAAGGCTTTCAGAGGCCCAAGGAGTTTTTGAGAAAAAGTCTGAAATTCAAAGGCTTTCAGAGGCCCAAAATATCTGAAATTCAAAGGCTTTCAGAGGCCCAAAAGAAAAAGGTCTGAAATTCAAAGGCTTTCAGAGGCCCAGGGATTTTTGAGAAAAAGTCTGAAATTCAAAGGCTTTCAGGGGCCCAAGGAGTTTTTGAGAAAAAGTCTGAAATTCAAAGGCTTTCAGAGGCCCAAGGAGTTTTTGAGAAAAAGTCTGAAATTCAAAGGCTTTCAGAGGCCCAAAGGATTTTCTCTTTACACTTATTTATTTATTTATTATTATTTTTTTTTTGAAGCATTTTATTCAAACCTATTTCCCTTTATCATTATTTAAAGGTTAAAGGAATAAGATTTAGTGGGAAAGACTGATTAAAATTGAATTTTCCGCGGAAACCGTATACACAGTACGGTCCAGGCCTGCACGTATTCAAATCACGAGCGAGCCGTGACCGTATGAAATTCACGGGCGAGTGCAGCCCGTATAATCAAACGGGCAAACCTAGCCCGTGTACTAAATGCGGTTTTACGGAACTCTTTTATGTTTTCTCAGTTTTTTCATGGTTTGATCACTTTAATTGCTCATCCAAACGTACGGTTCACCCAGTGCAGGGCTTCTAAACTGTCCCAAAGTGGACTTTGACCTATTTACAAAAACACATGTTTGGGAGGGCACATGTACCCTCCAAATTGACACCATACTCAAGAATTTGGTACCCTTTTGTTGACTCTTGCATGAACATTGGGTAGAATTGATTCTAAACAGAGTTAGAAACTCTTCCTATGGGCTGCACCAATTTTAGAAACTATGGATATTTTGGGACCAATTTTATCCCAAACCAATGGGTACCATGACACCCTTATGATATGAAAATAATGTAGAAGAATAGGATTACCTTGTTACCTTGTTTACCTTGAATATTGCATCCACATTATGCCCTGGTTTGTAAGCCATGCAAAAGGCCTTCCCACAATTACAAGCCCATATCCCTACGTAATTGTGTACTTTAGCCAAAAACGTGTAACTCCACCTTCAAGCGTAGGGGTTTTGGGTTTTAGCTTAATGGCAACTTAGCACTCAAGCCTAGTGATGACCAGAATCCCAGATCCACGTTATCATCACATCATTAGCTCAAAGTTCTAAGGTGAATGTTTTCACTTTCGCTTTCCGAAGTATCGACCTCATTGCGCCAAGCTACACACATTCGGGTTCAACTTCCTATAGGTTAAGGGTAGGCTGTGTAAAAATAAAAGGTGCACAGTGCATTGTAAAATTAAGGTGCATTCACAACGTCCCAAACCCTTGCCACTCTTTTCGCAGCCATGCATAAACAAACCAAGGCATAATAGGAAAGCATATTTAAAACAAACAAGTAAATACAGCAATCCTATAGCACCTAAAACATGCTCATAAAAAATCATCTAATCATGCAAACATATGATCATGTTATACACCAAAAATCATCATGGAGATCATGCTGAAAATTAAAACATGCTATCATAAAAATATAGCAAGAAATAAACATGGTTCAGCAAAACGAACCTCCCCTACGCATGTTTCTAAAAACAATCCTATAAATCAATATTAAGCATGTTTCTACCCCCATAAATTCTTAAGCAATAATTCAGATTTAAAACATACCCAACATGCTTAAGAACATAAAATAGCAAGCAAATCAAAAAAATCAAAAACATGAACAAACACCAAAAGGCTGAAATCCTCAAGTCCCCAGCAGAGTCACCAGTTGTGAGACATGGGAAAAAATCAAAAATTCCTTTTTTGACTTCCTCAATCATCACACGGGATTGAATTAAACAAAGACTCGCCACCATTCAATTTAGGTGTGAATGGACACCAAAATATTAAATAAGCACAAAAGGCAATTTTAGGGTAAAAATAACCCTCCTAAAAAAAACAACCAGAGATAGGTAGGGGGATTAGGTTATGAACAGGGGAAGGTGTTAGGCACCCCTATTCATCCACACAAGGTGGTTGCCAGGCATTGTTCATGTTAAATTAAAGGAAAAAGATTGCTATAAAAATCAGGAAAAATCACATAAAAAGACAAAATTGTATGGTTTTTTCATATGAAAAGTTTGATTGATCCAGAACTTTCAAATATGATCATACCATGCCTAGGGTTTCATGATCCAAATAAAATTGAGATAAGATCCAATAAAATCAATTTAAAGTGAAAAATCCAAAAATCTGGCTTCAAGTCAAATTCTAGAAATCTAGAAAAATATGATTTTTATGAAATATTTCAAAATTGAACCTGAATAGTCCAGGACATAGGTAGAGCCCAAATTTCACATTAAATCAAAAAATTAAAACCAAAGATACCCACGTTGATGAAAAACATCAAAAGGGGAGAACTTAGACCGTAGGGTCTTCTCTCAATAATGAAAAAGGACTCAAAAACAACATCATGAAACCCTAGAATTTATTTTCAGGCTTTTGGATCAAGATCTACCATATTGATCATGATAAATCCAAGATCTTAGCCTAAAATCACAAAAACAGTGCTGTAGGTGCAAAAGTGGTGAAAATACAAATTTTGGAAAATAGTGGGGATCTCATGCTATAAACATCATGGATTCATGTTATTCATTCAGATTCATCATAAAAACAATTAAAACATGATCAGGATATCCAAAGCAGCCATATCTCACAGATTAGAGCACATGGGAGTCTACCCTACGGATCCACCTGTTCTCTTTTCCCCTAGCTCTCTCTTCACGTTTTACGGCTAGAGAGGATTCTTGAGGTACTTGGAGATAGGTTTGGTTATACAAACACAATCAAAGGCCTTATTCTATAAAAAAAAGAAAAATAGATATGGGGTTCTATTCTAGAGATCCACCTGTTCTCTTTTCCCCTAGCTCTCTCTTCACGTTTTACGGCTAGAGAGACTCTCGAGGTACTTAGAGGCAAGTTTAGGAATACTAGATACAAAAGATGGCCTTATTCTATAGCAATAGAGATGATCCTATTACATCTAGAATTGAAGACAGAAAATAAAAGGGAAAAAGGACTTACCTGGATTGAGCAAGCAAAGCAGTAGGGGTTCCTCTTCTTCTCTTGGAGCTCTTGAGTCTTCAAAATTTTGTGGCCCTCAGCTTGAGAATCTCACCTCTATTTATAGGCAAGCACAGGGGCAAGGCTGGTCCAGAAGGATATATCCTGGTCCTTAAGATAGAGTGAAAGACAGAGATAAGGCCCATCCATAGCCAACCAAGGTGGCTTCAGCGAATAAAAGACGTAATTCGCTCATTTAAAGATATATTGGACTAAAGATAAAGCTCGGAAATCGAGAGAAGAATAAAACTCGCACGAGTCCTTAGTGACCGTAAATCATTTACGGTCCAATGGTGACCGTAGTTTTAATACGAGCGCGCCTGACCGTAGAACGATCTCGGGCGCGACCGGTCCGTGAATGTAATACGGGCAAAGCTTGCTTAGTCAATTTTTATGCATTTTTGACCTGTTTTAAGCTCTAATTACATGTTTTCATTACTTTCTCATTCGGTAGTGCAATTTGGGGTGTCTACAACTAGTATAAAACATATTTTTTGATTTCTGTATTTGCATTCCTTTATAAGGGTTTCTTTTTGCAAAGGTTAAAAAAAAGAAAAAAAAAAGAGGATTATCTCTGCTGAGGGGCAAATATTTCTTCAAGCAATCAAAACCGGAGCATACTCAGTGTCTTTCCCTTTGGGTTTTCATTGAAATAAATTACAGCATCTGGAAGAAGCAGTCAGGCCTTAGTCTTTGGATTTGAAAAAAAAGAAGCTTCGAAGCAGTTGCATGTTTTCTCCTTTAAACAAAGGTTTCCAATTCTGAAGAAGGATTTTACTGGAGCAGTAAGAAGGCATGAATGAGAGGTCATGGGTTGTAAGGGCATGAGTTTAGATCAACAGATCATGATTTTCAAATCCATCAATCAAGAAGAGGCATTCACTTGGGCAGTTGAAAAGAATGAAGGCAGGCTATGGGCAGCAATGGCACATATATCCTTATTGAGAGAGCAAGAAGAGGAAGAAGCAAAAGCAAGTTGCAGAATATTCAAGCACAGGTTTGGGCATCAAATGGCACCCAGGTAAATCAAATAAGAAAATGAATCAGGAAAATTCAATAAAATATTTCCTTCCTTATTGTTGAAAAACATCAAAAGCAATTGAGTTTGCAGAGGTCAATTTTAAATCCACATTCTTTCAAAATTTGCTTGTCTCAGATTTCTTTTCATAGCCACGAGAGCTCAAAGAAATCTGAGATAAGGAAGAGACGCCACCCCGTCAGACTATACACAGCAGGGGTTTCATTGGCTATCTTCAAATCCATGTTTTTTATCACTCATTTGTTTGACCAAAGCAAGTTCAATTAATGAGGTGTCTTTCAAACGTGCAATTTTGAGTTGTGTCTATTCTTTGCTGTTCATTGTACTACAACTCCAGCAAAGAGGGGCAGCTGTAGACACCCCAAAATTGCACGATTTTTGATAAATCTTGAAGGAGAGAAATATTTTATTGGAATTTTCAATTCTTTGCATTGGGTTTGAGATACTTAACCCATTTGAATCCAAAACGGAAAAGGAAAAGGCCCGAATTCAATCTTTTGTGCAAAGTCAAGCTTTTTCCGGTTGAATTTTGTTGACTTTTGACCCCAGAAAATGAAATATTTTTTAAATCCAGATTTCAAGATAATTTTTCCCGGTAATCAGGTTTTTAGCCATGTTATTGCATAAAAGAATTTTTTGAGATTTTAAATCTTGACGAATACCTTGGTTTTAACATATTGAACCTTTTTTCCAGACCTGAAAAATCGGAATTTTGCCTAGAACTGGAAAGTTGACTTTTTATTCACTTGGAATTTGGGTTTGGAACTATTTTTAATGGATTCAAATGGGGGGGTGTTTGCTTATTTACATGTAATATCTTAAGTAAATGGAGATTAAAAAATACGATGACATTTACTTAAACGGTATTACATGTAAATAAGTATTGCCTGTGTTAAAATTTGGAAAAAAGGCTTTTTTCCTTGTATCCGGCAACTCAGGCCGGATACAAGTACCTTTCTTTGTATCCGATGGAAAATGCCGGATACAAGAAGGCCCTTGTGTATCCGGCCTGATATGCCGGATACATAAGTTTTGCTCAAAAATTAGGGTTTTCCGAGAGAAATCACTTTTTTTACCATCATATCCCTCATTAAATGAGGGGAAATCTCGGAAACAGCCCTAGGGTTAAGGTTGGTGGGCTCTAGACATTAAGTTGTGTCTACCATCAACCCTAGCCTTTGCCTATAAATAGGAGGCTCCTCCTCAAGCAAAGGGCCAAGAATTTGGAGATCCAAGAGCTCCGAGTGAAGAAGGAAACCGCTGCCGGATTGCTTCCAGAACCCCAGGTAAGCCTCAACCTCTTCTTTATTTTCTGTATTTTACATTCCTAGATCTAGATCTCTTCTTCTACCTTTCTGTAGAATAAGGCCTTCTATGTGTGTGAAAATCCTTCCCCGGCTCAAAGTATCTCGAGACTCCACCTAGCCGTAAAACGTGAAGGCGGGATCTAGGAGAAACGAGACTGGGGATTGACCCTAGTACTTGAACCCGATTTGCATAAGCCTTTTGATTCTATGTAAACCGTTTCATATTCAAAGTACCCCATGATTATCTTGAAGAACCGTGTTTAACGGGGAGAGAGAACAAAGGGAAACGATAATGGAACGGAACCCTAGGTTGTTTTAGAACCTTATTTTGATGAATATGTATGCATGCTATGTTGTTGTATTGATCTTGTATGGTTTTTCACACTTGCACATGAATAGCACTATTTTGGCGGGATAGGCTCACATTTGGGGATTTATTACTTTCATTGTGATAAATCTCAAATAAATGGCCTCAATCAATTCTGGAATGTTTTTAAATGATTTTTAAAGGTTTTGTGTTCATCTTGCACGAATTGCACACACTTTGTCACAGTTTTGCATTGGTTTTACTCAAAATAGGCTTTACTTGACAGCAACTGTACCCTGACTTCGGACACTCATAACTTCATCATCCGGATGAATTTTGGAGTGATTCTAGAACCATGGGAAAGGTGATGCTGTCTAGTTTATGCCTACCAAATTTCATTGATTTCTTTCATGCAGAGTTTTGACACCTCTCTGTCGAAGTTGATTGGTCAGTTCAGGTTTAAATACGGAACTTGTCACTTCGACGGAGCGCCGTGTGTTCGTTTTAAATCTGATTCGAGTGATTTTTGTTTCTGGGCACTCATTTATGAGTCTATTTTTAAATTCAATTGATTTCATAATTTTTTGATTTAAATTGTGTCGTGAAGAGCAGATTTACTCAGAACTGCTCAACAGCACTTTTCTGGGTCAATCTGTGATCCTCAGGGCCTGTTCGGGAAGTCACCCAAGGCACATCCAAATGAGTTTTTGTATGAGGCTAGTTTCTTTTGAAATATGGCTATACAGACTTCATTGACACCAAATTTCACGGATTTCTATGGAGAAGATTTTTCTAGGTGATTTTCCAAACTTGCCTATTTGTTACTTTTGATTTTCTCCGGCAGCAATCTTAAAAGAGCCATAACTCTTAGAATTTCAACCGGATTTAATTGAAATTTTGCATGAGACTATTGTTTACCCTAATCTTCCAAATGGATTTGGTTTGGTTGAATTTAAAATTGGATTTGATTAATTTCAAGAGAAATGGCCTTACTTTTTACCAAATTTCCCGGATTTGCCTCAACTTGGTTTTGTGCAACTTTTGCTGTGATTTCCATCTTTTGTGATATTCCAGAAGTGATATTAACATAAAAGAAGATCTGGAATTCATTTGGATTTTCATGTGAAAATATCATATATTTGTCCTTTTTCAAGGTTTTCATGATTTTTTAACAAGCTTTCTATTTTCTTTTAGCATGAATAACACTTGGCAACCACCTTGTGTGGGTGAATGGGGGTGCCTAACACCTTCCCCTGTTCATAATCTAATCCCCTTACCCATCTCTGGATTTGATTTTCAAGTAGGGTTATTTTTACTCTAGAATTTGCCTTTTAGCACTTTTTATTCCTTTTTGCTTATCTTTAATTCTTTTGGTGTCCATTCACACCCTAAACAATGGATGGTGGCGACTCCCATTTCTTTTACGTCGAGCCCCGCGTGTTGACGGAGGGATGATCATCTCCGGGTGATTTTTTCCCATGTCTCATAACGACATATGATGTCGGATACATTAAGGCTTGCTTGTATCCGACAACTTATGTCGGATACAAAGGGATATGCTTGTATCCGACCTGAGTTGTCGGATACAAGAAGAAATGCACATTTCTCAAATTCTGTGCTGGTTTCAAAAGAGTTAATGATTTTTGCCAATTATTCATCATTTTTACTGTGCAATTTTGGGGTGTCTACACAAACCAGTAAAGAAATTTGGGAAATTTTTCAAACCACTCATGAGGGAACTGTCCTTGTGAAGAATTCAAAATTGCAGATGCTTATCACTAGGTTTGAAGGACTAAAAATGGGAGATGATGAGTCTTTTGATTCCTTCTATGCTAAACTAAGTGATATAGTGAACTATAGTTTTAATCATGGTGAAAGAATTCCTCCAAATAGAGTGGTTAGAAAAAATCCTTAGGTCTCTTCCTCAAAAATATAGACCCAAAGTGACTGCTATAGAAGAGAGTAAGGATATCAATGGCATTATGGTTGAAGATCTCATAGGTTCAATTCAAACTTATGAACTCACTCTTCCTCTTACTAAGAAAAATAAGTCTATAGCTCTCAAATCTAGTAAAGAAAAGGCTTATAATGATTCTAGTGAGGAATCCATGGAAGATGAAGATATTGCCCGCTGTGCGCACCAGATTTCGGTCGCACGACGAGGCGCACGCAAAACGATGCGTGCCTCGGGATTTTTTTTTGAGTCGCCACTGCCTGATGGGGTGCAGGCAGACACCTGGGTGCCTAAGTTCTTCTACTAAGGCTTTTGGTCTGCGGCTTTGAGATTCTAAGTAGGGGCTCGGTTGCGGTCTGGGAAAGTCCGTAGACACCCCAGTCCACCCCGTCAAGTGACGGGTCCCATAAGTTTTCCCTGGTTTGAGTCAACTCTGTTCTCTCACTCACCCGATTCCTATTCCAGCATGCCATTTTGATTAAGTCTGGCGGGACCGCCAAAGTGGTGTGGGTCCCTTTACTTGATTTTATCTTTTTTAATTAAGATGATCTAGGCCTGGTGGGGTGGGCCCTGTTGGAAGGCCCATGGTATCCCTTGGTGGGCCAAGTGTGGCCCTTTGGACTTCGGTTCAGTTTGAATTGATTTTCTTTTGGAGTTCAAGTTGGATTAGTTAAGTGGATTTCATGCCAAAAGTGGGCCGGGATTGCTTTGTGGGCCCTTGAGTGGGCCCCACAGTGGTTGGCCAAGTGATTTTGATTATCTTGATTATCTGTGCCAAACTGGCCAAGTGTTGGGCTTGGGCCTTTTACTTGGGCTTGGGCTTGAAAACCCAAGACTTCCTGAGTTGGGGTTTTGAAACCCTAAGTTGGTTGGGTTCATGGGCTTAGTGGGCCCGATAGGCCCTACCCGTAGTCTCGGCCAAACCACGCATTTCATGCATCAATTTCACAAGTCCGGTTCGGGTGGACCGCCTTAAGTTTGGCCCGCCTGGTTTAATCGGTTAATTTCACTTATCTTGATTAAGTTGCATGCATACATGTTTATTGGGCCGCGTGGGCCCCGTTGGAAGGCCCACTGGAAATCAAGTTGGACCGAGGGTCCAAGTCCCATGTTGGGTTTCCGGGTGACCCGGAAACTCTATTGGTTCATTTGGCTCGATTTAAGAATGCCACCCATACTTAGCAAAAGTAGTTACAGAATATAGGTCACAGAAGCATATCAAAATTAATACTTAGCAAGGGGAGACTAGCTCATTATGTTGGGTCCAAGGGGAGGTACCCGGGGCCCCTGTGGGCGAAGCGAAGCGGAGCCCATGGGGCGGGGTACCTCCCTGTACCAAGGAACTAGTTAATGCGTAGCGAACAAAGGGGGTGGGGGGTGCGGGGGGCTTTGCCCCCCGCGGTACAGTAAAGGGCATTTTTGGAATTTTTCAAAAATATATCAATTCGGCATGTTTTAGGGATAGGCGCCGACCTCAGGTAGTAGGCGCGAGGTTAGCGCAGGCTGGGCGGACCGAAAACCCGCGAAGCGTGAAAAGCGCTCGCGCAAGGTTCACGCGAAGTGTTCGCGCTCACTTTGCGCGAACTCGGCGGACACTCAAATCTCTCGGTTTTTTTCAAACTCCATTTTTTAAGCTAATTTTTAAGCTCTGTAACTTTCTGGGGATCCTTAGAACCCCAGAAGACCTCTAAACACACTTGGAAATTAATCTAACCTAAGTTGTGAGGATCAAACCTCTTTGAAAACCTACAAATCCGAACACCCAAACATTACAAAATATGCATAAAACTTCGAAAACAAAACACTAACTAACAAAACACGATTAAGGAAGAAGGGAAAGGGGGGTTTTATCGGGATACAAGAGAGGTGCGATCACAGGGAACATGCTCCCCTTCGAATTCGAATCAAACAAACAATGACAAACAAGATATCAGAGATGCATGGGAAGCCCGATTTATATATATATTGAACAAAAGAAAATGGAGAGCTCACCTTGGTTCTAGGTCTCTGTAGAGTAGGCCGGAGGGTTCCTTGGAGCCAACAAGCACCTGCCGGAGCACCAACAACAAGATCACCTTCGGGTTTGATGAGGAAGAAGAAGAAGGGAGGGAACGAGTGTGTCTGGTCTTCTCTTAAAAATCCCGAACCCAGAAAATGCCCAACCCAAGAGAAAATCTCCAACCAAAATTTTTCCAACCCCAAAACAGCCAACCCCTGCAAATGAGGGTTGCCGCGGTTTTTATAGAAGAGGACAGAGGGTATCCGCCGAGTTTGGCGCCCACCTCAAGGTGAGCGCATACCCACTGCCACGTTCGCGCAAGCGACCGAATGATTAAAAAAACCATTAATGTGGCCGCTCGTTTGGTCGGAAAATCCGAATTTTCGAATTTAGTCCCTGGTTATTTTCAATTTGATCCGATATTCTTGGATTTTTACAGATTTAGTCCGTGGGATATTTTGAATGTTTGGATATTTATGGATTTGATCCCCGAGATATTTTCCTGCGCAACTCGCCACGCGTGCAGTTCTCTGCCACGTGCGCAGTTTTGCCGGTTTTGCTGCTCGGGAATTTTGTCGGCTCATATTTTCATCATCCGGGCTCTGATCTGGGCAAACTCAGTTGTGTTAGAATTGTATCGGAGCCCTCTATCCCATGACCCAGGGGTAGGCCTCTGGATCGGATTTTGGCAAAAAGTCAACTTTTGTCTCCGCTCAAGTTTGACCGCCCGCAGAGCCTTCATCCGGACCCCGATTCCTGCAAACTCAGTTGCGTTGGAACCGTGTCGAGATTCTATATCCAATGATGTAAAGCAAGGCATCTGGATTGGATTTTAGCTGAAAGTCAACTTTTGGCTTCGCCCAAGTTTGATCGCCTGCAGAACCCTCATCCGGACTCCAATTCCTGCAAACTCAGTTGCGTTGGCATCGTGTCGAGATTCTCTATCCAATGATATAAAGCAAAGTGGCCAAATTTCTCTTGATCAAAAAGTCAACTTTTTGTCCCTTCGGGGTTTGACTTTTTGCTAGGGTTTTCATTTTCAGCAATTCCAGGGGTGCAAAAATAAGGTGCTTACACCCGCTAGTAAATAACTTTAGGAAAATGTTTAGAAGGAGGAAACCAAGGAGAAAAAATGAAAATGAGAGGTATAAATCCAAGGTGAGTTCTAGTGGTAGAGATCAAAAACCAAGAATCAAATCTGAATCTAGGGAGTCCAAACATCCTAAGGACTCTAGGTTGCAAAAACTCCAACAAATCAGATGTCATGAGTGTCAGGGTTTTGGTCACATTAGGTCAGAGTGTCCCACATTTAAGAAGCTTCAAGGGAAAGCAATGAATGCCACTCTTTCTGATAAGAGTGTATCTGATAGGGATAGTGAGGATCCAAAACAGAGGAAAGTCAAAACTACATGGCTTTCACCTCTATTGTTGGGAGTGGTGACTCTAACAATTATGAAGACTTTCCACCAAGTGAGAATGCAATTGGTTCTCATGATGAGTCTGATGATGATGAGAAAAGTATTCAAGAGGCTTATGACAAATTGTTTAGGGAGTGTTTGAAAGCAAAGAAACAATTGAAGTCCAACCTTAAAAGACTAAATGATGTAGAGCTCAAGAAAGAAGATCTTCAAGCAAAATTTGAAGAGTCTACTTCTCGTCTAGGTGAACACAAGTTGAAGATTGAATCCCTAGAATCTGAGTAAGTCTCTTAAGGAAGAGCTTGAAATAACTAAAACTCAACTTCAGAAGTTTTCTTTAGGTTAAGTTTTCTTTAGGTTTAGCAAATTTGGACAATATGCTAGGGATGAGTCAATTAGGAACTGATAAAAGGGGTTTAGGATATAAGGAAGTCTCAAATGATACTCCATCTTCTTCTAAGACCCAAGTTGTGAATGCCAAAGGAAAGAATAGGTCTAATCCTTCCAAGGGTAAGACAAACCAAGGTAGAAATCGTGATCAAAAGTCTAATTGGTCAAAACCTAGGGGTGTTCCAACCAGGAGTTCCCAATCTCAGAATTTTATCCCTACTTGTCATTATTGTGGTATTTCTGGACATATTTGACCAAATTGTTGGGACTTGAACCAAAATTCTAGGAGAACCTCATCTAAAAAACCTCAAGAAGATTTGTCTAAACAAGTGAAAGAGCTTTCAAATTAGACAAAACTCTTAAGTCAACAATTAGCTTCAATGACCAAGAAAACCACCGAGCCTAAGCAAATTTGGGTTAAAAGAAGTGAATTGACTTACCATGTAGTTCATGTTGCTTTGAAGGCTAGAAATAGTCTCATGTGGTATCTTAATAGTGCTTGCTCTCGTCACATGTGTGGTGACAAATCATTGTTTAAATATTTTGAAGATTATTCTTGTGGTACTGTTACTTTTGGTGATGGAAGCAAAGCTCCTATTGTAGGTAAGGGTGTTATTGAAATTTCTGGTATGCCTACTTTGAGTGAAGTACTATTTGTTGATGGCTTGAAAGCTAACTTGATTAGTATAAGTCAATTGTGTGACTCAAACATGGAAGTTAAATTTGCTAAAGATATGTGTTCTGTGTTTGATGCAAATGGTTTGTGTGTGCTTCAAGGAGAAAGAACTCCGGATAACTGTTATGGTGTGATTCCTAATTCTAATGTTGTGTGTAATTCTTCCAAAGTTGATATGCATCAAAGGCTTGGTCACTTGAATTTTAAAAACTTGAATGAATTGTCCAAGCATGATTTTGTTAGAGACCTTCCTAAGCTTGCCAAAGTAGAACCAAATGTGTGTGGGCCATGTCAGTTGGGAAAGCAAACTAGATCTAGTCACAAAAAGATCACTGAGTGTTTAACCCACAAACCTCTTGAATTGTTGCACATGGACCTTATGGGTCCTTCTAGGACTGAAAACCTTAGTGGTAGAAGGTACATTTTGGTTATTGTGGTTGATTTCTCCAGATTTACTTGGGTTGAGTTATTAAGAGAAAAATCTAAAGCAAGTGAGTTGATTAAGTCTTTGTGTCGAAGACTCTCAAATGAAAAAGAGTCTAAGGTTGTTAGGATGAGGAGTGACCATGGGAAAGAGTTTGAGAACTCAATCCTTGAAAATTTTTGTTTTGAAGAGGGAATTCATCGTGAGTTCTCTGCTCCTATTACTCCACAACAAAATGGAGTAGTAGAGAGGAAAAACAAGGTTTTTCAAGAGATGGCAAGAGTTATGATACATGCCAAGGGTGTGGCTATGTATTTCTGGGGAGAAGCTATTAACACAGCTTGCCATGTGATTAATAGGGTGTATTTGAGGCTTGGGAGTACTGAGACACCTTATGAAATTTGGTTTGGTAAAAAGCTCACTGTCAAATACTTTCGTGTTTTTGGAAGTAAATGTTTTATTTTGAGAGATAGGGAGAATTTGGTTAAGTTTGATGCCAAGAGTGATGAAGGAATCTTCCTAGGTTATTCTAAGAATAGCAGGGCTTACCGTGTGTATAATTTACGTACACACACTGTCATGGAATCCATAAATGTTGTTGTGGATGAAGGGGTTGATAAGTCTCAAGTTGAGGGGGAGACTATCCTAGAAGTAGGGGATAATTACTTGACTATTGAAATTCAAAATCCTAAGTCTTCTGAGTCATCTTCTTCAATTTCTGAAAAGAGTTTTTCTTCAACTCCAGGTCCTACAAAAGAACCTTCCTCTAGAGTGAAGTTAAATCATCCCAAAGAGTTGTTAATTGGTGATTTGAATGAAGGGATGAGACTTCATAGAAAAGTCCTAAATCAGATGTCATTTGCATCCTATGTCTCAACTCTTGAACCTAAGAAGGTAGAAGAAGCACTTACTGATGAGTGCTGGATTAATGCCATGCATGATGAATTAAACCAATTCATTAGGAAAGATGTGTGGTATCTTGTTCCTAGACCTGAAAATTATAATGTTATTGGAACCAAATGGATTTTCAAGAACAAGTCAGATGAACATGGTACTATAGTAAGAAATAAGGCTAGGTTGGTTGCACAGGGATATACCCAAGTTGAGGGTATTGATTTTGATGAAACTTTTGCCCCTGTAGCTAGACTTGAATCTATAAGGATTTTACTTGCTGTAGCTTGCCACTTGGGTTTTAAATTGCATCAAATGGATGTAAAAAGTGCTTTTCTGAATGGGATACTTCATGAAGAAGTATATGTTGAATAACCCAAGGGGTTTGTAGATCCAAAGTTCCCACATCATGTATTTAGGCTTAATAAAGCCTTGTATGGGTTAAAACAAGCTCCTAGAGCTTGGTATGAGAGACTTACTGCATATCTCTTGGATCACAAGTTTACAAGAGGAGGAGTTGATAGAACTTTGTTCATTAGAAAGGATAAGAGCAGTTTCACTGTTTCTCAAATTTATGTGGATGATATTGTTTTTGGTTCTCCAATTGATTCTCTTGCTTTAAATTTTGCCAAAGCTATGCAACATGAATTTGAGATGAGTATGGTTGGTGAATTAAATTTTTTCTTAGGTCTTCAGATTTCTCAATCTACAGATGGGATTTTCATATCTCAATCTAAATATGCTAAAGACATTGTGAAGAGATTTGGTTTGGACAGCAAGAAACACACTAGAACCCCTATGAGCACTACCTTGAAACTTGATTCTGATTTATCTGGAAAGAGTGTAGATAACACTCTTTATAAAAGCATGATAGGTAGTCTTTTGTACCTTACAGCTAGTAGGCCTGATATTGCCTTTAGTGTAGGTGTGTGTGCTAGATTCCAAGCAAATCCTAGAGAATCTCACTTGTCTGCCGTCAAACGTGTCATACGATATGTTAACGGTACTGTTGATCATGGTATATGGTTCTCTAGAGACACTTCTGCAATTCTAGCAGGCTATTCTGATGCCGACTGGGCTGGAAATGCAGATGATAGGAAGAGCACAACTGGAGGTTGTTTCTATGTTGGGAACAATCTGGTGGCATGGATGAGCAAGAAGCAAAACTCTATTTCCTTGCCACAGCTGAAGCTGAGTATATAGCAGCTGGTAGTGGTTGCACTCAATTGCTTTGGATGAAACAAATGTTGAGTGATTATGGGATTCAACAGGGAATTATTGTCTTATATTGTGATAATACAAGTGCTATTAATATTTCCAAAAACCCTGTTCAGCACTCTCAAACCAAGCACATTAATATTGAACACATCTGATCTGAAAATCAATTAGCTGAACTCTTTACCAAACCTTTAGATGCTCTTAGGTTTGAGTTTCTTAGGAAAGCTATTGGTGTTGGTCCTCTTCATTAAGGACTTTGTAGCATGCTTTAGGGTGTCTCATGCATATTTCTCTTCTTTAGCATGCTTATTTGTTTTTGTTATTTTGTATTTTGCTTTTGTATTTTTTTGTATTTTGTTTTTCGATTTTTATATGAGTTCTTGTCTTGACATTTGTCAACTATAGGATAAGTATAAGGTTTTGAAAATATATATCTTTTGGTTATATGTTGAGAACCTACAAACTCTTCAAAGATGATTTCTCAAATGTGGTTTCAACAGTTTCTAATAATATCACAATCATCTTGCTAAACTCTATTTGTGGTTTGTACATCACATACACATACCAAATACAATTGAGGAAGCTTATTTTTTATTTTCGGTGTTGTGTGGATAGGCAATCCTTGGTTTATTCTTGTCTATCTTAAGTTGAAAAGACCCTAGCATATAATCTTGTGTTACAAAGAGATTTCTCCCTTTTGTTTAAAAAGAAAAAGTTATATGAAAAGAACACTGGGATGAAATGTAAACCCCAGCAATATTGAGTTCAAAAAGAAAGAGAATCACAAGGAGTATAACCATGGAATAAGCTGTAAACTCAGATATTCTAAGGAACACTACTCTTTGTGCAAAAAGAATTGTAAGAAACGGGGGGAGAAAATTTCAAAATCTTGATGCTTAGGTCATGAAAGGGCTCTTTTCAATTTTTAGAAAGACTTGGGTAATATTGGATTTCTTGATCAATGGCCAACTCCTCTTCACCAAGCTCTCATATAGGCAAACTTGTTGTATTTGGCTTTGCACATGCACACAAACACAATTGGTAATTTGGTTGAGTTGTTGTCTAACTATTTGGGAATATTGAAGTTGAATTTGTTCAAATCTGAATTTTAGAGCAAAACGATTCTCAGAATGTGTCAAAATTTGAGTTTTCAAGAGTTTATACTTGATTTATAGTTTTCTGTATGTCTTGCATGTTTTTACGTTTGTTTGGAGTGTTTTTGGTTGAAAAGAGATGAGTTTTGTTGCTAAATCTGGAATTTTTTCTGATCTTTTGGTGAACGTTCGAACGGCCTATCGAACGTTCACAAACGTTGGTTATTACATCCAATGTTCGGCGAACGCTTGTCAAACGTTTCTTTCAAAACGAATTTTTTGTTTAACGTTCGCCTCGCGTTCGCCGAACGTTCGAACATTCAATTAAAAGTCTGTTTTTAAAAGAGGTCGCGTGCGAAAAGGGCTTTAGGTTTTTTAAGCGTTCGAAACAAAACTCGTTCGAACGTCTGGCGATTTTAGGGCTTTCGGAGTTCTTCATGATTTCTCGTCGATTCATGCTTCCAAATCGCGATTCAAGGTTAGATTTTTAGTTTTCATGCATTATTTTCTTTTTTCTTTCTTTGTTCATCGTCGGCTAGGGTTTTCTAGGGTTTTACACGTTAAATCTTTGATTTATTCGTGGTTTGTGGTTTATTTTTGCTCAAATCAGTTTCAAAATGTTTTATCAGTGTTTTATTGTTGATTTCAAGTAATTTTTTGGCCGATTTTGTTCAAGTTCATGTTTTGATCAAAAAACCCCAAATCTGAGCTCGTTTTCTTCAACGTTCGAACGTTGCTCGACTGTTTTGGTAGTTACTTGGTTTGATCAACTTTATTTTTTTTCTCATGCATTTTTTTCTTAGCATGTAGTTTAATTAGTTTGTTCTTCCATGTTATCTTCTTCTAACATGTGCTTGTATTTTTTTGTTTTATTTCTTTCTTGTTCTATTCCATTCCTAAATGCCTAGGAAGAAATCACTTGGTACAAAAAATTCCAACAAGAAACCTCGTTATGATGAGTCCTTATTTGTTGACAAGAGAGCTGGGAAAAATTTTGAAGAATATTTTTGTGATAGGTCTGTCATCTTAGAGAGAGAAGTTAGATTTGCATCCCTTCCTGATGAGATCTCTAATTGTTTTAAGGATAGGGGTTGAGATTCCATGTTTGGAAACTTTATTCTTCCATCTGTAGAGCTGGTTAGAGAATTCTTCACCAACATCCATGATTTTGATTTCGAAAAATCTGAATTCTCAACTTTTCTTCGAGGCACTCCTTTTCGTGTAGGACCCGATGTTATTGCCTCGGTTTTTGGTCTTCCTCGGGTCCCAGATCCTCAATTTCCTTATCCTCCTCCTACTCCAGATTTTCAAAATGAGGTCGTTGATACTCTTCTGCATATTGGAATAGGGAATTGGGTTTTTAGAGGTGGAGCTTTATCGGTTAAATACTTTACGGCTGAAACAATAGTTATTTTTCGTATTCAAAGTCATAACTTGTTTCCCGTAACTCACAAATCCTCTGTCCCATTTGATAAATATTTGTTTCTGTATGCTTTGAAGAAGCATCACTCAATTGATTTGCCTTCTATCATTTGCTCAAAAATCTTAGATGTTTTCTTCAACTCCAAGAAGACGTATGGTCTTCCCTACGGGTGCTTGATTGCCCGTTTAGTTCGTGCTTTGAATATTTCTTTTCCTCCATTAGAGTTGTGTAAGGCTTCAAATCCTATCTCCGAATCCACTCTTAAACAAAGCCGTGCTCATTTGTCTTCCACTCCGGCTCCTAATCCGGATGATCCTGCTGAGGCTCAGCCTCCCGCTTCTTTGCATGAGGAACTCTTGTCCCTCAAAGAGCAAAATACCTAGATTCTCTCTTACTTGCAGAAGCACCATGCAGATATGGTCCTTCGGTTTCAGCGGGTTGAGCTTCAGCAAACTAATTTGCAAACGTCGTTTGGGAAGTTGGAATCGACTCTGGAGGGGTATTTTCATCAAGAGGATGATGAAGACGACGATGAAGCACCTGCTACTGCGGCTCCGGGTTCGAGTGGAGGTGGTGGCAGTGGAGAGGGTGATGGTGCTAGGCCATCTCATTCGTGAAGTGATCCCTTTGTCTAGTTGTGACAAAAAGGGGGAGAAGTAGTCATATTTTTTTGTTGTGTTGGTTGTATTAAACTTGGATGTGAAAGTGGATGTATTATTTGTTTTTGTTGTTCATGAATGAATTCCTTGTGAATATTTTGTTTGGTAGTTCATGAATATGCAAATGTATATGCCTTAAGTGAATGAATGAAAATATTGGAAGTTTGATATTTGTTTTAGCTCATTCTCATATTTTTTGGCTTGTTATTGGTATTTGTTGTTTTGTGTTACAAATACCCTTTGCTTTTCACTTAGTGCTTTCAATGTTTTTGATGTTTCAGGGACAGGTGAATTAGTATGGGTTTAATAGGTTTAGGGGGAGGTCATGTCAAAATTTTTTTTGTTTTTGTTCATGTTCTAGTTGTTGCTTGGTGGTTCACAACAATTAGAATATGTCTTGTTAATTTTGTCACGGAATAGCCAAAGGGGAAGTTTGTAAGGATTATTTTGTATTGGCTTTATTCCGTGTCAAAAAGGTCTTATTAAAGTGGTCAAAGTTTGTGGGATAGGTTATAGGTATTGCGGTTCAAACAGGGTTAAGGTCGGAGTAAAATTGATAAAGTTACAACCAATGTTCGATGAACGTTCGCCGATCGTTCGACCGTTGGTGACACACAGAGAAACCCGAGAGCAGCGTTCGCCCTACGTTCGCTGACCGTTCGACCGTTGGTGACACACAGAGAAACCCGAGAGCAGCGTTCGCCCTACGTTCGCTGACTGTTCGACCGTTGGAGTTCCACAGAGAAACCCGAAAGCAACGTTCGCCTCACGTTCTCTGGCCGTTCGAACGAGAAGAGGAAAAGTGAGTTTTTGTCTTGAACGTTCGAGCCGCGTTCGCTGAGCGTTCGAACGCTCATTAACAAACTTCAATTTTAGAAGTCCGATCTTTTCTGATTTGTTTCCTTTTCCACTTCTACCTTCTCCTAATCTATATAAGGAGTGTCTAGACTATTGTGAGGGTTACCTAAGACATTTTAGAGAATCCTAAAAATGTATGTGAAAGCAAGAGATCTTCTTCCTCTTCCTTCTCCTTCTTTGAGCCATCAAAACCTTCATTCATCTTTCTTTTCTACCTTGGAGTTCCGGGTTGGAGAATTTGCTCGTGGGAGTTCCTATGGTTGCTGAGCGAGTTCGTTTAACGCTTCACTAAGAAGATATTTAGAGTTCTGGATCGTTGCAAGGATGCAAATCTGAAGAGTTCTTCAGATATTTACAGTGTGACTCAGAGTCAGTATTGGGTCGTCTGAACCACTATTGTAAGTCTTCTTCTTATAGTGATTTTCAGAGGTGGCACTGTAGACACCCCAAATTGCACAAACAATCATCAAAAATCATTATCTCCTTGAAAGCCAGCACAGAAATTGAAGAAAATAAACTTTTACCTGTATATGGATACTCAGGCCGGATACAAGTACTCCTTCCTGTATCCGGTTACTCATACCGGATACATGTGAACCTTAGTGTATCCGGTACCATATACCGGATACCTTAAGGCCCTTGTGTATCCGGTCTGATATACCGGATACATTAAGTTTGCTCAAAATTAGGGTTTTCCGAGAGAAATCACTTGTTACCATCATGTCCCTCATTAAATGAGGGGAAATCTCGGAAATAACCTTAGGGTTAAGGTTGGAGGGTTCTAAACATTAAGTTGTGTCTACCAATGACCTTAGCCTTTGCCTATAAATAGGAGACTCCTCCTTAAGCAAAGGAACCAACTCTTGTTTTGAATTCTCGCAAAGAAGAACTCCAAGAGAAGAAGAAAACCGCTGCGGAATCGCCTCCAGAACTCAGGTAAGCCTCAACTTTTCTTTTTATTTTCTGTCTTTACATTCCTAGATCTAGATCTCTTCTTCTACCTTTCTGTAGTGTAAAGCCTTGTTTGTATGTGTGGAAATCCTTCCCCGGCTCAAAGTATCTCAAGACTCCCCTAGCCGTAAAACGTGAAGGCGGATCTAGGAGAAACGAGACTGGGGATTGACCCTAGTGCTAGAACCCATGTAGCATAAGGCCTTTTTGATTGATTGTAAACCGTTCCATATTCAAAGTATCCTTGATTATCTTGAAGAACCGTGTTTAACAGGGAGAGAGAACAGAGGGAAACGATAATGGAACGGAATCCTATTTGGATGAATATGTATGCATGCTATTGATCTTGTTTGGTTTTTTTTACACTTGCACATACATATCACTATTTTGGCGGGATAGGCTCATATTTGGGGTTTATTGCATTTATTGTGATAAATCTCAAATAAATGGCCTCAATCAATTCTGGAATGCCTTTTGGATGATTTTTAAAGTACTTGTGTTCATCTTGCACGAATCACATATTGGTATCAATTTTCGGATTTGGTTTTTTCTTCAAGAATGGCTTAGCTTGACAGCACCTGTACCCCTACTTCGGACGCCCATAACTTCATCATCCGGATGAATTTTGGGGCGATTCTAGAACCATGGGAAAGGTGAGGCTGTCTAGTTTATGTCCACCAAATTTCACAAATTTCTATCTAGCGGATTTTTGACACCTCTCTGTCGAAGTTGAGTGGACAGTTCAGGTTCAAGTACAGAACTTGTCACTTCGACAGACCGCCATGTGTTCGTTTTAAGTCCGATTCGAGTGATTTTTGTTTCTGTCACGCTCTCGAATGTCACGCTCTCGAATTCTTCTTCTAATTCCTTGACCAGTTCTTGGTATGGTACCAACTTCACATCTCTGATCTTCCAGTCTCCCATCACTTGATAGATGATAAGACTTGAATCACCGAACACTTTCAGCTCTTGTATACGCATCTCAATTGCCGCTCGCAAGCCCAACACACACGCTTCATACTCGGCCATGTTGCTGGTGCAATCAAACAGAAGTTTTGCTGCTATCGGGTGATGAACACCGTCTGGGGAGATTAGCACTGCTCCGATCCCTTTTCCATTTACATATTCTGATTTGGTTATTTCTTTCTGTGCTCTTCTCTTTTTTTTTTTTTGCAAAAACCCTTCCGCCGATCTCTGACTCATCCGTCAGTGGCCTTGGCTTCACGAACTCTTGTCAACCAACGTACGAATACACCGTGACGACTTTTCCTATCTGTCTCAGGTTTTGTCAGTACCTGCAAAAGTTCAAGTAGAATTTAGTTAAAAAAATTTTTTTTTTCCTCAAGATTATGTGCGAATTCAAGCAGTCTCTCTTTGGTTGATGTCTTTTGGGAATTCACCGAATGCTCGGATTTTCCCTTCGAAGTGGGTCCATGGCAAGACCGGTAACCCTTGGGTCGGTCACCTGTTATTCTCAGTTAGACTTAGGGAAATGTGCCTCTCGCCACTTCCTGCAAGTGTCTCAACATTCCGGCCTTCAAGGGCATGCCCTAGGTTGAAATGAGGGGAATCGTTTTGGTTCAGGGGGGTTGCTTTGGCACTGCCTCACCTTGCCTCCTCTTTGATTTTCTCTTTTTGGTATTTCTCTCCTTGCCCTTGTTTGAGGGTTGTGAAATGGTTTTTCTCTCATTGGTTCTCTTATTCGGGTTCAGTGCCTTGCCCAGTCCAAGGGCCCTAACAATTTCCATGGATCATGACACAATGATCAGAGAGGACTTATCCTTAGGACGAAATGTAGGCCTTGGTTCCAGGGTTTAGAAATAAAGGATACACAAGCTCAAACCCTATATAACTTCACTCTATGGGTGACCATTATGTCTAGCCAAAACACTTCTCTGTTTTTTTTTTTTTTAGTTCTGTCATTGCCGGCCTGTCCAAGATTCGATGCTACGTTCTCTGTAATCAGAAAGGACTTCACAGTAGGACGAAATGTAGGCTGGGCTTAAGGGTCCAGAAGAAATGATATGAGGCTTGAAATTAATGCACGGGTTAAAGGCCATGTCCTGTCCACTTTCCTTGTTAGGGCTTGCTTCGCCTTCGTCTCCCCCAACTCTGTGTCCAACTTTAATTTGTAGTTCCTTTCTCCTTCTTCCATCTTTGTTTTTTCTTTCTCCTCTTTTTGTCTCGGGTTCTTTTTTCTTTTGCCCCAACTTTTGGCCCTTGCCTTCGGGGTTTGCCCTAACTTTTCCTTTTCTTTTCTTTTTTTTTCTTTTCCTTTCTTTCAAGGGATTGCCCCAGTTTTTTTTGTTTTCTAGGGTTCTCCTCATCCCTCCTTTTTGCCCCCCTTGTTCTTAGGGTGCTTTTCGCTTTGCCCTATCTTCACCTTCATCCTTTTTGCATCTCCGACTACACGAAACTTTATGCCCCAGTTTTGAAGACAAGACATGGTAGGTTCAATGAAGGAGTTGTTAGGCTCAAAGTGTTTTGCTAGGGTTTCATCTTATGTCAGATGATTTTTGGAAAAGATCAAGGATGGCCTTTCATCCTTTCACAGAGAATGTAACACTTAATTACTTTTGCACGATTAACTGGCTCGAGAACCATTTTTCCTCTTTGTTCATTTTGTTTGTTTGCTTTTTTTTTTTCTTTTCTTTTTGAATTTGCCCCAATTCGGGGTGGCTAGACATAACGTGGGTTAAAAATGAGAAGATCAAGCTCAACACGTTTGACTAGCGGCATTCATTTGAGGTATCTCAGCCAAAAATGGCCTCTCATCATTTCATTGGGTTCATTGATCCTGGATCATGTCGGGGGCCCGAGACCGGTATGGGCACCTTGCCCTCTGTAACGCCCCGAACCCGGGTCAGTGCAAACCGGCACCCGACCCGAACCCGGTTCGCTACTGTAACAACCCGAATTTAGTTCAACAACCAAATCCGAGGTGTTACTGGCCCATATCAATTACAACATCAATAACATACCAGACTAAAGAAAGTAAATCCAATCCATATATTAATCTATCAGAGTTGCGGAAACAAGTATGTGCGGAAGTGTAGATCAAAATCCTCAAACAAGCATAAAGCTTGACCATCAGTCAGTAATATCAAAGTCTGGTAAAATGAACGGGTCACTATCTCTCTCTCTCATCTCTCTCATACATCAATCCATATAAATGATAATAAACCAATCAAAAATGCTAATTCTATAACATCAATCCACCTCAGATGAGATCTGGATAATAATAATCCTTCGGCGAATACTCGGCTATCTCTCCCTGGAAGTCTAAGAGATCCCCCTCTCGCGTATCAGCTGAAAAAAATGGAATAGAAGTAGGGTGAGATACGAATATCTCAGTAGGTAACACATGCATGATTAAACAGTTAATATAAGCAAAGTAGCATTTCATGCACGATTAAGCAATATCGACAAATCAGGCTCGCATAATCATTTATACCATTCGTGAACACAAAACAGTTTGATAACAGTTCTAGAAATGATTTTCAGCAAGTTTTAATATAAGAACTCAATAGCCAAATCAATAGCATAATCCAAGTATTGCCAGGATGTACTAAGCAGTCACATCCAACCAATATCCCAATCACATGCATCCCGCACGTGCACCCCGGTCCACCCCATCGGATGACGGGTCCCGTGGGTTCCCTGGTTTTAGTCAGCTTACATTGTTCTCACCCGATTCCTAATCCGAGATGCAGTTGGGTTAAGTCTGGCGGGACCACCTGAGTGGTGTGGGTCCCTTTAATTGCTTTTATCTTGATTACTTAGGTGATCTGAGTCTGGTTGGGTGGGCCCCGTTGGAAGGCCCACGGTGTCCTTGGTGGGCTTAGTCAAGCCTGTGTGCCCTTGTGGGCCTTGGCCTATCCTAGGAGGCCCTTTGGGCTTTGGTTGGTGCATTGATTTTACTTTAGATTCAGATTTGAAGTTTAAGTGTTTTTTATGCACAAGTGGGCCGGACTGGTTTGTGGGCCCCTTAGGTGGGCCCACATGGTGGCCAAGTATTTTTTATTGGATTTATCCTTTTAATTTTGCAAAAGTGATTCGGACACTGGGCTTGGGGCCCGTAGTCCAAATCTGGGCTTGTAAGCCCAAGTTACTGAAAGTTAGGGTTTGCACCCTTCCTTGGTTCGGTTGGTGGGCTTTGGCGGGCCCGGTAGGCCCTTGCCCTTGGTCTTGGCCAAACCACGCAATTCATGCATCAATTTCACATAACAAGGCTCGGATGGGCCGCATTGGGTTTGGCCCGCCCGGTTCAAATTGTTCATTTTACTTAAGTTATTTTAATGGCATGCTTTGGTGTTTATTGGGCTTGGTGGGCCCCGTTGGAAGGCCCACTGGAAGTCAAGTTGGACCGGGAGTCCAAGTCCCATGTCGGGTTTCCGGGTGACCCAGAAACCCTATTGGTTTATCCGGTTTGGTTCAGAAATATCATTCACATCTAACAATAATCCGGACCCCGATTCCTGCAAACTCAGTTGCGTTGGAACCGTGTCGAGATTCTCTATCCAATGACCTAAGGGTAGGCCTCTGGATCGGATTTTAGCAGAAAGTCAACTTTTGGCTCTGCTTAAGTTTGACCGCCCGCAGAGCCTTCATCCGGACCCCGATTCCTGCAAACTCAGTTGCGTTGGAACCGTGTCGAGATTCTCTATCCAATGATATAAAGCGAGGTACTTGGCACAGAATTCGAGGAAAAGTCAACTCTCGGCTCTTCCTTAAGTTTGACCGCCCGCAGAACCTTCATCCGGACCCCGATTCCTGCAAACCCAGTTGCGTTGGAACCGTGTCGAGATTTAGGACATTAGTTGCCAAGTTTTGAAGGTATATGTGAAATGTGATTTTGGAAAAGCCTAACTACTCTTTGATTATCTAAACACTTCTAAATGACATTATAAATCATAAGACATTATAAAGAGAATTCAGAATCCGGATGACGGAATAATGAAATGAATGTACAGATATAACCATTATATGCCGCTAGGCACCAACCCTTATAGAAATATGATACTTTAGGGAATTTTGGAGTCTAGTGAGCATAGCTGGTTATGGATCCATAGTCGTAGCTAGATAGCTGAGGGATATGTCATTTGGGTTGAGTTACTCCTTGTAAGCACCTCATTTTTGCGCTCCCAGAAAAAAAAAAAACCAAAATGCAAACCCTGGACAGAAAGTCAACCTTAAGGGGTGAAAAGTTGACTTTTTGATCAAGTGATACCTCAACCAATCTCCAGTTCATTCACTGGCGGCGTCGGCGCCTAATTTCGGCTAGTAGTTCCCGGGCGTGCCTTAGCTAGTCGTTGGTTTAATCACCATTGACTTCGGCGCCTCACAAGGGGAAGGCTATACCAGGACGTTCATCCACCAAACGGTTCAATCACCGGCGGCTTCAGTGCCCCAAGATTTCGGCTAGTAGTTCCCGGGCGTGCCTTAGCTAGTCGTTGGTTTAATCACCATTGACTTCGGCGCCTCACAAAGGGGAAGGCTATACCAGGACGTTCATCCACCAAACGGTTTAATCACCGGCGGTTTCAGTGCCCCAAAGTTTCGGCTAGTAGTTCCCGGGCGTGCCTTAGCTAGTCGTTGGTTTAATCACCATTGACTTCAGCGCCTCACAAAGGGGAAGGCTATACCAGGACGTTCATCCACCAAACGGTTTAATCACCGGCGGCTTCAGTGCCCCAAAGTTTCGGCTAGTAGTTCCCAGGCGTGCCTTAGCTAGTCGTTGGTTTAATCACCATTGACTTCAGCGCCTCACAAAGGGGAAGGCTATACCAGGACGTTCATCCACCAAACGGTTTAATCACCGACGGCTTCAGTGCCCCAAAGGCTTGACCGAATGATCTTGGAAAGATACAGACGGGTGTGATCTGAGCTCAAGGTCTTGGGTGTTTGTAAACACTTGCTGGGTTTTGCGATCTCAATGAGAGAGATGCAGTTAATGGAAATTAGGTGGTCGCAGCGACCAGGAATATTGCAATTATCTGAGAAGAGGTGGTCTATCGGAGACCGAGTTGCCCTATTGGAGGGAATTAATTCTTTCATTTCTTGTTCTTGTTTTGTTAAGTTTGAACAACATAGCATAGTGAAAATAAATTCATGCTTCAATCAAAAAAGTGCCGCCGCGGCACAAAGTACATCATCATGCTTATCAAAATACAACAAAGCCAAAGTCTAGCTAGGTTGGTCATCATCATAGTGGGAGGACACGTCTTGCCTCCTCAAGGCTCGCAGAAGCTTGTTCCGCAGACGTCGGTCCTCCTCAGCGCACTTGCGCACTAATTCCATTTCATGTTGCAAGGCCGTATTGGCCTGCCTACTCTCCCGTTCCGAATCCACATAAACTGAATGGATACGGGAGTGGGTCTCCTGCAGTTCGGCCACCCTGTCCCTATATGTGTTAGGGGGCGGAACTGGAATGTCGCTTGAAGCGACAGGCTGTAGAGGTGGGGGGCCGTCGTGGCCAAATTCCTGAGCTATCCACTGCTCGTAATCTTGAAAGTGTAATTCGGTGAAGACGTCTTCCCGATACACGCACACCGTCTTCCACTCTGTCAACAGTTGGGTTCTTAGTCCTTTGGTGAGTGGACCAATCAAACTGCTCATGTCGTCCTTGACTGGGATTCCCTGCGGTTTCCCAAACTGTCTCAGAACCCGAATCGGATAGTACGGCATGGCATGGGTGAGGCCTATCAAGGCAAGTCCCTCTCTTTTCTTGAAAGCTATGATGGGGGTGTAGGGGATGTTGTATGTACCCCACCATCTGATGTCCGTTTCTCCTTTCAGGTGGAGGAAGTGGTTAAACCAATCCTCACGAGTGGGTAGGTCTGGTTTGATCTCTCTTCGAGCCAACCAATAGATGTTGTCGCCAGTTGCCTTGTAATATGCACTGACTGATGATGACACCATCAGGTGGTCTTGCAGCCAAAGGTGGAGGAGGGGAGCGCACCCTTGAAACCTCCGGGTTCCGTTTTTGAACAAAGTCAGGGAATGGAACAATTGAGCTAGGATCAGTGGCATGATTCGGTACCCTGCCCTGAGTTGATCCACAATTTCCATGAGGGCCAAATTAATGGTGTCTCCCCCAGTTGGAAAGAAGATTTGCGACAGAACCACAAGGGTGAAGGTGTCAAACCAAGCCCGGGGTCTTTCCTGCTTTTTGTTTCTTATCTTTTCAGCGAGGAATGCTTTGGAGACCCTAGTGAATGATTTGTCACCTCCTAAGGTCTGGAATTCTCCCCTTGAGAGGCCAAAGAAAGCGCAAGCTTCATTCTTGTAGCTTTCTTTGAGACTTGGCCTAGCGGGTTCTCTTAAGTCACGAAATCGGAGGAACAGGTCAAGTTCCTCAATTGTGGGAGTCAACTCATTGACCCCGAATCGAAACACTGAAAGCTGGGGATCCCAGAAAAGCAATGCTGCTTGGATCATGTCCCAGTTAATCGGCACATTTAACAGGGACAAAGTCTGTCCCATGTGGTATTTGTGCTCCCATTCAATCTGCTCACTCCCTTGGAGCTGCTTTGTCCAAGAACGGATCCAGGGGGTATCCCAGGCACACTTTTCTACCCTAGGGAAACGGGTTCTCTCAGATGAGGATGAAGATGCCATGCCAACTATCCGATCGAAATTCCAAATCAGTTTAAGGTTCCACACCAAACTCTTAATCAGTCCTAAGACATGCATAATTTCAAGCAAAAGGCTAATCACTAGCAGTTCTAACATGCTTCACAAAATAAAGCAAAAGACAAAATCAGTGCGGAATTTTAACTCAGGCACACATGGTGTGTGATCCTAAGGGTTGGCGCGAATGCAGGCGCGACTCCTAGACATACTTGTGTAAAGGAGCACATTCAAGTCCTGATCAGTTGTTCTGTCTTTCATCTGTTCTTTCATCTGCTTCCGGTGTCGGACCACGGCAAAATTACAACTTGCCATCGAGGGCGAAGGTTTACAAGATATTTACCAAAAACTTCAAAGAACTCATCCTTAAGGCTGTTGGGAGCCAAAAGGGAGGATACAAATTGATTTTTAAGCGGGTAGGCTAAAAATTCCTAGATCTAGGGTTTAGTGCCCATGTTCTGATCTGGCATGCTTTCATCTGTTTGTCTGATCTGGCCGGCTTTCATCTGCTCTAAAAGACCAATCTGGACTTAAAGTGCTCCCAGCGGACTCTAATGGGTGAAGACCCATAGCATACAGGACTCCATGCATGGATCTGGGGTGGTTCCCCTGATCAGAATTAGGTGAGCTTCCTAAATTAGGGCTAAGGTCGCCCATGATCTAGGGTTTACTCAATTTGATGCAAAAAGCGGGGGTTGCTGCCCCTAATGGACTCTGAATTTTATTCCAATTTTATTCATCATTCACATCCTACTCACCCTCTCATGCTCAACGCAAGGTTCATTCAGAAACGTTAGGTGGGGAAGGATACCCAGCCCGAGACATAAGCCTACAAGGGTCTGGACCAGTACTGGATCCTCGCGTGCCACGGCAAGAAACCAGTGGTGCTAATGGACTCCAGAAAACTGGGGGATGGGTTTACCCTGCTTTCCCCGGCAAGCCACGGGAGCGTAGGTGCTAATACCATCCCAAAGATCAGTTCATAGGAATCAGAAGGGTAGGCTGCTAGAGAGGTCTAGGTTTGGTAAAGAAGTAGCAATATCCGATTTCACTCATCTACCAAGGGTCGGATCATTCACGTAGCCTCCCTCGTGCGTGTCACCCCACGCAGTTTATCTCACAAGAACAAAAAATACAAAATCCATCCACGGTGTGGTGGTGTGCCTGTGTGTGTAGTTGGGCTGCGTGTTGTGTCTACACAGGTGAGTTTTGTCTAGATTTTGTTGGTAAAGGGATTGTTACTGTCTCGTATACTAAGGTGCAGAATTAGCACGCAATACGAGGTTCTGGGAGAGTCCCCAGGTAAGTAGGGGGTCACAAGGGACCGCTTAAATCCCACTTGCCTTAGGCAATTATCGCGTCCCTTTGACAGGACTCCCCAGAATGCGTAATTACGCGTATTCTGTATCTTACTAAACGAGGTAGTAAGAAACCCTAAACATCAACTAAATCTCTCTTTATGCTGACTCATCTAACTAGGGTCCTACTGGGCTGAACTTTCCCCAGTGGAGTCGCCAGGCTGTGCGCACGTGGGAAACGCGGCACGGGGTGATTCGGAGTCGCCACCGCCTGATGGGGTGCAGGCGGACACCTGGGTGCCTAATTTTGCCTATTAGGGCTTTTTGGTCTGCGGCTTGAGATTCTAAGTCTGTTCTCGGTTGTGGTTCGGGGAAGTCCGTAGACACCCCGGTCCACCCCATTGGATGACGGGTCCCGTGGGTTCCCTGGTTTTAGTCAACTTACATTGTTCTCACCCGATTCCTAATCCGAGATGCAGTTGGGTTAAGTCTGGCGGGACCACCTGAGTGGTGTGGGTCCCTTTAATTGCTTTTATCTTGATTACTTAGGTGATCTGAGTCTGGTTGGGTGGGCCCCGTTGGAAGGCCCACGGTATCCTTGGTGGGCTTAGTGAAGCCCGTGTACCCTTGTGGACCTCAGTCTAGCCTGAGAGGTCCTTTGGGCTTTGGTTAGTTCAATTGATTTTACTTTAAGTTCAGATTTGAAGATTAAGTGTTTTTCATGCACAAGTGGGCCGGACCGGTTTGTGGGCCCCTAAGGTGGGCCCACATGGTGTCCAAGTATTTTTTATCGGATTTATCTTTTTAATTTTGCCAAAGTGATTTGGACACTGGGCTTGGGGCCCGTAGTCCAAATCTGGGCTTGTAAGCCCAAGTTACCGAAAGTTAGGGTTTGCACCCTTCCTTGGTTCGGTTGGTGGGCTTTGGCGGGCCCGGTAGGCCCTTGCCCTTGGTCTCGGCCAAACCACGCAATTCATGCATCAATTTCACATAACAAGGCTCGGGTGGGCCGCATTGGGTTTGGCCTGCCCGGTTCAAATTGTTCATTTTACTTAAGTTATTTTAATGGCATGCTTTGGTGTTTATTGGGCTTGGTGGGCCCCGTTGGAAGGCCCACTGGAAGTCAAGTTGGACCGGGAGTCCAAGTCCCATGTCGGGTTTCCGGGTGACCCAGAAACCCTATTGGTTTATCCGGTTCGGTTCAGAAATATCATTCACATCTAACAATAATCACACAAAAGGACACAAGATAGACATTCTGTCAGAAAAAAAACTGGCTTATTGTGCTGGGTCCAAGGGCCGTACCAAGGTACGAGTTGGATGCGCAACGAACAAAAGGGGTGGGGGGTGCGGGGGGCGAAGCCCCCGCGGTACAGTAAAGGGCATTTTTGGAATTTTTCAAAAATATATCAATTTGGCATTTTTTAGGGGTATGCGCCGACCTCGGGCACTAGGCGCGAGGTCGACACGGGCCGGGCGGACCGAAAACGCGAAAAACACAAAAAAAGAGGTGGGCGCGAGGTTTGCGCGAGCTTCGCGCGAGATGAGCGTGAGCCTCGCGCGAGCTTCGCGCGAAGGTGCGCGCGAGCTTCGCGCGAGCCTCGCGGATACTCGCGAGCTTCACGCGAGCTTCGCGGATACTCGATGTTCTCGGTTTTTTTCTTTCAAACTCCATTTCTGAGCTGATTTTAAGGTCTGTAACTCATTTTTTAGGCTCTGTAAGCCCTCCCAGGGCTTCGGCCACCCCCAGGAGATACTTAAACTGGCATTCAAATTAATCTAAACATGATTCATCCCACAACCCAAAATCTCTTGAAAGGAAAAAGACAAACCCGATAAAAAACACACAGGTACAGAGGCATCAACAGCTTAAAAAAGGGGGGTCATGGGGGCATGCTCAAAGGTGCACAAGCAACAAACAGCATGTTAGCAAGTCTAGCAATGTAAAATCAACAAGAAAACAACATGCAGACACACATGCACTTTCCTCCAACCGACTGAACCTCAAGCATGCACACTAATATCCGAAGAAGGGGAGGAGGAGGGGGGTTTACAGGGGTACAATGGATCACTTAACATGAGGGAACAAACTCCCTTTTAAAGCAACGAAAACAGGCCCGGCCATAGCATTAAGCAGGTCCGAATAGTTTGTGGGGAACTCTCTCAACATACCTTAAGCTCCGGTGGATCTCTTCCTTACTTAGAGACCCTCCGTACGGCAAAGTGAAGCAAGTGCATATTAAGTGAAGCAAGTGAATATTAAACTACCATGGGAACAAACTCGTGCTCAGGGACGAAAACAAGCTTAGCAAACTTATTAGCAACTTCTCATTTCATTTCAATATATGTATATCAAGCATTGTGGGTAATAATACCTGGGGATCCTAAGACCCGCTTGAGTTGTGTGGGCTTCTCCTTGCAACGAAGCAAGAGCTGGAGCACCTTCCTTCTTGCTCCAACAGCGACCACAGCAACCGGCCTCCGCTTGCTTGTGTGGGGATGAAGAAGAAGCAAGAACAGGAGAGTGTCGGATCAATGGTGGGGGGGGGGGGCTTGGGGTGGCCCAGGTGACCGAGACAGGTAGGGTTCGGATGGGAAGAAGCTTGGGCACTGCACCTTAAAAATCTTCAACCGAAGCTCTCCAACCTCAAAAAATGTCTGAACCACAAAAAATGCCGAACCCCCTGCAATGAGGACTCTCGCGGCTTTTATAAGCAGGGGAAAAAGGGGTGCCGCTCACCTTGGCGCCCAGCTCAAGGTGGGCGCAAGCCCGCTCGCCACGTCCGCGCGAGCGGCATAATGATGACATTTCATTAAATGCCGCCGCTCGCCGGTCGAAAAATCTTTAAAATTCGGATTTAGTCCCTGACAATTTTTGGTAAAATCCGATATTCTCGGATTTTTACAGATTTAGTCCCTGGGATATTTCGAATGTTCGGATATTTACGGATTTAATCCCCGAGATATTTTCCTGCGCAACTCGCCACGTGTGCAGCTTTTTGCCACGTGCGCAGATTGCCGGTTTTGCTGCCCGGGAATTTCGTCAGCTCATATTTCCTTCATCCGGACTCCGATCTGGGCAAACTTAGTTTCATTAGAATCGTATCGGAGCCCTCCATCCCATGACCTAGGGGTAGGCCTCCGGATCGGATTTTAGCAGAAAGTCAACTTTTGGCTCTGCTCAGGTCTGACCGCCCGCAGAACCTTCATCCGGACCCCGATTCCTGCAAACCCAGTTGCGTTGGAACCGTGTCGAGATTCTCTATCCAATGACCTAGGGTTAGGCCTCTGGATCAGATTTTAGCAGAAAGTCAACTTTTGGCTCTGCTCAGGTTTGACCTCCCGCAGAACTTTCATCCGGACCCCGATTACTGCAAACTCAGTTGCGTTGGAACTGTGTCGAGATTCTCTATCCAATGACCTAGGGGTAGGCCTCTGGATCGGATTTTAGCAGAAAGTCAACTTTTGGCTATGCTCAGGTTTGACCGCCCGCAGAACCTTCATCCGGACCCCGATTCCTGCGAACTCAGTTGCGTTTGGAACCGTGTCGAGATTCTCTATCCAATGACCTAGGGGTAGGCCTTTGGATCGGATTTTAGCAGAAAGTCAACTTTTGGCTCTGCTCAGGTTTGACCGCCCGTAGAACCGTCATCCGGACCCCGATTCCTGCAAACACAGTTGCGTTGGAACCGTGTCGAGATTCTCTATCCAATGGCATAAAGCGAGGTGGCCAATATTCACTTGATCAAAAAGTCAACTTTTCACCCCTTAGGGTTTGACTTCCTGTCCAGGGTTTGCATTTTTGGTTTTTCTGGGAGCGCAAAAATGAGGTGCTTACACAAGGTTTTTTATGATTTTAGCAAGCTTTCTATTTTTTGCATGAACATACACTTGGCAACCACTTCGTTTGGATGAATGGGGGTGCCTAACACCTTCCCCCGTTCATAATCTAATCCCCTTACCCATCTCTGGATTTGATTTTCAAGTAGGATTATTTTTATCCTAGAATGTTTCTTTTTTTCACTTTTTGCTTATTTTTGATCCTTTGGTGTCCATTCTCACCTCAAAATCATGAATGGTGGCGACTCTCCCAATTTTTGCGTTGAGCCCGTGTGTTGACGGAGGGAAGATCATTCCGGTGATTTTTCCCATGTCTCACAACTGGCGACTCTGCTGGGGACTTGTGGATTTAAGCCATTTTTGTGTATTTGTTCATGTTTTTCTCTACTTTTGAATGCTTGCTATTTTTGTTTACTTCATTTGTGCATATTGTTATATTTCAAATCAGATTAGGATGCTTAGGAATTTATATGGATCAAAAGCATGTATGTGTGGCTTGATGTTGGCTAGAAATGTGTCTAGAAGAAGCCTATTTTGAAACATGATTTGGATGTGTTTTGTGATAACATGCTCTAATTTAAGTTGTCATGCCATAAAAAAGAAATTTTCGAAATCTGGAAATTTGGTGTAAATTTTGAGTATTCAAGCATGTTTCCCATGAATAATGCTTTTTGTGCTTAATGGTTGTTTTATACCATGATTTGGACTTGGGGGTATGGAATGACATGAGTTGAGCATGAAAACAATGAAAAAAATCTGAAATGCTTGGTGGGAATTTTGGGGATTTTCAAGCATATGTTTCCCAAGCTAAAAGCTTTTTATGTCATATTGTTAGCTTCTGGGTTTTAGGCTTGGATTTGGGCATAAAACAATGTCACTTGAGCATCCAATTGAAAAAAAAAATCTGGAAATTTTAGTGTATCTTGGGGTGATTTCAAGCATGTTTTACCTCATTGAAACACTTTTGAACCATGTCAAGTAGTGCTAAAAGTTTAGGCTCCAATTTGGGTAGAAATGGTACACTTTGAGCATGAAAAAGAGCATGAAATCTGGAATGTTAGGAATGCTTGTGGGTTTCAAGCATGCTTACATGATTTAATTGTTGTTTGTACAAATAACATATTTTTTATACCACTTTTTGGGCATGTAATATTTTTTGTGCATATTTAGTTGTTTTGGTGCTTGCTTGCTTGTATTTAGCTTCATTATTTTTGTCATATGTACCTTGGCTTGAAATTGAATGCATGGCTACGAAAAAGAGTGGCAAGGGGCTGGGACGTTGTGAATGTTACCACAATTTAAAATTGCACTTGGGCCCTTGAAACAATTTGCACAGCCTACCCTTTACCTATTAGGAAGTTGAACCATGAATGTGTGTAGCTTGGCACACCGAGGTCGTGACTTCGGAAAGCGAAAGTGAAAACATTTACCTTAGAATTTGAGTCAATGATGTGATGACAATGGGATCTGTGATTCGATTCCGGGCATCACTAGACTTGAGTTCTAAGTTGCCAATTAAGCCAAAACCCAAAAACCATACGCTTGAAGGTGGAGAAACACGTTTTCAGCTAAAAGTACACAATTGCGTTTGGGGAATTGGGTGTAAATGTGGGAAGGCCGTTTGCATGTTTTACAGGCCAAGGTATAATGTGAATAGCATATTGAATGAAGGTAATACAAGGTGGCAAGGTAAAGCCATGTTCTTTTCCTAAATTTAGGGAATTTTGCAAGTATGATGCCCAAGCCCAATTTGAGGCAAGTTTTGAAGGTCAAATTAAGGTGAACATCAATTGGGAATGAAAAAAAAAACTAATCGGGTGAAAGAAATGAGTCAAAAAGGGCCATTTCGGCAATAACCGGCAACTCAGGCCGGTTAATAACAACTCTATTCATATCCGGTATGTATTTCCGGATACAAAGGCATATGCGTGTATCCGGTTAGGGTGACCGGATACAATAAGGCATATTCTTATCCGGTATATTATACCGGATACGTTCAAAAAATGCACAAATTGACTGTTTAGCCCAAATTTTCAGAATAAAATGCCTAAAACACTGTGGATAATCCTTAGGCACCCCGAAAAGAACATAAGAAATGTTCCCAAAAATACAAAACCAAAAAAAAAATACAAAAAAAAAAGAATAAAATAAAATATTCTTTCAGGATTTAACCTAATTTTGAAAATCAAAGAGGGAGCCAAGGTGTCATATTTTTTGATACCAACTCAATTCAAACATGTGTCAGTCAAACTTTTGAACTTGAAAACTGAGAAAATTCAGCAAATTTGAAAAAATAAATAGAAGAAAAAAAAAACCTTTGGTTGGTTATTTTTATCAATCAAATCAAAACATTTGAGGGACACTTGGAAGCCCTAGAATATTCCAAGAAACCTTTGGTTGGTTATTTTTATTAATCAAATCAAAACATTTGTGGGACACTTGGAAGCCCTAGAATATTCCAAGAAACCTTTGGTTGGTTATTTTTATCAATCAAATCAAAACATTTGTGGGACACTTGGAAGCCCTAGAATATTCCAAGAAACCTTTGGTTGGTTATTTTTATCAATCAAATCAAAACATTTGTGGGACACTTGGAAGCCCTAGAATATTCCAAGAAACCTTTGGTTGGTTATTTTTATCAATCAAATCAAAACATTTGTGGGACACTTGGAAGCCCTAGAATATTCCAAGAAACCTTGGTTGGTTATTTTTATCAATCAAATCAAAAAATTTTGGGACCCTTGGAAGCCCTAGAATATTCCAACACAAAATCCAAAAAAAAAAAAACACAAAAAAAATCTGGATTGGTGTTCACCTAACCTACTGGTTTACATGTATAGGGGCGTGACTCAAGTTAAATGGAAGCTAACATGTTCTGTTCATTTTTTCCTCAGGTACATTTACTTTCAACCCAGGTGCACTTATCTGTAGTCATTGCTCCCGTGACCAGATCCAAAGCAAGAGCCATGAATACTGAAGAGAACCAAGCCCAAGCTACTGTCCCCGCTCAGGACTTTACTCAGCTGCAGGAGCAAGTGGCCGGTCTAGCCAAAATGCTGGGAGATTTACTGGCGGCTCAGGCCCAGCAAGCCCAAGCCCAAAATCAGGTGTCGACTTCTCATCAGGCACCACCACCTCAGGCTTACATTCCGCCTCCGGCTCAACCCATGCCGGAGCCCATTTCTGAACCAGTCCCTGAACCCATTCTGATCAGGGAAAATACAGCGGAGTCTGAGAAAGAGCTGGAAAAAGAAAAGGCGAGGGATGAGATGGAAAAGAAAATGCTGCTGAGGATAGAAAGAATCCAGGCAGAGCTAAAGGAAGTGAAAGGCGGAAGTAGCCATGGAGGCACCACCTTTGAAGACCTGTGCATGTACTCGGATGTATGTCTACCGGCTAAGTTCAGGTGCCCAGACTTCGACAAATTTGATGGCACGGGCTGCCCATTAAGCCATTTGAAACTATACTGCGGGGCCCTATGCCAATTTGGCCAGGATGATGGCATACTTATCCAACTCTTTCAGAGGAGTCTAACCGGGTCAGCCCTTCGGTGGTTCGCTACAGTGGACCATGGAAGGATTAGAAGGTGGAAGGACTTGGCCGATGCTTTCTTGGACCAGTACAAGTTCAACTCGGAGATTGTGCCCGACCGGTACGACATGATGAGGATGACCAAGGGCAAAGATGAGCCAGTACGGCAACACGCCAAGAGGTGGAGAGAGGCCGCCTCCCAGGTCAGGCCACCTATGCAAGAGCCGGAGATGATCTCCACATTTATGGGCACACTGGGGCAGCCTTTTACAACCATCTGGTGGGTCAGATCACCACCAACTTTGCAGCCCTAGTGCAGGTGGCGGACCGGATCGAGGAAGGGGTCAGGTCAGGAAGGCTGATAGACTACTCTACTCTGACTAGGCAGTCTGATTCCTCGGCCTCCATGGCCCAGAAGAAAGGGGCCGGATTCAAGAAGAACGGGGCCCGAAAAGAAGGGGAGGTGAACCTAGTCCAGGCTCCTCCCGCCAAGAAGCCACTTCACGTCAACATCTCTACACCCCAACAGGCCCAGCAGTCGTACCAGACCCCGCTGAATGTCAACTTCTCTCCCTCTGTGCCAGCTAACACAAGGAGGACTTTTTCCAAGGAAGAGAGGGAGGCCTGGTTCGTAGCAAGAAAGAACCGAGTCTTTACTCACCTTCCGGTATCTCTTTCCCAATTATTGCCAACCCTGCTGAAAGGGGAATATGTGACCTTGAAGGAACCAAGCCCGAATGCCACTAAGGGAAGGAATTTTGATCCGGCAGTCACTTGTGACTTCCACATGGGTGCACCGGGGCACTCTACAGATGCTTGTTGGGTGTTGAAGCATGCGGTCCAGGACCTGTTGGACCAGAAGGCCTTAGTGTTCAACACTGCTGCACCGGCCCCGTCCGGGAATGATATTGGGCAGAACCCTCTGCCTTACCATAATGGGGCAGGACCATCCAACTCCATCACAGCCATATCCACCACCAGAAGGGCCTTTGACCCATCACAGCTCATAGCTCCAGTAGGGACCACTGTCCAGGTCCGTTTCTTCCAAGAGGAGGACGAAGAGGAGATCAACATGGTCTCCCAAAAAAACAATACAGCTGCTGAGGACATAAGTTCCTCTTTAAACCGGGTCTCATCTCTTATGACCCAGATGAATACTACAAGGCCCACATTGGTCTTCAATTGCAGTCCACCCATTGATTCACCATCCAAGCCGTCTAAGGCTCCACTGGTCATCAACCTTGACCCCACCACTGCTTCCATCACTTCTTCTGTCCCCCCGAAATCCAAACTTCAACCTTTGGTTGTGAATGTTCAGCCAGCCCAGACTATCCCTAAACCGGCCCATACATCCCGGTCCAAACTCCAGCCATTAGTGGTTAACATCCCCAAACTAGCCTATTCTGAGGCCGCTGTATCATGGAACTACGGCGAGGGAATCACGGCTACGGTTCCAATGGTCAGGAACCAGAACCAGGAGGAGGTGAACCTCATAATGAGGTCAGGGAGATGTGCAGGGGGTGAAGAGAAAGAAAAGGAGACAGAAGCAGAAAAAGAAAAAATAGAAAAAGAAAATGAAAAAAGAAAACAAAAAGGAAAAATTAAAGTGGGAGAAGACACCCCCCAGGGTGCAGAAAATGAGGCAGCCGACCTCATAAAAATAATAAAAAAGAGTGAATTCAATCTTGTGGATCAGTTGAACAAGGTCCCGGCCCAGATTTCAATACTGGGCCTTTTGCTGAATTCCGAAAAGCACAGGGATGCATTGTTAAGGGTGCTACAGAGTGCACATGTATCCCAGACCATTGATCCAGACCAGCTTGGCAAAATGGTTGGTCAAATCTTGTCACATAATGTGATAAGTTTCTCAGAGGGTGAGATCAGCCCAGGTGGGTATTATCATGTGGACCCTTTGCACATCACAGTGCTTTGTAAGGGCTGCATGATTGCACGGGTTTTAATTGACAACGGGTCGGCGTTAAACGTTTGCCCGTTAATCACTTTTACCAAGCTTGGTCTGGACCAGTCAAGGATCAAGCAAAATGGGCGGATAGTTAGGGCTTTTGATAGCTCCAAGACCCACTCCCTAGGGGAGATTGAACTGCCGGTCACAATTGGGCCGAATATCTTCAACATCACATTTGAAGTGATGGATATACCAGCAGCTTTCAATCTGCTCCTAGGAAGGCCGTGGATACATTCGGCTAGGGCAATACCATCCACGCTCCACCAAAGAGTGAAGTACATAAGAGGGCAAAGGGTGATAACAGTCGTAGCCGAAAACTTGGTGCCGCCCATCGTGTCACCTGACGTACCCTTGATAAATGTGGACTTAACTGTCGACAAGATTGCATTCCACTCATTCCAATTTGAGGCGGTCAATTACATACCTGGGGGGTGTGAGAAAAAGAAGGAAAAGGGGACCACTGCAGAAAAAATGGTCAAGAAAGTGATGGAGAAATACCACTTTCACCCAGGGAAAGGCTTGGGGATCAATCTGCAGGGTATGGTGGAGCCAATCACGGCTAAGAAACTAGTCCCAAGGGTAGGGTTGGGCTTCAAGCCCAGAGGTTGGAGGAGAATGAAGCACGAAGAAGGGGAGAGCAGAAGCAAAGGAAAACTCCCGCATCTGAGGGTGAACTTTCCAAAACCCTCCTATATAATCCAAATTTCTCCTCCCATGGACCAGTCCAAGCCTCCATACCACAACCTCAACCCATTTCAAAAGCCTTTTGTTTCGGCCCTACAACCCTATAACCCATCTCCAATACTGGGAGCAGCAGATGGGCCTGGGCCACAGCCCGAGCAGCAGTTGGACTATTCTGAAGATGTTGGGGCCTTCTTCACCATGACTGAAGGCAAAAAGACTGATGGTGACATGGACCTGCCATTCATTGACTGGGCCGTAGTGAAGATTCCAGAGGAGGTCACTTCTGGATTGAGCCCCGTAGCAGAAAAGGGCAATACCCACCCGGTGATGATGGCATTGGATGCTGGGCTTGAGGAGCAGACTTTCCCTATTTCCCCTGCTCCCCAAAATTTTGTAATGAACAATTGGGAGGAAACTCCCCTTACCTTTGAAGCAGCGTCGGTTCGGCATACTGACACGGCTTCCAAAAAAAAACTCCAATAGTGGATTGCCATTTCCCTGAAGGTTCTAATGGGCCTTCGTCTTCAGGGGGATTATGTTTAGAAGGCTCACAAAAAACCCAAAAAGATTTTTCTATTTTTTCGAGAAAATTTAAATTTTTCAAAAAGGTCCAAACCACTTATGAACCATATAATCAGACCGAATTGGACCAGGTTGAATATGACTTCGACTTCGAGCTCGACTTTGATTTCATGGGGGTCGAAGAAGAGACCGAGGTCGAAGGAGAAGACGTTCCAAAAGAAATTGAATACCAATTGGAACGTCATGAAAAGGGGGTCCAACCTAATATTGAGGAGACATATCCATAAACCTTGGGACCGAAGAGGACCCAAAAATTGTGAAAATCGGGTCATACTTGTCTGATGTGCAGAAAAATGAAATGTCATAGTTCTTGGCAGATTACAAGGATGTGTTTGCTTGGTCGTATCGGGACATGCCGGGGTTGGACACTGACATGGTGGTGCACAAGTTGCCAATTTTGCCAGGGGTTAAGCCGATTAAGCAGAAGCTGAGAAGATTGAAGCCGGAATGGACCTTGAAGGTCAAGGACGAAGTGGTCAAACAGTTCCAAGCCGGATTTTTGGCAGTCTCTACGTACCCTGAGTGGCTCTCAAACATAGTGCCGGTACCAAAGAAGGACGGGAAAGTCCGAATGTGCGTGGATTATAGAGACTTAAACAGGGCAAGCCCAAAGGACGATTTTCCGCTTCCACACATCGACATTCTGGTCGATAATACTGCGGTACATAGCCTGTTTTCCTTCATGGATGGTTTCTCAGGATATAATCAGATCAAGATGGCGAAGGAAGATCAAGAGAAAACAGCATTTATCACACCTTGGGGCACATTCCACTACACGGTCATGCCGTTTGGGCTCAAGAACGCTGGGGCAACATACCAGCGGGCCATGACTGCACTATTCCATGACATGATCCACAAGGAGATGGAGGTCTATGTGGACGATATGATTGCCAAATCATGCAAAGAGGAGGACCACTTGATCAATCTGAAGAAAGTGTTTGATCGGCTCAGGAAGTACAGTCTACGGCTTAACCCGGTTAAGTGCGTCTTTGGGGCTACATCAGGGAAGTTACTGGGGTTTATAGTGAGCCGAAGAGGAATTGAAATTGACCCGGCAAAAGCCAAGGCCATAATTGAAATGCCAGCACCCAGAACCGAGAAGGAGGTCAGGGGCTTTCTTGGAAGGATTCAGTACATAAGCCGGTTCATAGCGCAGCTCACTGCTATCTGTGAACCAATTTTCAAACTTCTAAGGAAGGATAACCCGACGGTCTGGAATGAAGATTGCCAGCAGGCCTTTGATACAATCAAGGAATATTTACTGAACCCGCCGGTACTAGGGCCACCAACTCCAGGAAGACCACTGATCCTGTACTTGTCAGTGTTGGAAACGTCGATGGGATGTGTCTTGGGGCAGCATGATGAGACTGGTAGAAAAGAAAGGGCAATTTACTATCTGAGTAAAAAATTCACGGAATATGAAGCCAAATACTCACCATTGGAAAAGACTTGCTGTGCTCTAGTGTGGGCCACTCAGAGGCTAAGGCATTATTTCCTTAGTCACTCCACACTATTGATATCCTGGATGGACCCGTTGAAGTATTTATTTGAGAAACCGGCACTGACTGGCAGGACGGCAAAGTGGCAACTGCTACTGTCCGAATTTGATCTCACATACATCATCCAGAAGGCGATCAAGGGTCAAGCCATAGCTGATCACCTGGCTGCACATCCTTTGCCAGAATATCAACCCTTGAAGACCAACTTCCCAGATGAGGCAATCCTGTACACTGAAGAGGAGGACAGTGAGAGTTCTTGGTAGATGTTTTTTGATGGGGCCGCCAACATGAATGGTAATGGAATAGGGGCAGTCTTGGTTAAACCAGATGGTTCACATATCCCTATTGCAGTAAAGCTGAGATTCCAGTGCACTAATAACATAGCAGAATATGAGGCATGCATAATTGGATTGCAAGCAGCCATGGATCATGGAGTAGAGGAACTTGACGTATACGGGGATTCGAGTCTTATCATCTTCCAAACAACTGGTGAGTGGAAAACCAAGGATCACAAGTTGATCCCCTATCACCAGTATTTGGAAGAAATAAGCACAAATTTCACTCGAATTTTCTTCAACTATATGCCAAGGGCTAAGAATCAGTTTGCGGATGCTCTAGCAACCTTGGCTTCAATGGTCAGCATACCAGAAGGAGTAGACATCAGACCGCTGGAAATTGAGGTTAGAGATGAACCGGCTTATTGTTTCGTTCTAGAGGGAGCACCAAAAGAAGAAGCACCATGGTTTCAAGATATCAAGAATTTCTTGAATAATCGGAGTCTGCCAGAAAATGCCACTGCTACTGAGAAGAGGACAATACAGAGGTTGGCGGGTCAGTTTCTGCTAAGTGGTGGACATGTGTACAAGAGGTCACATAACGACATTCTGCTAAGATGTGTAGCCAAGGCTGAATCGGAAAGGTTGATCGAGACGGTACATGGAGGAGTCTGTGGGCCCCATATAAATGGACACATGTTGGCGAAGAAAATCCTGAGGCTGGGATATTACTGGACAACCATGGAGCATGATTGCTGTATACATGTCAGGAGGTGCCACCAATGTCAGATATATGCAGATAATAAGCATGCACCCCCAGGTAAGCTGCACAACATGACATCACCCTGGCCCTTCTCTATGTGGGGCATAGATGTCATCGGCATGATCTCCCCTAAAGCATCGAACGGACACAGATTCATCTTGGTGGCAATTGATTATTTCACTAAGTGAGTGGAAGCAGCATCATATGCAAATATCACAAGCAACCATGTGATCAAATTTTTGAAGCACAATATCATTTGTCGCTATGGACTGCCAAATGCCATAGTATCAGACAACGCTTCAAATATTAAGAACAAGGACATGAAGAAGATGTGTGAGCAGTTTCAGATCACCCATCATAAGTCAGCTCCGTACAGGCCAAAAATGAATGGGGCAATGGAAGCAGCAAACAAGAACATAAAGAAAATCATTCAGAAGATGGTAGTGAGCTACAAGGATTGGCATGAAATGCTGCCACTTGCTCTACATGCCTACAGAACCTCGATCCGGACTTCAACTGGGGCAACCCCGTACTCCCTAGTCTATGGGATGGAGGCAGTCTTGCCCGTGGAAGTGGAGATCCCATCACTCCGAGTGCTCATGGAAGCAGAACTAGAAGAAGCCGAATGGGTCCAGTCGAGACATGATCAACTTAACCTGATAGAAGAAAAGCGGTTGAAAGCGCTTTGCCATGGACAGTTGTACCAAAAGAGAATGGCCCGGGCCTACAATAAGAAAGTGAGGCCCAGAACTTTCCAAGAAGGAAACTTAGTGCTAAAGAAAATCTTACCATTTTTGGAAGACCCTCGTGGTAAGTTCAAGCCCAATTGGGAAGGCCCATATGTCGTCAAGAAAGTCCTATCAGGGGGAACACTCATCTTAGCAGAAATGGATGGGTCAGGTTTTCCTAAGCCCATTAACTCTGATGCGGTAAAAAGGTATTTCCCTTGAGTGAATATTTCTGGGAAATGATCCGAGGCCATTTTTCTTTATTTCCTTCAAAAATTTTAATCCCTAGTCTAGCCAAGTTGAGCTGGTTCGTTTCTTTGATAAACCCAAACCGGATTTACAGTCTTAAATTGGGGCAAAACAAATTGGGGCAAAGTAAGGAAAGAAAAAGAAAAAGAGAGGAAAAGCAATGGAAATGGCAAATGAAAGCCAAGTGTGAAAAAAGATGCAAAAAAAAAAGCAATTTGGGGAAAAATGGGTAAATTTATCATGACTGTAAATCCGGTTGACCTATCTCCACACTTGAAAAATTTTGGGCCTTTAATACCCTTTCTTTCATAAACTGAGCCTAGCCTTTATTTCGTCCTATTTTTAAGCCCTCGGTGATCTTAGCTTGTTCATTCAAATATCAGAGTAAGATGGGTGATGACGGAATTCAGAAGCCGGCCCTAGTGAAAACCGTAACTGGCGCTAGGGGCAATATTAGCAAAAAGGCAAAAAGAAAAAAAAACAAGAAAAATGAAAGAAAATCAGAGGTTGAGTTGATCATGAGGATCTGAGCCTTAAGCAAAGTTGGCATGAGCAGAATGGGGCAGTTTTGGCATTTGGGAATGACTCTAAAGGTCCTAAGATGGACGGTTCTGATCCCTCAGTATTTTGTGGACTACCCTTTTCATTATTTAACCTGGTTTTAATTCCTTTAATTATAGGTGATTAAGTGCATGGACCAAATTTCAAAAAAATAAAAAAAATATATAAAAAGGAAAAATTATACTTTGGCCAGTGATGATAAATCAAATACTTTTCATAAAACCTTTGTTTTTACAAGCATCTGAGCATTCTGAGGCCAATAATATAAAAACTTTATTTTGAATTAAATCCTTTGTCTTTCCACTATTGGAGTTTGCTTTTGTACAAAGGTAGAAAAAAAATAAAAAAAAAATGTGTGCAGGAAATAAAGCTAGTCTCTGTCTCCTAGCTGCTCCTCAAGCTCCCGAATCCGAACTGCCTGAGCTGCAATGACTCCTGAAGCCCCCTCTGCAGTGGGATCACTCAAGAAGGAAATGACCTCATCTGAAATGGCCTGCTTAATCCGCATACTCCTAAGGCTGGCCAAAGTATCCTGGTACTTCTGTCGGATCATACGGACCTCGAAGCAACGGGCCTGCCTCTGCTCCTCCAGCTTCTCTTCCACGGCAATACGGCGTGAGATCTGCTCCTCAAGCTGCCTCTCCAGATAAGTGCCTTGTATCCTGAGCTCCTGGGCCTCCCGTACCCATATCTGCTAAAGCCGCTTATGAGAAGCCCGCTCAGACTCTAGAATGTCCTCATAGGTGGGAGCCAAGACTATAGGAGGATCTTCGGGTACCGGGGCCTGAGTCTGTATCTGTTCCTTGATCCAGAAGAGATAATCCTTCACATGGGCTTCTGAGAAGACTGGACCATGCATGAAGCGGACATAGGACCACTCCTTCATCAACCAGGCATTCAGCTTCATAGAAAGGGGCCCAAGACAATTCTCACATCCACATGGGATGATAATCCCCTGGGTCGCACGGAACTGACGAAGGACCCGCAGAGGAAGATACAGCACCGCATGCTTCAGGCCCGCTAGGATCAGAAAGTTGCGGTCACGGAAGCTAATCACTGTCGCTGCATTTGGCTGATAAGTGCCAGGACATCTCACCTGGTCCTCCTGAAGTGAGCCCAAGAAAGTAAACCAGCCCTGTTTGCCCCCTGGAATATCGGGGCACCCCCTGTTGCTCATCAAGAAGGGGACTTTCAGACTCGGGAAGAAGTGTCGATTGATCTCTTCAATCTGGCTCAAATGATCAAGTAGCCAAAGCTGCAAAGGAAGAGAGATATGTCAGCACATTGTAAAAAAAAAAAAAAAAGAGGAAAAAAAAACAAGAAAAAAGCAAAAATGGCAAAAAGAAAGCCAAAAAGCAAGAAAAAAAAGAAAAAAAAATTTTTTTTTTTTACCTGCAGGATCTGGGCACATGCTAGAAAGCGTTTTGACTTCCTATTGTAGCAGTCGGTCAAGGCCTGATACATCCCAGCCAAAATCATGGGAGCCAACCTCTCCCGCTCCCTAACCTGGCATATCACTGAAATCAAGGCCAAGTCCACCTCATCATCATCCCGTGGGAAAAGCAACTGGTTGACCACTATCAGGGTCAACGCATTGAATCGGGCCTCCTTGTTCTCCCCTCTCAAAAGCTTCTCAGTCAAAAAAGCCTTAGATAGGGTCAAAAGGGTGTCAGAATCCCCCAAGTCCTTCTTCCCCATGCCCAAAAAGGTAGAAGCTTCCTTTTTGTAACTGGGCCTTAGAGGTGGATTCACCACCTTCTCATCAAACCTCAAGCCTAAGATGGTTTCCACCTCCTCAATGTTTGGGGTCATCTCATGGGTCCCAAAACGGAACAAGTTGAGATCAGGAACCCAATGACCAATCATGGCCTCTATAATCTCCCACCTGAAGGGAACCTTGGGAATAAGCAAAATGTGGCCTAGATTAGTAGTACCCCATCTCCTCTCCTCATCTAGGGTCATAGAGTTAACCCACCTTGTGTAAAAGGAATCCACAGGGTTGTACCTAGTGAGATTTGGGGGTTTTGATCTAAAAGGTTGTTTTGTAGGGGAGGCAGTGTGGACAGACAATAATGGGGCAAAAGATGATCCGGATTCCATTGGAGTTGATGGGAGCAAGTTAGAACTCAAGAGGAGGAAGAAAAGGGCGAAAAAGGGGGTTTTTAAACTCAAAAACTCTTAAAAAAATGCTCAAATCCCGAGGCTGGTTGCATTTATAGCATCTTTTAATGTATCCGGTTACTCAGACCGGATAACAAAGGTTTTATCCATATCCGGTTAAGTATACCGGATACAAAGGGGATCATGAGTATCCGGTATGGTATACCGGATACAAAGACCAGTCAATGTATCCGGTATATCAGACCGGATACAAAGAAAAAATGCAAAAAAAAGAGAGCTAAGGATGAAAAATCCGAATTTTTACCTGTTTTACCTGTGTACAAGTCATAATTGCATAAATTTAAAAACAAAAGATGTGCAAGACAAGAGAGAATGAATCAAAGTTTTTTTCATATATATATATGCAAGTTTTGGTACAATGATGATGAAAAAAAAAAAAAAACAGAAATCCTAATCTACTGCTACTGTGCAGGATCATCCACACGGCCTTGGCCACGTCCACCTCTACGGCCCCTCCCTTGAAGCGCTCTGCCCCTAGAGTAGGCAAGAATACGCTCGGCTGCATGGCGAGGATGCTGACCCACCACCTGCTGGAGCTGATACTCCAAGCAATACTCCTCGATGTCTGGGGGCAGAGCAGGAGCTGAATCTGGGGAGGAGACCTCTGGCTCAACAGCAACCGGCCCAACTGGACCCTCAGCCATAACAGGCTCTGCTCCCGCAGCTCCAGAAGGCCCGGCAGCAGAAGAATGGCTAGGAGCAGAAACATCTGGATCAACAAAAAAAAAATCAGAAATGAAAGCATCAGAATAAACCAAAGAGGAAAAATTAAAGAAAGCATACCAGGGATATCTACAGCAGGCACTAGGGGATCCGGATCCACCGGGTCAGCAGCAGGGACCTCCTCCGGCTCAGGAACTATCACTGGAGATGACGGATCAGCAGATGGGACATCCACAGGATCCGTAGCCCGAGCAGGAGACGGGTCAGGAATGAGGAAATCATGCTCGAAGGCAACATCCTGATCTGGGACCGAGCCCTGCACAAGTCAAACAAGCATATCAGAATAGCAGAAACAGGAAAATGAAAGAAACAAAAATATAAGAAGGCCAGATACCTGTCTAGCCTGAAGCTCAGCAACCAAGGCCTCCAGCTCCCTGATCCGGGCATCCCGCTGGGCCACAACCGCATCGTGCTCAGCGATCAGATCATCGATCGCAGCCCGCTGGCTCTCGAACCGGTCCCGAATGGTATTCAGCTCGTGTACCTGCCAACAAGAACAGAAGCAGGGTCAGAAATGCATAAGGGAGGAAAAGGGGATAAAAATATGAAGAGTACAAGGCTTACTGTGTCCTCATGGATCCGGATACGGATCCTGCCGATCTCTGTCACCCCGGCACGAGTGGGTCGATCCATCAAGCATCCTATAGAGACCCGCTGGAACCACTCTTCGTAATCTCCAGCTACTGTGAGCCCCTCTGCATTCAGGAAGTGATCAAACTGATCAACATCAAAACCTAGGAGGAGTGTGTCGGGACCCACAGGAGGAGGAGGGACGGGGATGCGAAGTGCGCTGGTGGGCTGGAAGTACAGGCGCTGTCCTAAGTACATCACCCTACCAAGCCTCCCGAGGAAGCACTGGTAGGGCTGACGTCGTCGATCTCTATCAAAGGCGTCCTGTACCGCCATCTCACGAGCCACTCCAACATCCACGTCATCAAATCGGGACAGGAGGAGCTGCAAAAAAGGAAACAGTCAGGTACAGTCAAGATACAGGAAAGGAAATAAAAGAAAAAAGATAGAGGACTTACATCAGATCGGCGGGCACGGTCTAAGTGCACCCGGGCAGTACGAGGCTGGCTCCTATCAGCATCCCGGACCTGGGCCGACCATCGCAAAGCCACTGGGAAATCTGCGACCTCAGGTACCGGGGATGGGCAGAAGAAGGTCATATAGGTGTACATGAACACCTAGCAAAAGAAAAATCACTCAGAAAAAAAATGAAGCATAAGGGATTAACCCAGACAGATGAATTCAATACCTGTAGAATCTGCCAGAAAAACCGGCTGCTGACTCCATCACCTCTCGGAGAGGCTAAGCCTCGAACCGCTCGGCACAGCCCGGCCAGGATGGTCCCATAGATGAGTCGGCCCCATGCCAGCTGATGGGTCTGATGAAGATCTCTCAAAGCATCCAAGAAAAGTGGGCTGACACCGGTGGTATCCTCCGGGAAAAAGCAGCTCCCAAGCATCAGCAAGAATACGTGCCGGAAGATAGGCACAAAGGTTGCATCCTCCACGGAGATGGTCTCGTGCCTCCTCTCAAAATGACGAGCCAGACTCTCCCGTAGCAAACTAATGGAGAGCCGGCCACTCCGCCCATCCCAAGCAGCAGGTGGCAGGGCCTGATATTCCAGAAGGAGGCCGATGTCCTCCGCAGAAGGTCGCTCCAAGACAAGGGTCCGCCCCGTCAAGGGAATGCCGGTAATCATCACAAAATCCGAGGGGCGGATCCCCAGCTCCACGTCCGGCAGATGGAACGACTGAGTCTCTGGGAAATATCTCTCCATCATGGCAAAAATGAGTGGACGGTCGGCTCTGAATGATGGAATGCTGAGGAAGTGATCCAGGCGGCACCTCCCAAACTCCCGCCTGAGTGCCGGGGAAAGCGACTGAGCTAACTCACTAAATCTGCCCCAGCTGCCTCGCAGATGAGAGGAGTGGTACGGAAGCGGCACATCTGCCCTGATGCACATGGAAGGGTGGCTATCCAAGCCACGGAGGAGCTCTGTATCATGAACAGAAGCCCTCAGCTCCTTAGAGACCCCTGCTAGAGCTACAGCAGTACCCTCCTGAGCCGTATCTCTGGCTCTGCCTCTGCCACGGCCTCTCTCGCCCTCAAGGGCCTGATCGTGAACTCTGCCTCGCCCCTGCGTCGACCACGAGCAAGTGCAACCACGGGCTAAATTTCAAGAGAGAAGTGTGAAGGTTGTGTGGGAAAGGAGAATAGAAGAAAGAAGAGAGAAAGAATTTTGAAAGCCTACCTCAGCAGAGCTCTCCCTGGAGACATCTAGCGGCTCCGACAAGGTGGCGCTGGAACTCGCCTCCGTCCGAGCCCGCGAAGAGGAGGGCTGATCAGCTGGGTCAGCCTCCTCTCTAACGCGAGAACGACTCCTAGCCATCTACACAGGGAAGTGTTTTATGAATTTCAAAGTTGGCTTTGCTTGCAGTTCACATCCAATTTTACATGATTATTTTTCAAAATTAACGTGAATTATGAATTTTACTGGGAAGTGAGGAATACTTCTGTTTCTAATCCTGAAACATTTCCTAAAAGATTCCTACAGTACTTAACATTTCCTGTATATTATGGTTCCAGGATATGAGAAGAGGGAAGGCTCAGGTATCAAAGGCAAGCAGAATTACAGAAATCCAGATTGGACAGTCAATTAAGAAAAATTCACAGCAAAATGGAAAGGGAGCAGAAGCTTTTAATCCCGGCAATACTGAAGCTAGAAAACATGCAAGTGGCAGATTACCACTAGCATGCAAATCAGGATTCAAGCCAAATTTTTGTAAGCATGGTATCATCATTTGCAAGCATTTCAAAGAAATGCAGAAATTCAGAATAGGCAATGGGCAATTTAGATAGAAATTACTGCTGTCAGAAAATCCAGGGGTCTTAACAGAGATACCGGTTAGGAGAATGGACTATAGCTAACACATACTATTGATCCAAGTCAATTATAGCAAAAAAAATTTTCAGCAGATCAATAAATGCTACTGATAGGCAGTCTGAAGTCAAGGTGAAAGAATCATTCCAGCAGAAACAATAAGGGAAACATCATCAGAGAATTGCAACGAATCAAACCAAAATTGGAAAACCAAAGTTTATGATTGTAATCAACAATTCAGCAGTCCAAAGCAAGCAATCAGGATTATCAAATCTCGGTGAAATAACAAGCAAGTCCCAAGTTATGCAGCTTATGATTGGGACAATAATCTCTGTTAAAGTAAGAACAGAAATTTGCAGTAACCATCAAATCCCAAGTATTATGCAATCAGAATAATCAAGTTGAGCATCTTCTGTAGAAACGAAAATTTCAAAGTAAGAACACTTACTTGAAAATTGCCGAAGGGGATGAGATGCTTACTGAGACAGATGATTGGGGAGCAGGTGCAAAGATGAAAGCTTAGGTGATCTTGGCACCAAGGTGTCAACCAAGGGAGAGAACCACCGAAAATTGGAAGAAATCGGGCTAGGGCTCGACTGCTGCCTTGAATGTGCGAACAACGAAGCCGCCGGAGTTACAGGTTGTCCCCGGCAGCAAAAGGAGCACTGGAGTCGTCGGAGATCGCCGGAGAAGAAGGAGGATCGTCGGTCGTCGAAGAAACAAAGCATGGGGCCGGTCTGAGTTATCGGAGAATGAAGAAAAGAAATGAAAAGTCGCGGTCGCGCGCGATTTAAGTAAACCTGGGGTATCCGGATACTCAGGCCGGATACAAACAAGGCCAGGTATATCTGGATACACATACCGGATACCAAAGAAAAAAAGAAAAAAAACAGAAAAAAACAGAAAAATAGGAAAAAACAGGAAAAAATAGAAAAAAAAACAGAAAAGGAAATGAAAAAAAAAACAGAAAAAAAGAGAAAAAGAAAAAAAAAAAAAAAGAAAAAGAGCAAACTTGTGCTATAATTCTTACTATTTTCTCAAAAATCCTATTTTTGTCTTGAAATCCACCTCACAGCCACAAGAGCTCTGTGGAATTTGGGACAACCTTGGGAAATGTGCCTAGTCAAAAGGATGATATCCACTCAACTTTCAACTTGGTTTGATAAAAAAATCAGTTTTTCAAAAAATCCTATTTTTGGGCTTAAAATCCACTTCATAGCTACGAGAGCTTAGTGGAATTTAAGAACTCTTGGAGAGATGCCCCCTTAAAGTTAGGGCTTTTTGGCAAATCTCCACTCAAAAATTGTTTTCTACAAAATTGAATTGAACCGAGCAAATCATGCTCAAGGGAAATGCAATTTGGGCTTGTCTACTCTTTGCAGCTCACTGCTTCGCAGCTCCCGCAAAGAGGGGCAGTTGTAGACACCCCAAATTGCACAAACAATCATCAAAAATCATTATCTCCTTGAAAGCCAGCACAGAAATTGAAGAAAATAAACTTTTACCTGTATCCGGATACTCAGACCGGATACAAGTACTCCTTCCTGTATCCGGTTACTCATACCGGATACATGTGAACCTTAGTGTATCCGGTACCATATACCGGATACCTTAAGGCCCTTGTGTATCCGGTCTGATATACCGGATACATTAAGTTTGCTCAAAATTAGGGTTTTCCGAGAGAAATCACTTGTTACCATCATGTCCCTCATTAAATGAGGGGAAATCTCGGAAATAACCTTAGGGTTAAGGTTGGGGGGTTCTAGACATTAAGTTGTGTCTACCAATGACCTTAGCCTTTGCCTATAAATAGGAGACTCCTCCTTAAGCAAAGGAACCAACTCTTGTTTTGAATTCTCGCAAAGAAGAACTCCAAGAGAAGAAGAAAACCGCTGCGGAATCGCCTCCAGAACTCAGGTAAGCCTTAACTTTTCTTTTTATTTTCTGTCTTTACATTCCTAGATCTAGATCTCTTCTTCTACCTTTCTGTAGTGTAAAGCCTTGTTTGCATGTGTGGAAATCCTTCCCCGGCTCAAAGTATCTCAAGACTCCCCTAGCCGTAAAACGTGAAGGCGGATCTAGGAGAAACGAGACTGGGGATTGACCCTAGTGCTAGAACCCATGTAGCATAAAGCCTTTTTGATTGATTGTAAACCGTTCCATATTCAAAGTACCCTTGATTATCTTGAAGAACCGTGTTTAACGGGGAGAGAGAACAGAGGGAAACGATAATGGAACGGAACCCTAGACTGTCTTAGAACCCTATTTGGATGAATATGTATGCATGCTATTGATCTTGTTTGTTTTTTTTTAAACTTGCACATACATATCACTATTTTGGCGGGATAGGCTCATATTTGGGGTTTATTGCATTTATTGTGATAAATCTCAAATAAATGGCCTCAATCAATTCTGGAATGCCTTTTGGATGATTTTTAAAGTATTTGTGTTCATCTTGCACGAATCACATATTGGTATCAATTTTCGGATTTGGTTTTTTCTTCAAGAATGGCTTAGCTTGACAGCACCTGTACCCCTACTTCGGACGCCCATAACTTCATCATCCGGATGAATTTTGGGGCAATTCTAGAACCATGGGAAAGGTGAGGCTGTCTAGTTTATGTCCACCAAATTTCACAAATTTCTATCTAGCGGAGTTTTGACACCTCTCTGTCGAAGTTGAGTGGACAGTTCAGGTTCAAGTACAGAACTTGTCACTTCGACAAACCGCCATGTGTTCGTTTTAAGTCCGATTCGAGTGATTTTTGTTTCTGAATACTCCTTTATGAGTCTATTTTCAAATCCAGTTAGTTTCATAATTTTTGAATTCCATTTGAATTATTGGTAGCCGATTTACTCAGAACTGGCATTTGTACTTTTCTGGGTAAATCTGTGATCTTCGGGGCCTGTTCGGGAGACCACCCCAGGCACATCCGAAGGGATTTTTGTATGAGGCTAGTTTCTTTTGAAAGATGGCCATACAGACTTCAATCACACCAAATTTCGTGGATTTTTATGAAGTGGATTTTCCTATGTAATTTTCTAAAGTTGCCCACTTATCACTTTTAAAAATCCCCAGCAGCAACTTCAAAGGAGTATAACTCCTAGGATTTTTATCGGAATGGATTGAAATTTTGCATGAGACTCTTATTTTCCCTAATCTTTCAAATGAATTTGGTTTGGTTTAATTTAAAATGGTATTTGAATGATTTTAAGGCAAATAGCATACTTTTTACTGAATTTTTCGGATTTGGTTCAACTTGGTTTTTTAGCAACTTGTGCTTTGATTTCCATCTTTTGAGATATTCCAGAAATGATATTGACATAAGAGAGGATCTAAAATCCATTTAGATCTTCATGTGAAAATATCATACATTAGTCCTTTTTCAAGGTTTTCTATGATTTTAGCAAGCTTTCTATTTTTTGCATGAACATACACTTGGCAACCACTTCGTGTGGATGAATGGGGGTGCCTAACACCTTCCCCCGTTCATAATCTAATCCCCTTACCCATCTCTGGATTTGATTTTCAAGTAGGATTATTTTTATCCTAGAATGTTTCTTTTTTTCACTTTTTGCTTATTTTTGATCCTTTGGTGTCCATTCTCACCTCAAAATCATGAATGGTGGCGACTCTCCCAATTTTTGCGTTGAGCCCGTGTGTTGACGGAGGGAAGATCATTCCGGTGATTTTTCCCATGTCTCACAGGCACCTTATTGCCCGGAGGGTTTTTCTCTTTGAGAGTTCTCTTAGAGTTTTCCCTTCGTCACCAAAATTGTTTGTGTTGGCTCTTCTTTATTTTGCAATTTTGTGTGATGGATTGTTAATTGCTCAGACTTGTGCATGCCTATTAATTAAGAACTTGTTTTTAATTGATAGAAATTTTATTCCGCATTCGGTTTCACCTATTCACCCCCCTCTAGGTGATTTAGAGTCTAAACTGTCTTTTTCAGGAAGGATAAGAAAAAGTCGTTCTATTGGATTTCTAATAAATCCTATCAATAAAATTGGAAAAAGAAAAGAGTGATGCAAAACATAATTATATCAAGATTTCATTTGTCATGTTAAATATCTCCCCTAGCAAAATCATCATCATAGAAAGATGGCAATAAAAATAGAAAAGGAAAAGGTAATGCATATCTCTTCTTCTTGCCTCTTTGTGCCATTTGATTTTTCAATCTCCAGTAGATATATGTCCAACTATAAGCATAACATAGAAGAATTCGATATTAATGATTTTCACAGAGATATCAAATATGATGATATGTGAGCAAAACAAACCTACATCATTATAAAAATAAATAAATAAATTGAAAAGGCTAATATCTATTATAGAATTGATAAATATTACACGTTATGTTACTTCCTTGATTAGCTCTGTATGTTATTTTTATTTGCCAATGGGTGACTTGAATATTTTAAACTACTCATTATCCTGTAATAGATACTTCATAAATAGATGTACAAAAAACTTGCTTTCATATTTGATCACACAAATATGAAACCTCATTAGAATTCTCTTTTACCAATAGAAAAAAAGAAAAAAAATCCCATGCAAAAGTAAATTTATGCACAATAATTATTGTTTTGATTGCTATTGTATTGTAACAAATATAATTAAGGAATAAATCTAGACCTATATTTAATTTTTAGATGTGCAATATAATTTTAAGGATCTAAGAGAAAGAAAGCAAAAACAATACTTTCGGTTGTTACATAATTTATACATCCTATGGTCTAGATACTGACCTAGATTTTTCAAAATATATTTCTTTCGCAACTTTCAGTTCCATTAGTCACTTTCTTATGCTTGAATACGATATATATATTTCATACGACTAATTTAATTATCAAATTATAGTTAAGTGACACTTCATCTAACTAGGCAATATGATTGCTAGGTCTCCAAAGCTTAAATTTTAAATATCAGCTTCCATATTTTGTAACATTCTTTTCCAATATTTTATAACATTCTTTTTCCATATAAATATAACACTATCATTCTAAGATAGTCTAATAAGCACTTTGTAAATGTAATCTATTTACATATTTATCTGATTAATCAATAATAAAAATATTTAAATTCATAAATTCCCTTATAAAATTATGTTATTCATATTAAAGACCCTGGAAGGTACTATCCTTTAATAATTTAATTTGATGCTAAAAGATGACTAATGAAAATGAAACTAAAGATGAGATATTGTAATTATGGAAAACATATAAAAATTGGTCATTCATAAGCTGATACTTCAAACATAAGTAACTAAAAAGGAAAAGAGAGAACAAATGCATTAGTTGTAGGGGTGGCAATACTATGGGCTAGGAAACCCAATTAGGCCAAATTCTTAAAAGGTTTTATTTTTTATTTATAGCTAAAAAGTCCTACAATTTATGTATTATTATGTTCTTAAAAATCTTGCTGCATATTTTCAAAAACTCACTCAAAAGCACACACAAGAGCAATCATATGACTGGTTTAAAACAGATTAAGCTTACAAGGCCCAATGGGCTGTCTTGGTTGTCTACATGAGATTAAGGAATTGAAGAAAAGAAACCCAAAAAAAAAGGGTAAAAGCCACCTGACTTTTTTTTTTTAAATCAAGACACTCAAAAGGACTCCTATAAAGAGATGCACCAAATTTTGAAAGTGCAAAGGGAAAATTAGGTGAAACAGATTCAGTAGTATCTTTAACGTGATCAAGAATACTTGCCTTTTCTCCTCTCTATCTCTTGTTTGTAACTCGATGGACAGATCTGGCCAGTTACAGACATCAGATCACATTCAGGTAGACAAAAAGGCATGAATAACGGAAAGAAAGATATGAAGCAAGGGACCTAGAGAGATCTCGAGGGAGGAAAAAATTAGTTTTGGATACACTTAGTACCACACACGGTCATCTCTTAGTAACCCCTCGTCCGAAACTCACATATCCTTTGGGACGAAATGGTCTCTCATGTTTGCATGCGTTGTCCCCTGCTTCGGCCATGAGATGCTAGCATGTGGATCATCTCATGGCCAATGCTTTTTTATGTGGGCCAAAGAGGTGGCCATGAGATGGTCCACATGACAGCATCTCACGGCTGAAGCAAGGGACCATGCCCGCAATCATGACATACGATTTCATCATCAACGAAAAAGACAAACTCTTTTTTATTTTATATCCTAACGAGATCTAGGGATAGCAACGGTTTGGTTAAAAAGCGAACTGACCAAACCTATCAGGGTCATCTCCAATAATCGGTTTCAGTTCGGTTTTGGTTTTTAACTGAAAAAACCGACACGATTTTAGTTCGGTTATGGTTTTAAGGGAAACTGAACCGAAATCGAACCGACTACGTAGTGGTAGTTATTAAAGATTTAAGAGATGGTATATAATGATGTGTTGGAAAAGGGGATGACGTGTCCCTCCTAGAATTGAATGGTCTTGAATAGTTACCGAAACAAAAAAAATTCACTTTTACTTTTTCTTTTCTATATTACTTTGGAATGAATTCTTTTGATATAGTTTCGCATTAGCAAGTCGCTATGCTGCCATTATTTTCACAAAGAAGGTGTCAAGAAACCTGAAAAACATAAATAAACTCTAGTCCATGCTGCCATGTTCAGTGAGGGTTTGAGGCGTGTGGGCGATTTTTTAGGCGACCGCCTTTTGATTTTGCAGATTGGCGTGTGGGTCGAGGCAACCTCCAGGATTTGGGTCTTTTCGGCGGTTTCTATCGTACTTTGATAGCGGTTTTCCATCTGCTTAGCTGTTTCGTTGTATCTCTCTGTCCCGCACCTGGTGTTGCTCTCGTTCTCCACTGGTTCTACCTGCATCTGTTTCTTCGTCCATTATCTGTTTCTCCGCTGGTTCTACTCTCTGCTGGTGCTCCATCTTCCTCCACCCACCCAACCACCTTCTTTGTTCCTCTTCTACTCCTTCGTTTCCCTAAGGTACCCATCGTTACTTGTGTCCTTCGTCGGGTCTGGTGGTTGTGATTTTCTCATCTCTGCTTTTCGCCGTTTGGGTGTCGTTTCCTGTTAGGTCTTATGTTTTGTGCTATGAACTAACTCTCTTCTTTCCTGTGTGAGGTTTCCGGTTTTTTTCCTTGTCCAATGGAGGATATGGCAGCGAGGTTCCAACAGTTGGGCATTCCTCCTAGATCAGGAAAGGTATTCAACCTTCTGGGCTCTGAGAAGGATAGGCTGCTATCCAAATGGCAGTATCTTCTGGTTTTAGAGGTTTTCAACGCGTCCCCTTCTCTAAACTCTGTGAGGAACTTTGTTGAAAGAGCATGGAAAGCAATTCACATTTCATCTTTATCTCAAATCTCTTCAGCGAGGTTCCTCATTGCGGTGTCATCTCGTGATGAACAGCAAGTGCTTCTGGACTCTCAACCGTGGTTTGTGAATGGGTCATTGTGCTTGATGGATAAAGTGACCAGTGCGGAGGAGTCTGAATCGCATATGTTCAATCATTTCACGATCTGGATGCAGCTTCATTACCTTCCCCGTTCGTTGCTAGATGACCACTTTCTGCAACGTCTTGGCAATGAATTTGGCAATACGCTCGAGATTGATCTTCCAACCACGCCAGATTTTGTGCATGCATGCTTGCGTATGGAACTCCCGCTTCAAACCCCTCTTCCTGCAGGGATTTTTGTTGAATCGCTGGATTCAACTCCGATCTGGGTGCACTTTGCATTTGAGGGGATTCCAGAGTTATGCTATTCTTGTGGCATTCTTGGACATTCTATCACAGCTTGTTCAAATTCTTCCTCTGCAGAAGTTCCTAATTGTCTCGACTCTATCTTCGTGCCAAAGTATTCAGTGAGCAATTCGACAATATGCCGTCGTCGAAGAAGTGCCTTACAACAATTTTCCTCAAATGATGCTAGAAACAAGGCTGATCGTGTTCCTTCTTCGACTGTGTCTCATGCGTCGGGTCAGGATGCTGCTGTCTCCAACTTGGGTATGAACTCGGGTATGGAGCATGGTGGAGTGCTGTCTGGGGCCAGCAGGTCGAGCCATGCTTTATCTTGTGGGCCTGGGCTGTCCAAGCAAAGCAATCGCTTTTATTCTCATAAGGGTCCGATGGGTCTCCCGAAGCAATCTGGACCTGCTCTTGGTTTCAAGCAAGCCCCTTTTACCTTCTCGGCCACATGCTGCCCATCTCAAGCTGCTAACGGCCCATCCTTTAACCTACTCCTAACTGATTTTTTCAAGAATGATATGCTGGTTAAAGACATGGATAGCTCACTACAATTCTCAGCGTCGCCACATTTGAGTCTAATGGAAAAATCAGGGAAAACTTCTCCTAACCATTCATCCAAGGGATCCCGTCATCTTCGGAAGGCTTTACTGATCAAACCTCCGGTAGACAAGGAAGACACGGATTATCTCTCACTCAGGGAAGCATCTAACCCGCCTAAGAAAAGGAAGTCTTCAGATTCTACTTCTTCTACTTCTGGGTTTTACGCTTCTGCGAGTTGCTCGGATTCGAGCACCAAGAAATGAAGACCATCTTTTGGAACTGCCACGGTCTCAGTCAGACTATGACGCAGCAGCACTTAAGAGACCAAGTTTTGTCTCACTGTCCGGATTTAATCCTTCTATCCAAAACTTTTGCAAAAAATACTTTGGCTGTCAAGATTGCCAGAAATCTTGGTTTTGTAAATCACTTTTGTGTTCCTTCTATGAACCGCAGTGAAGGGATTATTGTTATGTGGTTACCAGAATATGATATTTCTGTTGTCTCACATTGTGAGTGGATGATCCTTTTGCAAGTCAGTTATAAGGGAAAATCTTGGTTGGTCCTATTTGTTCATGCCAATTCTAATATCTCTCGTCAAAACGAGCAATGGGATACTATCGTGAATATGGCTTGACGGTTTTTTCTTCCTTGGATTCTCCTTGGAGATTTTAACGCCCTGTTACACCCATCAGAAAAACGTGGAGGCTCTCACCTTATTCCCAGACAAGTGAATAACTTTCGGGATATGATCAATGCATGTTTTCTTTCGGAGATTAATATGAAAGGAGCTCAATTCACCTGGTCCAATGGCCAACAAGGTCTCCGTCGCATCTCAGAAAAAATTGATCGTGTTTTTGCCTCTACAGATTTGTTTGACATGTTTCCTCAACCTACTGTCTTTGCTCAACCGATTATAGCTTCCGATCATTGCCCAGTGATACTAAATTTGATGCACAATAACAAAAGGGGAGCAAGACCATTCCGATTCGAAGCCTTTTGGGTGCAAGAAGAGTCATGTTATCAGACCATTGAAGAATCATGGAGAAATTCACGACACCAAGGTACAGCTATCTCAATGCAACAAAGACTGAGGTGTGTGAAGAATGATTTAAAACAGTGGAACAGAAATACTGTGGGAAATATTCACACGAAGAAATGGGAGTTGAAGGATAGGATTACAATAATCCAAGAAGAATTGTCGAACCAATTCTCTGCTGCATTATTTGCTGAGGAAACGAAGCTTCAACTAGAATATGCAAAAATCCTTAAACAGCAAGAAAGTTTTTGGGCTCAAAAATCTCGAGTCCATTGGTTGAAAGAAGGGGACCAAAACACAAGTTTTTTCCATAAGACTACACTGATCAGAAGGCAAAAAAATTTCATTTATTCCTTGAAGAATGTGGATAATAGGGAAATTACAGGAAATCAACAGCTGGAAAAAATGGTGGTGAGGCACTTTCAAGAGAGCTTTGTGGCTGAACAGGTCTGGTCTGATTTTGAGCTCCCTGGCCTAATTTTAAATAAGATCACACCTGAGCACAATTCCACCATTGCTCAAGCTCCTACCTCCTTAGAAATTTGGAACGTGGTCCAGTCAATGGAACCATTGAAGGCGCCTGGACCCGATGGGTTCCAAGGTATTTTCTACAAAACTTATTGGTCTATAATTGGAGAGGAAGTTGTCCACACTGTTCAGAATTTTTTCAGCAATGGTATAATGCCAGAAGGTTTGAATCACACATTCATAACTCTCATCCCTAAATCTCTTCATCCCCGGTCCATCAAAGAGTTTCGTCCTATAAGCCTTTGCAATTTCCTATACAAAATCATATCAAAAATTCTTGTCAACAGAATTAGGCCTCTCTTAACCCAGATTATATCACCTTACCAAACAGCTTTTGTCCCAAACCGGTCGATCAGAGATAACATCTTGATTAACCATGAGATGGCACATTGTTTGCAGAAGAAGAAAAAAAGGTGTTCCAGGCATCCTATATCTAAAGCAAAATCTGGTAAGGGACTATTTGCATTAAAGTTGGACTTCTCCAAGGCGTATGATCGGTTAAGTTGGCAGTTTTTAGAGACAGTGCTAAGTGGTCATGGGTTCCAACCAAGTGTGATCAAGCTGATTTTGACTTGTGTCAAAACAGTATCTTATAGTGTGCTCTTCAATGGAAAGCCTGTAGGAAATTTTTCTGCTTCTTGTGGTATTCGTCAGGGGGATCCCTTATCTCCGTATTTGTTCATCTTATGCCAACAAGTTTTGTCTTTGGCGATTACTCGTGCTGAAAATGATAGAAGGTTGAGGGGAATTGCAATCAAAAAAGGTGGACTGGCCATTTCTCATCTCATGTATGCGGATGACGTGTACATATATGGGCACACTCATGCAAGAGAAGTTCATGTCATTGCGAGACTGTTACACAAGTACTGCATGGAGTCGGGACAAGCGGTAAACAAAGAGAAGTCTTCTTTGCATTTCAGTTACTACACGGGCTATCAAGATCGCATTCAGGTGTGTCAAATTCTGGGTATTTCAGCTCCAAAGGAACACGGCAAGTACCTTGGATTACCAATTATGGGGAGGAAGCCCAAGGCCAAGGACTGTGATGAGTTGCTGTCCAAGATCACTACTCGTCTGAATGGTTGGAAGGCCTTGCTCCTGTCTCAAATGGGTCAGGTAATTTTAATTCAAGCTGTTATAAGTGCCCAACCCTCACACTTTATGAGCTGTTTTTCGCTTCCACAGGAGTCATTAAATAAGTTAGATAAGTTGGCCAGGGAGTTCTTATGGAGGAAAAGAAATGATCGACAGGCCATCCATACTATTTGCTGGGACACGATCACATTACCATGGAGAAATGGAGGATTGAACATCAAAAGTATGCCACACATGAATAAAGCCTTCATCTTGAAATTGGCATGGAACCTAGTATCTGGGCATTCAAGTATATGGACTTCTCTCATGAAAGACACATATTTTCCAAACAACTCCTTTCTCAATGCAGAGTTCAGGCGGTCCCAATCCTATGGCTGGAGGCAATTGAGGTCCATGGTAGAACAAGTTCAGAGGGGCTGTTTTTGGTCTATCGCCAAGGGATGTGACATTCATATTCTTAAAGACATTTCGATTCAAGGAACAAACCAGCAGTTGACAGTTCATAAGAACCAGGATCAATTCAACTTCACAAAGGTCAGTCAACTAATGCAACCAAATTCCACAGATTGGAACATTCCTCTTCTCTCAACTTTTTGGAACTTGGAAACAGTACAAGCAATCATTAATACAAAAGTGGGTGCTGGAGGTGCAGAAGACAGTCCAAATTGGATGGGTACAACAATGGGAAACTTCTCTGTAGCTTCGGGTTACAGATTTCAGTTGGGTCATCTAATAGAGGAAAGTAATCACGTTTGGATCAAGTGTTGGCACCTCAATGTGCCAGGTCACATTAAGCTTTTTTTATGGAAGTGTTTACATGGAGGACTCCCTACTGCTGAATTTCTGAACTCGAGAATTGGGGGTATCAACACGACTTGTTGTCTGTGTCAGCTTCAAGAAGAGACACTTGAACATATCTGGTTGAAGTGTCCATACTCTAGAGCTGTTTCGTTCAAATCTATTGGCGGGAATGCCCAAATGAATGGCCCTCAAAACTCCTTTTTTAAGTGGTTTGAGTATATGACTTCAATTAGAACTCAAAATAGTGATTTCATACTCACTGACTTTCTCACAGATGCTATTAATGTGGGTTGGACAATCTGGAACAGGAGGAATGAGGCATTATTTGAGAAGAAATTCATGTCTATAGAAGCAACTTGTAATTTGGTGGTGCAAAGGCAAGCTGATTCGTTGGTCATCAAGAAGAATTTTGTTGCTCAAGCAAGAAGATCTCATAGACTGGTTAGTTGGACCCACCCCTCACATCCTTTCACAAAAATAAATTTTGATGGTGCTTGGCGAAAATCAACCCAGAAGGCGGCTATTGGAGGTGTATGTCGTGACTCTTGTGGGAAATTTGTGGCTGCCTTTGCATCTACTATAGTGGCAGATTCAGCTATACAAGCGGAGGCTGCAGCTGCTTTTGAAGCAATTAAACTAGCGGTGGTGCTTGATCTTTCTCATGTTGTTCTGGAGGGAGATTCCCAGTCTATTATTCAACTTCTTGCAGGTTCAAGCTCAAATTATCCTTGGCGAATTCATGGCATCCTAAGTGGTCTGAAAGAGGTTTGCAATAGGATCCCGGTTCTTCATTTCTCTCACTGCCTTAGAGAAGGGAATCAAGTAGCAAATTTGCTTGCAAGTTTTGCAATTGACAAGTTCCCTTGTGTTTGGATTAAAAAACCCCCTGAAGCTATCTGTATGGCTTTATTGGCGGATGCCCAAAATGTAAATTTTTCCAGAAATGCTTAATACAATGTTGCTGTGTTCTCCACCAAAAAAAAAAGTCGCTATGTAGACATAGAAAAATAATAAAATTTAATCTAGTTGAACTTCCAAAAAGGTGAAACAGTTTGGTTTGGTTCGGTTACGGTTTCAAGAAAATGAAACTTAAATAATTTTGGTTTCAAAATTAGTAAACCGTAACAGTTACGGTTCGGTTACAGTTTTCATTGTAAACTTGTCGGTTCGGTTATGGTTTTTTGTAAAACCTAACCAAAACTAAACTGTTAGCATCCATAACCAAATCAACTCGATCCTCCCATTACCAATCTAATAGGGATGCGTTAGGGTTAGGGCTTGGCCCTGTTGCCATTCCTAAATTGCTTATACTTGAAACCGACCCATTTCAACTTGGCTCTTCAGCCTGGCTCAGGTGAGTACACGAGTTGGGTAATATGTTGACTTATGTTCTTGGAAGTTTCTCAGTCTACAGCTAATGGATTACTTTGTCAAACCGCGTATTCGGATAGGAAAGAAAGCAACTAGCATACCTGCGTGTGCAGCAAAAGACAGATGTATGGGACAAGAGAGGAGAAAGAGAGAGAGAGGAAGTTTCGATGATGGAGAAAAGTGTGCATGAGTTTCAAGGAGGGGTTATTAAGAGCTTTGTGTGGTACTGTCAAAAGTCCTTGTCTTCTCCATTGACGCTCTGCTTTTCTCTCTATATTGATTTAAAATGTCAAAAGTCCTGGTCTTCTCCATTAATGCTCTGATTTTCTCTCTATATTGATTTAAAAAGACAGATGCAAAAGGTAAATTTTGTTGTTGTTAATGTTTAGGACCGTTAGTCTGTTTTATGATTTCATCATTTATTTACCCCCTTTTTTTCTTCAGATTATTCTGGCCTTGAAGAGAAGTCCTTGATAATTTTCTAAAATAGAAATTTCCCAAAGAAGGCGAAAAGAAGAACTACCCCCTTTTTTTTTCAGATTATTCTGCCTCACAAGGTCAGCCCAATTTTTAATTTCCATTTTTGAATAAAATTAATGCTCCAGGTTTTATGCATTTTTAAGATTATTTTGTCATGTTATTAATTCATCCTGTAACTTACTTTATTTGTTTTAATGTCGGTTGTTTAAAGATTGTAAAATCTCTAAATATACAGGAATGTGAAAATCGTTAAACCCTTTTAATAATAAGAACAATAATATAATACCTTATGCTAGCTTGTTGGGGTCAATAAGAGGGTTCTTTTTTTTGTAATTCTTGTAGATAAGGGAGACACCCTACCTAGGGTGTATAAATTTTAAAATAACAAATAAAAAGTTATCTAAAAATTTAAAAACAAAGTAAAATTTTCAAGAATTGGACCTACTTAGGATCAGAACTGGGCTAAATTAGGCTTGGACACATTTAAGGGATCTTATATCTTATGGTGACCCAATAGAGTTGCCATTCCACCTAGGGTTGGCAATGGGTCGGATATATGTCCGAATCCGACCCAAATCTGATCCGAAAATCTCGAATTCGGATATGAGATATAGATCTGTGATTCGAATATGGATAACAGATTTCGGATCCGACTGAATTCGGATCCGAATTCGGATCTATCTATATCCGGTCTGAATAGGATCCGAACCAAAATCAACATATACTTTTCATTAAATCATTGGTAAGCTTTGTATAAACTATGGTTAAACCATCCTTACTCATGTCTTGCTTTAATATTTATATGGCTTATTAGTTTTGATAGTTAAACTTGACTTTTGAGTTTTAAGTTCAAATCGGAACGAATTCGGATTTCGATGATGGAGAAAGGTGTGCATGAGTTTCAAGGAGGGGTTATTAAGAGCTCTGTGTGGTACTGTCAAAACTCCTTGTCTTCTCCATTGACGCTCTGCTTTTCTCTCTATATTGATTTAAAATGTCAAAAGTCCTGGTCTTCTCCATTAATGCTCTACTTTTCTCTCTATATTGATTTAAAAAGACAAATGCAAAAGGTAAATTTTGTTTTTGTTAATGTTTAGGACCGTTAGTCTGTTTTATGTGTGCGCACCTAAAAATCCTAGATCGCACACTGAGCGCATGTGAGTTCGTGCCTACCTCGGGACATTCAGAGTCGCCACTGCCTGAGAGGTGTAGGCAGACACAGTGATTGCCCTATCCGGGTCTAAGTCTGGTATGCGGCTTATTAAAGTTCTAGCTAAGTCCTCGGTTATGTCCGGGGAAGTCCGAAGACACCCCGGCCCGCCCCGTCGGTTTGACGGGTCCCTCGGGTCTCCCTGGTTTTGAGTCAGTTTCACCCTTCCTAGGCCAACATGCCATTTTGTTTGGTTTGGCGGGACCCTCTGGTGGTGTGAGCCCCTTTTTTATTTCATTTTATCTTTTTATTTAGATGAGGAAGGTCGGATACGAGTTCTGTTGGAAGACCCGTTGGTTGTCAAGGTTGGGCTTTGGCCCAGTAGGGTTATTGGGTAACCCTTTTGGGTTTTATTTTGTTTATTTAATTAGTTAAATGTTTTAAATGCTTAGTGGGCCTGGATTTGTCCCAGTAGCAATTAAGCAAAGGCCTTGGGCCCGTTTATTGAAAACGGGCTTGGTTTGGGCCGATTAGGATGTGGGCCCCATAGGTGGGCCCAGGAGGCCTTGGTGGGCCTGGTTGGCCCATGGTCCACAAATGGGCTAAGAATAGCCCAAGCAGCTCATTGTGTCGAGTCTTAACGGTTCGGGTCGGAACAAATACAACGGGGCCGAAAATATTGGTTTTTTAAGTTATTTTATCAAATGACCGTATTTACTATACGGTCTGGTCTAGATTGTGAATGCAACACGGTTCAGGTCAGACCGTATAGCAAATACGGTCCTTGTCCGAATTCACATATTTGTGCCGATTTCGGCCAGGATCGATTTGGCTACCTTCTTGGGGGTTCCGGCGACTTCTGCAGGGGTTCTTAGCACTCCTGTTGTAGTGTCAACGCCTTCATTTGCCTTCAAGTCTTTCTTCTTTCCTTCGAGGTTTTGTAATGAGATGAAATCTCACTTTTCTTCATTCAGTTGAGTCACTTGCAAGATGAGAAAGGAAGAAGAAATGGGTTGGGGTTACATCAGAAAATCCAAAGAGGACAGACCCCTTTTGTATTTGTAAATGAAACCAATTCATCAAATTAATTATGTTAGTTTGCACATTTCCTTCTTTGTTTTATAAACCTTCTCTTTCCCTTTCCGTGTAGAGACACCCCTTCTCATGAGGTCTCTCATAGCATGTGAACGTGAAATAAACAAGTTAGTAACAATATAATAGAAATAAAAGAATTTAAAGTTGTTCAAATACAAAAATTCACATGTATGTTAAAGAAAAAGTTACCAGAAGTACACTTTTATTGTTACCTTTCACTTTTGATGTGGTTGGGGTTCTCCGAGAAATTTGGGCAGCACTTCCGCACTCCTGTTGATTCTCCGAAATGGGTTTGAAAAGGGGTTCTCCTCTTCCTAGATCGAAAGGGTAAAAGGAGAAGGGATTATGTATGCTTGAGGGGTAAAATGGGAATAAAAATTATGTCTGAAAGTGAAGTGGGGATTTTGGCAGAGTATGGGACGGGCAAAAAGGCAAGGAAGGAGAGGGGGAGAGGCTTTGGGGGCCAGCTTACACAAATTGGGGGGTGGCCCCCTATTTATAGGCATTTTTTTCGTGCTCGTATTTGAAGTGCAGGCATGCCTTGCCCGTACTTCAACTACGAGCATGCCTTGCCCATAATTCAAATGTGGGCGAAATCTCCACGTTTTCAAATCTCACCGAATCGGCCAGCTCTCACCGTACGGGACGCGTGTCCCACTTGTAGAAGGCTTGCCCGTATTTGAAGTGTGGGCATGCCTCGCACACACATCAAATACGGGCGAGCACGTTTTTTAAATGTTGTATTTGAAATGTTTTATTAAATTTGATTTTTTTGGAAGATTCTCATCCGATTTTTTTATTATTATATTATAAAAATCTTAGATTTTTATTAAAATATTATTAAAAATTAAGATATTTTCTATAAACAATTATTTTATTTATTTTATTCATTTATTCTGCTTTTTTGCTGCTGTTTTGCCACATGGGCAACTTTTTCGTCCGATGTCCGATTTCAGCAAATTGGTGCTGTTGGAATTGGCTCGGAACCCACTATCCACTGGGATCAAATTGGGCTGTTGAATCGGAGTCGAGCAAAAAGTCAACTTTCGCTCCCCCAAAAGTTTGAGCGGCTCATAACTTCCTCATCCGGACCCTAATTCCAGCAAACTCGATTGCGTTGGAATCATGTCGGAATGCTCTTTTCAATGAGAGGAAGTTTGATGGCCAATTATCTTTGGATCAAAAAGTCAACTTTTGGCCCCCTTAGGGTTTGACTTTTTAATTAAAATTTTTATTTTCTGCATTTTCGGGGGTGCAAAAATCAAGTGTCTACATTATGATTTCATCATTTATTTACCCCCTTTTTTTTCTTCAGATTATTCTGGCCTTGAAGAGAAGTCCTTGATAATTTTCTAAAATAGAAATTTCCCAAAGAAGGGGAAAAGAAGAACTACCTTTTTTTTCAGATTATTCTGCCTCACAAAGTCAACCCAATTTTTAATTTCCATTTTTGAATAAAATTAATGCTCCAAGTTTTATGCATTTCTAAGATTATTTTGTCATGTTATTAATTCATTTTGTAACTTACTTTATGTGTTTTAATGTCGGTTGTTTAAAGATTGTAAAATCTCTAAATATACAGGAATGTGAAAATTGTTAAACCCCTTTAATAATAAGAACAATAATATAATACCTTATGCTAGCTTGTTGGGGTCAATAAGAGGGTTCTTTGTTTTGTAATTCTTGTAGATAAGGGAGACACCCTACCTAGGGTGCATAAATTTTAAAATAACAAATAAAAAGTTATCTAAAAATTTAAAAACAAAGTAAAATTTTCAAGAATTGGACCTACTTAGGATTAGAACTGGGCTAAATTGGGCTTGGACACATTTAAGGGATCTTATATCTTATGGTGAGCTCAACCCAATAGAGTTGCCATTCCACCTAGGGTTGGCAATGAGTCGGATATATGTCCGAATCCAACCCAAACCTGATCCAAAAATCTCGAATTCGGATATGAGATATAGATCTGTGATTCGAATATGGATAACAGATTTCGGAACCAATCGAATTCGGATCTATCTATATCTGGTCCGAATAGGATTCGAACCAAAATCAACATATACTTTTCATTAAACCATTGGTAAGCTTTGTATAAACTATGGTTAAACCATCCTTACTCATGTCTTGCTTTAATATTTATATGGCTTATTAGTTTAAATAGTTAAAATTTGCTTTAATAGTTAAACTTGACTTTTGAGTTTTAAGTTCAAATCGGAACGAATTCGGATTTCGGTTATTTATTCGGTCGAATTTTGAATTCGGATACAGTATATAAACTTAGTTTCGAATTTGGATTCATGTATAAAAGATTCGTTGGATTTCAAATCGAATTCAGATATCGGATTTTTATTTTCGATTCAAATTTGGATCATGGTAGATCCATACCATATTCGATCCATTGCCAACCCTAATTCCACCAACTAGCCTTTTGTTTTTCCTTTTTAATTTAATTCTTATATATAAGTTTGCATTTAAAATGTTATCTTTCGAAATTAAATGTCTTTAAAAGCTTTCTTATATATGCTTAATTATAAACTTTTTCAACGGGTTCTTATGCTTAATTCTTGTATGTTATGCAGAGAGAGTTGGACCAACATGTGGAATTTTAACAAAACTAAATCCAAGAAAGACAAGAAAAGGTCTATATTAAATGTTTTTCCCTAACTTTATTGGTGGATTTGTTGTCAAATTAACCAAGAGTACCTATTCACTTTTCTTCTTTATCTACCTATTTTATACTGAATTTTTTATTTTTTTTCATTTTATTTTTCAAATGAGAAAGATAAGAAAGGCTATGTCAAAAAAATATGACTGTGATTCAACATCTTTTGAAGCAGTGGACTATAAAAGCATGTGCTGTATGATGGATGCTATGATGAATTGTCAGATGGTCACCATAAGAATGTGGTGAAACTCTTAGGTTGCACTACGAAGAAAAAAAAAGGTGAAATAGCAATGGCACTTATAATAGCATTTAATATAAAAGTGCCGTTACAAATGCCTTAATACGGCATTTCAATAAATTTTCTTATAGCGGCTTTTTTTTATAAAATGTCGTAATAAATAATCTTATAGCGGCATTTTTCTCTAAAATGCCATAATAAATATTTTAATAATAATTTTTTATAACAACATTTGTCTATAAATGCCATAATAAGTTAATTTATAGCATTTTTTCTATAAAATGCTGTAATAACTCATTTTATAACGGCATTTCTTATAAAATGCCATAATACATTATTTTCTGTAGATGAAATGCCGTATTAAAGCGCTTATTACAGCACTTTTGTATAAGTGTCGTTATATGAGGTGTGGCTATATCATTTTTTTTTTTTTTTGGTAGTGTTGCTACCTCAAAACCACTGTTCCTACATTAGTTTATGACTATGCATCTAATGGAACTCTTTCTCATCATCTTCTTGGTGGTCATTCAGGAAGAAATGGTCTGATACTCTTGTTTGAAGCTAGATTAAAGATTGCAGCTGAGCTAGCTAGTGCAAGAACTCATCTCCATACTGCATTCTTAAGGCCCAACATTCTTAGGGACTTGAAGATCAATAATATTGTTCTCTTGGATCAAAACTCTATTGCAAAACTTCAAAATTTCTTACTTGCTAGACTGATTCCCGTCGGTGAGACTTACATAGAAGATGAGTTACGTGGGACTAGGTGGGGATGTGTGGTAGCTGTAGCGCAATCTGAACATTTGGCAGCGCGGAGGTAGCCACTACGGTCACTCCCAGTGGGGTCGGCTACGACGCCACACGGGTAGCCCTTTCCTCCCTTTTTCCCCAACCAGAAAAAAGAAAAGGAAGAAAATTATATGCTTATAGGAAGTTTTCTATTAGAAATTAGATTGGACATTTCAATTTTATGCTCATGGTTGTTAATTGCTAGATTGTTGGGTCTACAGAAAGAAGATTCTTGTCTTTTTATGTGGATCCAATAATACAAATGAACGAAATCAATTATGTAGAGACTTACAAGAATTGACGGAGGCCTGATTAATATGGAGTGGTTGAATGGTTTTTCTTCCTCCAAGGATTTCTTATCGATCACATTCCTTGTTGACCTCGATTCAATACCAAACCAAATTTATTTACAGAGAGTTAACCCGACAAAATAATCAGTTTGGTAGGAAATGATGCTGATAGATCACTAAAATATTATCTTTAATATTCATCGTAAGTATTAAAAATCAATTAATATATAAATAGTTTGAACCAACTTACCACAAACTATCACTTGCAATTCCTTAAAGATAACACATTTAACAAGTCCACTTTTCCAAATTTTATTCACAGGAATTGTATCACACCAACTTTCTCATTTCGTTTTGTTCAATAAATATTACACCAATTTTTGTATCCGCCTTATCTCTTTTGCGGCATCCATCATTGTTGGTCTTAGCTCTTCTTCCACTGCACATCTCACAGCAAGCTCGAAAGCCATTCGCAATTGTCGTGTCTTGAGCTCATCTATCCCTACACGTCTCAGAAGAGGATCCACCATCTCAAGGGAACAATCTTTTTCCAAGCTATCTTTCACACGATCAATTAAAGAGTCATCATTGTGATCAAATGTTGGCTGTTGTCCAGTAAAAAGCACAGACAGAAAAACACCAAAGGCATAAACATCAACCTTCTCTGTGAAGCTTCCTGACATACATTCAGGGCCCAACCATTGGATTCCACTAATTGGAATACGTTCTACGCGGGTTTCATTTTTAGGAATTGATACAAAAGATGTGAAATCCTGAATTTTCGCGTTGTTGTGTTGATCCAATAAAATATCACTCATCTTTAGGCCCCAACAGATGATGGGCCTGTCAAATGCTGTGTGGAGATATGTTATTACATTAGCTATCTCTACTGCAATCTTTAATCTAGTTTCAAAGGAGAGTAGCTGACGATTTCCTAGAGAAGTATTACCAAAAATATGATCATTAAGATTGCCATTAGGCATGAATTCATAAACTAGTATAGGAATACTAGTCTCAAGACAACATCCCAAGAGTTTCACTACATTCTTGTGCTTTATCATCCGAGAAGCATTCACAGCATCATTTATACACTGGCTAACTGCATCCATTTCTGTAGATTTGAATTTTTTAACAGTAATATTTCGGCTTTCAAAATTACCCTTGTATAGTTCATAGAATCGGGTGAAAAGGATTCTTCGATCTCGATCATAGTTGTTGGTTGCCTCCATTAGCTCTTTGCTTGAGAAGCTACGAATGGGGTTCTTATATTTACCATCAGTAGAAGCTATTAGTGCTTCAAATAGTATACTTCCATTCCTCAAAAAGAAGTGGTCTTCATCTTGGTTATCTGATAGCGAACATAACAACAGTACAAGGAAAAATTAAGGAAAGAGTAAGAACTCGTGCTCTTGGCTTTCTAACAAATCTCATCAATAACGTTGGCAAATAAAAGGAGTGATGGAAAATATAATTATAACAAGATTTCATTTGCCATGTTAAATATCTCCCCTAGCAAAATCATCATCATAGAAATATGGCAATAAAAATAGAAAAGGAAAAGGTAATGCATAACTCTTCTTCTTGCCCCTTTGCGCCATTTGATTTTTCAATCTCCAGTAGATATATGTCCAACTATAAGCATAACATAGAAGAATTAGATATTAATGATTTTTACAGAGATATCAACTATGATGATATGCGAGCACAACAAATTAAACTTACACCATTATAAAAAAAAATAAAAAACAAAAAAAAATTTTGAAAAGGCTAATATCTAGTATAGAACTGATAAATATTACATGTTATGTTACTTGCTTGATTAGCTTTGTATGTTATTTTTATCTGCCAAAGAGTGACTTGAATATTTTAAACTACTCATTATCCTATAATGGATACTTCATAAATAGATGCAAAAGAAAACTTGCTTTCACCTTTTCTTGAGCATAATAATTACCAATTGACATAAATTTACTTGCTTAAGGAAGCCTGATCCCTTATTTAGTGACCTTTAAAAGAGCTCTTCTTTATATCTTTAAGCACTTATATTGGAATTGAGTTCTGAAATTTGAAGATTCATTTAGGAGAGGAACGGAGCATTAATTACATGTACTCTCATGTTTTGTTTCATTTTAATTCTGTATTATCTTGACTTTTATATTTGATCACACAATATCAGCACTTTATCATTTTTGTAAATTATATTTTTCTCATTAGAATTCTCTTTTACCAAAAGAAAAAAAGAAAAAAATCCCATAAAAAAGTAAATTTATGCAAAATAATTATTGTTTAGCTTGCCATTGTATTGTAACAAATATAATTAAGGAATAAATCTAGACCTATATTTAATTTTTAGATGTGCAATATAATTTTAAGGATCTAAGAAAAAGAAAGCAAAAACAGTACTTTCGGTTATTGCATAATTTATACATCCTATAGTCTAGATATTGACCTAGATTTTTCAAAACATATTTCTGTCGCAACTTTCAATTCCATTAGTCACTTTCAATTCTTATGATTGAATATGATATATATATATTTCATACCTCTAATTTAATTATCAAATTATAGTTAAGTGACAGTTCATCTAATTAACTAAGCAATATGATTGCAAGGTCTCCAAAGCTTAACTTTTAAATATCAACTTCCATATTTTGTAATATTCTTTTCCAATATTTTATAACATTCTTTTTCCTTATAAATACAACACTATCATTCTAACATAATCTAATAACCACTTTGTAAATGTAATCTATTTACATATTTATCTGATTAATCAATAATAAAAATATTTAAAATTCATAAATCCCTTTATAAAATTATGTTATTCATATTAAAGACCCTGGAAGGTACTATCCTTTAATAATTTAGTTTGATGCTAAAAGATGACTAATGAAAATGAAACTAAAGATGAGATATTGTAATTATGGAAAACATATAAAAATTGGTCATTCATAAGCTGATACTTCAAACATAAGTAACTAAAAAAAGGAAAAGAGAGAACAAATGCATTAGTTGTAGGGGTGGCAATACTATGGGCTAGGCAACCCAATTAGGCCAAATTCTTAAAAGGTTTTAGTTTTTATTTATAGCTAAAAAGTCCTACAATTTATGTATTATTATGTTCTTAAAAATCTTGCTGCATATTTTCAAAAACTCACTCAAAAGCACACACAAGAGCAATCATATGACTGGTTTAAAATAGGTTAAGCTTACAGAATGGGCTGTCTTGGTTGTCTACATCAGATTAAGGAATTGAAGTAAAGAAACCAAAAAAAAAAAGGTAAAAGTCACCTGACTTTTTTTTTTTTAATCAAGACACTCAAAAGGACTCCTCTAAAGAGATGTTGTACCAAATTTTGAAAGTACAAAGGGAAAATTAAAAGGTGAAACAGATTCAGTAGTCACTTTGACATGAACAACAATAGTTACCTTTTCTCCTTCTCTATCTCTTGTTTGTAACTCGATGGACAGATGAACAACAATAGTTACCTTTTTTCCCTCTCTATCTCTTGTTTGTAACTCGATGGACAGATCTAGCTAGTTACAGACATCAGATCACATTCAGGGAGACAAAAAGGCATGAATAACGGAAATAAAGATACGAAGCAAGGGACGAAGAGAGAACTCGAGGGAGGAAAAAATTAGTTTTGGATACACTTAGTACCACACACGGTCATCTCTTTATAATAACCCCTCGTCCAAAACTCACATATCCTTTGGGACGAAATCGTCTCTCATGTTTACCTGCGTCGTCCCCTGCTTCGGCCATGAGATGCTACCATGTGGATCATCTCACAGCCATTTCTTTTTCATGTGGATCATCTCACGTAAGCATGACATACGATTTCATCATCAACGAAATTTCCGGTTAATTTCCCTTTTCCCCTTGGGAAATTTAAGTTTTAGTGTTATTGTTTCAAAATAATTAAAATTCAGTCATCCAAGTTCTAGGTTTAAACTTTTAAGCAACCTTTATCAAAATAATTAAAAAAAACAAACTTTTTTTCATTTTATATCCTAACGAGATATAGGGATGGCAACAGTTCTGTTAAAACCGACAAACAGGTCAATTTTGGTGCGGTTTTGGTTTTTAACTAAAAAAACCGATACAGTTTCGGTTCAGTTATGTTTTTAAGGGAAACTAAACCGAAACGGAACCGACTAGATCTAATATGCATAAGCTTTGAGTCACAAAACTACACAACCACTTAGCCGGTTATACTATTAGGGATTTATTAAAGATTTAAGAGATGGAATATAATGATGTATTAGAGAAGGGGATGACGTGTCCCTTATAGAATTGAATGGTCTTGAATAGTTACTGGAACAAAAAATTCACTTTACTTTTTCTTTTCTATATCACTTTGGAATGAATTCTTTTGATACAGTTTTTCATTTGCACGTCGCTATGTAGGCGCAGAAAAATAATAAAAATTCAATCTACTTGAACTTCCAAAATGGTGAAATGGTTTGGTTTGGTTTAGTTACAGTTTCAAGAATATGAAAGTTAAATGGTTTTGGTTTTAAAATTAGTAAACCGTAACAGTTACTGTTCGGTTACAGTTTTCATTGTAAACTTGCCGATTCGGTTTTGGTTTCTTTTGTAAAACCTAACCAAAACCGAACCGTTAGCATCCATAACCAAATCAGCTCAATCTTTCCATTACCAATCCAATAGAGATGCGTTAGGGTTTTGTATTGGCTAAACCCTTATAGGGTTAGGGCTTGGCCCTGTTGCCATCCCTAAAGTGCTTATACTTGAAACCGACCCATTTCAACTTGGCTCTTCTACCTCGGCTAAGGCGAGTAGGCAAGTCGGGTAACATTTTGATTTATGTTCTTGGAAGTTTCTAAGTCTACAACTAATGGGTGACTTTGTCAAACCGCGTATTCAAATAGGAAAGAAAGCAACTAGCGTAGCTGCATGTGTACAGCAAGTGACAGATGTATGGAGAGAGAGAGGGAAAGTTTTGATGATGGAAAAAGGTATGTATGAATTTCAAGGTGGGGTTATTAAGAGGTTTGTGTGGTACTGTCAAAAGTCCTAGTCTTCTCCATTGACGCTATGCTTTTCTCTCTATAATGATTTAAAATTCAAGAGTCCTGGTCTTCTCCATTAACCCTCTGCTTTTCCTCTCTCTATTGATTTAAAAAGACAGATGCAAAAGGTAAATGTTGTTGTTGTTTGTTAATGTTATAATCTGACAGTCCTTGAAGAGAAGACCTTGATAATTTTCTAAAAGAGAAATTTTCCAAAAAAAAAGGGGAAAAGAAGAACTGCCTTTTTTTTTTTATTATTTCAGATTATTCTGCCTCACAAGGTCAGCCCAATTTTTAATTTCCATTTTTGCATAAAATTAATGCTCCAGGTTTTATGCATTCTTAAGATTATTTTGTCATGTTATTAATTCATTCTATAACTTACTTTATGTGTTTTAATGTGGGTTGTCTAAAGATTGTAAAATCTCTAAATATACATGAATGTGAAAATTGTTAAACCCTTTTAATAACAAGAACAATAATATAATACCTTATGCTAGCTAGTTGAGGTCAATAAGATGGTTCTTTGTTTTTTTTAATTCTTGTAGATAAGGGAGACACCCTACCTAGGGTGTATAAAATTTAAAATAACAAATAAAAAGTTATCTAAAAATTTAAAAATAAAGTAAAATTTTCAAGAATTAGATCTACTTAGGATTAGAACGGACTCGCATCCCCTGCAGCAGAGGTTGCATGTGACATACACCAATTCAATTCTAGTATATTATGGCCTAAACCAAAAAAATACTAGAATTGGTATGTCGGGCAACAAGCAAATCCAGGTCTTAATTAAAATTTAAGACAAAAAAATCCGAATTCACTCATTTATGAACACTACCAATCATCTGATACCAACAGATAATACATGTTCATCAAATATATCATAGTGCAGTAAATCAAATGATGATGAAGCGGAAGACTTAATAGAATATCTAATTCGAAATCATAATATCAGAATGTAAAATCACTGAAATGAAATACAGATAAATACAATAAATGAGGATAATTGCTATACCTCTAAATCTGAATCTACCTGAAACCAACTGTTAACACTCTGGAATCTGCACAGTCTATATATATAATAAACTAAATGAGATTGGAGATCCCAGTAAGCCATCATATGATAAATTAAATACACATGCAGATATATCTCAAATCATAATACATCACAAGTAATCAAGTGCAAGTGAGACAACCTCGTATCCCACTAAATAATATGAATTCACATCAAGGTTCAAAAGAATTACAATAATCATCAACTGGAATATATAAATCAAGTTATAACTCTGAACCAAACCAATTCGATTAATCCGATAAACCATATCATATTATATCACAAGGCTAATCAAAATAATGTCCAGCCAGAACTATAGACATTGCCCGAACTACAACTATAATATTCAGACTGGGATGCACAGTCCTTGGATCACAAGATCACCACACACACACATTCCGGGTAAATCCCCTTCTACCGGGAAGTACCAATCACATCGCTCACACTGCCAGGAGGAATCAAACGTCTCAACTAGCTCTGTCAGGAGGAATCACATCTCGACTGACTCACATCACAAAATAAATAAAAACACGCCGGGAGGAATCCTCAACTCAACTAGCTTCGTCGCTCCAATCAGTACGACTCCCTCTACTCCCATACTGATGAGCCCTCACATACTCAAGTTTTAATTATCTTTTTAACATCCACACAATAATTCCATATTCAAAACATAATAAGGATCCCATTGAGATCAAATAGTGAAATTCATTTTTCTACCTTACATACCGGTAAAGTGCTAACTCACTATTGATAAGTTAAACTTATCGCAGGGTAAAACAAATTTAATTAGGGTGCAATATACACAAATCAAAACTATGAATACTCATGTGTGGGTCATCTTATTCAAATATGCATATTTTTCTCAAAATAATAATAATATAATATAATGCAATTTAAGAATCATGCTAGTGGAATTCACACATATATTTAATAACAGGGATAAACATCATTGTTTGAAATTTATTATACATATCAACAGAAAAATGAGAGAACAAAATGAAAAAATAAGAAAAAACCATTCTCTTGGTTTTATAACAAAATCAATAAAATTGAAAAAAAGAGCGATTCAAAATTTAATTATAAAAAAATTGCATCATATTCATGTTAAATAATGTTCTTAGCAAAATCATCATATTAGAAAGATGGCAAAAAAAAATAGAAAAGGAAAAGGAAATGCATATCTCTTCTTGCCTATTTGTGCCATTTGATTTTTCAAAGTCTCCAGTAGATGTGCATCCAACTATAAGCATAATATAGAAGAATTAGATATAGATGATTTTTATAAGGATATCAACTATAATGATACATGAGCACAACAAACTTACTTCATAAAAAAACAAAAAGCAAAAACAAAAACAAAATCAAAAGAGAGAGAGAGAGGAAAGGGTAATATCCATTATAGAATTGATAAATACTACTTGTTAATTATTTTGTTTAAACGGTCATTGTAACTCTGTATGTTATTTTGTTAAGTGCCAATGAGTGACTTGAAGTTTTTAAACTACCCTTATTCTATAGCAAATACTTCATAAATATTTCAAAAAGAAACTTTCTTTCACTTTTTCATGAGAATAATATTTACCAGTTGACCTAAATCAACTTACAAAAGGAGCCTGAGCTCTTATTTTGGTTGTCTTTAAAAGATCTCTTCTCTATATCTCTAAGCCCTTCTACTACTTTCTTATCCTTCTTTCACTAATTCCATAACCATGCCCTATTGCAATTGAGTTTTGAAGATTCATTTAGAAGAGGAACAGAGCACTATTGTATTCTCATGTTTTGTTTCATTTTAATTCTTTATTATTTTGCCTTTCATGTTTGATCACACAATATCAGCACTTTATCATTTTTATAAATTATACACTTTTCAATAGAATTTTATTTTACAAAAAAAAAAAACCCATACTAAAGGACATTTATGCACAATAGTTAAATGAATAAATCTAGACTTGTATTTAATTGTTAGATATGTAATATAAATTTAAGATAAAAGAAAAAATGCAAAAGCAATACTTTAGATTATTATCTATTTTATGCATCCTAGGGTCTAGATGATAACCTAAAATTTTCAAAATATATTTCTTTCACAACTTTAAATTCTATTAGTCACTTTCTTATAATACAATATATATTTCATACCACTAAGTGGCACTTGCTCTAATTATGCAATATGAGTGCAATGCCTCATAAGCTTAAATTTTATATATCAGCTTCAATATTTTGTAAAATTCTTTTCTAATATTTTATAACATTCTTTTTCCTTATAAATACAACACTATCATTCCAAAATTGTCTAGTTTCCACTTTGAAAGTGAAATCTATTTACATAGTTATTTGATAAATCAATAATAAATATTTAAAATTCACAAACCCTTCTGTAAAGTTATATCATTCATATTAAAGACCATAAAAGGTTAGTACCCTTTAATAGTTTCATTTGATGCGAAAAGATGATTAATTTAAAATGAAACTAAAGATCAGATATTGTAATTATCAGCATATGAAAACATAAAAAAATTGGCTATCCACAAGCTAGTAATTTAAACATAAATAACTTTACAGGAAAAGAAAAAACCAAAGTGTTAATTTTAGGGATGGCCATACTATGGGCTAGGCAAACTTGGGTTAGGCTTAGTAGAGGGAATTCTTATTCCCCTGAAAGGAAAAGAGCCCTTATGCATGCCTAAACCTAGACCAGTGTTCTTTTAAGCCCAAGATTTAAGCTCAAGCATGGTCCCAAAATACTTTTAAAAGCTAACCACAACCCAATTAGGCATAATTCTTAAAAAAATTTATTTTTTATTTACAGGTAAAAAGTATTACAAATTTTATGTTCGTATGTCCTGAACAATCTTGCTACATATTTTCAACAACCCATTCAAAAGCACACAAGAAAAATCATAGGCCTGGTTTAAAACAGTTTAAGCTTACAGGTCCAATAAGCTGTCTTGGTTCTCTAGATGAGATTAAAAGGAATTGAAGAAAAGAAAATGAAAAAAAAAAAAAAAAGACTCCTCTAAGGAGCTGTTGTACCAAATCTTGGAAGGATCAGAACCCACTACCAGTCTCGAGGGCAAGATTGATCTGAAAGAGCAAAGGGAAAATTAAAAGGTGAAACAGAGTACAGTCTCTTTGACATGAACAACACAATGTTTACCTCTCTTTCTTCTTTCCAACTCAATGGAGTTCTAGAGCAAGAAAAGAGAAAATATGAAGCGATTAGCGACAAGGAGAGAGAACTCAAGGAAGGAAGAAAAACTGGGTTCCAATGCAATGACAATGAGTACCACACAGATCCAACTATTTATAATCCCTCGTCGAAACTCGTAGACGATTTCAACCAGTGCCGACAAATCCTTCTCTACATCAAGGAAATTTCCTCTTTCTTTGTTTCTTTGGTTTGGCCATCTGAAAAGGTCATGACAATTCTTCTTTTTTTTTATTGGCCAGAAGGGGAAATTATTTTTGGATGAAATATGACTTCTTGATAACAATGTTAAAAGTCAACCATAAACACAAACAACAAAAAGAAAGAGAGGGGAAGGTGGGGAATTGGGTTTCTAGATTTATTCACCTATTTCTTGGCAATTGGAAAATAGTGATATTTTTATAAAAACTAGTTTTATGGCACGTGCTTCGCACGTGGCTGTGTTTTGTCGTCAGCCTTGGTGAGAAGGCTGCTTACAAATTTCAAAATTTTAAAAAAAATATAACTTTATCCAAAATTTCTAATGAAATTTTAATAATTGAATAACAAAAGAAATGAAAATTTAGAATTCGTATAATTCAAAACCAAGTTCCATGGATTGGATGAGCTTATAAAGCTCAACTATAATTCATTTGGATTGCATTAGCTTATAATTCAACTATATTTCATTAATATTTTTAATAAGAAAATTTAGTAAGTATTGTATTTTTTTTGTTTAGTTGTGATACTTATCTTCATATTAATCCCATATTAATAACATCCCTATTGAATAATTCCATGCTCTATCGCAATTGGTAGGAATTATCTTTAGAGGAAAGCTCGTATTGTGAAGATTGAATAATAGGAATTGTCTCATCGATCCAGTGAAGATGTTGGCAAATGCCCCCGTTAAAGTGGATAAATTGATTTTTTAGTGTTAACAATGTAGATTCAATCACTAATTAGAAAATAGTAATACTTTTTTTAAAATAATTGAGAAAAAGTTTCAAATAACTGTTCTGGACCTATTTCAAAATATGCTCTCAAACACTTAAAAAAAATTTTGTTTATAAAATAGATAAAGATGTCTTTTAATAATATTTTTGGAATAAATCTTTCATGAATAATGGCACTTATTCTCAATTATTTGAAAAAAATTGCAAAAGCTATATTCATTTTAATATGAAATTTATAATTTGTGTATATGTAGAGAAATTTGATTAAAATGTTAATAATTAAATAAGATACATTATACTTAACATTTAATTAAAACATATAACTTATAATTCATTTAAGTCATGACTATATGTATACTTTTTTAAATAACGTTCATTATCCATAATATAGAATTATAATTCATTTAATTTTTAAAAAATTGTACTTTTTAAATGCATTTGTATTTTACAGTTATTTGAAATATACATTTAAATGTTTCTTAAAACACAAATGCATTTGTATTTTATAGTTATTTAAATTACATTTTAAAAATTAAGGGAAACTATGAAATAATACCTGTAAAATAATATTATCATGCTGAGATAATACCTTCAAAATCAATTATTTTTCGTAAAATACCATTTATTTAAAAGGCTTATAAACCACATTTCATTTGTTTTTAAAAAAATATTACTATTTTAAAGGGCATATATGGAAGGAAGCAGCTGAGCATTAAATGCGCATTAAATGCTCTATTGCTTTTTTTTTATTTTTTGGTAAGGAACACGAAGGAAAGCTTTTATTTATGATAGGAACGTATATGTACAAGAGATCTTGCATCATCACACAAGATATTACACAGGCCTACTGGCGGATGCTTGAACCATACACAAGAAAATTTATCAATACCGAAATTTACCGAAATTTGCTAGAAAGTCTGCAGCACCATTACCCTCCCTTAGAGTATGCGTCACCTGAATGTTCTGGAATTTATCCCAGCACTTAGAAATTTGAAGTAGATAGGGGTATATCCTCCATGGGATGCGGTTGTCATTTGGGAACTCTTTCTGCAGTGAATTGAGAAGTGAGACCAGGATAAGGGAATCCCCTTCTAGAATTATGTTAGACATACCATTTGCAATTGCCAGGTTCAAAGCTTCCACGGCCGCCATTGCTTCTGCCTGTAGGGAAGAGCAAGCACTACATTCTGAGGCCACAGCAGCTATAAATGCACCCGTCCAATCCCTAGCTACAACGCCAAGTCCAGCTGCCTTCCCCTTCTGAAAGCACCATCAAAGTTAATTTTAATGAAATTTGGGGGAGGAAAATTCCAGATCACTTGAACCTATGTGTTTATACATTGATGCATTCAGTTATCCTCCATACTGTCTTGAATCTGATCCCAAGCTCGATTGAAATGCCGAATCACCTTTAATACATCAGGACATTCCTTCTGAAATAAGATTTGATTCCTATGAAACCATAGGACCGAGCCAAATGTGGCCACCTTTGAAAGCATATAATCAGGATGAACTATGTGAAGATGGCTTGCAGATTTAGCTAAAAATTTAAACCACAGTTTGAAGGAATGAGTAGGACCTGTGTTTTGGAGAGATCCCCCGATTGTTGCAATCCATACAGCCCGGGAGAAGGGGCAATGGAGCCAGAAATGTTCTACAAATTCCGCCTCATTTTTACAGAAACAACACAAATTGGGGATATTCGGTATTCTTGATGCTAGCAGCCCAGCCGTTGGTATTAGTCCATGTAGGCTTTTCCATAAAAAAAGCTTATAGCGGGGTGGACATTTCAGATGCCAAATCCGTAGCCAGAATGTGTCCTCTTGAGATGGGCTGACATTGCTTATTAGGCGGTAGGTAGAGGCAACAGAAAAATTGCCCTTTGAAGTAAGCCTCCATATAGATTTATCTTTATTCAATAAAGGAAAGACAGGAGTGGCTAATATTTTGGAAACAACTGAGGGAGGCCACAGAATATTAATTAAATTATCATTCCAAGTTCTAGTTGCTGGATTTAGAAGGTGGCTTACCCGAGAGATGTCTCTGGTGCTGGGATTAACTGTTGGAGGTGGAAGAGCTTCGCCGCAACTTAGCCAATGGTCATCGAAAATTTTTATGTTCTCTCCATCCGCAATTAGCCAAGTCAATCCTTGTTGGATGAACTCCTTTAAAGTGTGAAGTTGCTTCCATATGAATGAATCTTTAATTCTCACTCCAGCTTCTGTAAAAGCACAATCAGGAAAATATATTGCTTTCATCAGTGATTTCCAAAGACTACAATGGGTGGAATGGAGTTGCCACGCAACTTTCAGGAGTAGGGCTTTATTTGTAATATTTGCAATTTTTATGTTCAAGCCACCACTACGCCAAGGCATTGAAATACGTTCCCAACAAATAGTTGGGATAGCTTGCTTGTCTGGCCCTTTCTGCCAAAAAAATCTCCTGGCCATTTGGTCTATCTTATTCAAGATTGAGGCTGGTAGAAGGAAGCACTGCATGAAATGATTGGGCATTGCCGATAGTACTAATTGGATTAGTGTAGTTCTCCCCATTTGTGAAAGCAATAATGCTTTCCAGTTTGACAATCTGTCTTGCATTTTTGAAAGCAATTCATTACAGTCCTTAGGAGAAGGCTTTCTATGAAGAACTGGGAGGCCTAAATATTTGTCCACCCGATGATTAGAAGAGATATTGAAAATGCGCCTGATTTCTGCCCTTTCTTGATGTAAAGCATTAGAACTAAAATAAATAACCGATTTTGAAGGATTAAGTTCCTGACCTGATTCAATGCAATATTTATGCAATAATCTCACCATGCAATGTGCCTCCCTGGTGTTCACATGACCATACAGGATTATGTCATCGGCAAACATTAAGTGGGTCAGTGTTGGACTGCCTCGAGCCAACCGGATGCCATTAAATCTTCCTTCAGCTTCTGTGAGACATGGGAAAAATCACCGGAATGATCGTCCCTCCGTCAACACACGGGCTCAATGCAAAAATGGGAGAGTCGCCACCATTCATGATTTTGAGGTGAGAATGGACACCAAAGAGTTCAAAAATAAGCAAAAATAGCCAAAAGACAAATTTTAGGGTAAAAATAACCCTACTTGAAAATCAAATCCAGAGATGGGTAAGGGGATTAGATTATGAATGGGGGAAGGTGTTAGGCACCCCCATTCATCCACACGAAGTGGTTGCCAAGTGTATGTTCATGCAAAAAAAATAGAAAGCTTGCTAAAATCATAGAAAACCTTGAAAAAGGACTAATGTATGATATTTTCACATGAAGATCTAAATGGATTTTAGATCCTCTCTTATGTCAATATCATTTCTGGAATATCTCAAAAGATGCAAATCAAAGCACAAGTTGCTCAAAACCAAGTTAAATCAAATCCGGAAAATTCGGTAAAAAGTATGCCATTTGCCTCGAAATCATTCAAATCCAATTTTAAATCAAATCAAACCATATCCATTTGAAAGATTATAGTAAATAAGAGTCTCATGCAAAATTTCACTTCATTCCGATAAAAATCCTACGAGTTATGCTCCTTTGAAGTTGCTGCTGGGGATTTTTAAAAGCGATAAGTGGGCAACTTTGGAAAATTGTCTAGAAAAATCCACTACATAAAAATCCACGAAATTTGGTGTGATTGAAGTCTATATGGCCATATTTCGAAAGAAACTAGCCTCATACAAATATCCCTTCGGATGTGCCTTGGGTGGTCTCCCGAACAGGCCCCGAAGATCACAGATTTACCCAGAAAAGTACAAATGAACAGTTCTGAGTAAATCGGCTACCAATAATTCAAATGGAATCCAAAAATTATGAAATCAACTGGATTTGAAAATAGACTCATAAAGGAGTACTCAGAAACAAAAATCACTCGAATCGAACTTAAAACGAACACATGGCGGTCCGTCGAAGTGACAAGTTCTGTATTTGAACCTGAACTGTCCACTTAACTTCGACAGAGAAGTGTCAAAAATCCGTTCTATGGAACTTTATGAAATTTGGTGGACATAAACTAGACAGCCTCACCTTTTCCATGGTTCTGGAATCGCTCCAAAATTCATCCGGACGATGAAGTTATGAGTGTCCGAAGTCAGGGTACAGGTGCTGTCCAGTTAGGCCACTTTTGAAGAAAATCAAATCCGAAAATTTATAAATTGTGTGAGATTCGTGTGAGATGAATCCAAAACCTTTGAAAAACATTTAAAACACTCCAGAATTTGATTGAGGCCATTTATTGGAGATTTATCACAATGAATGTATAAATCCCCAAATGTGAGCCTATTCACCAAAAAAGTGTAATATGTGTACAAGAGTGAAAAACCAAGCAAGATTAATACAACAACAGATCATGAATATAGATTCAACAAGATAGGTTCTAGCATAGCCTAGGGTTCCGTTCCATTATCGTTTCCCTCTATTCTCTCTCCCCGTTAAACACGGTTCTTCGAGATAATCAAGGGTACTTTGATTATAGAACGGTTTTCAATCATTCAAAAGCCTTATACTACATGGGTTCTAGCACTAGGGTCAATCCCCAGTCTCGTTTCTCCTAGATCCGCCTTCACGTTTTACGGCTAGGGGAGTCTTGAGATACTTTGAGCCGGGGAAGGATTTCCACACACAAAGAAGGCTTTACACTCCAGAAAGGTAGAAGAAGAGATCTAGATCTAGGAATGTAAAGACAGAAAATAAAAGAAAAGTTTGAGGCTTACCTGGATTCTGGACGCACTCCCGCAGCGATTTCCTTCTTCTCTTGGAGTTCTTCTTTGCGAGAATTCAAAACAAGAGTTGGTTCCTTTTGCTTAAGGAGGAGTCTCCTATTTATAGGCAAAGGCTAAGGTCATTGGTAGACACAACTTAATGTCTAGAACCCCCCAACCTTAACCCTAAGGTTATTTCCGAGATTTCCCCTCATTTAATGAGGGACATGATGGTAACAAGTGATTTCTCTCGGAAAACCCTAATTTTGAGCAAACTTAATGTATCCGGTATGTCAGACCGGATACACAAGGGCCTTAAGGTATCCGGTACATGGTACCGGATACACTAAGGCTCACATGTATCCGGTATGAGTAACCGGATACAGGAAGGAGTACTTGTATCCGGCCTGAGTAACCGGATACAGGTAAAAGTTCATTTTCTTCAATTTCTGTGCTGGCTTTCAAGGAGATAATGATTTTTGATGATTGTTTGTGCAATTTGGGGTGTCTACAACTGCCCCTCTTTGCGGGAGCTGCGAAGCAGTGAGCTGCAAAGAGTAGACCGGCGTCAGCCCACTTTTCCTGGACGCTTTGAGAGATCTTCGTCAGACCCGCCAGTTGACATGGGGCCGACTCATCTATAGGACCATCTTGGCCGGGTTGTGCCGAGCGGTTCGAGGCCTGGCATCCCCGAGAGGTGATGAAGTCAGCAGCCGGTTTTTCTGGCAGATTTTACAGGTATTGAACTTCCCCTGTCTGGTTTAGTTCGTTTAGGCTTTATCCCTTCCTGACCGATTTTTCTTTAACCAGGTGTTCATGTACACCTACATGACTTTCTTCCGCCCATCCTCGGTACCTGAGGTCGCAGATTTCCCAGTGGCTTTGCGATGGTTGGCCCAGGTCCAGGATGCTGATAGGAGCCAGCCTCGTACTGCCCGGGTGCACTTAGACCGTGCCCGCCGATCTGATGTAAGTCCTCTATCTTTTTTCTTTTATTTCCTTTCCTGTATCTTGACTGTACCTGACTGTTTTCCTTTTTTGCAGCTCCTCCTGTCCCGATTTGATGACGTGGATGTTGGAGTGGCCCGTGAGATGGCGGTACAGGACGCCTTCGATAGAAATCGACGACGTCAGCCCTACCAGTGCTTCCTCGGGAGGCTTGGTAGGGTGATGTACTTAGGAGAGCGCCTGTACTTCCAGCACACCAGCGCACTTCGTATCCCCGTCCATCCTCCTCCTGTGGGTCCCTACACACTACTTCCAGGTTTTGATGTTGATCAGTTTGATCACTTCCTAGATGCAGAGGGGCTCACAGTAGCTGGAGATTATGACGAGTGGTTCCAGCGGGTATCTATAGGATGCTTGATGGATCGACCTACTCGTGCCGGGGTGACAGAGATCAGCGGAATCCGTATCCGGATCCATGAGGACACAGTAAGTCTTGTACTTTTCATATCTTCATCCCTTTTTCCTTCCTTATGCATTTCTGACCATGATTCTGTTCTTGTTGGCAGGTACACGAGCTGAACACCATTCGGGACCGGTTCGAGAGCCAGCGGGCTGCGATCGATGATCTGATCGCTGAGCACGATGCGGTCGTGGCCCAGCGGGAGGCCAGGATCAGGGAGCTGGAGGCCTTGGTTGCTGAGCTTCAGGCTAGACAGGTATCTGGCCTTCTTATATTTTTGTTTCTTTTATTTTCATGTTTCTGATATGCCTATTTGACTTGTGCAGGGCCCAGTCCCAGATCAGGATGCTGCTTTCGAGCCTGACTTCCTTGCCCCTGATCCATCCCCCGTTTGGGCTACTGCTCCTGTGGATGTCTCATCTGCTGATCCGGTTGTAGCTGCTCCTGCGGATCCCATGGCGGATACTCCTGGTAAGTATAGCTTTACTTCTTTGGTTTATCCTGATATTTCAATTTCTGACTTTTTCTGTTGACCAGATATTATAGCTCCTAGTCCTCCTGCTACTGCTGCCGAGCCTTCTGTGGTTGCAGGAGTTGAGGCTGTCGTGGTCGAGGATTCAGCTGTACCTGAGGCAGCCCCCCTGCCTGCCGAGACTGTCCATGCTGGCTCTTCATCTCCTATGGTGGTTCCTGACCTTGCTCCTGAGGTCCTTGGTAAGTTTCTTTAATTCTTCCCTCTTTGGTTTATCCGGGTACTTCAATGTTCTGATTTTTCTATTGACCCAGATATTTCTGCCCCTGGTCCTTCCTCTGATGCTGCTGGGCCATCTGGATCTACGGGAGTGGAGGCTACTGTAGCTGCGGGCCCGGTCGAGCCGGTTGCTGCGGAGCCAGAGGCTTCTTCTGATTCTGTCCCTGTCCCTTCCCCTGATACATCGGACTACTGCATCGAGTACCAGCTTCAGTCCTTCATAGGACGGAGACCACGCTACATGGCGGAGCGTCTAATGTCCTATTATAGGCGCCGATCATCTCGAGGGAGAGGTCGTAGAGGAGGACGAGGCAGAGGTCGCGGGGATGATCCTGCACAGTAGCAGTAGATTAGGATTCCTGTTTTTTTCATTATCACTTGTACAAATGAGACTTATATATAAAAGAATATTTTTATTCATTCTCTCTTGTCTTGTACATCTTTTGTTTTCAATTTCTTGCAAATATGACATGTAAGCAGGTAAAACAGGTAAAAAATTCGGATTTTTCATCCTTAGCTCTTTTTTTTGCATTTTTTCTTTGTATCCGGTCTGACATACCGGATACATTGATTGGTCTTTGTATCCGGTATGTCATACCAGATACTCATGTCATCCTTTGTATCCGGTATACTTATCCGGATATTAATAAAGCCTTTTGTATCCGGTCTGAATTACCGGATACGTTAAAAGATGCTATAAATGCAACCAGCCTCGGGATTTGAGCATTTTTTACGAGTTTTTGAGTTTAGAAACCCCCTTTTTCGCCTTTTTCCTCCTCCTCTTGAGTTCTAGCTTGCTCCCGTCAACTCCAATGGAATCCGGATCATCTTCTGCCCCATTATTGTCTGTCCACACTGCCTCCCCTGCAAAACAACCTTTTAGATCAAAACCCCCAAATCTCACTAGGTACAACCCTATGGATTCCTTTTACACAAGGTGGGTTAACTCTATGACCCTAGATGAGGAGAGGAGATGGGGTACTACTAATCTAGGCCACATTCTGCTTATTCCCAAGGTTCCCTTCAGGTGGGAGATTATAGAGGCCATGATTGGTCATTGGGTTCCTGACCTCAACTTGTTCCGTTTTGGGAACCATGAGATGACCCCTACCATTGAGGAAGTGGAAACCATCCTAGGCTTGAGGTTTGATGAGAAGGTGGTGAATCCACCTCTTAGGCCCAGTTACAAAAAAGAAGCTTCTACATTCTTGGGCATAGGGAAGAAGGACTTGGGGGATTCTGACACCCTTTTGACCCTATCTAAGGCCTTTTTGACTGAGAAGCTTTTGAGGGGGGAAGATAAGGAGGCCCGGTTCAACGCCTTGACCTTGATTGTGGTCAACCAGTTACTTTTCCCACGGGAGGATGACGAGGTGGACTTGGCCTTGATTTCAGTGATATGCCAGGTTAGGGAGAGGGAGAGGTTGGCCCCTATGATTTGAGCTGGGATGTATCAGGCCTTAACCGACTGCTACAATAGGAAGTCGAAACGCTTCCTAGCATGTGCCCAGATCCTGCAGGTAAAAAAAATTTTTTTTTCTTTTGCTTTTTGGCTTTCTTTTTGCCTTTTTTGCTTTTTTTCTTTCTTTCTTTTTCTTTTTTTTTTTTTACAATGTGCTGACATATCTCTCTTCCTTTGCAGCTTTGGCTACTTGATCATTTGAGCCAAATTGAAGAGATCAATCGACACTTCTTCCCGAGTCTAAAAGTCCCCTTCTTGATGAGCAACAGGGGGTGCCCCGATATTCCAGGGGGTAAACAGGGCTGGTTTACTTCCTTGGGCTCACTTCAGGAGGACCAGGTGAGATGGCCTGGCACTTATCAGCCCAATGCAGCGACAGTGACTAGCTTCTGTGACCGCGACTTTCTGATCCTAGCGGGCCTGAAGCATGCAATGCTGTATCTTCCTCTGCGGGTCCTTCGTCAGTTTCGTGCGACCCAGGGGATTATCATCCCATGTGGATATGAGGATCGTCTTGGGCCCCTTTCTATGAAGCTAAATGCCTGGTTGATGAAGGAGTGGTCCTATGTCCGCTTCATGCATGGTCCAGTCTTCTCAGAAGCCCATGTGAAGGATTATCTCTTCTGGATCAAGGAACAGATACAGACTCAAGCCCCAGTACCCGAAGATCCTCCTGTAATCTTGGCTCCCACCTATGAGGACATTCTAGAGTCTGAGCGGGCTTCTCATAAGCGGCTTCAGCAGATATGGGTACGGGAGGCCCAGGAGCTCAGGATACAGGGCACTTATCTGGAGAGGCAGCTTGAGGAGCAGATCTCACGCCGTATTGCCGTGGAAGAGAAGCTGGAGGAGCAGAGGCAAGCCCGTCGCTTCGAGGTCCGTATGATCCGGCTGAAGTACCAGGATACTTTGGCCAGCCTTAGGAGTATGCGGATTAAGCAGGCCCTTTCAGATGAGGTCATTTCCTTCTTGAGTGATCCCGCTGCAGAGGGGGCTTCAGGAGTCATTGCAGCTCAGGCAGCTCGGATTCGGGAGCTTGAGGAGCGGCTAGGAGACAGAGACTAGCTTTATTTCTTGTACACATTTTTTTCATTTTTTTTCTACCTTTGTACAAAAGCAAACTCCAATAGTGGAAAGACAAAGGATTTAATTCAAAATAAAATTTTTATATTATTGGCCTCAGAATGCTCAGATGCTTGTAAAAACAAAGGTTTTATGAAAAGTATTTGATTTATCATCACTGGCCAAAGTATAATTTTTCCTTTTTATATTTTTTTGTATTTTTTTTTTTTTTGAAATTTGATCCATGCACTTAATCACCTATAATTAAAGGAATTAAAACCAGGTTAAATAATGAAAAGGGTAGTCCACAAAATACTGAAGGATCAGAACCGTCCATCTTAGGACCTTTAGAGTCATCCCCAAAATGCCAAAACTGCCCCATTCTGCTCATGCCAACTTTTCTTAAAGCTCAGATCCCCATGATCAACTCAACCTCTGACTTTTCTTCATTTTTCTTATTTTTTCTTTTTGCCTTTTTGCCAATATTGCCCCTAGCGCCAGTTACAGTTTTCACTAGGGCTGGCTTCTGAATTCCGTCATCACCCATCTTACTCTGATATTTGAATGAACAAGCTAAGATCACCGAGGGCTTAAAAATAGGACGAAATAAAGGCTAGGCTCAGTTTATGAAAGAAAGGGTATTAAAGGCACAAAAATTTTCAAGTGTGGAAATAGGTCAACCGGACTTACAGTCATGATGAATTTAACCCTTTTTCCCCAAATTGCATTTTTTGCATCTTTTTTCACACTTGGCTTTCATTTGCCATTTCCATTGCTTTTCCTCTCTTTTTCTTTTTCTTTCCTTACTTTGCCCCAATTTAAGACTGTAAATCCGGTTTGGGTTTATCAAAGAAACGAACCAACTCAACTTGGCTAGACTAGGGATTAAAATTTTTGAAGGAAATAAAGAAAAATGGCCTCAGATCATTTCCCAAAAATATTCACTCAAGGGAAATACTTTTTTACCGCATCAGAGTTAATGGGCTCAGGAAAATCTGACCCATCCATTTCTGCTAAGATGAGTGCTCCCGCTGATAGGACTTTCTTGACCACATATGGGCCTTCCCAATTGGGCTTGAACTTACCACGAGGGTCTTCCAAAAATAGTAGAATTTTCTTTAGCACTAAGTTTCCTTCTTGGAAAGTTCTGGGCCTCACTTTCTTATTGTAGGCCCGGGCCATTCTCTTCTGGTACAATTGTCCATGGCAAAGTGCTTTCAACCGCTTTTCTTCTATCAGGTTAAGTTGATCATGTCTCGACTGGACCCATTCGGCTTCTTCTAGTTCGGCTTCTTCTAGTTCTGCTTCCATGAGCACTCGGAGTGATGGGATCTCTACTTCCACGGGCAAGACTGCTTCCATCCCATAGACTAGGGAGTATGGGGTTGCCCCAGTTGAAGTCCGGATCGAAGTTCTGTAGGCATGTAGAGCAAGTGGTAGCATTTCATGCCAATCTTTGTAGCTCACTACCATCTTCTGAATGATTTTCTTTATGTTCTTGTTTGCTGCTTCCACTGCCCCATTCATCTTTGGGCTGTACGGAGCTGACTTATGATGGGTGATCTGAAACTGCTCACACATTTTCTTCATGTCCTTGTTCTTAATATTTGAAGCATTGTCTGATACTATGGCACTTGGCAGTCCATAGCGACAAATGATATTGTGCTTCAAAAATTTAATAACATGGTTGCTAGTGATGTTTGCATATGAGGCTGCTTCCACCCACTTAGTGAAGTAATCAATCGCCACCAGGATAAATCTGTGCCCGTTCGATGCCTTAGGGGAGATCATGCCAATAACATCTATGCCCCACATAGAGAAGGGCCATGGGGATGTCATGTTGTGTAACTCACCCGGGGGTGCATGCTTATTATCTGCATAGATTTGGCATTGATGGCACCTCTTGACATGTATACAGCAATCGTGCTCCATGGTCGTCCAGTAGTAGTCCAGCCTCAGGATCTTCTTAGCCAGCATGTGCCCACTCATATGGGGCCCACAGACTCCTCCATGTACAGTCTCAATCAGCCTTTCTGATTCAGCCTTGGCAACACATCTGAGCAGAATGTTGTTATGTGACCTCTTGTACACATGTCCACCACTTAGCAGAAATTGACCAGCCAATCTCTGTATTGTCCTCTTCTCAGTAGCAGTGGCATTCTCTGGCAGACTCCGATTGTTCAAGAAATTTTTGATATCTTGAAACCACGGTGCTTCTTCTTCTGGTGCTCCCTCTAGAACGAGACAGTAAGCCGGTTCATCTCTAACCTCAATTTCCAGCGGTCTGATGTCTACTCCTTCTGGTATGCTGACCATTGAAGCCAATGTTGCTAGAGCATCAGCAAACTGATTCTTGGCCCTTGGCATATAGTTGAAGGAAATTCAAGTGAAATTTGTGCTTATTTCTTCCAAATACTGGTGATAGGGGATCAATTTGTGATCCTTGGTTTTCCACTCACCAGTTGTTTGGAAGATGATAAGACTCAAATCCCTGTACACATCAAGTTCCTCTACTCCATGATCCATGGCTGCTTGCAATCCAATTATGCATGCCTCATATTCTGCTATGTTATTGGTGCACTGGAATCTCAGCTTTACTGCAATTGGGATATGTGAACCATCTGGTTTAACCAAGACTGCCCCTATTCCGTTCCCATTCATATTGGCGGCCCCATCAAAGAACATCTGCCAAGAACTCTCACTGTCCTCCTCTTCAGTGTACAGGATTGCCTCATCTGGGAAGTTGGTCTTCAAGGGTTGATATTCTGGCAGAGGATGTGCAGCCAGGTGATCAGCTATGGCTTGACCCTTGATCGCCTTCTGGGTGATGTATGTGAGATCAAATTCGGACAGTAGCAGTTGCCACTTTGCCGTCCTGCCAGTCAGTGCCGGTTTCTCAAATAAATACTTCAGCGGGTCCATCCGGGATATCAATAGTGTGGAGTGGCTAAGGAAATAATGCCTTAGCCTCTGAGTGGCCCACACTAGAGCACAACAAGTCTTTTCCAATGGTGAGTATTTGGCTTCATATTCCGTGAATTTTTTACTCAGATAGTAAATTGCCTTTTCTTTTCTACCAGTCTCATCATGCTGCCCCAAGACACATCCCATCGACGTTTCCAACACTGACAAGTACAGGATCAGTGGTCTTCCTGGAGTTGGTGGCACTAGTACCGGCGGGTTCAGTAAATACCTCTTTATTGTATCAAATGCCTGCTGGCAGTCCTCATTCCAGACCGTCAGGTTATCCTTCCTTAGAAGTTTGAAAATTGGTTCACAGATAGCAGTGAGCTGTGCTATGAACCGGCTTATGTATTGAATCCTTCCAAGAAAACCCCTAACCTCCTTCTCAGTTCTGGGTGCTGGCATTTCAATTATGGCCTTGGCTTTAGCCGGGTCAATTTCAATTCCTCTTCGGCTCACTATAAACCCTAGTAACTTCCCTGATGTAGCCCCAAAGACGCATTTAGCCGGGTTAAGCCGTAGACTGTACTTCCTGAGCCGATCAAACACTTTCTTCAGATTGATCAAGTGGTCCTCCTCTTTGCATGATTTGGCAATCATATCATCCACGTAGACCTCCATCTCCTTATGGATCATGTCATGAAATAGTGCAGTCATGGCCCGCTGGTATGTTGCCCCAGCGTTTTTAAGCCCAAATGGCATGACTGTGTAGTGGAATGTGCCCCAAGGTGTGATAAATGCCGTTTTTTCTTGATCCTCCTTAGCCATCTTGATCTGATTGTACCCCGAGAAACCATCCATGAAGGAAAACAGGCTATGTACCGCAGTATTATCGACCAGAATGTCGATGTGTGGAAGCGGAAAATCGTCCTTTGGGCTTGCCCTGTTCAAGTCTCTATAGTCCACGCACATTCGGACCTTCCCGTCCTTCTTTGGTACAGGCACTATGTTCGCGAGCCACTCTGGGTACATAGAGAATGCCAAAAATCCGGCTTGAAATTGTTTGACCACTTCGTCTTTGACCTTTAAGGTCCATTCAGGCTTCAATCTTCTCAGCTTCTGCTTAATCGGCTTAACCCCTGGCAAAATTGGCAACTTGTGCACCACCATGTCAGTGTCCAACCCCAGCATTTCCCGATACGACCAAGCACACACATCCTTGTAATCTGCCAAGAACTGTGACATTTCATTTTTCTGCACATCAGACAAGCATGACCCGATTTTCACAATTTTTGGGTCATCTTCAGTCCCAAGGTTTATGGATATGGTCTCTTCAATATTAGGTTGGACCCCCTTTTCATGACGTTCCAATTGGTATTCAATTTCTTTTGGAACGTCTTCTTCTTCGACCTCGATCTCTTCTTCGATCCCCATAAGGTCAAAGTCGAGCTCGAAGTCGAAGTCATATTCAACCTGGTCCAATTCGGTCTGATTATATGGTTCATAAGTGGTTTGGACCTTTTTGAAAAATTTAAATTTTCTAGAAAAAATAGAAAAATCTTTTTGGGTTTTTTGTGGGCCTTCTAAACATAATTCCCCTGAAGACAAAGGCCCATTAGAACCTTCAGGGAAATGGAAATCCACCATTGGAGTTTTTTTTTTGAAGCCGCGTCAGTTTGCCGAACTAACGCTACTTCAAAGGTAAGGGGAGTTTCCTCCCAATTGTTTAATACAAAATTTTTGGGAGCAGGGGAAATAGAGAAAGCCCGCTGTGCGCACCTAAACCTGGCCTAGATCGCACACCGGGCGCACCTTTGGTGCATGCCTCGGGATATTCAGAGTCGCCACTGCCTGAGAGTGCAGGCAGACACGGATTTGCCCTATCCGGGTCTAAGTCTGGTCTGCGGCTTTTCAGAGTTTAGCTAAGTCCTCGGTTACGATCCGGGGAAGTCCTAAAGACACCCCGGTCCGCCCCGTCGGTTTGACGGGTCCCTCGGGTCTCCCTAGTTTTTTTGAGTCAAGTTCACCCTTTTCCTAGACCAGCATTCTGCCTTGTTGGGTCTGGCGGGGCCCTTTGAAGGTGTGGGTCCCTTTTATTTGATTTTATCTTTTTATTGATTTAAGTGGAGTGGGTCGGACCCGGGTCCCGTTGGAAGACCCGTGGGTTGCCATGGTTGGGCCTATGGCCCAGTCGGGTTATTGGGTAACCCATTTGGTTATTTTATTAAGTTTTATATATTTACAATTTTAGTTTGGGCTTAGTGGGCTTGGAATGGGCCCATTAGCCAAAGTCCAGTGACCTGGGCCCGTTTTATTGAAAACGGGCCGGGTTTGGGCCGGTCTGAGATGGGCCCCACAAGTGGGCCAAAAGGGGTCTTGGTGGGCCCGTATGGGCTCAAAGTCAAAAAATGGGCTTAAGATAGCCCAAGTGGTTAAAGGGAGTGGTTCAAGCCGGCTTAGGCCGGATCCGGTCCAACCGAACCAATAAATTACACTTTTTCATCATTTTTACATTTTTGCCCGTGTTTTCTCTACGGTCCAACCTGTCCGTGAATGAATCACGGTCTCCCCTGTCCGTGAACTAAACACGGTCCAGGCTGGACCGACCTGAGTTTACGGACGCCACCCAGTTTGCATTTTTGCTGCCGATTTCAATCTGGATCTGTCCCGTGGCTTTGCTAGGTCTTCTGGTAACCTCCACCGAGTTTCTGCTTTCATTCCAAGTTCCACATTTCTTTCACTTGACTTATAAAGCCATTTCTTCCGTCTTCTGTTCTTCTTAAAGCAACTAGTCCCCCTTTTGGTTATTAGTAACCAAATTCCAGCATGAAAGAGGGGGTTTACAGGGGAATGTTTAAGGAAAACAAACTCCTTTCTGTATTTGCAAACTCCATTAATCAAAATATTAGCTTTTTAGTGTTCTTTGAATCCATCCTTTATTTCATGAAATATGGCTCATTTGTAGAGGATTCCGTCAAAACCAAACAAGTTGATTAGTACTCAGGTATTAAAAAAAGGAATTCAAAATCACTTAAATGAAGGAATTCACATGTACATTAAAAAGAAGAGTCATTAAGATCATTACCACACTTGTAAGCCTAGATTTGTGATGTCTGGATTCTCTGAGAAATCCGGCGGCGCTTCCGCGTCCTTTAAGATTTGTTGGGATGAATTGGGAGGGGCCTGGTTAGACTTAGTTAAATGGTTTTGATCAATGAGGGGTAAAACAGGATACTTGGGCAGAGTTTCGGGGTAGTCTTATAACACAAGGGTAATTTGGGTATGAAAAAGAGTTTAGGTTAGGAGTGGTGGAGGTTGGGCAGCATTTGGTCGTGGGGAGCACCAGGAGGGAGAAGGGATAGGCCAGAGAGGGATGGCTTCTTCAAATGAGGGGGATGGCCTCTCTATTTATAGGCAAAATTTCCGTGCCCGTACTTGAAATACGGGCATGCCTTGCCCGTACTTCAAGTACGGGCGTGCCTTGCCCGTAATTCAAATACGGGCGACAAACGAATATTTGCAATTATCACAGATTCGGCCGTACGGGACGCGTGTCCCTCCGTACGGTGACGCGTGTTTTCTTCCGGAATCTTGCCCGTATTTCAAATACGGGCATGCCCTGCCCGTAAATCAAATACGGTCCAGCACGTTTTTAAAATGTTTGGATTTCAAAATTTTATTCAATTTGGTATTTTGCAAGATTCTTATTCGATTTTTTGATTATTTTATTAAAAAGCGAGATTCTCTTTATTAAAATATTATTAAACACATTTATCTTATTTATTTTATTGGGTTGTTCCATTTTTGCTGCCTTTTTTGCCACATGGGCAGTTTTTCTGAAACTTCAACTGCTCATAACTTCTTCATCCGGTGTCCGATTTCAGCAAACTTAGTGTTGTTGGAACCGGCTCGGAATCACCTATCCACTGGGATCAAGTTTGGCAGTTGAATTGGGGTTGAGCAAAAAGTCAACTTTTCGCTCCCCAAAAGTTTGACCGGCTCATAACTTTCTCATCTGGACTCCGATTCCAGCAAATTCAGTTGCGTTAGAATCGTGTCGAAATGATCTTTTTAATGAGATGAAGTTTGATGGCCAAATTTACTTGAATCAAAAAGTCAATTTTTTGACCCCCTCAGGGTTTGACTGAAAGTTTGACTTTTCATTTTTTGCCATTTTAGGGGTGCAAAAATCAGGTGTCTACAGCTACCCCTCTTTGCTGGAGTCACCTTAGGGGATGAACGGCAAAGAAGAAAAAGAACCTTATTTTTGCACCTTGCATTTCTGTCGACAGGGTCGACGAGCTCAATCACTGAATTGTTTTTAATGAAAGGGAAGTGTCAGATGTCTGGTATCACTTCCTGATTTTGGAATCCCTATACCCTCTTTCGGGTTTGAATAGGGCAGTTTATTTTTGAAAAATGAGATAAGATTGGTTTTGAGCTCATCAGCCTGTTTCGGCGTTGATGCAAGGCACTTAATAATGTTCTTGTCTTCTTGTTTGTTCCATTAAAGCTTTTAGTTTTTTTTTTTTTTTTGAAGGGAAAAAGAGGTTATCAGGCCAAGGTTAGGGACTGGGAATGGCGGTGAGAGAACGGGAGGAGGCTTTTGCGCTGCTGTCTATCATCTCGGTGACCACACACCTTCTCTAGCCTCTACTATTTACAAAAATGGGAAATCAAAATTTACAAGAAGGGGCGAATTGGCCCATTATTGCTCTTCTTTTCTTCATCTTCTTTTCCTTGAAGAGTTTGTTGTTCCTTTTTGCCAGGCTTTCTTGGTCGAGGCATCAGAGCTTTTTCCTATTCAAGAGTTACTCCATTGGGGATCTGGTGGGAGTATGATCTGTCTAGATGATTCTCTGGGGATTATTGTGATGTCTCTTTTTGCTCTGAGGATCTCGACAATTTTCTTTCTTTTGAGCTCTGTTGGGGATGAAAGGGAAGAAGCCTCTGTTGGGGAATGAAGGATCAAAGTATCCTTCTCATGTTCATCTTGCATCTTTCTTCTTCCTTTGAACCTGTACAAGGAACAAAATGTCAGCGCTTGTTCTGCTCCATTGGGGATATGCAGGGTTGGTTTATTCTAGGCCTTTAATTCATCAAAATCAAAATGGCTATTGATTAAGGCAATGAACCCTTCGTCACGGGTTAGCAGCACAGCTGGGGAAATTCCAAGAATAGTTAAGCAGAATAATTACAGAAAAACACAGATATGTTAGTGTGTGCTTTTGCCTGCAATTATCATAAAAGTCAATCCTTAAGTCAGACATTGATTAGAGTGCTTGGTATTTTTAGCCTTGTCATCATAGGCCTTGGAGTGTTGACTCAAACACAGCCTTCCAATCTGGGCCCTTCAGGTCACTTGGCTGTCCCCACTCAGTGCACTATCCATTCTGTTTCTGTTTTTGCTGCATTTCCCTTTTTGCTTCTAATTAAGGTATGACCAGTTTTTTTTTTTTTTAGCCTCGACTGACCCCTTTTTTTGCACATAGCGCCCTTTTTGGGTTTTCACTATGTCTGGTCCTTTCAGAGAGAATTCAATTCTGTCATTACCCGAAAACGCAGATTTGACTGTCTTGCTCAAGATCATTCTCTTTGGGATCCGAAAGGTCTTCAAGGTAGGACGAAATGTAGGCTAGGTCGGGGCTTTGAAAGAAAGATAAGTGGCCCAAGAAGGCTATGATTTTATAGGTCTGTACAGTGCTCCCTTTATTGTTGGGGCTTACATCCTGGCTTATGGAATTCATATTGACATTCTTTTTCTTGATTTTCTTCGCAATTGCTCTCTTTCTTTCTTTCTTTTTTTTCTTTTTTTTTTTGTGTGGGGGCCTAGAATGCCCATTTTGATGTGAGAAATACCTGTACTGGGTTAGAAAAGAAACTTTCAGGCCCAAAAAGTGTTTAACTAGGGGAAACTTTTTTTTTTTTTTGTTCGGAAGGATTTACAGTCTTAGGAGAGAGTCAAGGATGGCCTCTCTTCATTTCCCAATTGGAATGATCTCAAGGGTAATACAGTTTGACTGCATCTGCATTTATTGGCTCAGGAAAAATATTTCCGTCCATCTCTTGTAGGATTAGTGCTCCTCGGACAGAACTTTGTGTACTATGAAAGGTCCTTCATAGTTTGGCTTGAATTTCCCTCTATTGTCTTCTTGGTGGGGGAATATCTTTTTCATAACAATGTTTTCTACCTTGAAGTGTCGTGGTATCATTTTCTTGTTGTAAGCTCGTGCTATTCTTTGCTGATAGAGTTGTCCATGGCACAAAGCTCTGATTCTTTTTTCATCAAGCAACTGCAACTGGTCAAACCTTGCTTCTTCCCATTCAATGTCATCAACCTCTGCTTCCTTCAGGATTCTGAGCGAAGGGATCTGCACTTCTATGGGAAGGACTGCCTCCATTCCATATACAAGAGAGAAAGGAGTTGCTCCGGTTGAGACCCTGATTGAGGTTCGGTACGCATGCAAAGCATATGGCAGCTTCTCATGCCAGTCTCTGTAGGTGACTACCATCTTTTCCAATATCTTCTTCAGATTTTTGTTGGCAGCCTCTACCGCCCCATTCATCTTGGGTCTGTATGCTGTGGAATTTAGATGTCTGATCTTCAAATCTTCACACATTTTGTCAATGTCCTTGTTATTCAAATTCTTGGCATTGTCTGTAATAAGTGCTTCAGGCACACCGTAGCGACAGACAATATTATTTCTGATGAATTTCAGCACCTGGGACCCTTTGACCTCTGTAAAAGACACGGCCTCTACCCACTTGGTAAAATAGTCTATTGCAACCAAGATGAATCGATGCCCATTTGATGCCTTCGGATGGATCTCTCCAATCATATCAATTCCCCAGATGGCGAAGGGCCAAGGAGAAGTCATTGAGTATAAGGTGTTGGGCGGTGCATGAATGTTGTCAGCATAAACTTGGCATAACTGGCATTTTCTTACATGGATATGGCAATCATGTTCCATAGTTAACCAGTAATAGCCCATTCTCAAGATTTTCCTTGCTAGCATATGTCCGTTCATATGTGCGCCACATTGTCCCCCATGGACTTCATCAACCAGCTGTTGTGCCTCTTCTTCTGTTACACATAACAGCAGTGAATCATTATAGGACTTCTTGTACAGCTTATCTCCACTGAGGAAAAACTGTCCTGCCAGTTTCTGAATCGTGCGCTTTTCAGATGCTGTGGCATTCTCTGGCAAAGTCCTGTTTCTCAGGTACCTCATTATGTCTGCATACCAGGGTTCCCCTTTTGGCGTGCTCTTCTCAACATTAAAACAGTAAACAGGAGAATGCCGCACCTCTATCTCCAGTGGTTGTACCCAAGTATCGTCAGTGATGGTTGCCATAGATGCCAGTGTTGCCAAGGCATCTGCAAATTGATTCCTGTCTCGTGGCATATAATCGAATGTCACGTTTTTGAACTGTCCTTCCAATTCCTTAATCAATTCCTGATATGGCACCAACTTAGGATCCTTAGTCCGCCAATCTCCCATTACTTGGTAGATGATTAGACAGGAATCACCATAAACTTTTAACTCTTGTATATTCATTTCAATTGCGGTTCGCAAGCCTAACACACACGCTTCATATTCTGCCATGTTGTTAGTGCAATCGAACAAGAGTTTTGCAGCCATTGGATGATGGACTCCCTCTGGGGAAATGATTACTGCTCCAATCCCTTTCCCATTGATGTTGACGGCCCCATCAAAGAACATTTGCCATATGGTTTCCTTTTCTACTAACTCGGCACACATAATTTCATCATCTGGCAGTCCGGTGGGGAGGGGCTGATAGTCGGACACAGGGTGTTCGGCTAAGTGATCTGCTACTGCCTGTCCCTTTATTGCCTTTCTTGTGGTGTAGACAATGTCATACTGAGATAAGATAACCTGCCACTTTGCTATCCTTCCTATGGAGATCGGCTTTTCAAAAATGTACTTCAGGGGATCCGTATCTGAGATCAAAAGGACAGTATGACTGAGAAGATAATGCCGGAGCTTCTGAGCTGCCCATACCAATGCACCACAGGTCTTCTCAAGCAATGTGTATCTTACTTCATAATTGGTAAACTTCTTGCTCAGATAATAAATTGCTTGTTCCTTTCTTCCTGTATCATCATGCTGCCCTAGGACACATCCGGCTGCCGTTTCTGTGATTGACAGGTACATGATTAAAGGTCGTCCTGGTACAGGGGGGACCAAAGTCGGCGGGCTCATCAAATAGGCCTTGATTTTGTCAAATGCTTCTTGGCAACCCTCATTCCAGACCACTGGATTATCTTTCTTTAGCAGTTTGAATATTGGTTCGCACACGGGAGTCATCTGTGCTATGAACCGACTGATGTACTGTAATCTGCCAAGGAAACCTCTCACTTCTTTCTCTGTGGATGGGGGAGGCATCTCCAGAATTGCCTTTACTTTGACTGGGTCCACTTCAATTCCTCGTTTCCCAACGATGAATCCAAGTAGCTTCCCTGAAGTAACTCTGAATACACACTTATTCGGGTTCAACCTGAGCTTGCATTCCCTGAGCCTGTCAAACACCTTTCCAAGGTTCACGAAATGACTTTCCTCTTCTTTTGACTTTGCAATCATATCATCCACATATACTTCCATTTCTTTGTGCATCAGATCGTGGAATAACAAAGTCATTGCCCGCTGGTATGTGGCACCTGCATTTTTCAACCCAAATGGCATCACTTTGTAGCAGTACGTGCCCCAATGCGTGATAAAGGATGTCTTTTCCATGTCTTCAGGTGCCATCCTTATCTGATTGTACCCAGAGAATCCATCCATAAAGGAGAACATGGAATGAGTTGCAGTATTGTCAACCAGTATATCAATGTGTGGCAATGGGAAGTCATCTTTTGGGCTTGCCTTGTTCAGATCCCTGTAGTCAACACACATCCTGACCCTTCCATCTTTCTTGGGGACTGGCACAATGTTTGCTAACCATTCTGGGTAATCTGTAACTTTCAAGAACCCCGCTTTTAACTGCTTGGCAACTTCTTCCTTGATCTTTAGGGCCCATTCTGGTTTCATGCGTCTGAGTTTTTGCTTCACCGGTGTGGCCTCAGACTTTATAGGTAACCGATGTACAACTAAATCTGTGTCTAACCCAGGTATATCCTCATATGACCATGCAAACACGTCAGTGTAGGTTTTTAGAAAATCAGTTATCTGTGTTTTCTGTAATTGAGACAGCTTTTTACCAACTTGGAGAATCCTTGGTTGTGCTGTGTCACCTATGTTGATAGGTTCAGTTTCCTCAATGTTAGCCTGGAGACCCTTTTCATGTTTGTCCAAGGCAAATTGGATTTCAGGTGGGGTCTCCCATGATTCATCATTATCCTCAAGTTCAAGAAGATCACTGGGGATAATTTCTGAATCATTGGGTTGTGATGAGCAAGTGTCGTTACCTAATTCCTGTTCGACACTATAGATTTCTTTTTGTTCTTTTTGACCTTTTTGTTTTTGTTTGATTTTGGCAGCCTGATTATCTATCTCGCGCTCCGAATTTTTCGGGTGTGCGTCGAGATTGACATTAAGGTTGCGATTTTGGGTTTGCTTACTTGCAGAATTATTCACAGAAGCAGAAAAATAATCAAAAGACTTCACGCATTTATTAAAAAGTGCAGCAATATCTACAGGGGGAATTTCAGAAGTGGAATAAACTCCCTGTGGTAGTTCGGCTTTGCAAGTGGCAAGTGGCATCGAACTCCAGTTCTGCAATGCGTGCTTGTCCTTGGTTACAGCGGTCACCGCATTTACCTTTCCAGTCTGTATCATGCTGATGCTACTGTCAGAGGAGATGCAGATGGGGTCATTAGCTGTGCCCTTCTTTGGTTGATTCTGACTTGAATCCTCTGATGATACACTTATCCATACCCCGCGGCGAATGACAGTCCCTGGTACCCGAACAATGACTTTGTTGGGTGGCTCCACCTTAGGCAATACCTTGGTTACAGATTTTGATGATTCATCCTTTCTGCTGGAAGAATGTTCGTCAGGAGCCCAGTTACCATAGGTTTCATGATAAGCCAGCTCAGTAGGTAGTCCCAGTACTTGGGGCATATTCTGGAACATCTGACCCAGACCATCCCTTGTACTTGGGTGTACAATGCAGATGGGAGGTGGGGGAGACCTTTGCCTTGGAGTGGGTTCTCCTGAACTGTCTTGGCTTTCCATCATGCAGATGTACTGAGCTGGCTCTTCTTCTTCAGTATCATCTGATGGGTAGACAAACGCCTCTTCAGGGATAGCTGGTTTTTTGGTGTCAACTGACTGCCAAGAGAATAGAGCAGACAGTTCTTCCATCAACTAACTGAGAGCCTCTGAGTTCTCTTCTGTAATTGTCTCCTGGGGCAAGGGAGGTTCATCCCATAACCTTTGCAGATAATCAGCTTCCGCTTGCTCCGCTGGATCATTGAACTCATCGCCCCATCCCTGGGGGACTATATTCTGAATGGCCTGTGCAGCTTCCTTCTCCATATTGGCAAAGTGATGGTATAACTGGCCCTGTACAAAAATGGGCCAATGTGGGTCCCTTCCTTCGGCTCGTGCCCTTTTCCGTTCAGTTTTCATGCCAAATAGCCGGGCATAGTCTTCAGGTTCAGGAACAAACCCCAATCCAAAGCCCACAGATTTGTCACATGGCTGGATTGCAGACTTGATACCTTGTTTGTATTTGCCCAGTCCCTCTCCTACTCGGAGGCCCCAGTCGGCGCATTCAGCAGCACCGAACATGCTCTTCCTTTTCCTTCTGCGGGACAAGTCTGATTGCAGAGGAGTAGGAATGCTGTTTATCTGCACCATTTCAATGGCTTGGAAGTTCAGGGAAGTAGGCAGCTCATAATCAATCACAGGTACCCCTCCTTGTTCAAATTCTCTGTGATTTTCTGCATGTACCGTGATCAATTGATTTCCCGAAATAAATCGGATCATTCGATGTAAGGTGGATGGGACTGCCCCTGCTTGATGTAGCCAAGGTCTTCCAATCAGCAAATTAAAGGAGGCATTGATGTCCATCAACTCAAAGGTAATGAAGAAGGCCCTTTCAGCGATTATAACTGTAACGCCCCGAATCCGGGTCATTTTTTTTTCTCATTTTGACTCGGATCAAGGCATTAACTTGTGGTACATTACAATCAGTTCAAATATAAGGAAATAAAGAGCTAAGATTTATTAGAGTACTAGGAAGCTTACATCACTTATTAGAAGCTGAATCATCCAATTACATTCACTAATCAAATGAAAGGCAACTACAAATTTAACTAACTCTTAATATCCTACACAATCATCTATTACGATTCCAATAAAATAAATACAACTATATAAAATCATCCTACTCTTTTCATATGAAATTTCTAGACTTCAACCCACTATCTGTCTAACCCGTGGCGTCCTCTCCAAGATAACCTGAAAAAGTAGAATATGAGGTAGGGGTGAGATACAACTATCTCAGTAGGTAACACATGCATGCTAGAAACAGTTTATATATAAAAGTAATCATTCATGCACGATAAAATAATCAGGTAGTCACGGTCGATAATAAGAACGATTAATCACCACAGGAAACCAACATCTAATCAGTGTTTGGAATAAAGAGAGTTTATTATGTAACCTTCGTTTCAATTAGAAAAGCAATGTAATATAAATCAAACTCTTCTAATTCAAATGTAGATCATGTCATTCATAATTAATAGTAAGTCTCAATCTGATAACAACATTCTCCCATGTAGGATGCAATCACACAGTAATCACATCTACCCTACATGAGGTCTCTCCCGCAGGAGTCATCATATCTCACCCGCAGGTGGTCACATCTCACCCGCAGGTGGTAATCACATACATCTCCCTTGTGGGATGCAATCACATCGTGATTACATCTCCCCCACAAGAGGTCACATCTCTCCCGCAGGAGGTCACATATCTCCCCTGTGGGATGCAATCCAATCAGGATCACATCTCCCCCAACAGGAGGTCTCATCTCACCCGCAGGTGGTCTCTCCCCTGTGGGATGCAATCCAATCAGGATCACATCTCCCCCAACAGGAGGTCTCATCTCTCCCGCAGGAGGTCATCTCACCCACAGGTGGTCTCTCCCCTGTGGGATGCAATCCAATCAGGATCACATCTCCCCCAACAGGAGGTCTCATCTCTCCCGCAGGAGGTCTCTCCCCTGTGGGATGCAATCCACTCAGGATCACATCTCCCCCAACAGGAGGTCTCATCTCCCCCGCAGGTGGTCTCTCCCCTGTGGGATGCAATCCAATCAGGATCACATCTCCCCCAACAGGAGGTCTCATCTCTCCCGCAGGAGGTCATCTCACCCGCAGGTGGTCACATATCTCATCCGCAGATGGTACAATCTCTTATAGCCATCATGGCATTCGGTCAATGGTCCAATTATATTTTCAGAAGGAAATTACCTATATAGAATCCTTGTAACCATTTCAAGTGAATTTGGTCCTCTTTAAACCCCAAATTGTACTAAATCATAAAACAAGGTAGTTAAATATCTAGTATAAACTTTTTAGTGTAATTGGACTTCAGGGACACCTTAAGAATAATCTTAGAGAAGTGTTACAAGGGGTGGAAATCCAAATATCCTATTTTATAATGATTTGGGACTAAGAATGTCATAAAGTTCTCAAAATACATTTTGGATTAGTGAAATAGTCTTAGGGTCCCTAATAAGGTCACCATACCAATAATCAATCAATTCTAAGACAAAAAGTTTCGAACCCCAAAAATATTCTAAGTCTAGTTAAAAACGCTAACTTTTGGTATATAATTTTTCTAGACAAATCGACAAGGAGTTTCGAGCTCAAATTTTGGTTGTAGTCTATTGAAGGGTAAACACATCTCCTACAATTTTATGGGCTCCTGAATCACTCATCTGGGTATTAAACCCAAACCGGGCTTTTTGATAAAAACCGAGATTTAGGCATGAACTGGAAAGTTGACTTTTTATTGGCTGGGAATTAGACCTTGGAAGTATTTTTATTGGTTCTAAATGGGGGGTAAAACCTTATTTACATGTAAAGACTTAAGTAAATGGAGCAATAAATACACAGGACATTTACTTAAATGTCTTTCATGTAATAAGGGTGCTATGCGAGAGGCTTGGGTTGTCTGGGAAAGGGTTGGAGAAGAAAAGGGATGAAAAACTGTCAAAATTGCATTTTTTTGCTAGAGCGCCTAGGATCGCTCAGGTTCTCCTAGGCGATCAAAGGTCGGCGGTAGTACAAAATAGGTCGCCCGCGGTCCGTCTTCAAGCGATATTCGGCGGTCTTAAATTTTACACTAGCGCCCAGGATCGCTGAGGATCGCCGAGTGCAGAGAGGTAGGCGGTCTCCCAAAAACGAACATACAATGTTTAGAAATCTGATTTTTCATGTCCAGGATGATTCTAACATAATTATATGAATGATATCAAGCTAAATACATGTATATATAACATTAAAACATGCAATACGATCGATCAACCTCCAGAACACAAAACGAAACGAAAATCGGTGCTACCTACCTCTTGAACGTGTGCTCTCCTCTTCCTTCTCTAAACAGCAACTCTCAGACTCAAAAGCACTCCTTTGGGATGAAGAACACCAGAGCAACCTCTTCCTCCTTCTTCTTTGGTCGCTCTTATCGCCGTTCTCCGTCGTGCGGCTAACGAATACGAGCAAGCCTTCCCAACTTATTCGTTTAGGTTATTTTAGCATATATATATATACCTTCTATCCCACGCAACGCACACACAACAAACTCAATGCACATCGCCCAATCAAAATACTTTAGCTTTAAAATATTAATCTTACCGCGATAACTCACGATCAGACGCTCCGATCTGCGCCAAACTCCCGATCTTCACTAATAATGATATTCTCTACAATAATAAATTATTTCCATCCATAATAATCCTAAAGAATATTAATTGTTATTTTATTTTAATATTTGGGAAAATTCGGGGTTTTACAATAACTTCCAGATTAACTTCCCCCAGGGAATCCTTCTTGGCATTGTCAAACCCACGGACATTGTTGGAGCTAGGTTTGATCAACTCAGCATTCAGCTGCAGACTGTGGAAGGTCCTGACTGGGCAGATATTCAGAGCTGACCCGTTATCGATCATGACCCGTCTCACCATTAAGTCGGAGCATCTTACAGTGATAAACAGAGGCTCTGTATGGTTATGCCCTTGAGGGGGCAAGTCTGCTGAGGAAAAGGATATTGCTTATGGCGTAGCAATTATAGACATTACTGTCTCTAGCTGCTCAGGGCTGATATCGTCAGGCACATGAGTATCACCCAGTATTTTTGTTAGTACGTCCTTATGTTTGTCTGAATCCAGTAAGAGACGCATAATGGATATCTGGGCTGGTGTCTTATTCAACTGCTGCACTAAATCATACTCTGGAGTGAAGGCACTATAGTGGAGTTTTTCAATCTCTTCTTCTGGGGCCTTCCCTTTCTTCTTATGGGTTTGTGGCAATTCAATAGCCACATCCTTCCCTTTCTCTTTCCTTGTTCTTTCTTTACTAATCTCTTCCTCTGGTGCAGGTGGAGGTTTAGGGTTGATATATCGACCAGAACAAGTAATCCGATCGACTTCTCTTTCAGTGGAAGTGATGGTAGAATCATGGTACATGGGTAGGAATTGGTAAGGTGGAGGCACAGCGGAATAGGTTGGGTCAAGGTGAAGTTGATGTAAGTTGAGGGTGGATGATTCCAGTAGGAAGTCCACAGGCTCATTGAATGGGTTCATCATGTCGAAGATGTTCAGTGGGGGTGAGTTTGGGACAGGTGGAGGATAGAAAGGCTCTGGTTCGGGAAAGTTGAAATGCACCAGAGGGAACTCCAAGAAGGTTTCTTCGTCATCATCTCTATTGACGACGCACACTTGCTGTTTTACTATCTCTTCTTGGAGGTATATCCTGACAATTTTCCCCGGTCGCCCAATCAACATAGAGGGGTCAAACTGTACTTCATTGCCCTAGTCACTGATGACCTGATTCACTAATCCACTAACAGAAGCCTTAGAGTGGTCTGGGAGTGGATTGGTAGTTGTGCCAGTAGGTGGAGTAGGTGCTGCTGGTGCTGAGGGATCTACAGAGATCTTCTTGTTGTCTATCAGGTCCTGTATATCATGCCTCAAGTCCCAGCATCGATTAGTTGAATGCCCGGGAGCTCCAGAATGGTATTCACATCTTTCTGTCGCATTATAGTTTCGTGAATTTACCATTCGAGGATTTGGAGGCTTGATCTGTAAGTACCCCTTCTTTAGCAGTGTAGCCAATAGTTCTGCAGGTGCATAAGGTAGCGGGGTAAAAACCCTCTTCATTCTTGCCTCTGCCTCTTCTCTGGTTCTTCTCATAGGTTGCCCCTGGCCTTCAGGCCTTTGAGAGATATAGTAAGGCTGTGTTGGCTGTACATAATTAACAGCCTGAGTTTCCTGCCTCCTAGGCTCTTGCCCCTGACTTCTGCCACTTTGTCCTGTCGCAGCCCTTCTCTGTGTAGGGCCTTGGCCACTGCCATCTATCTTTCCAGCCCTGACCGCATCTTCAATTCTGTCTGCCGTCAGAATCAAGTCATTGAAATTGGAAGTACTTTGCCCCAGTAGCAAGGAAAAGAATGGTTGTCCAAGTGATGCAATGAACAAGGAGGTCATCTCCTGTTCCAGTAGTGGGGGTTGGACTAGGGTCGCCAATTCTTTCCATCTCTTGGCATACTCTCGTATAGATTCCTGATTTCTCTTCGTCAGCCTCTGCAATTCAGCCCTAGTTTGCATAATCTGACTGTTCAAACGGTACTGCTGAATAAATGCTGCAGCCAAATCATTCCAAGTCTTGATCTTGGTTTTGTCCAGACTCAAAAACCAGTTATATGCTGCTCCTGTTAGCGACCTCTGAAAGAACTGTATCATAATTTTTTCATCTTTGGCATATTGACACATATCTCCAGAGTATGACCTTAGGTGGTTTAACGGGCACCCGGTGCCATCAAACTGATGCAAGTCAGGGCATTTGAATTTCGGTGGAAGTTGAACATCGGAGAAGAAGCAGAGGCTGTCTAAAGTAGCCTCCATGGGGACCACACTGGGTCGTAGGCTTTTCAGCTCTTCACGCAAAGCATCTACTTCTGACTTAGTGGCTGCCATCCTTTCATCAAACTGAGCTTGTTGTGTTCTATACCAATCTTCCTCTTCTTGCCCCAGTTGGGCAGGCGCAATAACCTGTGGAAGAGGCACAGCTTGCGGAGGTGGAGGTGGTACCAACGGAGCTGGGTACGCAGGGTATGGTAGTGGAGCATCCATCTGCGGTGGAACAATTGGTTGCTGCAGAGTCACTGGTGCAGCAGGGGGAGCCATCCTGAGTTCTCTTAATTCTGTCATTAATTCTTGAATAATAGTCCCCATGCTGTCTATCCTCTGTTGCAGATCAGTCACTGTCTGTGCCTGGCTGGACTCTGCCTGGTCCTACTCTGGCGAGGTCTGTTCCCTTGACTGTTCCATTTCAAGCCTTTTCTTGGATCTTAAGAGGTACGGGCTTCGGAAAGCAATTTTGGTACCTGTGAAGGGCAACCAGCGGATATTAGTGCAACTTATATTAAAGGCATAATACATGATCAAAGATTAATTCATTTGGATTATTTTGAAGGTGATAGAGATTGTTAAGCTTGCTCTATTTTAGCCGAATGGCTGGGAAAGAGAACCCGGTTTAGACTGGTCTGTTTTAGCCAAATGGCTGGGGGAGAGAACCCTAAGCTGATCTGTTTTAACCAAATGGTTGGGAAAGAGAACCCGGTTTAGACTGGTCTGTTTTAGCCAAACGGCTGGGAGAGAGAACCCTAAGCTGATCTGTTTTAACCAAATGGTTGGGAAAGAGAACCCGGTTTAGACTGATCTGTTTTAACCAAATGGTTGGGAAAGAGAACCCGGTTTAAAAGGTTGGTTTGAGCTCAGTATCACGAGGTTGGACTATGTTAAGTCTCCGCAGGGGATGAGCTAAACAGCAGCATCCAAGTGTACCAATTTTCAGTTTAATCTCTGATGGTTTTAGCACCTGACTTCGGCTAGTAGTTCCCGGGCGTGTCTTAGCTAATCGTTGGTTTAATCACTATTGACTTTGACGCCTCACAACGGGGAAGGCTATGCCAGGACGATCTTCCACCAATTTTCTGGTTTAATTACCAGTGGCTTCAGTGCCCTAAGGGTTCGGCTAAGGATACCTGAGCGTACCTTAGTCGTTAGCTTAGTTGCTTGACCTTGGTGCCACACAACGGGGTATGCTATGCCAGGACGATCCTCAACCAATTTTCTGGTTTAATTACCAGTGGCTTCAGCGCCCTAAGAGTTCGGCTAGGGATACCCGAGCGTACCTTAGTCGTTAGCTTAGTCGCTTGACCTTGGTGCCACACAACGGGGTATGCTATGCCAGGACGATCCTTTGCCAATTTTCTGGTTTAAACACCAGTGGCATCAGTGCCCCCTAGGCTGACCGTGTGATCTTTTTAAATCAGACGGGTGTGATCTGAGCTCAAGGGATAGGGTGTTCTTTATTCAGAACCCTGGGGTTTTAAAACTTAAGTTTGAAACTTGAAGGTTTGAGAGTTGACGAGGACGGGGTGTTCTTTACTCAAACCCCCTGGATTTTAAAGATTCTTTTGGCAAGTTCTTTATTCAGATTGCCTGAAAATTTTAAAGTTGAAGGATTGGGGCCAGACTGTTTGAAAAAGGAATTTGAGGATGTCTTAATTGACTTTTCAAAATTTTTCATGGAAAAAGAAATACAATGCCAAAATTTAGAACAAGCAATTTCAAGATTAAACAAAACAAACAAACCCAGAGTCTAGCTAGGTTGGTCATCATCATAATGAGAGGACACGTCTCGCCTTTTCAAGGCACGCAGAAGTTTATTCCGCAGACGTCGGTCCTCTTTTGCGCGTCTGCGCATGGTGTCAAGTTGCTGTTGAAGGGCCTCATTGGCCTGCTTGTTTTTACGCTTGGAATCCACGTATGCACGGTGGATTCGAGAATGAGATTCCCGCAGTTCGGCCACCCTATCCCTGTATGTGTCAGGGGGCGGAACTGGGATATCGTCAGAGGTGACGATATGAAGAGGAGGTGGGCTGTCTAGGCCAATTTCTCGAGCAATCCATTGTTCGTAATTATGAACATCGGATGCAGTGAAAATGTCCTCTTGGAGTATGTGCACGTGTTGCCATTCCTTCACCAATTTTTTCTTCAATTCCCATGTAAGTGGACCAGTTAATCCTTCCGCCTCATCCTTGATCGGTATTCCCTGAGACCTCCCAAACTGTCTCAAAATTCGAACCGGATAGTATGGCATGGCATGGGTCAAGCCTATCAAGGCTAGGCAATGTCTTTTCCTGAAAGCTATGACGGGGGTATATGTCTGGTCAAATGTGCCTCCCCATCTTATATCCGTTTCTCCTTTCAGTTGGAGAAAGTGGTCAAACCAGTCCTCTCTGGAGGGTAAGTCTGGTCTAATCTCTCCTCGGGCCATCAATGTGACATTGTCACGGACGTACCCATAACGTGGGCTGATAGGTTCAGCAACCATCAGGTGATCTTGGAGCCAAATGTGTAGGAGAGGAGCGCACCCTTGAAACCTCCTAGTTCCGTTCTTAGTCATGGTCAAGGCATGATATAGCTGAGCAAGGATCAGTGGTGCAATTCGGAGTTTCACTTGGAGTTGGTCTACAATTTCCATGAGGGCCAAATTAATGGTGTCTCCCCCAGTAGGAAAGAAGAGCTGTGACAGAACCACGAGGGTGAAAGTGTCCCACCAAACACGAGGTTTTTCCTGCTTCTTGTCCCTTATCTTTTCAACAAGGAAGGTTTTAGAAACCCGCGTGAATGCTTGGTCACCTCCTAAGGTCTGGAATTCTCCTCTTGGTAGGCCAAAGAAAGTACAAGCTTCATTCTTGTAGCTATCTTTGAGACTTGGCCTAGCTGGTTCTCCATGGTCACGAAATCGGAGGAATAGTTCAAATTCCTCAATTGTGGGTGTCAACTCATTAGTTCCAAACCTAAAGAGTGAAAGTTGGGGATCCCAGAAAGGTAGGGCCGCCTGAATCATGTCCCAATTAATGGGCACATTCAACAGGGACAGAGTTTGTCCCATATGGTATTTCTGTTCCCATTTAATTTGCTCATCTCCTTGCAATTGCCTTGTCCAAGAACGGATCCAAGGAGTATCAAAGGCACACTTCTCTATCCTAGAGAAGCGAACTCTCTCAGTCGAGGATGAAGATGCCATGCCGACTATCCAATTGAAATTCCAAGTCAATTTAGGGTTTTCCACCAAAACTCTAAATTAGTCTAAGGCATGCAATAGGATATGCAAAAATTAAATCAATGCCTAAGCAGTTCATGCAATTATCAATCACAGAAATCAAATCCAAGCACTCAAGTTGTGGGTTTTAAGGGTTATGTCCTTTAAATGTTTGGAAAACGCATTCAGGTCTTAGCCGGTCTTTTCTTTCATCTGTTCTTTCATCTGCTCTTTCATCTGCCCCTAGTGTCGGACTGAAAACAATATTTACAACTTGCCTTCGAGGGCGAAATTTACAAAAATAAATCTGAAAAGAGAATCACCTTTAGGGTTGTTGAGAACCCAAAAGGAGGGTACAAATTTGCCATTCGGCGGGTGGGCTGAAATCCTATCTGTAGGGTTTTTCTGCCTCTATTCTGACCCATTTCTGTCTGATCTGGCCGACTTTCGACTAAACCCAGACTGACTTGAATGCACGGATTAAATCGGGTCAATTTCCTTAAATTAGGGTTAAGACCAACACAGGTAGGGGTTAATGCCCCAGATTAATTTTACCCTTATTTATTCATGTTCATGCTCACATCAGGGTTTATCAGAAGTAATAGGTGGGGAAGGATACCCAGCCCAAGGCACCTGCCTTCAAGGGTCTGAGCCAAGTACTAGATCCTTCGCGTACCATGTCAAGAAACTAATGGCGCTTGAAGAATCTAGAAACCTGAGGAGATGGGTTTACCCTGCTTTCCCCAGCAAGCCACGGGAGCGTAGGGCTAATACCATCCCAAAAGTAAGTTTCTCGATTGAAGAAGGGTGGCTGCTAGAGAGATCTAGGTTTTTGTTAAGAAGAGCATTCACATGTTCAGACAGCATTCAGCTCGGATCATTCATGCAGACTCCCTCGTGCATGTCACCCCATGCAGTTAAAAATTCATTCACGGTGTAGTGAGGTGCTTGTGTGTGCAGTGGAACCAAGTGCTGTGTCTGTTCGGGTGATTCTCGGATAATGGGCTGATTAAGGGTTCCTTAATGTCGCTTTTATAGTGAGAATATAGAACAGTATGTAATACAATGTTTGGGTGGATCCCCAGGTAAGTGGGCGGGTCACATTGGTCCCTGTTAAAAACCACTTTCCTTAGGCAATTATCATGCCCGTTTGACAGGATCCCCCAATATCATGTAATTGCATAAGTTCCATAAACCACTAAGGTTGGACAAGAAGTACTTTCTAAACCTGCTTATATCCACCTAGTTGACTCATTTGATAACCAGGGTCCGACTGGGTTGAGGGGTCCCCAGCAGAGTCGCCAAGCTGTGCGCACCTAAACCTGGCCTAGATCGCACACCGGGCGCACCTTGGGTGCGTGCCTCGGGATATTCAGAGTCGCCACTGCCTGAGAGTGCAGGCAGACACGGATTTGCCCTATCCGGGTCTAAGTCTGGTCTGCGGCTTTTCAAAGTTCTAGCTAAGTCCTCGGTTACGATCCGGGGAAGTCCTAAAGACACCCCGGTCCGCCCCGTCGGTTTGACGGGTCCCTCGGGTCTCCCTGGTTTTTTTGAGTCAAGTTCACCCTTTTCCTAGACCAGCATTCTGCCTTGTTGGGTCTGGCGGGGCCCTTTGAAGGTGTGGGTCCCTTTTATTTGATTTTATCTTTTTATTGATTTAAGTGGAGTGGGTCGGACTCGGGTCCCGTTGGAAGACCCGTGGGTTGCCATGTTTGGGCCTAGGGCCCAGTCGGGTTATTGGGTAACCCATTTGGTTATTTTATTAAGTTTTATATATTTACAATTTTAGTTTGGGCTTAGTGGGCTTGGAATGGGCCCATTAGCCAAAGTCCAGTGACCTGGGCCCGTTTTATTGAAAACGGGCCGGGTTTGGGCCGGTCTGAGATGGGCCCCACAAGTGGGCCAAAAGGGGTCTTGGTGGGCCCGTATGGGCTCAAAGTCAAAAAATGGGCTTAAGATAGCCCAAGTGGTTAAAGGGAGTGGTTCAAGCCGGCTTAGGCCGGATCCGGTCCAACCGAACCAATAAATTACACTTTTTCATCATTTTTACATTTTTGCCCGTGTTTTCTCTACGGTCCAACCTGTCCGTGAATGAATCACGGTCTCCCCTGTCCGTGAACTAAACACGGTCCAGGCTGGACCGACTTGAGTTTACGGACGCCACCCAGTTTGCATTTTTGCTGCCGATTTCAATCTGGATCTGTCCCGTGGCTTTGCTAGGTCTTCTGGTAACCTCCACCGAGCTTCTGCTTTCATTCCAAGTTCCACATTTCTTTCACTTGACTTATAAAGCCATTTCTTCCGTCTTCTGTTCTTCTTAAAGCAACTAGTCCCCCTTTTGGTTATTAGTAACCAAATTCCAGCATGAAAGAGGGGGTTTACAGGGGAAAGTTTAAGGAAAACAAACTCCTTTCTGTATTTGCAAACTCCATTAATCAAAATATTAGCTTTTTAGTGTTCTTTGAATCCATCCTTTATTTCATGAAATATGGCTCATTTGTAGAGGATTCCGTCAAAACCAAACAAGTTGATTAGTACTCAGGTATTAAAAAAAGGAATTCAAAATCACTTAAATGAAGGAATTCACATGTACATTAAAAAGAAGAGTCATTAAGATCATTACCACACTTGTAAGCCTAGATTTGTGATGTCTGGATTCTCTGAGAAATCCGGCGGCGCTTCCGCGTCCTTTAAGATTTGTTGGGATGAATTGGGAGGGGCCTGGTTAGACTTAGTTAAATGGTTTTGATCAATGAGGGGTAAAACAGGATACTTGGGCAGAGTTTCGGGGTAGTCTTATAACACAAGGGTAATTTGGGTATGAAAAAGAGTTTAGGTTAGGAGTGGTGGAGGTTGGGCAGCATTTGGTCGTGGGGAGCACCAGGAGGGAGAAGGGATAGGCCAGAGAGGGATGGCTTCTTCAAATGAGGGGGATGGCCTCTCTATTTATAGGCAAAATTTCCGTGCCCGTACTTGAAATACGGGCATGCCTTGCCCGTACTTCAAGTACGGGCGTGCCTTGCCCGTAATTCAAATACGGGCGACAAACGAATATTTGCAATTATCGCAGATTCGGCCGTACGGGACGCGTGTCCCTCCGTACGGTGACGCGTGTTTTCTTCCGGAATCTTGCCCGTATTTCAAATACGGGCATGCCCTGCCCGTAAATCAAATACGGTCCAGCACGTTTTTAAAATGTTTGGATTTCAAAATTTTATTCAATTTGGTATTTTGCAAGATTCTTATTCGATTTTTTGATTATTTTATTAAAAAGCGAGATTCTCTTTATTAAAATATTATTAAACACATTTATCTTATTTATTTTATTGGGTTGTTCCATTTTTGCTGCCTTTTTTGCCACATGGGCAGTTTTTCTGAAACTTCAACTGCTCATAACTTCTTCATCCGGTGTCCGATTTCAGCAAACTTAGTGTTGTTGGAACCGGCTCGGAATCACCTATCCACTGGGATCAAGTTTGGCAGTTGAATTGGGGTTGAGCAAAAAGTCAACTTTTCGCTCCCCAAAAGTTTGACCGGCTCATAACTTTCTCATCTGGACTCCGATTCCAGCAAATTCAGTTGCGTTAGAATCGTGTCGAAATGATCTTTTTAATGAGATGAAGTTTGATGGCCAAATTTACTTGAATCAAAAAGTCAATTTTTTGACCCCCTCAGGGTTTGACTGAAAGTTTGACTTTTCATTTTTTGCCATTTTAGGGGTGCAAAAATCAGGTGTCTACACCCGCTCCTTAAGCCCAGCATCCGATGCCATCATCACCGGGTGGGTACTGCCCTTTTCTGCTATGGGGCCCAATCCAGAAATGACCTCCTCTGGAATCTTGACTGCGGCCCAGTCAATGAACGGCAGGTCCATGTCACCATCAGTCTTTTCGCCTTCAGTCATAGCGAAGAATGCACCAACATCCTCAGAAAAGTCAACCTGTTGCTCGAGCTGTGGCCCAAGCCCATCTGCTGCTTCCAGTATTGGAGATGGGTTATAGGGTTGTAGGGCCGAAACCAAAGGTTTTTGAAATGGGTTGACATTTCGGTACGAGGGTTTGGACTGGTCCATGGGAGGAGAAATTTGGATTATATAGGAGGGTTTAGGGAAACTTTCCCTTAAATGAGGGAGTTTTCCTTTGCTTCTGCTCTCCCTTTCTTCATGTTTCATTCTTCTCCAACCTCTGGGCTTGAAGCCCAACCCTACTTTGGGGATCAGTTTCTTAGCCGTGATTGGCTCCACCATCCCCTGCAGATTGATCCCCAGGCCTTTCCCTGGGTGAAAGTGGTATTTCTCCATCACTTTCTTGACCATTTTTTCTGCAGTGGTCCCCTTTTCCTTCTTTTTCTCACACCCCCCAGGTATGTAATTGACCGCCTCAAATTGGAATGAGTGGAATGCAATCTTGTTGACAGTTAGGTCCACATTGATCAAGGGTACATCAGGTGACACGATGGGCGGCACCAAGTTTTCGGCTAGGATTGTTATCACCCTTTGCCCTCTTATGTACTTCACTCTTTGGTGGAGCGTGGATGGTATTGCCCTAGCTGAATGTATCCACGGCCTTCCTAGGAGCAGATTGAAAGCTGCGGGTATATCCATCACCTCAAATGTGATGTTAAAGATATTCGGCCCAATTGTGACCGGCAGTTCAATCTCCCCTAGGGAGTGGGTCTTGGAGCTATCAAAAGCCCTCACTATCCGCCCATTTCGTTTGATCCTTGACTGGTCCAGACCCAGCTTGGTAAAAGTGATTAACGGGCAAACGTTTAATGCCGACCCGTTGTCAATTAAAACCCGTGCAATCATGCAGCCCTTACAAAGCACAGTGATGTGCAAAGGGTCCACATGATAACACCCACCTGGGCTGATCTCACCCTCTGAGAAACTTATCACATTATGTGACAAGATTTGACCAACCATTTTGCCAAGCTAGTCTGGATCTATGGTCTGGGATACATGTGCACTCTGTAGCACCCTTAACAATGCATCCCTGTGCTTTTCGGAATTCAGCAAAAGGCCCAGTATTGAAATCTGGGCCGGGACCTTGTTCAGCTGATCCACAAGATTAAATTCATTCTTTTTTATTATTTTTATGAGGTCGGCTGCCTCATTTTCTGCACCCTGGGGGGTGTCTTCTCCTACTTTATTTTTTCCCTTCTGTTTTCTTTTTTCATTTTCTTTTTCTTTTTCTGCTTCTATCTCCTTCTCCTTCTTTTCACCCCCTGCACATCTCCCTGACCTCGTCATGAGGTTCACCTCCTCCTGGTTCTGGTCCTTGACCACTGGAACCGTAGCCGTGATTCCCTCGCTGTAATTCCATGGTACAGCGGCCTCAGAATAGGCTAGTTTAGGGATGTTAACCACTAGTGGCTGAAGTTTGGACCGGGATGTATGGGCCGGTTTAGAGATAGTGTGGGCTGGCTGAACATTTACAACCAGGGGTTGGAGCTTGGATTTTGTGGGGACAGAAGAAGTGATGGAAGCAGTGGTGGGGTCAAGGTTGATGACCAGTGGAGCCTTGGACGGCTTAGATGGTGAATAAGTGGGTGGACTGCAATTGAAGACCAATTGGGGCCTTGCAGTATTCATCTGGGCCATGAGTGAAGAGACCCGGTTTAAGGAGGAGCTTATGTCCTCAGCAGCAAGATTATTTTTTTGGGAGACCATGTTGATCTCCTCTTCTTCTTCTTTTTGGAAGAAATGGACCTGGACTGTGGTCCCCACGGGTGCTATAAGCTGAGATGGGTCAAAGGCCCTTCTTGTGGTGGATATGGCAGTGATAGAGTTGGATGGGCCTGCCCCATTGTGGTACGGCAGGGGGTTCTGCCCAATATCATTTCCCAACGGGGCGGGTGCAGCAGTGTTAAAGACCAAAGCCTTCTGGTCCAACAGGTCCTGGACCGCATGCTTCAGCATCCAGCAAGTGTCAGTAGAGTGCCCCGGTGCACCCATGTGATAATCGCATGTGATTGCTGGATCATAATTTCTACCCTTCGGGGCATTTGGGTTAGGCTCCTTCAGAGTCAAATATTCCCCCTTCAGCAGGGTTGGCAGCAGTTGGGACAGCGATATTGGGAGAGGAGTAAAGACTCTATTTCTCCTTGCTGCCATCCAGGCCTCCCGCTCCTACTTAGTAAAGGCCCTCCTCTGATTTGCAAGCACGGAAGGGGAGAAATTGACATTATGCGGGGTCTGGTACAACTGCTGGGCCTGTTGGGCCTGCTGGGGTGCCGAGATGTTTACATGAAGTGGCTTCTTGGCTGGAGGAGCCTGGACCAGGTTCACCTCCCCTTCTTTTCGGGCCCCTGTCTTCTTGAACCCAGTTCCCTTCTTTTGGGCCATGGAGGCAGAGGAATCAGACTGCCCAGTCAGAGTAGAGTAGTCTATCAGCCTTCCTGACCTGACCCTTTCCTCAATCCGGTCCGCCACTTGTACCAGGGCAACAAAGTTGGTGGTGATCTGGCCCACCAGATGGTTGTAAAAAGGCTGCCCCAGTGTGCCCATAAATGTGGAGATCATCTCCGGCTCTTGCATAGGTGGCCTGACCTGGGAGGCGGCCTCTCTCCACCTCTTGGCGTATTGTCGGACTGGCTCATCTTTGCCCTTGGTCATCCTCATCATGTCGTACCGGTCTGGCACAATCTCCGAGTTGAACTTGTACTGGTCCAAGAAAGTATCGGCCAAGTCCTTCCACCTTCTAATCCTTCCATGGTCCACTGTAGCGAACCACCGAAGGGTTGACCCGGTTAGACTCCTCTGAAAGAGTTGGATCAGTATGCCATCATCCCGGCCAAATTGGCATAGAGCCCCGCAGTATAGTTTCAAATGGCTTAATGGGCAGCCCGTGCCATCAAATTTGTCGAAGTCTGGGCACCTGAACTTAGCCGATAGACAGACGTCCGGGTACATGCACAGGTCTTCGAAGGTGGTGCCTCCATGGCTGCTTCCCCCCTTCACCTCCTTCAGCTCTGCTTGGATTCGTTCTATCCTGAGCAGCATTTTCTTTTCCATCTCATCTCGGGCCTTTTCTTTTTCCAGCTCTTTCTCAGACTCAGCTGTATTTTCCCTTATCAGAATGGGTTCAGGGACTGGTTCAAAAATGGGCTCAGGTATGGGCTGAGCCGGAGGTGGAATATAGGCCTGAGGTGGTGGTGCCGGATGGAAAGTAGAGGCTTGGTTCTGGGCCTGGGCCTGTTGGGCCTGAGCCGCCAGTAGGTCTCCCAGCATCTTGGCCAGACCGGCCACTTGCTCCTGCAGTTGAGTAAAGTCCTAAGCAGGGACAGTAGCTTGGGCTTGGTTCTCTTCAGTATTCATTGTTCGGGCTTTGGATCTGGTCACGGGAGCAATGACTGCAATTAAGTGCACCTGGGTTGAAAGTAAATGTACCTGGGTAAAAAACAAAGACACAAGTCAGCTTCCATTTAATTTGAAACACAGCCCTATAAATGTAGACAAATAGGTCAGGTGAACACCAGTCCAATTTTTTTTTTTTTTTTTTGGTTTTTTTTATTTATTTTTATTTTTTATTTTTTTGCTTGGAATTTTCTGAGGCTTCCAAATGTCCTAAAAAGTTTTGACTTTGAGTGGTTCTCGTGACCAAACAAAGGTTCTTGGAATATTCTGAGGCTTCCAAATGTCCTAAAAAGATTTGACTTTGAGTGGTACTCGTGACCAAACAAAGGTTTTTGGAATATTCTGAGGCTTCCAAAGGTCCTAAAAATTTTGACTTTGAGTGGTTCTCGTGACCAAACAAAGGTTCTTGGAATATTCTGAGGCTTCCAAAGGTCCTAAAAAAAGATTTGACTTTGAGTGGTACTCGTGACCAAACAAAGGTTCTTGGAATATTCTGAGGCTTCCAAATGTCCTAAAAAGTTTTGACTTTGAGTGGTTCTCGTGACCAAACAAAGGTTCTTGGAATATTCTGAGGCTTCCAAAGGTCCTAAAAAATGACTTTGAGTGGTTCTCGTGACCAAACAAAGGTTTTTGGAATATTCTGAGGCTTCCAAAGGTCCTAAAAAGATTTGACTTTGAGTGGTACTCGTGACCAAACAAAGTTTTTGGAATATTCTGAGGCTTCCAAAGGTCCTAAAAATTTTGACTTTGAGTGATACTCGTGACCAAACAAAGGTTTTTTGGAATATTTTGAGGCTTCCAAATGTCCTAAAAAGATTTGACTTTGAGTGGTACTCGTGACCAAACAAAGTTTTTGGAATATTCTGAGGCTTCCAAAGGTCCTAAAAAGATTTGACTTTGAGTGGTACTCGTGACCAAACAAAGTTTTTGGAATATTCTGAGGTTTCCAAAGGTCCTAAAAAAATGACTTTGAGTGGTTCTCGTGACCAAACAAAGTTTTTGGAATATTCTGAGGCTTCCAAAGGTCCTAAAAAAATGACTTTGAGTGGTTCTCGTGACCAAACAAAGTTTTTGGAATATTCTGAGACTTCCAAAGGTCCTAAAAAAGATTTGACTTTGAGTGGTACTCGTGACCAAACAAAGGTTCTTGGAATATTCTAAGGCTTCCAAAGGTCCTAAAAAGTTTTGATTTGATTGGTAAAAATAACCAACCAAAGGTTTCTTTTTTTTTTCAAATTTGCTGAATTTTCTCAGTTTTCAAGTTCAAAAGTTTGACTGACACATGTTTGAATTGAGTTGGTATCAAAAAAATATGACACCTTGGTTCCTTCTTTGAGTTTCGAAATTAGGTTAAATCTTAAAAGAATATTTTATTTTATTTTTATTTTATTTTTATTTTTTGTCTTCTTCTTTTGTTTTTGATTTTGTATTTCTGGAACATTTCTTATGTTCTTTTCGGGGTGCCTAAGGATTATCCACAGTGTTTTAGGCATTTTATTCTGAAAATTTGGGCTGAAAAGCCAATTTGTGCATTTTTTGAACGTATCCGGTATGATATACAGGATAAGAATATGCCTTATTGTATCCGGTAACCCTAACCGGATACACGCATATGTCTTTGTATCCGGAATTATGTACCGGATATGCAGGAAAGTGTTCTTAACCGGCCTGAGTTGCCGGTTAATGCCGAAATGGCCATTTTGACTCTTTTTTTTTCACCAGATTTGATTTTTTTTCATTCCCCCTTGGTGTTCACCTTAACTTGACCTCCAAAACTTGCCCCAAATCGGGCTTGGACATCATACTATCCACAATTCATACATTAATGAAAAGAACATGGCTTTACCTTGCCACCTTGTATTACCTTCATTCAATATGGTATTCACATTATACCTTGGCCTGTAAAACATGCAAACGGCCTTCCCACATTTACACCCAATTCCCCAAACGCAATTGTGTGCTTTTAGCTGAAAACGTGTTTCTCCACCTTCAAGCGTATGGTTTTTGGGTTTTGGCTTAATTGGAAACTTAGAATTCAAGTCTAGTGATGCCCGGAATCGAATCACAGATCCCATTGTCATCACATCATTGACCCAAATTCTAAGGTAAATGTTTTCACTTTCGCTTTCCGAAGTCACGACCTCGGTGCGCCAAGCTACACACATTCATGGTTCAACTTCCTACTAGGTAAAGGGTAGGCTGTGCAAATTGTTTCAAGTGCTCAAGTGCAATTTTAAAATTGTGGTAACATTCACAACGTCCCAGCCCCTTGCCACTCTTTTTCGTAGCCATGCATTCATTCCAAGCCAAGGCATATATGACAAAATAATGAAGCTAAATACGAGCAAGCAAGCACCAAATATGCACAAAAATATTACATGCCCAAAAAGTGGTATACAAAACATGTTATTTGTACAAACAACAATTAAATCATGTAAGCATGCTTGAAACCCAAAAGCATTCCTAAAATTCTAGATTTCATGCTCAAAGTGTACCATTTCTACCCAAATTGGAGCCTAAAAATTTAGCACTACTTGACATGATACAAGAAAGGTTTTGATCATTTAAACATGCTTGAAAACCCCCAAGTATACACTGAAATTTCAAGATTTTTTGTTCTTTATTTTTATGCTCAAGTGACATTGTTTTATGCCCAAATCCAAGCCTAAAAATACAGCACCTAAATGTATTACCCAAGAGGTGTTTTGTTCAAGGAAGCATGCTTGAAAAGCCCAAATTGGCTACTGGATTTACAGATTTTGTATTCTTCATCTTTGGTATTCAACATGCTTCATTTATACCCAAATCAAAGCCTAAAACTTTAATACCTAACATATGGCACAAAAAAGGTTTGAATTGGGGGAAAACATGCTTGGGGAATCCTAAAAATATACATTGAGCTACTGGATTTTTTTTTTTTTTTGCACTTTATTTTCATGCTCAAAACATGGTACTAAAACCTCCTAAAATAAGGTACACAAAAAAACAAGTAGGCATGCCCAACAAGGAAAGGCCATAAACATGATCCTAAGCATCATCTAATCATACACACATGCCTTTATCAATGTAAAATTTAAAAGCATCCCAATCAGATTTAGAATACAACATTATGCACAAATAAAACAAACAAAATAGCAAGCATTCAAAAGTGATGAAAAAGCATGAATATACACAAAATGGCTTAAATCCACAAGTCCCCAGCAGAGTCGCCAGTTGTGAGACATGAGAAAAATCACCGGAATGATCGTCCCTCCGTCAACACACGGGCTCAACGCAAAAATGGGAGAGTCGCCACCATTCATGATTTTGAGGTGAGAATGGACACCAAAGAGTTCAAAAATAAGAAAAAATAGCCAAAAGACAAATTCTAGGGTAAAAATAACCCTACTTGAAAATCAAATCCAGAGATGGGTAAGGGGATTAGATTATGAATGGGGGAAGGTGTTAGGCACCCCCATTCATCCACACGAAGTGGTTGCCAAGTGTATGTTCATGCAAAAAAAAATAGAAAGCTTGCTAAAATCATAGAAAACCTTGAAAAAGGACTAATGTATGATATTTTCACATGAAGATCTAAATGGATTTTAGATCCTCTCTTATGTCAATATCATTTCTGGAATATCTCAAAAGATGGAAATCAAAGCACAAGTTGCTCAAAACCAAGTTAAATCAAATCCGGAAAATTCGGTAAAAAGTATGCAATTTGCCTCGAAATCATTCAAATCCAATTTTAAATCAAATCAAACCATATCCATTTGAAAGATTATAGTAAATAAGAGTCTCATGCAAAATTTCACTTCATTCCGATAAAAAATCCTAGGAGTTATGCTCCTTTGAAGTTGCTGCTGGGGATTTTTAAAAGTGATAAGTGGGCAACTTTGGAAAATTGTCTAGAACAATCCACTACATAAAAATCCACGAAATTTGGTGTGATTGAAGTCTATATGGCCATATTTCGAAAGAAACTAGCCTCATACAAAAATCCCTTCGGATGTGCCTTGGGTGGTCTCCCGAACAGGCCCCGAAGATCACAGATTTACCCAGAAAAGTACAAATGAACAGTTCTGAGTAAATCGGCTACCAATAATTCAAATGGAATCCAAAAATTATGAACCCAACTGGATTTGAAAATCGACTCATAAAGGAGTACTCAGAAACAAAAATCACTCGAATCGGACTTAAAACGAACACATGGCGGTCCGTCGAAGTGACAAGTTCTGTATTTGAACCTGAACTGTCCACTTAACTTCGACAGAGAGGTGTCAAAAATCCGTTTGATGGAACTTTATGAAATTTGGTGGACATAAACTAGACAGCCTTACCTTTCCCATGGTTCTGGAATCGCTCCAAAATTCATCCGGACGATGAAGTTATGAGCGTCCGAAGTCAGGGTATAAGTGCTGTCCAGTTAGGCCACTTTTGAAGAAAATCAAATCCGAAAATTTATAAAGTGTGTGAGATTCGTGTGAGATGAATCCAAAACCTTTGAAAAACATTTAAAAGACTCCAGAATTTTATTGAGGCCATTTATTGGAGATTTATCACAATGAATGTAATAAATCCCCAAATGTGAGCCTATTCACCAAAAAAGTGTAATATGTGTGCAAGAGTGAAAAACCAAGCAAGATTAATACAACAACAGATCATGCATATAGATTCAACAAGATAGGTTCTAGCATAGCCTAGGGTTCCGTTCCATTATCGTTTCCCTCTGTTCTCTCTCCCCGTTAAACACGGTTCTTCGAGATAATCAAGGGTACTTTGATTATAGAACGGTTTTCAATCATTCAAAAGCCTTATACTACATGGGTTCTAGCACTAGGGTCAATCCCCAGTCTCGTTTCTCCTAGATCCGCCTTCATGTTTTACGGCTAGGGGAGTCTTGAGATACTGAGCCGGGGAAGGATTTCCACACACAAAGAAGGCTTTACACTACAGAAAGGTAGAAGAAGAGATCTAGATCTAGGAATGTAAAGACAGAAAATAAAAGAAAATTTTGAGACTTACCTGGATTTTGGACGCACTCCCACAGCGATTTCCTTCTTCTCTTGGAGTTCTTCTTTGCGAGAATTCAAAACAAGAGTTGGTTCCTTTTGCTTAAGGAGGAGTCTCCTATTTATAGGCAAAGGCTAAGGTCATTGGTAGACACAACTTAATGTCTAGAACCCCCCAACCTTAACCCTAAGGTTATTTCCGAGATTTCCCCTCATTTAATGAGGAACATGATAGTAACAAGTGATTTCTCTCGGAAAACCCTAATTTTGAGCAAGCTTAATGTATCCGGTATGTCAGACCGGATACACAAGGGCCTTAAGGTATCCGGTACATGGTACCGGATACACTAAGGCTCACATGTATCCGGTATGAGTAACCGGATACAGGAAGGAGTACTTGTATCCGGCCTGAGTAACCGGATACAGGTAAAAGTTCATTTTCTTCAATTTCTGTGCTGGCTTTCAAGGAGATAATGATTTTTGATGATTGTTTGTGCAATTTGGGGTGTCTACAGCTTCATATCTGGAAATAGCTAGGCTTAGAACCTGTTGGCACAGAATAAAAAGATAGGGGGAAAGGGGATCCCCCTGTCGCAGGCCCCTGGTAGCCTGTATTCTTCCAATAGGTGTTCCATTAAAAAGGATACTGTACGTGGCCGATTGGACACAATTCATTATTAGGCTAGTTATATGCTCGTGGAAGCCATAAGCCCTCAATACTTTCCTCAAGAATTCCCAGCTTACTCTATCGTAAGCTTTAGAAAAATCCAGCTTCAATGCATAAAAACCCCTGGAATTAGTATGCCTTTTCGGTTTTTTATGGGGCTTCTTAACTTTGTTGAAGAAATGGACCACTTCATTATGGATAAAGATGTTATCACAAATATTTCTTCCAGGCACAAAGGCTGCCTGAGTGGTATCAATGAGTGGTGGAAGCAGTGGTCTAAGTCTCTGAACTAAGATTTTAGAGATGATTTTATAGCTCACATTACAGTGACTTATCGGCCTATACTAAGTGAGAGACCTTGGGTGTGTCACTTTCGGCACAAGAACTATAAAAGTGTGGTTTAGGTCCTGAGGCAGTTGACCACTTTGGAAGAACTGTTGAACAGTATCCACAACATTTTGGCTTATAGTTTCCCAAGATTTTTGATAGAAAACGGCTGGGAAGCCATCAGGTCCGAGGGCCTTGAAAGGCGCCATCTTTTTAACAACATTCCAGATTTCGTCAACATATGGTACCTGATTCAACATCATGTTCTGAACCTCTGTAATCTGAGATTGGATAAGACCAGGCAGTTGAATCTCTGACCATCCCGGAATACCCCTGTACAAAGATTCAAAGTGTGAGATGATATGATCTTGCAAAAGTTGAGGGTCAGAGATTTCCGTATTATCAGATAACCGAAGAGAATGAATAAAATTCCGGCGCCGTCGGATTAGAGTTGTCTTGTGAAAGAAGTTCGTATTGCTGTCTCCATATAGCAACCACTTCACTCGTGATTTTTGGAACCAATGGATCTCCTGTTGAGACAACAATTTGGAGTATTCGTTTTGCAGAGCCTGTTCAGTGAGAATAAGATGGGGATCACCTGATCGTGAGATGGCCTCTTGTAGAGTCTGAATTTGAGATTTCACCTTAGAGATATGTTCATGAATATTACCGAGTTCTTTTTTGTTCCATCTCCTTAATTCCCAGGCTAGCTTTTGTAACTGACTTGGCAAAGACAACTGTGCTCCATTTTTATTCCAGGCTTCTTGGATGATCTGCTGGTACGATGTTTCTTCAAGCCACATTGCTTCAAAACGGAAAGGTCGACGTTTTCCCCTTGTTTTGTTGGCAAAACTCCAATATCATCGAACAATGATCCGAGCCTATAATAGCCTGTGAACATAAAAGAGGATTAGGAAAGATATCATAGAAGTTTTGTGTAACAAATCCTCTGTCCAGTTTCTCAGAAATCCTGTGGAAGCCTTGTTGACCATTCGTCCGCATAAATTGTGGACCTTTTATAGGCAGTTCACTCAGATTACAATTTTGGATGAATTGAGAAAACAATTCCATTTGGCAACGATTCAGCGGAGATCCTCCACGCTTATCATCTTCTGATAGCATTGCATTGAAGTCCCCAATAACTAGGGAGGGGCCATCATGTGCACCGCATAAACTTTCTATAAGCCTCCACTAGTGCTACTGGATATTGACATGGGAACTAGCATGGATAAAGATAACATGACATGATCTCATTGAATAAGACAAATGCAACTCTATTAGCCATTGAGTAGTAAATAGAATCGAAATAGAAATATTATGAGACCACAAAATAAGGAAACCTTCCCGACGGCCGAGAGAAGGTTGGATGAAGAAATGAGGGAAACCGACTTTCCTGGCAACTCTGGTAAGAGTTCTTTCTTATGACAGAGTTTCAGACAACATAACTATATCTGGGGAGTGTTGTCTCAGTTGATTACTGAGATGCTGCTGTGTCAGGGTTCTCCCCAGACCCCGACAATTCCAGAACATCAATTTCATCACTGGTGACTCCCAAAGGAGTCAGAAGAGGGTGGTGGAGCTATGGATAATGACGAAGGAAGTTTTCTTTTCTTACTCAGAGGTTGTGCGTCGCTAAGTTCCACAATGTTGGAGCTCATCTTCTGGTAGTTGGAAGACTCAACAGATAACTTACAATCCTGAGACCTTTTTCTCTGGTGACTATAACGTGAGAGTTTCTTTTTAATATCAGACAGCTTGAGATGGGATGAACTCTCTGTTTTAAACACAACATTGAAACAATCGGTCTCAGGTAGCAACGGCAGAGATCCCATGAGAGTGACATTGAAAGTTGGGCTGGAGACTTCCTCCCTGTTCGGTAAAGAGTGGGTGGCCGGGGGATCCAACAGGATAGGTGCAGCAGGCCTTTGCAAGCTTAACTCAAGCCCACTAGAGAGAGACCCATCATTGACTATGGGCTGATGAGTAGTGGAAGAAACTTTATTTCTAAAGCCCATCTCAAATGCGCCCGGGTTTCGGTCCAGAAAAGAACCGACATTACTGGCCATTGAATCAGTCGGGTTCACACCTCCAGGCTGTGGTTCAACCGCAGTTAAGATAGATGGCTCATCTTCAAGCTTTTGCCCCTCTGAGTTGGAAGAGCGATTCCGGGTGGACTCAGTTGCAGGGCCCTGTTTCTTCTGCTGTAAAGGAGGAAGTCTACGTCTCCTCCCATTTTATACAGACGTCAGAGGACTCCGATGATTTTGGAAACTCCATCTGAAGAAGTGTCCCAAACTTGGAAGCAAGATTTTCAATAACTTCAGCATCCTTCAACTCACGAGGAAGATTTTTCAGTTGAGTCCATGTGACCAGGGATTGAATCTTGTAGTCATCCACCTGTGAAAAGTCGGACGCCTGCTCAATCATAGTAATACTATTATTAATGAACCAAGGCCGACACTGTAGCACCCAGTTTAGAGTTTCTTCATTAGGCAAGGCAATTAGAAAAGAAGACGAAGAGATTAAGGATATATGGGTGTCCTTTGATATTTTCCATGCCCGATCCAAAAAACTCCGTAGAGAAGGCAAGGATAGGGCAGCATTGAACGTCTGTAGCAACACCGAGAATCTCCACTTTGAAGACAAACGATCCTTTATCTTTTCAGATATTGTGAAAACATCATCTCGCCGAGATGGGATGCTCAAGACCATCATCTGTTTTGTTAAGTCTTCCATGACCACCAGAAAAGGAGTCCAACACCGGAACTTAGCGGACTAGATAAGTTGAAGAAGGATGGTGAGAAGGGTACTGTACAATGGCTTCAGGGAATGAACCAGCGCAGAGAAAGCACGCTCAGTAGCCGACAGTGGCGGAACCAGCCTTTAGCTAGGGGGGCAATTGCCCCCCCTAAATTTTTATTTTTTAATTAAATATACATATTTTTCTATATTTTTTAATTGAAATTTATGTTTTGCCCTCCCTAAAATTTTTGGTTTGCCCCTCTGATTCCTTGAAGTTTTTATATTTCATGTATAAGTGTTAATTGAAAATTTTTTTTGCCCCCTCCAATTGGACTCTGGTTCCGCCACTGGTAGCCGACCATTAATAACACAAATAGTTCAAAGACCCTGCAGACAAGAGTAATCAAAAAAAAAAAAAAAAACAAGGGGAAAGGATGTATGGTGTGGGGGGTCCCACAACATACATGTGAGGGGCTGTTTACAGCCCCGCTGTAGACGATGATGAGAAGGCTTCAGATGGCAATACGAACAATCAGCAAAGCAAACGGGAGTGAGAAGAGGCTAAAGGCGAAGGATCAAGCAAGCAAGCAAAGACGAGGCTAATGGCGGTAGCTTGGATAACAAGGAGCCGGAGAGACGAAAACTCCAGAAGACACTCTTGCTTTCAATTGAAAGGACTGGTGAAGTCTGGCGATCGCACTACGCCGTCCTCGAGCCACGCGCAGAGAAATGCTCTATTGCTTTCTTCCGACGAAATCTGTTTTTAACCTTTAATTTTTTTAAATAAGTCATTAAATTCTTCGTAATTAGAAATTAATGATTGGTAATTAGAAATTAATGATACTTCTTACAAATAATTGAGAATAAATGCTATTTTACTGTTAACATAAAACATATTCCAAAAATACCCTCAAAACACTTGTTAACCTCATTAAAATATTATAACAAACAGATTATTTTACAAGTATATTGAGGACATTTTTAGAAAAAAACCTTCACAAACATTAAAATGACACTGATTCATAATTATTTTACAAAATATCATTAATTTTCAATTACCAATAATTTTATGACTGAATAATGATTATTGGTTAGGCGGTGGTGGGACCGGAGAAAGAAGCTCTGAAGCAGGACTATAGAAGTGCAGCGTGAAGAATCAAATATTAAATGACTGAATTGAAATACCTGATTTTGAATTATAAAACATTAAACGACTGAATTGAGAATATTTTTAAAAAGGAAGCAAGTCGATAGAAGAGCTGCTTGGGAAGTAGACATTCTTTTTATATAGGTATAGGATAATTGAGAATGAACGTCATTTTATTATTTGCAAATCCTTTATTTCAAAAAATGCATTTAAAAGGCTTCTTAACCTCAATAACAAACAAATTATTTACAAGTCTTATGAGAATATTTTTGGAAGAAACCATTTATGAATATTAAAATGACGCTCATTCTCAATTATGTTAACAAATTATCACTATTTTCTAATTACCAAGAATTAAGTGACTAAATTTGTTGGTTTTTCTTTTTTCAAAGTATTACTAAAAAAAAATTTCCCCTATACCTTTTTTCACCATTTGTTTTTTCATGTAGGCGAAAGGAGTGACCGTGAGATGTTCCACATGACTACATCTCATGGCCAAAGCAGGGACGATGCACACAAACATGACAGCCTGTTAATTTCCCTTTTCCCCTTGGGAAATTTAAGTTTTAGTGTTATTTTTTTTAAAATAATTAAAATTCAGTCAACCAAGTTCTAGGTTTAAACTTTTAAGTAGCGTTTATCAACATAATTAAAAAAAAACAAACTTTTTTCATTTTATATCCTAACGAGATCTAGGGATGGCAACGGTTCGGTTAAAACCAACCAAACCTATTAGGATTAATTTTGGGTCTCTAATAACCTATTTCGGTTCAGTCTTTGTTTTTAAGTAAAAAAACCGATACGGTTTTGGTTTGGTTATGGTTTTAAGGAAAATCAAACAAACCGACTACATATAATATGCATAAGCTTTGAGTCTCACAACTGCACAACCCCTTAGTTGGATAGACCATTAGGGATCTATTAAAGATTTAAGAGATGGAATATAATGATGTATTGGAGAAGGGGATGACGTGTCCCTTTTAGAATTGAATGGTCTTGAATAGTTACTGAAACAAAAAAAATTCACTTTACTTTTTCTTTTCTATATTACTTTGGAATGAATTCTTTTGATATAGTTTTTCATTAGTACGTCACTATGTAGACACATAAAAATAATAAAAAATTAATCTACTTGAACTTCCAAGAAGGTGAAACAGTTTGGTTTGGTTCGGTTACGATTTCAAGAATATGAAAGTTAAATGGTTTTTGTTTTAAAATTAGTAAACCGTAACAGTTACAGTTCGGTTACAATTTTCATTGTAAACGTGTGGTTTGGTTTTGGTTTTTTGTAAAACCGAACTGTTAGCATCCATAACCAAATTAGCTCGATCCTCCTGTTACCAATCCAATAGGGATGCGTTAGGGTTTTGTATTGGCTAAATGGTTAGAGCTTGGCCATGTTGCCATCCCTAAAGTGCTTAGGTGGCGTTTGGCCTTGCTTCTGCTTATCACTACAAAAATGAAGAGAATTAGCGGCACCTTTTAGCGGCGGTAACCTAATTCCCGCCTCTAAAGGCACTATTACCGGCGGTAAAAGCACTTTCCGCCCCTAAAAATTCTTTTACCATTTTTTTCGCGCGGAAATTTTATGGCGCGCATTTTTTTAGCGCGAAATAGCCTTTAGCGGCGGTAAGTACCGCCGCTAAAGTACATTTTACCGGCGGAAACATATCTACCGTCGGTAACAAGTTGGCGGGAAGATCCCGCCAAAAATGCCTTATTACCGGCGGTAGCAGTCCGCCGGTAATAACACTTTTAGCGGCGGTAGGCCTATTACCGCCGCTAAAAGCCATATATTAGCGGCGGTATATGCTTTGCCGCCCCGAAAAGACCCTTTTAGCGGCGGTAAGCCAATTACCGCCCCTAAAAGCTAGTTTTCAGAGGCGGTACAGTCTTTACCGCCCCAGAAGAGACGTTTTAGCGGCGGTAATCTCTTTACCGCCCCTAAAAGTCCATTTTAGGGGCTCTAAATCGATTTGTCCGGGGTGAAATAATGTGCAAGTTTAACCGGCGGTTCCAAGAACCGCCGGTAAAAGCCTGTTTTCACGTCATTTACCGGCGGTTAAACCGCCGGTAAAGGGTTTTTTCATTTCTTTTGAAAAGCTCGATTGCTATTCTGTTGGACCTTTAGAGGCGGTATCTAGCGCCACTAAAACTACATTTTTAGGGGCGGTAAGTCAAGTACCACCCCTAAAGGCCGGTTTTCAGAGGCGGTAATATTTTTACCGCCCCGAAAAATGTAGTTTAGCGGCGGTAATCTTTTTACCGCCCCTAAAAGTCCATTTTAGGGGCTCTAAATCGATTACCGTCGTAAAAAAATTTGTCCGGGGTGAAATAATGTGCAAGTTTAACCGGCGGTTCCAAGAACCGCCGGTAAAAGCCTGTTTTCACGTCATTTACCGGCGGTTAAACCGCCGGTAAAGGGTTTTTTCATTTCTTTTGAAAAGCTCGATTGCTATTCTGTTGGACCTTTAGAGGCGGTATCTAGCGCCACTAAAACTACATTTTTAGGGGCGGTAAGTCAAGTACCACCCTTAAAGGCCGGTTTTCAGAGACGGTAATATTTTTACCGCCCCGAAAAATGTAGTTTAGCAGCGGTAATCTTTTTACCGCCCCTAAAAGTCCATTTTAGGGGCTCTAAATCGATTACCGTCGTAAAAAAATTTGTCCGGGGTGAAATAATGTGCAAGTTTTACCGGCGGTTCCAAGAACCGCCGGTAAAACCCTGTTTTCACGTCCTTTACCGGCGGTTAAACCGCCGGTAATGGTTTTTTTTCATTTTTTTTGAAAAGCTCGACTGCTACTGTTTTGGACCTTTAGAGGCGGTATCTAGCGCCGCTAAAACTACATTTTGAGGGGCGGTAAGTCAAGTACCGCCCCTAAAAGCCGGTTTTCAGAGGCGGGAAACGTATTACCGCCGCTAAAAGACATTTATTAAAAAACCATAAATTATTTTTAGCGGCGGTAAGCAAGTTACCGCCGCTAAAAGACCATTTCTAATTATACAAGCGGGATTTTTCCCCGCGTTTCAATTTTGAATGTACATTTAGGGGCGGTAATTACCGCCGCTAAAAGTTTAAGCGCGATTTTCAAATTCAATTCAACTCGTGGGCGCGGAAAATGTAAGGTTTAGCGGCGGTAATCTATGTGCCGCCGCTAAAACTCGACTCTATAAAAACCCGCCGAATCTCTTCTTTTCTTCAAGGTATGTTTTCTCTCTCTTTATCTCTCTCTCTCTCTCTCTTTATCTCTCTCTCTCTCTATCTCTATCTCTTTCTCTCCCTCTCCATTCTCTCTCTCTCTCTCTTTGTCTCCCTCTCTACTTCTCTCTCTCTCTTTCTCTCCCTCTCTACTTCTCTCTCTCTCTCCATCTCTCTCTCTCTCTATCTCTCTTTCTCTCCCTCTCCATCTCTCTCTCTCTCTCTTTGTCTCCCTCTCTACTTCTCTCTCTCTCTTTCTCTCCCTCTCTACGTCTCTCTCTCTCTCTCTCTCTCTCTCCATCTCTCTCTCTCTCTCTCTATCTCTCTTTCTCTCCCTCTCTATCTCTCTCTCCCCTCTCGGTTATGCTGCTGAAGGACAGCAGCAAATTTTTTTTATTTTTTAATATGATTTTTAGCGGCGGTATTTCCCGCCGCTAAAAACATGATCTAATTTTTTTTATTTTTTAAAATGAGTTTTAGCGGCGGAAAATACCGCCGCTAAAATCCGGAAATACCGCCGGTAATGAGTGATAACAATAGCGGCGGTAATCGACCGCCGGTAATGAATGGGCAATAGCGGCGGGAACGTACCGCCGGTAATGAGCGATACCAATAGAGGCGGTAATCTACCGCCGGTAATGAATGGGCAATAGCGGCGGGAACGTTACCGCCGCTAATGAGTGAGCAATAGCGGCGGTAAGTTTTTTACCGCCGCTAAAAGCTTTAGTGACGGCATCTTTTACGGCAAGACCAGTTACCGCCGGAAATGTTTTTAGCGGCGGTAATTGTTGTTTTAGCGGCGGTATCTTACCGCCGCTAAAAGTGTCCTTTTTTGTAGTGTATGGATGAGCACTTATAAACAAGTCTTTTGGTTGAAGGCCTTATCCACAGCTGTAAGCTATTGCTTATTTAAAAGAGAATAGCGTTTGGTTTGCTCCATCTATTACTCCATCAGATGCCGACAAAACCACCAGTAGAGGAGATTCATGTTATTTCAGAAAAGTCAGAACTCTGAGAGATTTGTCTGGAACATTTACCAGCAACAACACAAGGAGATTGTAGGAAGAAATATTTGGATTATTCAACGGTGGGGATGAGTTGAACATCAGGGAGAATTAGAGAGGACGTCACTTGGAAGGAAATATGATCGTCTTTGCGATTAATCTGGTTTTTTTTGGCTTGAGCTCAGGGTCTTCAGATTGAAGGAGATGTATTCCAATTTCATAATTGAATAGCCTATGTTAATTAACAAATACGAATTAGACAGATTTTTTATGGGTAAAGGAGGGAAACATTAATAGCATTCTTCAGGGTTTTAGTTGCATGATCGATCTGTGTGGGGATTTTGTTGATGAACTTTCCAAGCTCCATCTAAATCAAATGATCCAGGTCTCTTAATTGGGGAAAATCCAAGAACATTATAGGTCTCCTGATTGGGGAAATTCAAGAAATTCCTCAACTAATCTACACACAAGTAAGATGTGATTTGGCAAAGCACTATCCATGGCGCCTTTCATCTTCTAAGCGAACCACAAAAAAAGGATCTTAAAATACTGGAATCCAGTTAGTTAAGGAGAAAGCAAGAACAGAAGAACGAAAAATCAGGACCGCAACGGCAGCAATGTCTTCTTGACTTTTGAATAGTTTCATTCTATGGTTTCATTAAAATGTCTCAGTTCAATTTCACTTGGGGAATAAGGGCTCTTGGAGCTTGCTAGGTCTCTTCTTCGAGGATGAAGAAGCCATTAAAGCAGCTCTCCTCGCAAGATTGGGAGACTTTGATCGACGATTTCCGGTTCGGATCCCCTCGTCAAGAGAGATGGACCTCACTGAACTCAGGCTTTGCCCTTCTCGATCTTGCTTGAGTAGATTTTCCTCTCAAGCTCCAGCTAATTGTCTTCCTCGACAAGTACTTGACCGAATTACTGTTGCCAATCAGGAATTCATCGAATAAGTGGAAGGAGAAGCTACTGTGAGTGGCTTCTCCTTATGGGTAGTTCTCTCTACTCCTTATGGATAAGTACTGATCCATCTTAGATAACCAAACAAGATTGTAACTTAAATAAGTGCTTTATTAAGCTAAAAGTCAGAAAAAACACTTAATTAAGCAATCCCAAACGCAGCCTTATACTTGAAACTGGCCCATTTCAACTTGGCTCTTCAACCTCGGCTCAGGCGAGTAGGCAAGTCGGGTAACATGTTGACTTATGTTCTTGGAAGTTTCTTAGTCTGCAGCTAATGGGTGATTTTGCCAAACCGCGTATTCAGTTAGGAAATAAAGCAACTAGTGTACAACAAGAGACAGATGTATGGGGCAAGAGAGGAGAGAGAGAGAGGAAGTTTCGATGATGGAGAAAGGTGTGTATGAGTTTCAAGGTGGGGTTATTAAGAGGTTTGTGTGTACTGTCAAAAGTCCTGGTCTTCTCCATTGACGCTCTGCTTTTCTCTCTATATTGATTTAAAAAGACAGATTTTCTAAGAGAGAAATTTCCCAAGGAAGGAGAAAAGAAGAACTTCCTTTTTTTTTTATTTCAAATTATTCTGCCTCACAAGGTCAGCCCAATTTTTTTTATTTCCATTTTTGCATAAATTAATGCTCCAGGTTTAATAATTTTCTTAGATAGAAATTTCCCAAAGAAGGGGAAAAGAAGAACTGCTTTTTTTTTTTATTTCAGATTATTCTGCCTCACAAGGTCAGCCCAATTTTTTTTATTTCCATTTTGCATAAAATTAATGCTCAGGTTTTATGCATTTTTAAGATTATTTTGTCATGTTATTAATTCATTCTGTAACTTTATGTGTTTTAATGTGGGTTGTTTAAAGATTGTAAAATCTCTAAATATACATGAATGTGAAAATTGTTAAACTTTTTTAATAATAAGAACAATAATATAATACATTATGCTAGCTTGTTGGGGTCAGTAAGAAGGTTCTTTTTTTTTTTTTTTAGATTCAGATAAGGGAGACACCCACCTAGGGTGTATAAAAATTAAAATAAAAAGTTATATAAAAATTTAGAAAACAAAGTAAATTTTTAAAGAATTGGGCCTACTTAGGATCAGAACAAGGCTAAATTGGGCTTGGACACATTTAAGGGCTCTTATACCTCATGATGAGCTCAACCCAATAGAGCTACCATCCCACCAACTAGCCTTTTGCTTTTCCCTTTTCTTATATATAAGTTTGCATTTAAAATGTTATCTTTTGAATTAAATGTCTTTAAAAGCATAATTAAGCATGCTTAATTATAATTAAAAAGTGTACTTGTTAGATTTCAATTTTCATGTTTGAATTGGTCTTCTTTTAACACAATCCAAATTACTATTTGAGAATGCATCTCGAAGTCATTAAGGTAATAGAATTACAAATATATCTATATATATATATATATAGTTTATGAATTTAAAGTTTTTATTATGGATTAATCGGATAAATATGCCAATAAATTACTTTTTCAATGTGGTTATTAAACTAGTTTGAATGAATATATATCTAATTCTTGTATGTTATGCAGAGAGAGTTGGACCAACATGTGCTCGAAGTTTAACAAAACTAAATCCAAGAAAGACAAGAAAAGGTCTATATTAAATTTGTTTCCCTAAATTTATTGGTGGATTTGTTTTCTAATTAACCAAGAGTACCTATTCACTTTTCTTCTTTATTCATCTATTTTATATTGATTTTTTATTTTATTTATTTATTTTTCAAATGAGAAAGATAAGAAAGGTCTGTTCTTGCAAAATGAAAGCATGTCAAAGAAATATGACTGTGATTCAACATCTTCGGAAGCAGTGGATTACAAAAGCATGTGTATGATGGATGTTGTGACTAATTGTCCAGAGGATTCGCCATAAGAACATGGTGAAACTCGTGGGTTGTTGTCTCTAGATCACTGTTCCTACACTAGTATATGACTTCGCATCTTATGGAATTCTTTCTTATAATCTTTCTGGTGGTCCGGCCTTCAGGAAGAAATGTTCTGATACTCTTGTTTGAAGCTAGATTAAAGCTTGCAATTGAGATAGCTGCTGCAATAACTTATCTCCATACTGCATTTTCAAGGCCCATCATTCTTAGGGACGTGAGTATCAGTAATGTTCTCTTGGATCAAAACTCTTTTGCAAAACTTCAAGATTTCTCGCTCGTTATACTGATTCCTGTTGGTGAAACACACGTACAAGATGCGGTACGTGGGACTACTGGGCATGTTGCCCCTAAATACATGATACATGATGTATCATATGGAGAGGACGGATGTTTACAAGTTTGGTATTTTCTTACATGAGCTCTTAGGTGGACGAAAGCGAGTTAATTTGGAAGAAGAAATTGAAAATAAATGTTACAATGAGATATTGGATCCTGTTTTAAGAGGTGTAGGGGTGGATGAGCTTAAGCAACAGGAGCTGTTCATGGTTTTAAAGCTTACTGTGAGATGTGAAGAGGAAGTAGAGCGAAGGCCAACAATGATAGATGTTGCAAAAGAGCTTCGGAGGATATGGAAGTTGGTTTGATACAATATTTAAAGCTTACTAGGATCAGGATGGCAAGGTTCGTGAAGTAGAGTATTTGTAGAATAAAATTTAGAAAAAGTTCCTTATTATGCTGTCTTAGAAATGACACCTACCTATAATAGTTAAGTCATCTATTCTATTAGAATAACAAACTTTAAAAGATTAATTCTTTAATATTCATCGAAATTTTTAAAATTAATTAATTAACAAATAGTTTGAACCAACTTACCACAAGAGAGTATTCTTAGTATACTTGATAATACAACTCCCCCCAAGAGAGTATTCTTAGTATACTTTATACTAGTCAAGAAAAGTATCTCAATAACATTTTGATGCTGCAAATGGAACCTAGAACTACAAAATCAACAAAAAGCGCTCCATATTGGGGGATAGCCATCAAAGGGTAAAAATATGTTTTTCCTTTAAAAGACTAGTGGAATGCACGCTTTATGCGCGTAGTAAAAAGCAAATTTGAAAGAGAATTAAGGGCATTTTGGGTATTAAAATGTTAGGCAGGTAGTTATTGATACGTGTGGCATTAACAAATAAGTGTAAGAGTTATTTGATAAAAAGTAGAGAGTGTTTTTGATATCAAATGTTAACCACAAAACAGGGTGTTCACTTTATAATAGTAATAGATAACACAATTTACAAGTCTATTTTTCCAAATTTCATCCACAGGAATTGCATTAGACCAACCTTCTTATTTCATTCTGTTCAATGAATATCACACCAATTTTTGTATTCGCCTTATCTCTTTTGCGGCATCCATCATTGTTGGTCTTAGCTCCTCTTCTCTTTCTGTACATTTCATAGCAAGCTCAAAAGCCATTAGCAATTGTCTTATCTTGAGTTCATCCATCCCTGCACTTCTTAGAAGAGGATCCACCATCTCAAGGAAGCAATTATTTCCCAAGCTATCTTTCACACGATTAATTAAAAAGACATCATCATCGCGATAATTGTGATTCACAACGGGATCAAATGCATGTTGCCCAGTAAAAAGCACAGACAAAAAAATACCGAAGCTATAAACATCAACCTTCTCTGTGAAACTTCCTGACGAACACTCGGGGGCCAAATATCCCAATGTTCCAACTGGCTCATCTTGTACGCGGGTTTCATTTTTAGGAATCGATACAGAAATTGTGAAATGATGAAGTTTTGCAATACAGTGTTGATCCAGTAAAACACTCTTAACCTTTAAGTTCCTATAGATGATGGGCCTCTCAAATTCTGTGTGGAGATATGTCACTGCATTAGCTATCTCTACTGCAATCTTTAATCTAGTTTCAAATGAGAGTTGCAGACGATTTCGTATAGGACTACCAAAAAGATGATCACTAAGACTGCCATTAGGCATGGATTCATAAACTAGTATAGGAATACCAATCTCTAGACAACAACCCAAAAGTTTCACTACGTTTTTGTGCTTGATCATCTGAGAAGCAATCACAGCATCATTTATCCATCGGCGGCTACTCGCATCCCTTTCTGTGGATTTGAATTCTTTAACAGTAATATTTCGGCTATCAAGATTACCCATGTATAGTTCGTAGAATTTGTCTTGAAGGATTATTCGATTGGGATCATAGTTATTGGTTGCCTCCATTAGCTCTCTGCTTGAGAAGATACGAATGGGGTTCTTATATTTACCATCAGTAGAAGATATTAATGCTTCAAATAGTAATCTTCCATTCGTCAAACACAGGTAGTCTTTATCTTGGTCATCTGAAAATAAACATAACAATAGAAAAAATGAAAGAATAAGAAAAACTCATCTTCTTGGTTTTCTAACAAATCCTATCAATAAAATTGGAAAGAAAAAGGAGAGATGCAAAATATAATTATAAAAAAATTGCAACATATTCATGTTAAATAATGCTCGTAGCAAAATCATCATCTTAGAAAGACGGCAATAAAAAATAGAAAAAGAAAAGGTAATGCATATCTCTTCTTGCCTTGTTGAGCCATTTGATTTTTAAAAGTCTCTAGTAGATGTCCGTCCAACTATAAGCACAATATAGAAGAATTAGATATTACTGATTTTTTCAAGGATATCAACTATATATGATGATATATGAGCACAACAAAGTTACCTCATAAAAATAAATAAATAAATAAAAGAAAACGGTAATATCCCTTATAGAATTGATAAATATTACTTGTTAATTTTTTTGTTTAAACGGTTATTGTAACTCTGTATGTTATTTTGTTATGTGCCAATGAGTGACTTGAATTGTTTAAAATACCCCTTATTCAATAACATATGCTTCATAAATATTGCAAAAACATTTTCATGAGCATAATAATTACCAATTGACCTAAATCTACTTGCTAAAGGAGCCTGAGACCTTATTTTGGATATCTTTAAAAGAGCTCTTCTCTATATCTTTAAGCCCTTCTACTACTTTCTTTCCCTTCTTTCACTAATTCCATAACCATGCTCTATTGCAATTGCTTTTTGAAAATTTATTTATAAGAGGAACAGAGCACTGTAGTATTCTCATGTTTTGTTCCATTTTAATTCTGTATTATGCTTGAATATGATATATATATTTCATACCACTAATTTAATTATTAAATTATAATTAAGTGACACTTGATCTAATTATGCAATATGATTGCAATATTTTGTAAAATTCTTTTCCAATATTTTATAACATTCTTTTTCCTTATAAAAAAAACACAATCATCCCAAAATTGTCTAGTGTCCACTTTGAAAGTGAAATCTATTTACATACCTATTTGATAAATCAATAATAAATATTTAAAATTCACATTAAAGACCCTAAAAGTTGCTACCCTTTAATAGTTTCATTTGATGCTAAAAGATGCGTAATTAAAAATGAAACTAAAGATCAGATATTGTAATTAGCAGCATATGAAAAGATAAAAAAAAAAAAAAAAAAAATTGGGCTATTCACAAGCTAGTACTTTAAACATAAATAACTTTAAAGGAAAAGAGAAAACCAATGTGTTAATTGTAGGGATGGCAATATTATGGGCTAGGCAGAATTGGGTTAGGCATAGTATAGGGAACTCTTATTCCCTCAAAAGCAAAAGAGCCCTTATGCATGCCTAAACCTAGGCCGGTGTTCATTCAGGTCCAAGATTTAAGCTCAAGCATGGTCCCAAAATACTTTTAAAAGCTAAGCACAACCCAATTAGGCATAATTCTTAAAAAAATTTACTTTCTATTTATAGGTAAAAAGTCTTAAAATTTTTTATATTTGTATGTACTTAACAAGCTTGCTACATATTTCAGCCACCACTCAAAAGCGCAAAAGAAAAATCATAAGCCTGATTTAAAACAAGTTAAGCTTACAGGTCCAATGGGCTGTCTTGGTTGTCTAAGATAATATTAAGGAATTGAAGGAAAAAAAAAAGGGTAAAACTTACTTGACTTTTTCTTTTATCAAGACACTCAGAAGGACTACTTTACCAGCTGTTGTACCAAATTTTGAAGGATCCGAACCCACCACTTCTCTCTAGGGCAAGATTGATCTTAAAGAGCAAAAGGAAAATTAAAAGGCGAAACAGAGTAGAGTCTCTTTGGCATGAACAACGTAATGTTTACCTCTCTTTCTTCTTTCCAACTCAATGGATAGATCTAGTTAGATTAGATCACATCCAGAGCAACAATAGAGAAATATAAGAAGCAATTAGGGACAAGGAGAGGGAGAACTCAAGGGAGGAAGAAGAACTGGGTTTCGATACAATGTGTACTACACGGATCCATCTCTTTATAATCCTTCGTCGAAACTCACAGAAGATTTCAACCAGTGCCGACAAACCCTTGTCTGCATCCACGAAATTTCCTCCTTCCTTGTTTCTTTGGTTTGGCCCAGTCAAAAGGTTATGACACCATTTTTCTTTCTTTATTGGGCGAAAGGGACAGTCATTGTTGGATAAACACGAAAGTGAGGGGAAGGTGGGGAATTGGGTTTTTGACCTTTTTTTTAGTTGTCAAGTTCTTGCCAATTAGAAAACAGTGATAGTTTTTATCATAATTGAGAATGAGTGTCATTTTATTATTTACTAACCTTTTTTTTTCAAAAATGCATTTAAAAGACTTATTAACCTGTGGTTACTAATCGGATTGGACCGGCATGAGCAGGACACAGTCCAGTACGCTTAAAGGAAAAGACAAAACCAACGTGTTAATTGTAGGGATGGCAATACAACGGACTAGGCAAACTTGGGTTAGGGTTAGTAGAGGGAATGCTTATTCCCCTAAAATGAAAAGAGCCCTTATGCATGCCTAAACCTAGGCCAGTGTTCCTTCAAACCCAAGATTTAGCTCAAGCATGGCCCCAAAATCTATACTATCTATAAAAGGAAGAGGGGGGAATATTCTTTGATTCTAGCCCCCCTCTTTTTTTCCAAACATTACCCCTCACAAAACAATCAATCGCCTGCAAAGACCCCAATAGTTTTGTTCCCCCGATGAAATTCAAACAACCTATAACTGGGTTACAATTACAATCGAAAACCGCTTATAGTTATTGTTGAAATAGTGTTGCTCCCACGATGAAATTCAAACAACCTATAACTGAGCTACAGTTACAATCGAAAACTGCTTATAGTTATTGTTGATTTCGTCATTGCTCTTCTTCCCACACCTTAATTCACATGAGAATGCGATCTGCTAAGAAATAATGGAGTCGATCAACACCAGGATCCATGCCGACATTACTCTTCTTCCCCAACCAATCTTCAATTGCTACTGTTAATGTAACTTAGAACACAATCTTACCGATCTTCATGAACAACAGTTGCAGCTGGTTCTCCATTTATTTCCAGGAATGTGTAATTTTCCTCCTATCCTTCGAAGATCATTTCCAGTCTGAAATTGTATACAAGAACTTCATTTCGACTTACGATATGCTATAAAAAAAAATATTTGTCATTTGTTATTGTCATTTTTTGTTTCACATCGTAAAACAAAAAAAAACACAAAATAAAACAAAAACAGGGTTTCATATATGGAAGAGGGAGATGGGTGAGGTTGTTACGGAGAGAGAGAGAAAGAGGGAATGGAATTGATTTATTATGGTTTAAAGGAGAGAGAAGCGGTGGTGAACTTTGACAACAAAAAAACCAACAACTTTATAAAAACAGATGGCAAAGGCGGAGGGTTGTTGCGATGGTTTCCGACAAAAGGAGAGCCGGGCGATGGTTGTTGCGATTAATAGGGCAGGATGGACGAGTTGGAGCGATATAGAGAGGGATTAAAAAAGATACAGAATCGTAGACAGAGTGAGGGTTCACGGGGCATAGCTAAAAATGGTGACTCCATCTCTGATGCATCCGTCCTCAATCATCGTCAAGTGCTGGCCCATCTGTTCATCGGCAGGTTCTTGACACACACCGGTGAGAACTCGATGCTGAAGAGGATTTACACCGGAGTTCTGATGATATGCTGGCTAGGGTTTGCGGCCAGCAGATGAACAGCAGGTTCGTGAGCGAGGTATGGGGGCTGGGCATGGACATGAAGGACACGTGTGATAGACTGACCGTGAGAGAGGTGATGGAGGGTAGAAGAGATGAGTTGAGGAGAACGATTGATGAGATGGCGATGATGGCACGGAGATGAGTTCAAGAGATCAACTTAGACCGACTTATGCTAGAAAAAACCTCTTAGACCGACTGATTGAGGACATACTATCGACGTGCCTGAGCTAGATGGGCCCAAAGATCGCCGACCGGCGATCTTTTGATTCAAAGTTATATATAATTACGTTTTAGATCAACTTAACGTTCACTACCAAAAAAAAAAAAAAACTTAACGTCCATGATTTGTCTTGAGTTTTTAATGCTACTTTTTAAAAATAATATTTCGGATTCAGTTGGCTACTTCATAAAAATTGGTAATTAATTAATACGTCATTTCATTTTGTGATAAAGATAAATTATTTGTTACAAAAAATTGATAATTACTTGCTTCTTTCAATTCTGATATTAATCTCAATGGTGTTGTTATCATAGAATATATAAAAGAAAAAAAAAAGATGTTTAAATTAACTTTTCGTTGATGATAATTAGATTGTTAAAAAATGGAAAATGAGAGATAATGATAATGGAAGTCTCTCCATTATTTTGATTGAAGTTTGTTAAAGTATCAAGTAGTGCCAATCTGGAGAACAATCATCACTTTCACTTTGTGTTAAATATAAATATTGCATGTTACATGTTATCAATGCTGTAGTTTGTGAATGATTAAGCATATGCAGCTAAAAGAAGCATATTTGCATGCGTAAAACAATGGAATTAAAAGACACTTAAAAAATTATGCACATAACCACAACCATCACACAGATAAAAGCAAATATGATCAATGTCATTATCACAATTTATATGCGCTTAGATTCCGAAAAAAGGAAAAAGAGTAGCAACATATAAACCAATGGAATGAAACGACAGTAAACTACAGGTGCTAACACCAAGGGAAAAAAATTAACAAAAATAATTTTGGCTTTAATACAGGAAAACACAAAGATATTAAATATGTAAGGAACAAAGATCAAATCGATAAAAGAGGTGTACGTCAACGTCACTACCTCATCTTTTATGTGGTTCGATTACGAATAAAAAAATTACATGAGAAGAGAGTATAAAAAAAACTATAAATAAACAATTCACACCATTTATAATATCTTAACATGCATTACTAGACAGTTTTTGTAGCATCTTTAATGTGATGTATATGGTATTCAAGTTGTAACCCCTAATCTTTATTTTACTATTACAGAAGACTTTGTTAAATGTTCAATCATTTTAATTCATGTACAATCTTCTTAACACAAAAGATATATTAATATAGATGTTTAATTACAATTTCACTTTCTTTTATGCCTTTCCGCTAGTACTTCTAAAAGCTAACCACAACCCAATTAGGCATAATTCTGGAAAAAATTTATTCTTTATTTATAGGTAAAAAGTATTACAAATTTTATGTTCGTAGTCCTTAACAATCATGCTACATATTTTCAACAACCCATTCAAAAGCACACAAGGAAAATCATAAGCCTGGTTTAGAACAGGTTAAGGTTGCAAGTCCAATAAGCTATCTTGGTTGTCTAGATGAGATTAAGGAAAGAAAATGAAAAAACAAAAAGGGGGTAAAACTTACTTGAAAATTTTTTTGTCAATACACTCAAAAGGACTCCTCTAAGGAGCTGTTGTACCAAATCTTGGAAGGATCTGAAAGAGCAAAGGGAAAATTAAAAGGCGAAACAGAGTACAGTCTATTTGACATGAACAACACAATGTTTACCTCTCTTTATTCTTTCCAACGCAATGGACATCCAGAGCAAGAAAAGAGAAAATATGAAGCGATTAGGAACAAGGAGAGAGAAATCAAGGAAGGAAGAAAAACTGGGTTTCAATACATTGAGTACCACACAGGTCCATCTATTTATAATCCCTCGTCGAAACTCATAGACGATTTCAACCAGTGCCGACAAATCCTTCTCTACATCAAGGAAATTTCCTCTTTCTTTGGTTTGGCCATCTGAAAAGATAATGACAATTCTTCTTTTTCTTTATTGGCCAGAAGGGGAAATTATTGTTGGATGAAATATGACTTCTCGATAACAATGTTAAAAGTAAACCATAAACACAAAGACCAAAAAGAAAGAGAGGGGAAGTTGGGGAATTGGGTTTATGGATTTATTCACCTATTTCTTGGTAATTGGAAAATAATTATATTTTTTTAAAATAATTGAGAATGAACGTCATTTTGCTATTTGCAAATCCTTTCTTTAAAAAAAATGCATTTAAAAGGCTTCTTAACCTCAATAACAAACAAATTATTTACAAAGTCTTATGAGAGTATTTTTGGAAGAAACCGTTTATGAATATTAAAATGACGCTCATTCTCAAATATTTTAACAAATAATCACTATTTTCTAATTACCAAGAATGAAGTGACTAAATCTGTTGGTTTTTTTAAGTATCACTAAAAAAACAAATTTCCCCTACACCTCTTTTTCACTACTTGTTTTTTTCATGTGGGCCAAAGGAGTGGTCGTGAGATGCTCCACATGACAGCATCTCACAATCGAAGCAGGGGATGATGCACACAAACATGACAAACGATTTCATCATCAACGAAATTTCCTGTTAATTTCCCTTTTCCCTTGGGAAATTTAAGTTTTAGTGTTATTTTTTTAAGATAATTAAAATTCAGTCAGTTAAGTTCTAAATTTAAACTTTTAAACAGCTTTTATCAAAATAATTAAAAAACAAACTTTTATTTTATTTTATATCCTAACGAGATCTAGGGATGGCAACGGTTCAGTTAAAACTGACAAACCGAACTGACCAAACCTATTAGGATTAGTTTTGGGTCTCTAATAATCAGTTTGGTTCGGTTTTGGTTTTTAACTGAAAAAACCTATACAGTTTCAGTTCGGTTATGGTTTTAAGGGAAACTGAACCGAAACCGAACCGACTACATATAATATGCATAAGCTTTGAGTCGCACAACTGCACAGCCCCTTAGCTGGATAGACCATTAGGGATTTATTAAGGATTTAAGAGATGGAATATAATGATGTATTGGAGAAGGGGATGACGTGTCCCTTCTAGAATTGAATGGTCTTGAATAGTTACTGAAACAAAAAAATTCACTTTACTTTTTTCTTTTCTATATTACTTTGGAATGAATTCTTTTGATACAGTTTTTCATTAGCACGTCGCTATGTAGACACAGATAAATAATAAAAATGTAATCTACTTGAACTTCCAAAAAGGGGAAACGGTTTGGTTTGGTTCGATTACGGTTTAAAGAATATGAAAGTTAAATGGTTTTGGTTTTAAAATTTGTAAACCATAACAGTTACAGTTCGGTTACAATTTTCATTGTAAACTTGTCGGTTTGGTTTTGGTTTTTTGTAAAACCTAACCAAAACCGAACCATTAGCATCCATAATCAAATCAGCTCGATCCTCCCATTACCAATCCAATAGGGATGCGTTAGGGTTTTGTATTGACTAAACCCTTATAGCGTTAGGGTTTGGCCTTGTTGCCATCCCTAAAGTGCTTATACGTGAAGCCGACCCATTTCAACTTGGGTCTTCAGCCTCAGCTCAGGCAAGTAGGCGAGTCGGGTAACATGTTGACTTATGTTCTTGGAAGTTTCTAAGTCTACAGTTAATGGGTGGACTTTGTCAAACCGCGTATTCAGATAGGAATGAAAGCAGCTAGCGTAGTTGCGTGTGCAACAAGAGACAGATGTATGGGCAAGGGAGGGCAGAGAGAAAGTTTTCATGATGAAAAAAAGGTGTGGGAGTTTTCAAGGTGGGGTTATTAAGAGGTTTGTGTGGTATTGTCAAAAGTCCTGGTCTTCTCCATTGACGCTCTGCTTTTCTCTCTATGTTGATTTAAAATGTCAAAAGTCCTGGTCTTCTCCATTAACCCTCTGCTTTTCTCTCTATATTGATTTAAAAAGACAGATGCAAAAGGTAAACGTTGTTGTTAATGTTAATTAAGGACCGTTAGTTTGTTTTATGATTTCATCATTTATTTACCCCCTTTGTTTTTTTTGTTTTTGGGTTTTCTTCAAATTATTCCGGCCTTGAAGAGAAGTCCTTGATAATTTTCAAAAAGAGAAATTTCCCAAAGAAGGGGAAAATAAGAACTACCCTTTTTTTCAAATTATTCTGCCTCACAAGGTGTAGACACCCCAAAATTGCACGATTTTTGATAAATCATGAAGGAGAGAAATATCTTATAGGAATTTTCAATTCTTAGCATTGGGTTTGAGATCCTTAACCCATTTGAATCAAAAACCGTAAAGGAAAAGGCCCGAATTCAATCTTCTGTGCAAAGTCAAACTTTTTCCAGGTGAATTTTGTTGACATTTGACCCCAAAAAATAAAATATTTTTTAAAGCAAGATTTCAAGATAATTTTTCCCGGTAATCAGGTTTTTAGCCATGTTATTGCATAAAAGAATTTTTTGAGATTTTAAATCTTGACGAATACCTTGGTTTTAACATATTGAACTTTTTACTGGACCTGAAAAACCGGAATTTAGCCTGGAATTGGAAAGTTGACTTTTTATTCACTTGGAATTTGGGTCTGGAATTATTTTTAATGGATTCAAATGGAGGGGGGTGTTTGTTTATTTACATGTAATATTTTAAGTAAATGGAGATTAAAAAATACGATGACATTTACTTAAATGATATTACATGTAAATAAGTATTACCTGTGTTAAAATTCGGATAAAAGCTTCTTTTTTTGTATCCGACAGATAATGTCGGATACAAAACATCTTTATTGTATCCGACAGATAATGTCAGATACAAAGAGAATTGCTTGTATCCGATCTGAGTTGTCGAATACAAGGTTTTTGCTCAAAATTAGGGTTTTCCGAGAGTTTTCACTTTTTACCATCATATCCTTCATTAAAGGAGTGGAAATCTCAGAAATAGCCTTAGGGTTTAGGTTGGTGGACCCTAGACATCATTTTGTATCTAGCATCATGCAAACCCTAACCCTAGCCTTTGCCTATAAATATGAGGCTCCTCCTTAAGCAAATGGCCAAGAAGTTGGAGATTAAAGAGCTTCGAGTGAAGAAAGGAACCACTGCCGCACTGCTTTCAGAAACCCAAGTAAGCCTAAACCCATCTTTATTTTTCTGTTCTTACATTCTAGGATTAGCTCTTTCTTCTACCTTTCTGTAGAATAAGGCCTACTCTTTGTGTATGCAACCCCTTCCTCTACTCAAAGTACCTCAAGACTCCCCCTAGCTGTAAAACGTGAAGGCGGGATCTAGGGGAAACGAGACTGAGGATTGATCCTTAGTGTTAGAACCCTTTTAAAAAGCCTTTTGATTCTATGAAAACCGTTTCATACTCAAAGTACCCCAAGACTATCTCGAAGAACCGTTAAACGGGGAGAGAGAACTAAGAGAAACGAGAATGGAACGGAATCTTAGTTTTTTTTAGAACCCCATTTGATTGATATGAATGCTATATGTTATTGAAGAGTGGATTTGTACACATGCACATATTGCACTTGTTTTGTCGAAATCAGCTTGTGTTTTGGATCTATTGCATTCATTGTGATAGATCTAAAATAAATAGCCCCAAACAATTCTGAGACATTTCTCAATGATTTGGATTTATATTGCTCGGATTCCACACACCTTATCACTGTTTTGAGTTGATTTTCTTTAAAAAGGCTTAAACTGGACAGTAGCTATACCCCAACTTCGGACACTCGTAACTTCATCGTCCGGATGAATTTTGGAGTGTAAAATCCCTAATTTTCTGAAAAATTAAAGATTTATATTGTAGTGTTTAAATTAATGTTAATTAGTGAATTTTACAAAGAAAGGAGATTATTGATTTAAATCGGAAAAGTGGCTTGAGCCGGGCAGGCTATTTAAAGATTAAAAAGGTATGAGAGAAATTTCTGGAATTTTATTAGCTGAATTATTGCTAGGATGATGTGGCAAATAAATAATATTAAATGTTAAGGATATGCTGGTATAGGAATTGTGGTGGTGTGGCACCGCAGCAAATCATGAATTAAAATGGTTTGAGCGGCAAGTATAAAACCCAGTGTAAAGGAGCTTGTTGGTTTTGGCTGAGTTTTGATCAATCAGAATTGGAAATCTCATAGAGAAGAGAGATCCAGAAGCTAGGGTTGAGGAGGTGGAAACCGAATTGCTGAGGTGATCATAGAGAGGAGTGATTTGATCGTGAGCTCTGCCTATCAACTTAGAAGAGTGCTGCAGCAGAATTCCAATTCGTTGGGAGCAATTGAGTTTTGCAAATTCAGGTCAATTTGGAGTAAGTTAACAATGCATTTGAGATTTTCGTTTTCAGTTTATTGAAATTTCAAATTTGGTTTAAGATCTGTAAAACTCTGAGCAGCTTGAGACTAATTGCAGAGGTGAAGTAAGCGTGAGTTGGAATTTCTCTACAAAAATTCGAATCTATAGAATTGAGTCTTCGAACAATTGAATTTGCTTCTAAACTATGAGTAGCACAACCTCAATTGAATTTGCATGGTTTTAATTGGAAAATTGTTGATAGAATGAGCATGCAACAGATCTCTGTTTTTCTGAGTTTTGTCGTCAATTTCAACTCATATTTGCTAGTCGTTCAACCGGATTTTCAAATTAGATGTATAGCTAGTAATGCAAGTACTGTCATGGTGAAGAAGATTCTTAGGCAAATTACTCTATGATTCATGTTAGAACTAAGATATCGGTTGCTGGAATTCAGTTTCGAAATTCGAGAAATAGCATGAAACAGTTACTGTAAGTGTATTGATGGTCGATCAAATTAATTTGTACTAATGTATTAGGTATGCACATAGTGTTAGAATCATCCTAGAAACAAGTCAAATGCAAAGCCTCTGATAAATTTGATACTATGGCCATTAGCCGTATTCCAATCTGGGCATATAGTATGGGCGCTGAGCATTGCTGAGGATCGCCTACCTCCTTTAGAGGTCAGCGCCCAGCAGGTTTTTGATCTTTAAGGAGTTAGTTTCAATCCTATGTTAGAGTTCTTCTAGGAATTAGTTATGAGAGTTAATGAAGAGTAAAAATTGACTTTATTTGGAGTAGACAAGAGGTGCGGGAAACCATGGAGTGCATGACCAAGTTGCTGAAATGGTTTGAATAAGGGAATAGGTAGCCAAACTAGCTGTCTAGGTATTGGTTAATTAAATTGATTAAACAAGATATACTCTGGAGGGTTAAATTTGTGATGAAGTGTGAAAGAAAGACAGTAACTCAGTTTTAGACCAATTGAAATTGCTGTTATGGTATCTGTGGAACATTAGAGAGGGCGCCCAGCATTGCTGGGGATCGCCCACCTCTCCAGAGGTTGGCGCCCAGCTTAGCTTTCATTCTATAATCCAACTAAAGTGTGCATGGTGTTAAATTATACTTTATGGTTTCTTGGGGAATTAAATGGTAGTAAGCTAGGGGTTATACCAAGTTGTTTAAGTTCTGAGAAACCAGAAGGTCTTATTAAGAACAAATAGAGGATTCTTATAAAGACTAAGGTCTGTCCAGCTTTATACATTGTGGTATAAGATCTTGCCCATGCTGGGTTGTAAAGTTCAATTAGGTAAAATACCTAAATGATAACTGAGGAAGTATAAATGTATAGGAGAGAAATAGTGGAAACTTAAATGAGTGTAAAGAAAAAGGGGAATAAGTCAATAAGATTAGTGTAGTTCAGATTTTAGTATAATTAAATTTTGGGCATTAAAACTCCAAGGTAAAGATCATTATAAAGTTACTTAAAATTCAAGTTACATATGAGTTATTGGAAACACATTAAAGAATTAAGAGTATATCTTAAGTGAACCAAAAGTAGAAAGCTCAGGACTTACATAAGTTGGAGTTATATGAGTTACTATATGATGTCTTTGGTCATGTAAAGAAGGGAAGTAAGAGAAATACTTATAGGAATTTTCTGTTCAAGTATAAACAAGTGTTTCAAATCTGAATTTAACAATCCTACTACAATTCGGTATCTATACGCAGATTTGTCGGTTTAACCGAGTTTTGGCAGTTTTACCAAATTTTGACTATAAAAGAGGATTTAAAGCACTATTTTGGAAAGGATTTTTTTAAACTAAATTGCTGTGGACAAATCTGATCTTTGGAAACTTTCATACACTTGGAGGATGTTCTTGTGAATTTAGATGGCTGGATGGTTACCTTACCTCCGTGTACTCGGGGATGCCCATGTACTTAGGGTTGGTTCCTCTGTGTACTCAGAGATGGCTGTGTGTTCAAGATGGCATGTTTTGGGTTTGGAACAATTTGATATTAATGAGATTTCTGTTTTTGGCTTTAGCTCGAGTCTAGATGGCATAGCTCGGTGTGGATCCACATTTGTCAAGTTAAGAGCTAGGTAGTGGAATAGATTGATCTTTGCTAGCTGTAATACCTTGTTCGCACACGCGTTTCCATCGTATAACTCGATGAGGCCTTCTCTGTATCTGGTTGGCTGCGGTTATATTAGGATAGTTCTTGCCAACCCATTTCTGTATCTGAATGGGTTCTCCCGCAATAAGTTGATGACCGTGTAGCTCGGTTTCGCTCATAAGCCGGGTGGTGGCATAGTGAACTTGGTTTTACACTAGTTAAAGGTGGTTTATTTCATGAGTCCACCGTGGGCTTGTTTTTATGATTTCACTTATGAATTGCTGTTATGCATTGATTGTTGAGATTGCTCTTTATCAGTATATATATGTCGTATTTGGATTATTCGGATTACTCTGAAATGTTGGTTATCGTTACTGATGGATGGTTTACTATTGAAGAATGTTTTAGAACTAAAATAAATGTTTTGGGCATGCATGCGCTACTTGCTGGGATATTTGTATCTCATTCCATTTTGATTTGTTTTGTTTTCAGATCCTGGTGAGGACGATATACGTGGGGTTGAGCCAGACGCGGATTACCCCAAGTATAGGGGAGAGGATTTCTTTGTCGAGTGACTATTGAGATATATCTTAGTTGTTATTTTCGTTTGAGATAGTAAGTAACTTTTGAATTGTAATTCTTTCAATTCATTGTGGTTTGGTGATTGGGATATTTTAGCGAACTTTGATATTGTGTTTGATGATAATAAATTGATTGTCATGTTTTCTTACACTCTGATATAGATCCTACGGTTTTGTTATCTAACCCTCGGGTACGAGTTACGGTTCCATTACGTAACCTGGATCCGGGGCGTTACAAAGATGGTATCAGAGAATATGATAAGAGACATGATTGAACACCTATAGTATGGCCATGGGGTTGAGAGTACGTTAGATAGTACCCTAGGAATTTCTAGAGAGAGATCTTATTTGACACGGTTTTGTTGTATTTCAGTTGACATGGCTGGCAGATGACGACCGGCTACCCGAGCACGTACACCGGCTGCTAGGCCGGCAGAGTATCATGTTGAGAAGGTACATGAGCAGCCTCCATTCCCTGCTGGATATCAGCAGATACCACGTCCTCAGGCACCACCAGAGGCCCCACCTCAGAAAGGTGATGATATTTGGGCAGCTGTTGGGACTCTTACCCAGCTCCTGTCTATGGAGCGAGAGCTGGAGCAGTTCCGAAAGATGGGACCTCCTACCTTCACATAAGTACCCGATCCATTAGAGGCTGAGAGATGGATTCAGAGGATTGAGAGGATCCTTGATGTCATGCAGTGCTCAAAGGGGAGCAGGGTGAGGATGGCCACTTTCATGATGCAGGGCGAAGCATATCATTGGTGGCAAAGTGTGCTACGCAGAGAGGCCCCAGGGACTCAGATGACATGGGGACAGTTTAGAGAGCTGTTTTATAGCAGATACTTTTCATCCGAGTTCCGCCTGTCTAAGGCGAGGGAGTTCATGCAGATATCTCAGGGGACTTTATCTGTGGCCCAGTATGAGGCCAGATTTGAGGAGCTGTCTCGTTTTGCTCCACATATAGTAGCAATGGAGGAGCAGCGCATTGAGCACTTTGAGGAGGGGCAGAGGCCCGAGATCAAGGACAAGGTGTCCGTATTTTTTTGTACTCATTTTGAGGAGTTAGTCAGGAGGGCTAAGAGGGCTGAGAGACTTATCCGTACCAGCAGAGGGGATGCCAGTAGGGCACGGTTACCTCCCAAACAGAGTTATGAGCAGCGGGGTGTCTTTGGAAGGGACAAGAGGCTGAGGATTGAGAGTGCCAAACTGAGACAGATGGGAGATAGTTATGCTGGATGTGGGAGAGCGCATGTTCCGGGTCCTTGTATTGCCCCATTTGGTGCATGTTTCCATTGTGGTCAGCAGGGGCATCGGATAGCGGACTGTACTTATCCTGCTACATATTAGCCACTTCAGACAGTGAGTAGACCTCAGGGACCAGCAGCTCCAGTTCCATATAGAGTGCAGCCCCAGAGCACTCGGGTTGACAGATCTATTCCGGCAGCACCTACAGATCGGAGACAGCAGGGCAGAGCTCCACGAGGCCAAGGTGCACCACCTAGGACTGGTCAGAGGCAGCTAGCACCAGTGCCTCAGGGGCAGCAGACCAGAGTATATGCAGTAGGTGCTACTGAGGAGGAGGAGGAGCCTAAGCCTGATGCACCTCATCTGGTTGGAGGTATTATTTTTATATCTGGTCGATCTGCAGTTTGTTTATTTGATTCTGGAGCGTCTATTTCTTTTATTACCCCGGTAAAACAAAAACTCGCGTGAGACTAATGTCTCAGTAAGTATCATAATGCATGAATTAAACAGTTTATGCAATTTCAATTAATTAAATAATATGCTACATATTATATGAACAATTCTAGCAATCATGCAAAGCACAATTCACATATAACAATAAAATTACAGAAAATAAAGTGTGTGCAAGATTCATGAATTAGCATCTCTGTAAATCGGGTTAACACCCTTAGCCGGTTTACCACCTCACTACTCGCCTTCGAAGCCGCGCACGGTCATCGTACGAGTGGAGCACCCACGCATGGGCTGGCACGCTGCAGCTCATCGATCCCACACGAAGGCCACACCGATCCCACACGATGGTCTGCAAGTGGCTCGGGGTATTAACACGACAAGCCAACACTAATGCACTATCTAGACTGACTGTGGATCCACGACTCTCTATGAGGCCTAGACTCGTATAAGAATTAATTTTGCAAATATTTTACCAACCAGAACCTGTAAGAAATCAACTACCTAAGTAAAACTCAATCCAAGTGAACATCGTTGTTCACTTACCCTTAAATCCAGAGGCCATTCTACCTTTCCGAATATCATAGGCTCATCGCCTTTCTCACTAACAAGAAGCATAAACTTCAATTCCCAATTACGAATCTCAAATCAATTTTTATCAAACCAAATCGTTAACGGAATAAGGTAAAGAATAATTTTACAAATCAATTTTTGAATACAATTTAGGAATATTCACGGTTGGTTTGATTTTGCAGTTTACTCTGCAAAACTGATTCTAACTAGGTAATTGAAAACTAAACCTGAATTAATCTATGAGAAATTAGTATATGTGCCATATATTATTGGAAAGCTCTACGAGTCTAGTTTTCAACGCAACAAACGGTTTGTGATTTGGAGTTTCCTACAAGAAGTTATGGTCATTTTACTACAGGTGGTTATAATCTGCCGCAAAATCAAATGGACGGAAACCATCAAGCTCTCATGATTTTTCTTGCAATACCTCGAGTTTCAATCGATCCTAAACCACTTCCAATCAATTACAAATACACTAATCTAAATTTTAGGCTACTAATATGAATTTTTATGCAAAGATTACCAGCCCTCGCAAGCCACTGAAATCTTATACAAATTTAAGCCCAAATAACAGAATGAGTTTACCCTTAACATCAAATTCTTAATTGATCATCTTCCTGCAAATTCCATGTCATTCTTGCCACCAATAACCTCTTTTTCAACCCTCTTATTAAGCTAACAATTCCACAAAAATGTTACGACAAATTGCTCCTGACATCCATTCACACCTTCAACCCCCAAATCAAGATAGAAACGCTATAAAATGCCAAATTACATAACCTTTGCATAACTGATTTTTCTTTTAATTTAGATAACCACTATGATACTATAATACCGCAGCCTATGGGCACTGAGATTTCCACTCTTATCACACTAATAACCCATAGAAAAATCTGAACCTAGATTGCAACCCTCATGGTAAATCAAAACCTAAATTGACTATTTTCAGCTATTGCTTTCTCAATCATAATCTAAAATTTGATTCAACTCATTTAGAATTTGATTTATCAGTTGTAGGATCTATAAGTAAATCGGCAAAATCAACAGTGGTAACTCAGGTGTGAAAAAAAAAATCTAAATCTACAAATTTAAACAATCAAAGTCTATTTGTGGTGTTACTTTGAAGTTGCTGCAAGATTCTGATTTACCTTCTGTGTAGAATCTGATTAACTACTATCACCAACTAAAATAACCTAACCTCTAATTGGAGAACCTTCGTTTGCAACAGAGAAAGAACAAATAGAAATCAACAGGAATTGATCAACATAAATTCCTACTCGACCAACGGAAATCCCAACAATCGTTTATCAAGCAACCAGAAATCAAAAGGAAAGATTAAAGTCATCTGTCGACAGAAATCCACAAATAGCAGCAATTTATCAAACTAAAATTTATCAAAACCCCAACAATAGCAGCTATCGATCAAACAGAAACTGACCAATAGATATCAGAAAATACAACAATAACAATCGATCAAACCGAGGATTTGAAAACGTGCTACTTAACAATTTCGCAAATTCACGCCCAAGCAGAACCAGTCGACCAACCCTCTTTTCTCTGTCTCCCTTTTCCTTCTTTTTCTTTCTTCTTCCTCTTTTCTTCTTTCTTCTTTCTTCTTCTCTTTTCTCTTCTTCCTTTTCTTCCCCACGTTCTCTTCCTCTCTTCTCTTTCTCTCTTTTCTCCTCCTTCTCCTTCTTCTCACGATCGACCAAGATAGTCGAACCCCTTTTTTTACCTCTTCTTCTCTTCCTCTTTTCTTCTTCTTCCTTCTTCCCTCCTCCTTCTTCCTCCTGCGATCTCCCCTTTATTCTGCAGGTTCTCCCTTCTCCTTGCTTCTTCACGTTCCCCCCCCCCCTTTTTTTTCCTAACCCTAACTCAAATCCCAAATGAAAGAACCTACGGGTTCTTTCATTTCGCAAAATTTACCTTTGGTTCATTTGGTTCAATGAGATTGAACCAATCCACCCATTAAACCGAAATAACTTAACCATCTCTATTTAACCCACCAAACCACTAAAGCCCTAAACTTCTAAATTAATTACTCAATTAAACTATCAAATCCCTAAATCACTTTAATACGCTAAACCAAATTGGATTTATTTATTATGTTTTTTTTTCTTCCACATAAAGAACCAAACTAAACCAAACCATTTGTTTTCTTTAATTTTTGTCCAATTAATCTAATTAACTTCTTAAATCTTTATTTACTCTTAATTAGAAGTTTCTTAAAATTCTAAGGTACGTCTTACACTAGACTTGAGTTCTAAGTTGCCAATTAAGCCAAAACCCAAAAACCATACGCTTGAAGGTGGAGAAACACGTTTTCAGCTAAAGTACACAATTGCGTTTGGAGAATTGGGTGTAAATGTAGGAAGGCCGTTTGCATGTTTCACAGGCCAAGGTATAATATGAATACCATATGGAAGGTAACACAAGGTGGCAAGGTAAAGCCATGTTTTTTATTATCTTCATGTAAACTAAAAGCCATGGTGTCCATATGTTTAGGATGAAATTTTTCCCAAAGGTGTCTATAGCCTAAGGTTAGTGTAACCTATAGGATGAGTTTCCAACTCAATTTAAAAGTCATCCTACCCAAAGTCCATGTAGGAGGCAACCAAGTGTACAAGATCCATGAATTGGTGTCTAACTGTCAAAGGGGCATGTACCCTCATGAGTTTGTGAATTTTTGCAAGTATGATGTAAAAGCCTAATTTGGGGCTGGATTTAGAGGCCAAGTCAAGGTGAACATCAAGTGGGAATGAAAATAACATGATCTAGTGAAAAAATAAGTCAAAAAGGCCATTTCGGCATTAACCGACAACGGAGGTCGGTTAAACAGCATTTTATTCTTATCCGACATAACTCATCAGCAAAAAGGATATATGCATGTATCCGATCATTTATATCAGATACAATAAGACATTGCCTTAGCCGACATATCATGTCGGATACAGCCCGAAAATTGGCAAATTGGTTTTTCATCCCAAATTTTTAGATTAAAATGCCTAAAACATTGTGAATAATCCTTAGGCACCCCAAGGAGAATATGAAAATGTTTCAAAAAAATAAAAAACAAAAAATTTTTTTTAGGATTTAACCTAATTTTGAAACTCAAATCTACCCTTTCCACAAGCTTAAAGAAGATACATTCTAAAACCCCGAATTTTCCTTAAATAATAAATTAAATTAATAAATGATATTAGTGAGAGTTATAATTGATAGAAATAATTTATTATTGTAGGGGATGATCTAATTAGTGGAGATCTAGAATTGGACGCAGATCTGACCGTCCGATCATGAGATATCGAGGTATGTATTCTGATTGGGCGTGTGTATGGAATTTGGTTTATGTGAGATACATGGGATCCGTGAGTATAAGTATTAGTTTAATAACCTAAAACATTACACGTTCGTATTTCGCTTGTATTCAACAGCCGCAAGCGACAACCTTGAGCGAACGAGCGACCGAAGGAGAAGAAGAAGAAGAGGAAGAAGAAAAGCCTAGGTTTTTGTGTTCTTCATTGTCCAGGGAGTACCTTGCGTCTGTGAGAACTTTTGTTTGGAGAATGAGAGAAACCACTCACGAAAGAGGTAGGTGACACCGTTTACCTTTGTTTTTGTATTTACATGTGATTAATCGACAAAAGCATGTTTTTATGATATGTAATGATGTATATATTTTGATAATCATGTTATAAATATGTTAAAATAAGTTTAGACGAGAAAAGTCATGTTTTGGAACTGATTCTGTTCGATTTTGAACGACCGCCGACCTCGACTGTTCTCGGCGATCATCGGAGATCTTAGGCGCTCGTTATAAATCGTAGACCGCCGCAGACCGCTTGAAGACGTATCATCGGCATTCTGATTTGAACTACCGCCGACCACAGACTGCCGGGGCGATCCTGAGCGATCCTAGGCGCTCTGTTCAGATTTTGCAGATTTTCATAATTTCACACCCTGATTCAATTCCAAACTATTTTTAGACAATTTTAATGATTAAATCAGATGTTTTAAGACCAAAATAAATTATCTAATTCCCTGTTTTACAGAAAAATAAATTAGGAAGGTATTTAGGACATTAGTTGCCAAACTTTGAAAGAAATGGAGAAACCTAGTTTTTGGAAAACCTAATTTGTATTTAATTGCTAGAACATCTTCTAAATGACACTATAAACCAGAAAACTGTATATAGAGAATTCAGAACTCAGATGACCGAATATTGAAGTAATTAACAGATTTAACCTCTATATGCCGCTAGGCACCAACCCTTATAGAAATATTATATTTTAGGGAATTTTGGAGTCTAGTGGGCATAGCCGGTTATGGATCCATAGTTGTAGCTAGATAGCTGAGGGATATATCATTTGGGTTGAGTTACTCCTATATGCGACGCGCTTCCTTTGCAAGTTAGTTTGTCTGGGAAGGTCCTATGTCTGGAGGGACACCCCGGTGAGCCGCTGGTGATTCCCTGTACATGTGGATAAGCGACCATCTCCATGTATTGATTTTGGTGCTGCATGCTGGTGGTACATGCCAACTCTGATGGGTACGTGTGCAATAAGTCAGTGACTACAGCTCTTGTCTAAGCTGCGCTGCATGGGACTTGAGTATCATTAGTAGCGTTGCTCCTAAGTCGCACGGTGGTATAGCAATTGGTTGAGAATCATCTCAAAAGGTTTATCTATCTTTGTGAGTCCTACAATGACACTGAAATCACAACACTTGATATTATTATTAAATACATGCTGGAGGCATGTGATTGAGATATTGATCGGATGTGACTGCTTAGTGCATCTTAGCAAAGTGTGAATTATGTTATCGATCTTGATATTGGATTCTTATATTAAAACTTGTTGAAATTCATTTCTAGAACTGTTTATCAAACTGTTTTGTATTCATGAATGATATGAATGATTATACGAGCCTAATTAGTCGATATTGCTTAATCATGCATGAACTGTTACTTTACTTATATGAACCGTTTAATCATGCATGTGTTACCTACTGGGATATTCGTATCTCACCCTACTTTTATTTCATTTTTCAGCTGATACGCGAGAGGGGGATCTTAGTGATTTCCAGGGAGAGATAACTGAGTACACACCGGAGGATTACTATTATCCGGATCTTGTATGAGGTGGATGAATGATATAGACTTAGCACTTTTAATTAGATTATTATTATTCATTTGAATTTGATGTATTAGAGAGATGAGAGAGAGATAGCAACCAGTTTATTTTACCAGACCTTGATATTAATGATTGATGATCAAACTATATGTTTATTTGAGGATTTTAAACTACACTTCCGCACATACTTGTTTCCGCAACTCTGGTAGTATAATAAGTTGAATGGATTTTAATCCTTTGGTCTGGTATATTATTGATGATGTATTTGATATGGGCCAGTAACACCTCGGATTTGGTAGTTGAACTAAATTCGGGTTGTTACAGTAGCGAACCGACTTCGGGTCGAGTGCCGGTTTGCACTGACCCAGGTTCGGGGCGTTACATACATAAAAAGGGAACCAATGTGTCATATTTCTAGATACAACTCACCCCAAACATGTTTCAATCAAACTTTTGAACTTGAAACTAAGAAAATTCAGCAAATAAAACAAATATAAAAACAAAAAAAAACCTTTGGTTGGTATTTTTCGTACCAATCAACCCAAAAATTTGTGGGACCCTTGAAAGCCCTAGAATATTCCATAAAACCTTTGGTTGGTCCTTTTCGTACCAATCAACTCAAAATTTTGTGGGACACTTGGAAGCCCTAGAATATTCAAAAAACCTTTGGTTGGTTCTTTTTCCAATCAAATCAAAAATTTGTGGGACACTTGGAAGCCCTAGAATATTCAAAAAAACACCTTTGGTTGGTCATTTTTTCCAATCAAATCAAAATTTTGCGGGACACTTAGAAGCCCTAGAATATTCCAAAAAAAAAAAACCTTTGATTGGTTATTTTTTCCAATCAAATCAAAAATTTGTGGGACACTTGGAAGCCCTAGAATATTCCAAAAAACCTTTGTTTGGTCACGAGAACCAATCAAATCAAAATTTTGTGGGACACTTGGAAGCCCTAAAATATTCCAAGAAACCTTTGTTTGGTCACGAGAACAAATCAAATCAAAAGTTTGAGGGACACTTGGAAGCCCTAGAATATTCCAAGAAACCTTTGTTTGGTCACGAGAACCAATCAAATCAAAATTTTGTGGGACACTTGGAAGCCCTAGAATATTCCAAGAAACCTTTGTTTGGTCACGAGAACCAATAAAATCAAAATTTTGTGGGACATTTAGAAGCCCTAGAATATTCAAAAAAAAACCTTTGTTTGGTCACGAGAACAAATCAAATCAAAAGTTTGAGGGACACTTGGAAGCCCTAGAATATTCCAAGAAACCTTTGTTTGGTCACGAGAACCAATCAAATCAAAAGTTTGAGGGACACTTGGAAGCCCTAGAATATTCCAAGAAACCTTTGTTTGGTCACAAGTACCAATCAAACCAAAAATTTGTGAGAAACTTGGAAGCCCTAGAATATTCCAAGCAACCTTTGTTTGGTGATGAGAACCAATCAAATCAAAATCTTGTGGGACCTTTGGCAGCCCTAAAATATTCCAACAAAAAAAAACAAAAAATATAGAAAAAAAACAAATAAATCCGGACTTGTGTTCACCTAATTCACTTATCAACATTTATAGATGTGACTAGGATTAAATGGGAGCTGACTTGTTTCTTTGTTTTTTCTTTCCCAGATACACTTACTTGCAATCATTGCTCCCGTGACCAGATCCAATGCTCGAGCAATGAATACTGAAAAGAACCAAGCCCAAGCTACTGTCCCTATTCAGGACTTCGCTCAGCTGCAAGAGCAGGTGGCTGGACTAGCCAAGATGTTGGGAGACTTACTGGCGGCTCAGGCCCAACAGGCCCAAACCCAAAACCAAGCCTTTACTTCCCATCAAACACCACCACCTCAAGCCTACATTCCACCTCCGGCTCAACCCATACCTGAGCCCATTTTTGAACCTGTCCCTGGGCCTATTCTGATCAGGGAAAACACTGTCGTGTATGAGAAAGAGATGGAAAAAGAAAAGGCCAGGGAGGAGATGGAAAAGAAACTCCTACATAAGATAGAGAGGATTCAGGAAGAACTCAAGGAGGTGAAGGGGGGAAACAGTTATGGAAGTACCACCTTCAATGATCTGTGCATATACCCGGATGTATGCCTACCAGCAAAGTTCAAGTGCCCAGACTTTGATAAATATGATGGCACAGGCTGCCCAGTGAGCCACTTAAAACTATATTGTGGGGCTTTATGCCAATTTGGCTGGGATGATGGCATACTGATCCAACTCTTCCAGAGGAGTTTGACAGGATCGGCTCTGAGGTGGTTTGCCACAATTGATCATGGGAAGATTAGAGGATGGAAGGACCTGGCAGACACCTTCTTGGACCAACACAAATTTAACTCGGAGATCGTGCCAGACCGGTACGACATAATGAGGATAAGCAAGGGAAAGGAAGAATCTATAAGGCAATATGCCAAGAGGTGGAGAGAGTCTGCCTCCCAAGTCAGGCCGCCTATGTTGGAGCCTGAGATGATCTCGACGTTCGTAAGTACGCTGGGGCAGCCCTTCTACAATCACCTGGTGGGTCAAATTACCACCAATTTTGCAACCTTGGTACAAGTGGCTGACCGGATTGAGGATGGGATCAAATCTGGCAAGATAATTGATCATTCCGCCATGATCAATCAACAAGACTCCATTCATAACAAGGGAAATGGTAATGGAAAGAAAAAATCTGAGGAAAGGAGAGAAGCAGAAGTGAATATGGTGCAGCTTCCCAAGGGACCCTTTCAAGTCAATGCCCATCCAGTTCCTTTGTTGCCTATCCAAATTAATGTCCCTTCTGCACAGCCTGTGAAGGAGGAAACAGAAGTAAGGAAGAGAAGGGAGTTTTCAAAACTACCTATGAGACCATCTGAACTTTTGCCTACCTTACTTCAAAAGGTTTATGTGACTTTGAGGTTGCCAAATCCTCATGCAAGCAATAGGAAGGGTTATGATCCATCTGCAATATGTGAGTATCATATGAGCAGTCCAGGGCATACCACAGATCGTTGCTTGGCCCTAAAGCATGAAATTCAGGATTTGTTGGATAATAACTCTTTATCATTCAATTCAGTCACACCCACTCCTCCTCCCACCAACAACAATGGGGCAAGCAGCTCAAATGCAATAGGGTCAATTTTCTCTAAAGAAAGAAGATTTGACCCTTCTCAACTTATTGCTCCTATAGGGTCAACTGTCTGGGTTTATTTTGAAAGGGAAGAAGAACAAGAAAATATGATGGGTGGGGAAGGAAAAAAGAATGAAGAAGAAAAAGAAAAAAAAGAGCCAAAAGAAGAAGAAATGGTGCAGATGACCATGACTACACTGCAAGAGCACTCAAGGCAAGGTGATGTAAAGATTGTTCTAGGGCAGAATATTCTACAAGAAGCCAGTACGCACAATGGGGCAGAGTCGATTGAGAAAGAAGGATGGCAGAGAAAGAATGGTGGTGTTTTCAAAGAAAAGAAAGAGGCAAAGGTTGAATTCATTTTGCCACACATTGATTGGGCAGTCATCCAAGTTCCAGATCAAGTAACATCACTTCTTCCAAGGGCTGAGCATGATGTCCTAAATATGAAGACAATGGCTGATCAAAGAAAGGAATTCTTGCCTCAACCAGCAGAAGATGAAAATTTTTGCAAAAATGGGGAAAAATCAACTTTTGCCTTTGAGAACAGGGGCAATTTTTGAATTCCCATGTTCTCTGAAAAGAAACCCCCATAAAAAGAATGCACATTTCCTGAGGAGTCTAAGGAGCCTTGTTCTCAGAAGGTGATTTCAATAAAGGCTCTTTCAAAAAAAAAAAAAAAGAGTTTTCCTTTTAAGATTTTTGTAGAAAAAAAAAAGATTTTCCCCTTTAACATTTTTCTAAAAAAAAAAAAAAAGTTTTCAACAAGATCTTGTTTTACTTATGAGTCATATCTCCTATTGAATTTCGTTAAGTTGAATATGACTTCGACATTGGGCTCAATCTTGAGACCAAAATCGAAGAAAAAGACATTTTATGTGAAAATTCAAATCCTTTTAAGTGTCATGAGAAGAATATTCTGCAAAATTATGAAGTGACCAATTTTATGGCCTTTGGAACCAAAGATGACCCACAGTCTTCAACAAAAAATATAAAAGAAGATTTGAAGTTTCTTCATTAGAATACAGAAAGGATCGCATCACTTGCTGATTCGTTCAAAGGGAAGTTGATAATATTGTTTGAAGAAATTTTGGGGCTTTGCATTTGAAAATATGGGAGAAGATTTGACCTTTTCGTTGGAAATAGAATTGGGCATCATCTGATGGAAAGAATCCAAATTCATAAGATTGATCAAAAGGTGAAGAACTTGTTCCTAACAGAGGTTCTATTTGAAGAGGCTTTCATGTTGATAGAAGGTGATTAATAAAAAAAAAAGAAAAAAATTCCTTAACTAGTCATGTAGTGCAACTCTATCAAGTCTGAAAATTCAAACTTTTCTTAAAATGATAAGAGGCCTTTCTTTCTTATATCCCCAAAATTTTGAAATCCTAGTTAGACCCTTTGAGCTTGATAAATTTTTCCAAGTAATCTAAACTGAGAATTGTAACCCCACACTGGGGCAAATTTATTAAGGCATAAAAAAGGGAACGAAGAGCATTATGGAAGTTCAAAAGGGATTTTAAAGATGTTTTCAGAAAATGGGGCAAAGAAATGAAAAAAAAATCAAAAAAAGAAAAAAAAAGGAAGAAAGAAGAAAAAGAGAAAAGAAGTTCAATATTGGGGAATAAGCTTCAAATGAAGAAATCAAAGTAGGGGAAGAACTTCATTACTGGGGGCAATTTTGTATTCATCCCAAAAAAAAAATGCCTTAAGAATTACAATTTCATTTAACCCATTTGATCATATGGTATTTGAGCCTTTTATTCCTTTTCTTTCTAAACAAACACCAAGCCTTCATTTCGTCCCATTCATAAGTCCTCTTTGATTAAGAAATTTTGAATTAAGGCAGTTTTGACTACATAGTTGCTGGTGATGAAGGATTAAAAATGGAGAAAATGTAGTGAAAACCAGAAAGGGCGCTACGTGGCAAATAATCAGCTATCTACAAGAAGGAAATCGTCAGAGAGGAAAGTCCAGAATTGGCATAGATCTAGGTGAAGTCCTCATGTTGGTGGTTATTTTGAGATACAGTCACTTTTTGAATGATTGAGGAAAATTCTCTTTTCAAGACTGAAGCAACATAATCAGAACTATGATATGAATCATATGTGAAAAAGTTGATGGTTATCAAAATTGCCATTAGAAAATTATTGCTGAAGTTGAAGTCATAAATTCTCATATCATGGATACAATGGAGAAACAATTGCTCTTCAATTGGATGAAGGAAAATTTCTTTCTAGATTGGGGCAAAATAGTCAGATTGAAAGAGTTATCATATCTGGAGCATCAATTGACAAGCCGATGGTCATGGGAATGATTCTTAAGGTTCTGAAGGCTTATTTTGGTATTTCTTCATTTTCTGAAATAATCTTCTCATTATTCAACTTGATTTTAATTCTTTTGGACTATATGCTAATAAGTGGTTGGATCATTTTTAAAAAAAATATATAAAAACACAAAAAAGCAAAAAAATATATTTTTGGCCTATGATGAGCATCTATGTCTTTTCATAAAAACATTGGTTTTGCAAGCATTAGAGAATTTTGAGGCCACTAGTATAAAACATATTTTCTGATTTTTGCATTTGCATTCTTTTATTAGGGTTTCTTTTTGGCAAAGGTAAAAAAAAAAGGAGGAAAAGAAAAAAAATAGAAAAAAATAGAAAAAAGAAAAAAAAGGAAAAAAAAAAAAGGGATTATCTCTACTAAGGGGCAAGTACTTCTTCAAGCAACCAAAAATCGGGGGATGCTCAGATTCTTTCCCTCTGGGTTTTCATTGGAATAAATTACAGCATCTGGAAGAAGCAGTCAAGCCTTAGTCTTCGGATTTGAAAAAAAAAAAAAAAAGAAGCTTCGAAGCAGTTTATGTTTTCTCCTTTAAACAAGGGTTTCCAATTCTGAAGAAGGATTTTACTGGGACAATAAGAAGGCATGAAAGGGAGGTCATGGGTAGTAAGGGCATGAGGTTAGATCAACAAATCATGATTTTCAAATCCATCAATCAAAGAGGAGGGCAGTCACTTGGGCAATTGAGAAGCATAAAGGCAGGTCATGGGCAACAACGGCACATACATCATTATTGAGAGAGCAAGAAGATGAAAAAGGAAAAGCAAGTTGCAGAATATTCAAGCACAGGTTTGCGCATCAAATGGCATCCAGGTATGTCAAATAAAAAAAATCAATCAAGAAAATTCAATAAAATATTTCCTTCCTTATGGTTGAGCTATAAAGATGGAAAACATCAAAAGCAATTGAATTTGCAGAGGTCAATTTTAACTCCACATTCTTTTCAAAATTTTCTTGTCTCAGATTTCTTTTCATAGCCACGAGAGCTCCAAGAAATTTGAGATAAGGAAGAGACGCCACCCCATCAGACTTCAAGCAGGGTTTCATTGGCTATCTTCAAATCCATTTTTTTATCACTCATTTATTTGACCAAAGCAAGTTCAATTAATGAGATGTTTTTCAAACGTGAAATTTTGAGTTGTATCTGTTCTTTGCTGTTCATTGTTCTACAACTCCAGCAAAGAGGGGCAGTTGTAGACACCCCAAAATTGCACAATTTTTGATAAATCGTGAAGGAGAGAAATATCTTATTGGAATTTTAAATTCTTAGCATTGGGTTTGAGATCATTAACCCATTTGAATCCAAAACCGTAAAGGAAAAGGCCCGAATTCAATCTTTTGTGCAAAGTCAAACTTTTTCCAGGTGAATTTTGTTGACTTTTGACCCAAGAAAATGAAATATTTTTTAAAGCAAGATTTCAAGATAATTTTTCTCGGTAATCAGGTTTTTAGCCATGTTATTGCATAAAAGAATTTTGTAAGCTTTTAAATCTTGACGAATACCTTGGTTTTAACATATTGAACCTTTTTACCAGACCTAAAAAACAAAAGTTTAGCCTGAAACTGGAAAGTTGACTTTTTATTCACTTGGAATTTGGGTCTGGAACTATTTTTAATGGATTCAAATCGGGGGGGGGGGGGGGGGGGGGGGGGGGGGGGGGGGGGAGGGTGTTTGCTTATTTATATGTAATATCTTAAGTAAATGGAGATTAAAAAATACGAGGGCATTTACTTAAATAATATTACATGTAAATAAGTATTACCTGTGTTAAAATTCGGATAAAAGCTTCTTCTTTTTTGTATCCGACAGATAATGTCGAATACAAAATATCTTTATTGTATCCAACAGATAATGTCGGATACAAAAGATCTTTATTGTATCCGACAGATAATGTCGTATACAAAGAGAATTGCTTGTATCCGATCTGAGTTGTCGGATACAAGATTTTTGCTCAAAATTAGGGTTTTCCGAGAGTTTTCACTTTTTACCATTATATCCTTCATTAAAGGAGTGGAAATCTTGGAAATAGCCTTAGGGTTTAGGTTGGTGGACTCTAGATATCATTTTGTGTCTAGTATCATGCAAACCCTAACCCTAGCCTTTGCCTATAAATAGGAGGCTCCTCCTTAAGCAAATGGCCAAGAAGTTGGAGATTGAAGAGCTCCGAGTGAAGAAGGGAACCGCTACTGCACTGCTTCCAGAAACCCAGGTAAGCCTAAACCCTTATTTATTTTTCTGTTCTTACATTCTAGGATTAGCTCTTTCTTCTACTTTTCTGTAGAATAAGGCCTACTATTTGTGTATGCAACCCCTTCCTCTACTCAAAGTACTTCAAGACTCCCCCTACCCGTAAAACGTGAAGGTAGGATCTAGGGGAAACGAGACTGAGGATTGATCCTTAGTGTTAGAACCCTTTTGAAAAGCCTTTTGATTCTATGAAAACCGTTTCATACTCGAAGTACCCCAAGACTATCTCAAAGAACTGTTAAACGAGGAGAGAGAACTAAGGGAAACGAGAATGGAACGGAACCTTAGGTTTGTTTAGAACCCCATTTGATTGATATGAATGCTATATGTTATTGAAGAGTGGTTTTGTACACATGCACATATTGCACTTGTTTTGTCGGAATCAGCTTGTGTTTCGAATCTATTGCATTCATTGTGATAGATCTGAAATAAATAGCCCCAAACAATTCTGTGACATTTCTCAATGATTTTCAAATGATTTGGATTTATATTGCTCGGATTCCACACACCTTATCACTGTTTTGAGTTGATTTTCTTTAAAAAGGCTTAAACTGGACAGCAGCTGTACCCCAACTTCAGACACTTGTAACTTCATCGTCTGGATGAATTTTGGAGTGATTCCAAAGCCATGGAAAAGGTAATGCTGTCTAGTTTATGCCTGCAAAATTTCATAAATTTTTATGAAGTGGATTTTTGACACCACTCAGTTGAAGTTGATAGGTCAGTTCAGGCCAGATTGCAGAACCTGTCACTTTGACTGAGCGCCATGTGTTCGTTTTAAGTCCGATTCGAGTGATTTTTGTTTCTGTATTTTCCTTTGGAAGTCTAATTTCAAATCCAGTTAGTTTCAAGGATCGAATTTTCGGCGATTCCTGGTGCGCCGCTAGGCAGCCGAAACGAAATTTGGGCGAAATTTCGCTGGAATTCCGACGAAATGGCCCGAAACACTTTTTTTGGCGAAATCGGTGGCATGCCGACGAAACGCCTTTTTGGTTAAAAAAGATAAAATTAAACTGTCAGAACGGCCATTTGGCCGAAATTCGCGGTACGCCGACGAAATGCCTGTTTTAGAAATAAAAAACATAATTAAGCTAAAATAACATAATAGACATGATTTTATACAATTTATATGCAAAAATAGATAGAATAAGTAAGTATTTGATCTAATTTATGAACAAATACAAACACATGAACATAAACAATTACAGGGCTACAACTGCAAGCACATTACATCACACAATCACACTACAAAGTGTGATGTGTAAAACAAAGTCATAGGCACATAGATTAATAATCATAAAAATTAAAAAGACAAATAGCAAAAAATGCAAAATACAAAGTAGAAGTCTACAAGAGAGTCAAGAGATAAGAAACAAGAGTCACAAGATTACAAAGTACAAACTACAAAGTACAAAGATCAATAAGAAGTAGAGTGTCTAGAAGGCTGGAAATGCTAATGTTGTTGCTGTCGCTGTCTCTCAACCATGTGAACATATCGCCTCCATGACATGTGCCCTGCGTACTGACCTCTGTAACGACGCACAACCTCCTCATACTCATCCTGTGAGACATGGGAAAAATCACCGGGATGATTTCTCCTCCATCAACACACGAGCTCAACGTAAAAAAAGGGAGAGTCGCCACCATTCAGAATGTAAGGGTGTGAATGGACACCAAAAGATTCAAAATAAGCAAAAAGAGCTAAAAGGCAAATTCTAGAGTAAAAATAACTCTACTTGAAAATCAAATCCAGAGATGGGTAAAGGGACAAGATTATGAACGGGGGAAGGTGTTAGGCACCCCCATTCACCCACACAAGGTGGTTGCCAAGTGTTGTTCATGCTAAAAATAAGAAAGCTTGCTAAAAATCATTAAAAACCTTGAAAAAGGACAAATGTATGATATCTTCACATGAAAATCCAAATGAATTCCAGATCTTCTTTTATGTCAATATCACTTCTGGAATATCACCAAAAGATGGAAATCAAAGCAAAAGTTGCACAAAACCAAGTTGAGTTAAATCCGGAAAATTCGGTAAAAGCAAGAACCATTTGTCTTGAAATCATTCAAATCCAATTTAAATTGAATCAAACCAAATTCATTTGAAAGATTATGATAGATAGAAGACTCATGCAAATTTTCAATCCATTCCGATTAAAATCCTAGGAGTTATGTTCCTTTAAAATCTGCTGCTGGAGATGATTAAAAGTGAGAAGTGGGCAACTTTGCAAAATCATTTAGAAAACGTGGCTCCATATAAATTTATGAAATTTGGTGTGAGTGAAGTCTGTATGGCCATCTTTCAAATGAAACTAGCCTCATACAAAAATTCATTCGAATGTGCCTTGGGTGGTCTCCCGAACAGGCCCCGAAGATCACAGATTTACCCAGAAAAGTGCTGTTGAACAGCTCTGAGTAAATCTGTTGTACGATACAAATGGAGTCAAAAAATTATGAAACCAACTGGATTTAAAACTAGACTTCCATATGAAAACTCAGAAACAAGAATCACTCAAATCGGACTTAAAACGAACACATGGCGCTCAGTCAAATTGCAGGTTCCATATTCAGATCAGAACTGACCTATCAACTTCGACAGAGAGGTGTCAAAAATCCGCTTGATAGAAAATAATGCAATTTTACAAGCATAAACTAGATAGCCTCACCTTTCTCATGGCTCTGGAATCACTTCAAAATTCATCCGGACAATGAAGTTACGAGTGTCCGAAGTTGGGGTACAGTTGCTGTCAAGTTAAGCCTTTTTTGAGTAAAATCAATTTAAAACAGTGACCAAGTGTGTGTATTCCGTGCAAGATAAATGAAAATCCTTTGAAAATCATTCCAAAACATCCCAGAATTGCTTGGGGCTATTTATTTCAGATTTATCACAATAAGTGTAATAAATCCAAATATGAGCCTATCCGCCAAAATCACGTGCTATGTATGTGTAGGTGTAAGAATCATTCCAACAACATAGCAAAGATAGCATGCATTTATATCAATCAAAATAGGGTTCTAGAAACAACCTAGGGTTCCGTTCCATTATCGTTTCCCTTAGTTCTCTCTCCCCGTTAAACATAGTTCTTCAAGATAATCTTGAGGTACTTTGAATATGGAATGGTTTTCATAGAATCACAAGGCTTATTCAATTAGGTTCTAACTCTATGGTCAATCCTCAGTCTCGTTTCACCTAGATCCCGACTTCACGTTTTACGGCTAGGGGGAGTCTTGAGATACTTTGAGTAGAGGAAGGGTTTTCATACATACATCATAGGCCTTAATCTACAGAAAGGTAGAAGAAGAGAACTAGACTTAGAATGTAAAAAACATAAAAGTAAAGAGAGGTTTGAGGCTTACCTGGGCTTCTGGGAGCAAGACTGCAGCAGTTTCCCTCTTCACTCGGAGCTCTTTGATCTCAAGAGTTAATGACAAGAATTAATGGCCATTTGCTTAAGGAGGAGCCTCTTATTTATAGGCAAAGGCTAGGGTTAGGGTTGGTGAGGTGGTAGACACAACATAAGGTCTATAGCCCACCAACCTTAACCCTAAGGCTATTTCCGAGACTTCCACTCATTTAAGGAAGGATATGATTGTAAAATGTGAAAACTCTCGGAAAACCCTAATTTTGAGCAAAAAGCTTGTATCCGACATGTCAAGTCGGATACACAAGCGCCTTAATGTATCCGGCATATGATGTCGGATACACTAAAGCCTACTTGTATCCGACAACTTATGTCGGATACAAAGAAAAGTACTTGTATCCGACCTGAGTTTTCGGATACAAGAAAAAACTTGTTTTTTTCAAATTCTGTGCTGGCTTCAAATGAGATAATGATTTTTGCTAATTATTGATCATTTTTACTGTGCAATTTGGGGTGTCTACAACTGCCCCTCTTTGCGGGAGTTGCGAAGCAATGAGCTGCAAAGATTAGACAAGCCCAAATTGCACTCCCTTAACCATGATTTGCTTGGTACAATTCAATTTTGTAAAAATAATTTTTGGGTGGAGATTTTCCAAAAAGCCCTAACTTTAAGGGGGCATTTCTCCAAGAGGTCTTAAATTCCACTGAGCTCTCGTGGCTATGAAGTGGATTTTAAGCCCAAAAATAGGATTTTTTGAAAACTGATTTTTTTTATCAAACCAAGTTAAAAATTGAGTGTATATCTTCCTTTTTGACCAACACATTTCCCAAAGTTGTCCCAAATTCTACTGAGCTCTCGTGGCTGTGAAGTGGATTTTAAGGCAAAATAGGGATTTTTATGAAAATAGCTAACTTTGCAGCCCATTTTTGCTCTCTTTTTTCTTTTTCTTTTTTTCTTTTTTTTTCTTTTTTTTCCTTTTTTTTTCCTTTTCTCTTTCTCTTTTTTCATTTTTTCTTTTCTTTTTTCTTTCTTTTTTTTTTCTTTTTTCTTCTTCTTTTTCTCTTTTTTTCTCTTTTTTTCTTGTTTTTCTTTTGTATCCGACATAGCTCATCGGATAAGAAGAGTCTCCTGTGTATCCGACATAACATGTCGGATACATTAGATTACATAAGTCGCGCGAGAGCGCGACTCTTCCTCTTCTGTTCTTCCTTCTCCGACTGATAAGAGCGGATACAGGCTTCTTCTCCTTCGCTTCCAACGACTGCTCATTCTTCTTCTCCGGCAACTTCCAGTAGCCCCAGTGCCCTCTATTGCTGCCGGCAATAGCCATTAACTCCGGCCACACGCTGGTGATCGCCCATTCTCGTCCGTGGCCGAGCCCTAGCTTGTCTCCCCTTTTTTTTTCTCTTCTGATTTCTGGCGAATCCAACATTCTGCATTGGAGCGTCCACCTCCGGCGATCACTCGAGCTCTACTCACCGTCCTTCACCATCCAGTTACGGTTTCTAACAGTGGCAGTAAGCAATCCTTCGGTAATATCAAATTCCACCTGATTCCAAGTAAGTTTTTTTTTTTCTTTTTTGATTCTTTCTTTTGATGATCATGTCTTCTGTCTTGGCCAAACACTGTCAGCGTTTTCTTGAGAACACTTGGCAAAATTTGAAATGCCTTAGACATGTCAATTTTCTGTTGTAGCTTGGTGTTGCTGTGCCGAACTTTGCATATTTTGTATACTTCTCCGGCTTTGCTGATTTTCTGATCACATGCTTTATTTCTGATTGCATGTTAGAATTTTCTGATTACATGCTAGAACAAGCTTTGATCTCTCAATTTTGATCCAATTTGCTGATTGGCTTGCTGGTGGTATTTTCTCACTGTTCATGTGCTAATTCCCAACTGAATTATCCTTGGCATGACTTTGTATTTCCAATATTGCCAATGATAGGACTTTTTAGACTTGATGCTATGTCTGTTTGTTGTTTTTTTTTTCTTTTTTCTATCCATGATCAATTATTCCACAAGATTGATCACTTAATAGTGGCTTCACTTTTGAATGGCATTATCTGATACCTTCAGATGGTTTACTGCTGATATTGCTGATTATAACCTTTGCTTATGCATCGTCGGCATGATTTTCAGATTTTGCCAATTATTGATGGTGAACTGCCCATCCCCATACCTTGCTGTGAATTCATCTTGACTTTCCGACCTGGCTTGCCAATTCTGTTTTTTCGATCCTCACTTTTGCTTTTTATTCTGCCTCTATGAGTATATCCTGAAATCACAACAGATTAGGAAATGTTAAGCATTGTAGGAATCTTTTAGGGTTAGGAAAAATGTTTTAGAATTAGAAACAGAAATATCTCTCACTTCCCAAAACTTTGTAGATAACACAAATGAGATAAAATTCCCTCGAGACATAATTCACGATAATTTTGAAAAATAATCCTGTGAACCTAGACCAAAAGCAAGGTAAAATTTCTGATAAATTCATCAAAAACTTCCCTGTGTAGATGGCTAGGAGTCGTTCCCGAGTTAGAGAGTAGGCTGACCCTACTGATCAGCCCTCCACTTCGCAGGCTCGGACAGAGGTGAGTTCCAGCGCCACCCTGTTGGAGCCGCTAGATGTCTCCAGAGAGAGCTCTGCTAAGGTAGGCTTCCCAATCCTTTCTTCTTTATTTCCCTGATTCCTTGGAACCAACTTCACTCATTTATTTCTGCCTTTAGCCTGTTATTGATCCTGTTCGAGGCCGAGCGAGAGGCGGAGGCCGAGTTGGTGAGAGGGGCCGAGGCCGAGCCGGAGTTTCAGGCCAGGAGGGTGCTGCTTTACGCTTAGGGGTCTCTGCGGAGCTGAGAGCGTCTATTCATGATACAGAGCTCCTTAATGGTTTGGATAGCCACCCCTCCATGTGCATCCAGGCCGATGTGCCACTTCCCTATCCTCCTTCTCATCTACGAGGCAGTTGGGGGAGATTTAGTGAGTTGGCGCAGACGCTTTCTCCGGCCCTCAGGCATGAGTTTGGGAGGTGCCACTTGGATTATTTCTTCAGCATCCCTTCGTTCCGAGCCGACCGTCCCCTCATCTTCGCTATGATGGAGCGATATTTTCCAGAGACACAGTCCTTCCATCTTCAGGACGTGGAGCTGAGGATCCGCCCCTCTGATTTTGTGATGATCACCGGCATTCCTCTGATGGGGCGGACTATTATTTTGGATCGGCCTTCAGCGGAGGATATCAGCCTTCTCTTGGGATATCAGGACCTGCCTCCTGCTGCTTAGGACGGGCGGAGCGGTCGTATCTCCATCAGTTGGCTGCGGGAGAGCCTGGCTCGACATTATGAGGGGAGACACGCAACCATTACCGCGGAGGATGCAGCCTTCGTTCCTATTTTCCAGCACGTGTTTCTGCTGATGCTTGGGAGTTGCTTCTTCCAGGAGGACATGACCAGTGTTAGTCCTCTTTTCCTGGATGCTTTGAGAGATCTCCATCAGACCCGCCAGCTAGCATGGGGTCGGCTCATATATGGGACCATCTTGGCCGGGCTGTGCCAAGTAGTTCGGGGCCTGGCTACTCCGAGAAGTGATGGAGTTAACTGCCGATTCTTCTGGCAGATTCTGCAGGTATTAAATTTGTCTGTCTTGTCTTATTCCTTAAGCTTTATCTTATTTATCCCTGACTGATTTTCCTTTTGCCAAGTGTTTATGTACACCTACATGACTTTCTTCCGCCCATCCCCAGTGCCTGGTGTCACGGCGTTCCCTGTTGCCTTGCGGTGGTCGGCCCAGGTCCGAGACGCAGATAGGAGTCAGCCCCGCACTGCTCGGGTTCACTTGGACCGTGCCCGACGATCCGATGTAAATTCCTTCGCCCCTTTCTTTTTTATTTCTTTTCCTGTACCTTGACTATATTTGACCATTTTTCTTCTTTGCAGCTCATCCTGGCATGCTTTGATGACGTGGATATTGGGGTGGCCCGTGAGATGGTAGTACAGGACGCTTTTGATAGATATCTCCGATGTCAGCCCTACCAGTGCTTCCTTGGGAGGCTTGGTAGGGTGATGTATTTAGGAGAGCACTTGTACTATCAGCACGCAAGCGCACTTCGTATCCCCGTTCCTCCTCCTCCTGTGAGTCCCGACACGCTCCTGCCTGGTTTCGATGTGGATCAGTTTGATCATTTTCAGGATGCGGATGGGCTCACAGTAGATGGGGATTACGACGAGTGGATCCAGAGAGTATCCATTGGGTGCTTGATAGATCGACCCACTCGTGCCGGAGTGACAGAGATCGGCGGGATCTACATCCGGGTTCATGATGACACTGTGAGTTTCATGATTTTCATTTTTCATCCCATTCCCTTCAATCCTGTATTTCTAACTCTGATTCGGTTCTTATTGGCAGGTACATGAGTTGAACGCTCTCCGGGATCGGTTCCTGAGTCAGCAGGCCGCAGTGGATGATATGATCGCAGAGCATGACGCGGTCGTGGCCCAGAGGGATGCTGGGATCAGAGAGCTGGAGGCTCTGGTTGCTGAGCTTCAGGCCAGACAGGTATCTAGTTTCTTTGTAATTTCATTTCTTTCATTTCCATGGTTCTACTATTCTGATATGACTGTTTGACTTTTGCAAGATCCCATTCCAGATCATGATGCTGCCTTTGGGCCAGATCCTCTGGCTCCTGATCCATCTCCAGTTCGGGCTGCTGAGGATGCTCCAGCTGCTGTTCCTGGTCCATCTCCGGTTCAGGCTGCTGCTCCTGCAGACCCTGTGGGCCCCTCATCTCCAGTGGTGGCTCCTGAGCCAGCGGACATCTCTGTTGCTGATCCGATTGAGCCGGATCCCCCAGTTCCCGCTGTAGATATTCCTTGTAAGTTTTCTTTAATTTTCCCTCTTTGGTTTATCTTGATACTTCTGCTTCTGACCCTTTCTGTTGACCTAGATACTTCTGTTCCTGGTCCTTCCTCTGTTGCTGCCGAGCCTACTCCTGCTGGGCCTGAGGCTTCTTCACCAGATTCTGCTCCTGATCCGCCTCCTGACCTCGAGGATTATTGCTAGGAGTACCAGCTTCAGTCCATTGTGGGTCAGAGACCGCGCTACATGGCCGAGCACCTCATTGCATATTCTAGGCGTCTATCACCTCGAGGTAGAAGCCGCAGAGCGCGTGGCTGAGGACGCGGGCGTGATCCTGCACAGGAGTAGTAGATTAGGATTTTCATTTTTTTCATTATCATTGTACAAAAGGACTTGTTTATATATGAACAAAAAAACATTTTTATTTATTCTGTCTGTTCCAGCTCTTTTTCTTTTCAATTTTGTGCAATTATAGCTTGTACACAGGTGAAACAGGTAAAAAATTTGGATTTTTCTCCATTTTCTCTTTTTTTGCATCTTTTCTTTGTATCTGGCATATCAGACCGGATACATTGATATTTCTTTGTATCCGATATGATATGTCGGATACATTAACATCCCCTTGTATCCGGCATATTTCATCGGATATGAAAAGACTCTTTTGTATCTGATCTAAGTTGTCAGATACATTAAAAAATACTATAAATGCAACCAGCCTCGGGATTTGCGTATTTTTTACGAGTTTTTGAGTTTAGAAAACCCCTTTTTTGCCTTTTTCTTCCTCCCATTGATTCTTAGCTTGCTCCCATCGCCTCCAATGGATTCCGGATCATCTTCTGCCCTACCATTGTCTGTCCACGCAACCTCCCCTGCAAAACAACCTTTTAGAACAAAACCCCCTAATCTCACCAGGTACAACCCTGCAGATTTATTCTACACTAGGTGGGTCAACTCTATGACCCTTGATGAAGAGATTAGATGGGGTTCTATTCATTTAGGCCATACTTTGCTCATACCTTCCATCCCATTTAAGTCGGAAATTATTGAAGCCATGATTGGCCATTGGGTACCGGACCTAAACCTTTTTCGTTTTGGTGACCATGAGATGACCCCAACCATTGAGGAGGTTGAGACCATCTTGGGCTTGAGGTTTGCAGAGAAGGTAGTGAACCCACCCCTTAAGCCTAGTTACAAAAAAGAGGCTTCTACTTTCTTAGGCATAGGGAAGAAGGATTTAGGGGATTCTGACACCCTTTTGACTTTGTCTAAGTCTTTTCTAACTGAGAAGCTCTTGAGGGGGGATGACGATGAGGTAGACTTGGCCCTTATCTCAGTTGTATGCCAGGTTAGGGAGCGGGAGCGATTGGCCCCTATGATTTTGGCAAGGATGTACCAGGCTTTGACTGACTGTTACTACAGGAAGAAGAAGCGCTTCCTGTCATGTGCACCTATCCTGCAGGTAGCTTTTTTTCTTTTCTTTTTTTTTTTTTTTTTTGCTTTTTTTCTTTGTTTTTTGCTTTTTTTTCTTTTTTGCTTTTTTCTTTCTTTTTTGTTTTTCTTTCTTTTTTGCTTTTTGTTTTCCCTTTTACAATATACTGAAATATCCTTCCTCTTTTGCAGCTTTAGCTACTTGACCACCTGAGTCTGATTGAGGAGATCAATCAACACTTTTTCCCCAACTTGAAAGTTCCCATTTTGATGAGCAACCGAGGGTGTCCCGACATTCCAGGGGGTAAACAGGGCTGGTTTTCTTTCTTGGCTACACTTCAGGATGACCAGGTGAGGTGGCCTGGTACTTATCAGCCCAATGCAGAGACGGTGATCAGCTTTCGAGACCGCAACTTTTTGGTCCTGGCTGGCTTGGGGCATGCTATGCTTTACCTTCCTTTGCGGGTTCATCGTCAGTTCAAAGCGACCCAGGGGATTATAATCCCCAGTGGATATGAGGACCACCTGGGGCCACTTTCACCAGCCACCATGAAGCTGAATGCTTGGTTGATGAGGGAGTGGTCCTATGTCCGTTTTATGCGGAGCCTGGTCTTCTCAGAGTCCCATGTGAAGGACTATCTCTTCTGGATCAGGGAGCAGATACAAAGTCAGGCTCCAGTACTCGAAGATCCTCCTGCAGTTTTGGCTCCCACCTATGAAGATATTCTGGAGTCCGAGAGAGCTTCTCACAAGCGTCTTCAGCAGATTTGGGTACGAGAGGCCCAGGAGCTTAGGATACGGGGCCTTGACATGGAGAGGCAACTTGCTGAGCAGGTATTCCGCCGTTTTGCTATGGAAAAGCAACTTGAGGAGCATAGGCAGGCTTGCTGTCTTGAAGTCCGAGCACTGTGGCAGAAGCACCAGGATGCTTTAGCCAGCCTTAGGAACATGAGGATCAGTCAGACCCTTTCAGATGAGGTTATATCCTTCTTGAGTGATCCCAATGCAGAAGGGGCTTCTGGAGTGATTGCAGCTCAGGCAGCTCGGATTCGGGAACTTGAGAAGCGCCTAGGAGACAGAGACTAGCCTTATTTCCTGCACATTTTTTCTTTCTTTTTTCATACCTTTGTACCAAAGCAAACTCCAATAGTAGAAAGACAAAGGATTTAATTCAAAATAAAATTTTTATATTATTGGCCTCAGAATGCTCAGATGCTTGTAAAAACAAAGGTTTTATGAAAAGTATTTGATTTATCATCACTGGCCAAAGTATAGTTTTTCTTTTTTCTTTTTTTATTTTTTATTTTTTTTAAATTTGGTCCATGCACTTAATCCCCCATAATTAAAAGAATTAAAACCAGGTTAAATAATAAAAAGGGTAGTCTAAGTAATAATAAGGGATCAAAACCGTCCATCTTAGGACCTTTAGAGTCATTCCCAACTGTCTTTTCTTCCAGAATTAACCGTGTTACCCAATCTGCTCAATTTCAGTACTTGTGCTGATTTCTCTTCAAACTAGGACCACGTGATCAACTTAACCTTTGATTTTTCTTCTTTTTTTTTCTTGCCAATATTGCCCCTAGCACCAGTTACGGTTTTCACTAGGACCAGCTTCTGCATTCCGTCATCATCAATTTCACTCTAAAATTTGAATGACATACTAAAATCACCGAGGGCTTAGAAATAGGACGAAACAAAGGCTAGGCTCAGTCTATGAAAGAAAAGGTATTAAGGCTCAAAATTTTCCAAATGTGGAAATAGGTTAACCGGACTTACAGTCATGATGAATTTAACCCCCCTTTCCCCAAATTGCATTCTTTGCATCTCTTTTCACACTTGGCTTTCATTTGCCATTTTTCTTTGCTGTTTTTTCACTCTTTTTTCTTTTTTCCTTATTTTGCCCCAATTGGCCTTGCCCCAATTTGTTTTGCCCCAGTGTAAGACTATAAGTCCGGTTTAGGTTTATCAAAGAAACGAACCAGTTCAACTTGGCTACACTAGGGATTAAAATTTTGAAGGAAATAAAGAAGGATGGCCTCGGATCATTTCCTAGTAATGTTCAATCAAGGAAAATACCTTTTTACTGCATCAGAGTTAATTGGCTCAGGAAAATCTATCCCGTCCATTTCTGTCAAGATAAGTGCACCCCCTGACAGGACCTTCTTGACGACATACGTCCCCTCCCAATTTGGCTTGAACTTATCACGAGGATCTTCCAAAAATGGTAAGATTTTCTTTAGCACCAAGTTTCCCTCTTGGAAAGTTCTGGGCTTCACTTTCTTATTGTAGGCCCGGGCCATTCTCCTCTGGTACAATTGGCCATGACATAGTGCTTTCAATCGCTTCTCTTCTATCAGGTTGAGTTGATCACTTCTTGACTGTATCCATTCAGCTTCTTCTAATTCAGCCTCCATGAGCACTCTGAGTGATGGGATTTCTACTTCCACTTGCAGAACTGCTTCGATTCCATAGACTAGGGAATACGGGGTTGCCCCAGTCGAAGTCCGGATTGAGGTTTTGTAGGCATGTAGAGCAAGTGGCAGCATTTCATGCCAATCCTTGTAGCTCACTACCATCTTCTGAATGATTTTCTTTATGTTCTTGTTTGCTGCTTCCACTACCCCATTCATCTTTGGCCTGTATGGAGCTGACTTATGGTGGGTGATCTGAAACTGCTCACACATCTTCTTCATGTCCTTGTTCTTAATAATTGAAGCGTTGTCTGATACTATGGCACTTGGCAGTCCATAGCGACAAATAATATTGTGCTTCAAAAACTTGATAACATGATTGCTTGTGATATTTGCATACGAAGCCGCTTCAACCCACTTAGTGAAATAATCGATTGCCACTAGGGTGAATCTGTGCCCGTTCAATGCTTTAGGTGAAATCATGCCAATGACGTCTATGCCCCACATGGAAAAGGACCATGGAGATGTCATGTTGTGCAACTCACTTGGAGGGTGCATGCTTGTTATCTGCACATATCTGACATTGGTGACACCTCCTGACATGTATACAGCAATCATGCTCCATGGTCGACCAGTGGTATCCCAACCGCAGGATCTTCTTTGCAAGCATGTGTCCATTCATATGGGGTCCACAGACTCCTCCATGTACAGTCTCGATTAACCTTTCTGACTCAGCCTTAGCAACACATCTAAGCAGAACATCGTTGTGTGATCTCTTGTACAAGTGTCCACCGCTTAGCAGGAACTGACCAGCCAATCTCTGTATTGTCCTCTTCTCAGCAGAAGTGGCATTTTCTGGCAAACTTCGATTGTTCAAGAAATTTTTGATGTCTTGAAACCATGGTGCTTCTTCTTCGGGTGCTTCCTCCAGAACGAGACAATAAGCCGGTTCATCCCTGACCTCAATTTCCAATGGTTTGATGTCTACCCCTTCTGGCATGCTGACCATGGAAGCCAATGTTGCTAGAGTATCCGCGAACTGATTTTTGGCCCTAGGTATATAGTTGAAGGAAATTCGAGTAAAGTTTGTGCTTATTTCTTCCAAATACTGGTGATAGGGGATCAATTTGTGATCTTTGGTTTTCCATTCACCAGTTGTTTCGAAGATGATAAGATTCGAATCTCCGTATACGTCAAGTTCCTCCACTTCGTGATCTATGGCGGCTTGCAACCCAATTATACATGCTTCATATTCTGCAATATTATTGGTGCACTGGAATCTCAGCTTTACTGCAATCGGAATGTGTGAACCATCTGGTTTGACCAAGACTGCCCCTATTCCATTTCCATTCATGTTGGCAGCCCCATCGAAGAACATCTGCCAAGAACTTTCACTTTCCTTTTCTTCAGTAAATAGAATTGCCTCGTCAGGAAAGTTGGTCTTCAACGGTTGGTATTCAGGCAAAGGATGTGCCGCCAGGTGATCAGCTATGGCTTGACCCTTAATCGCCTTCTGAGTGATGTACGTGAGGTCAAACTCGGATAGTAGTAACTGCCACTTTGCCGTTCTGCCAGTTAATGTTGGTTTCTCAAACAGATACTTCAGAGGGTCCATTCGGGATATCAATAATGTGGAGTGACTAAGGAAGTGGTGCCTTAGCCTCTGAGTTGCCCACACTAGAGCACAACAAGTCTTTTCCAATGGTGAGTACTTGGCTTCATATTCTGTGAATTTTTTACTCAGATAGTAAATTGCCTTTTCTTTTCTATAAGTCTCATCATGCTGCCCCAAGACACATCCCATCAACATTTCCAACAGTGACAAGTACAGGATCAGCAGTCTTCCTGGAGTTGGTGGCACTAGCACAGGTGGGTTCAGCAAATACCTCTTTATTGTGTCAAATTCCTGCTGGCAATCCTTATTCCAGACTGTTGGATTATCCTTCCTCAGAAGTTTGAAAATTGGTTCACAAATAGCCGTGAGTTGTGCTATGAACCGGCTTATGTACTGAATTCTTCCAAGAAAGCCCCTGACCTCCTTCTCTGTTCTGGGTGATGGCATTTCAATTATGGCCTTGGCTTTAGCCGGGTCGATTTCAATTCCTCTCCTGCTCACAATAAATCCCAACAACTTCCCTGATGTAGCTCCAAAGACGCATTTAGCCGGATTAGCCGTAGACTGTACTTTCTGAGTCGATCAAACACTTTTTTCAGATTGATCAAGTGGTCCTCTTCTTTGCATGATTTGGCAATTATATCATCCACGTAGACCTCCATCTCCTTATGTATCATGTCATGGAATAGTGCGGTCATGGCCTGCTGGTATGTTGCCCCAGCATTTTTAAGCCCAAATGGCATGACTTATAGTGGAAGGTGCCCCAAGGTGTGATAAACGTTGTTTTCTCTTGATCTTCTTTAGCCATTTTGATCTGATTGTATCCCGAGAAGCCATCCATGAACGAAAATAGGCTATGTACCGCAGTATTATCGACCAGAATGTCGATGTGTGGAAGTGTAAAATCATCCTTTGGGCTTGCCTTATTCAGATCTCTGTAGTCCACGCACATTCTGACTTTCCCGTCCTTCTTTGGTACCGGCACTATGTTTGCGAGCCACTCAGGGTACGTAGAGACTGCCAGAAATCCTGCTTGGAATTGCTTGACCACTTCGTCCTTGACCTTCAGAGTCCATTCGGGTTTCAATCTTCTCAGCTTCTGCTTGATTGGCTTAACCCCTGGCAAAATTGGCAACTTGTGCACCACCATGTCAGTGTCCAACCCTGGCATGTCTCGATATGACTAGGCAAACACATCCTTATAGTCTACCAAGAACTGTGTCATTTCATCACGCTGCACATTAGATAGACATGCCCCGATTTTCACTATTTTTGGGTCATCTTCGGTCCCAAGATTTATTGAAATGGTCTCCTCAATATTAGGTTGGACCCCCTTTTCATGACGTTCCAATTGATATTCAAATTCTTTTGGAATGTCTTCTTCTTTGACCCCAGTCTCTTCTTCGATCCCCATGAGATCAAAGTCGAGTTCAAAGTTGAAGTCATATTCAACCTGGTCCAATTCGGTTTGATTATATGGTTCATAAGTGGTTTGGACATTTTTTAAAAAATTAAGTTTTCTAGAAAAAATAGAAAAATCTTTTTGGTTTTTTTGTGAGCCTTCTAAACATAATTCCCCTGAAGATGAAGGCTCATTAGAACCTTCAGGGAAATTGCATTCCACTATTGGAGTTTTTTTTTTTGGAAGCCGCGTCAGTTTGCCAAACAAACGCTGCTTCAAAGGTAAGGGGAATTTCTTCCCAATTGTTCAATATAAAATTTTTGGGAGTAGGGGAAATAGGGAAATCCTGCTCCTCAAGCCCAGAATTCGATGCCATCATCACCGGGTGGGTATTGCCCTTTTTTGCTACGGGGCCCAGTCCAGATATAACCTCATCTGGAATCTTCACTGCTACCCAGTCAATGAAAGGCAGGTCCATGTCTGTTCCTGTCTTATCGCCCTCAGTCATGGCGAAGAAAGCCCCAACATCTTAAGAGAAATATGTCTGCTGCTCGGGCTGTGGCCCAGGCCCGTCCACTGTTCCCAGTATAGAAGATGGGTTATAGGGCTGCAAGGTTGGAACAGAGGGCCTTTGGTAAGGATTGACATTTCGGTATGGGGGTTTGGACTGGTCCATGTGGGGAGATAGTTGGATTATACATGAGGGTTTTGGAAAACTTTCCCTTAAATGAGGGAATTTTCCTTTACTTCTTTTCTCTCATTCTTCATACTTCATCCTCCTCCAGCCTCGGGGTTTAAACCCCAGTCCCACTTTAGGAACCAGTTTCTTAGCCCTGATTGGCTCCACCATTCCCTGTAAGTTTATTCCCAGGCCTTTTCCAGGGTGAAAGTGATATTTCTCCATCACTTTCCTCACCATGTTCTTAGCAATATTCTCCTTCTTTTCTTTTTTCTCACACCCCCCAGGTATAAAATTAACAGTCTCAAACTGAAATGAGTGAAATGCAATTTTGTCGATAGTTAAGTCCACATTTATTAAGGGTACATCAGGTGACACAATGGGAGGCACCAAGTTCTCAGCTAGGACTGTTACCACCCTTTGCCCTCTTATGTATTTCACCCTTTGGTGGAGCGTGGATGGTATTGCCCTAGCTAAGTGTATCCACGTCCTCCCTAGGAGCAGATTGAAGGCTGCTGGAATATCCATCACTTCAAATGTGATGTTGAAAATATTCGGCCCAATTGTGACCGGCAGTTCAATCTCCCCTAGGGAGTATGTCTTAGAGCTGTCAAAAGCTCTTACTATCCTCCCATTTTGCTTGATCTTCAACTGATCCAGACCAAGCTTGACAAAAGTGATTAACGGGCAGACGTTTAACGCCAACCCGTTGTCAATTAATACCCGTGCGATCATACTACCCTTACAAAGCACTGTGATGTTCAAAGGGTCAACATGATAACTCAAGTCTGGGGCTTCCAAATGTCCCATAAGTCTGGGGCTTTTTGGTTCTCGTGACCAAACAAAGGTTTTTTGGAATATTCTGGGGCTTCCAAATGTCCCATAAGTTTTTTGATTTGATTGGTTCTCGTGACCAAACAAAGGTTTTTGGAATATTCTAGGGCTTCCAAATGTCCCACAATTTTTTTGATTTTGAATGGTTCTCGTGACCAAACAAAAGTTTTTGGAATATTCTGGAGCTTCCAAATGTCCCACAAGTTTTTTTTTTATTTTGAATGGTTCTCGTGACCAGATAAAGATTTTTGGAATATTCTGGGGCTTCCAAATGTCCCACAAATTTTTTGATTTTGAATGGTTCTTGTGACCAGACAAAGGTTTTTGGAATATTCTGGGGCTTCCAAATGTCCCACAAATTTTTTGATTTTGAATGGTTCTCGTGACCAAACAAAGGTTTTTGGAATATTCTGGGGCTTCCAAATGTCCCACAAGTTTTTTTGATTTTGAATGTTCTCATGACCAAACAAAGGTTTTTGGAATATTCTGGGGCTTCCAAATGTCCCACAAGTTTTTTTGATTTGATTGGTTCTCGTGACCAAACAAAGGTTTTTGGAATATTCTGGGGCTTCCAAATGTCCCACAAATTTTTTTGATTTCTTAATGGTTCTCGTGACCAGACAAAGGTTTTTTTGGAATATTCTGGGGCTTCCAAATGTCCCATAAGTTTTTGATTTGATTGGAAAAAATAACCAACCAAAGGTTTTTTTTTCTTCTGAATTTTCTCAGTTTTCAAGTTCAAAAGCTTGATTGAAACATGTTTGAATTGAATTGGTATGAAAAATATGACACATTGGTTCCCTCTTTGAGTTTCAAAATTAGGTTAAATCCTGAAAGAATATTTTATTTTAATCTTTTTTTATTTTTTATTTTTTATTTTTTGTTTTTTATTTTGTATTTTTGGAACATTTTTATGTTCTTTTCGAGGTGCCTAAGAATTATCCACAGTGTTTTAGGCATTTTATTCTGAAAATTTGGGCTAAAAAACCAATTTGTGTATTTTTTGAATGTATCCGGCATGAAATATCGGCTAAAGCTATGGCTTATTGTATCCGATATAAATGATCGGATACACGCATAGGCCTTTGTGACCGATAAAGTATGCCGGATATGAATAAGACTCTTCTTATCCAACCTGAGTTGCCGGTTAATGCTGAAATAGCCATTTTTGACTCATTTTTTCACCCGATCATGTTATTTTTATTCCCACTTGATGTTCACCTTGACTTGGCCTTCAAAAATAGTCCCCAATTGGACTTTGACACTTTACTTGCAAAATTCACAAATTCATGAGGGTACTTGTACCCGCCAAAGTTATGCACCAATCCTTAGATTTTGTACACTTGGTTGCCTCCTACATGGACTGTGGGTAGGATGACTATTAAATTGAGTTGGAAACTCATCCTATAGGTTACACCAACCTTAGGCTATATACATTTTTGGGAAAAATTGCATCCCAATCATATGGATACCATGGCTTTTTAATTTACATGAAGATAAAAAAAATACATGGCTTTATCTTGCCACCTTGTGTTACCTTCAATATGGTATTCATATTATACCTTGGCCTGTGAACATGCAAATGGCCTTCCCACATTTACACCCAATTCCCCCAAACGCAATTGTGTACTTTTAGCTGAAAACGTGTTTCTCCACCTTCAAGCATATGGTTTTTGGGTTTTGGCTTAATTGGCAACTTAGAACTCAAGTCTAATGATGCCCGGAATCAAATCACAGATCCCATTGTCATCACATTATTGACTCAAATTCTAAGGTGAATGTTTTCACTTTCGCTTTCCGAAGTAATTGACCTCGGTGCGCCAAGCTACCCACATTCATGGTTCAACTTCCTATAGGTAATGGGTAGGCTGTACAAAATGTTTATAGTGCTCAAGTGCATTTGAAATTCAAGGTGCGTTCATAACGTCTCAGCCCCTTGCCACTCTTTTTCGTAGCCATGCATACAATTTCAAGCCAAGGCATATAACATTATATTGAAAGCAAAACATAAGCAAGCAAGAGAGCCAAAGCAACCAAATATGCACACAAGTATTACATGCCCACAAAGTAGCATACAAGCATGGCATTATATTGCACAAATCACCATTAGCTCATGAAAAGCATGCTTGTAAAATTCAAAACATCCTCTAAATTTCCAGATTTCATGCTCTCTTTTTTCATGCTCAAGAGTGCATTATTTTTACCCAAATTGAAGCCTAAAAATTCAGCAACCATATGCATTGTACAAGAATCTTTTAACCGGGGAAACATGCTTAAAAAACCTCTACTAAATTCTGGGTTTTATGGTCTCAATTTCATGCTCAAATTGCATTGTTTATACCCCAAATTGAAGCCTAAAATACAGCAACTACTTGACATGGTACAAGAAAGGTTTTGTTGGTGAAAATATGCTTGAAAACCCTCCAAATAGCTACTTAATTTCTAGATTTTGTATTCTTCATTTTTTGTGCTCAAGTGACACTGTTTTATGCCCAAATCCAAGCCTAAAAATACAGCACCTAACAATATGATACAAGACATGTTTTGTTCAAAGAAACTGTAAGCACCTCATTTTTGCGCTCCCAAAAAGCCAAAAAGGTAAAACCCTGCTGAAAAGTCAAACCCTGAGGGGTGGAAATTTGACCCTTTAATCAGACAAAATTTGGCCACCTTGATTTATCTCAATGAATAGAGAATCTCGACACGGTTCCAACGCAACTGGGTTTGCAAGAATCGGAGTCCGGATGAAGGTTCTAAGGGCAGTCAAACTCAAGGGAAGGCCAAAAGTTGACTTTTCTTCGGAATCCGTGCCAAGTGCTTAGCCCCATGTCATTAAATAGAGGGCTCCGATACGAGTTCAACGCAATTGAGTTTGCTCAAATCGGAGTTCAGATGAGTGAGATATGAGCTGTCAAAGTTCCCGAGCAGCAAAGCCAGAAGCTGCATACGTGACGCAGGAACTGCACACGTGGCAGCCAACGCAACAAAATATCTCAGGGACTAAATCTTAAATATCAAAAATTCGTACGGGCGATCCGTAGATATCCAAAAGTGTCAAATCGGTCGAATCGGTCAAGTCGAGGGGCAAATCCGTAATTTTTCAACTTGTATCCAGTCATACATGCCGGATACACTCCCTCCCCTTCATATCCGGACTTGAAGGCCGGATACATGAAGATATTCGCGCGAGATTCGCGCCGATTGGCCGACACATTCGCGGCGGCATTTAATTTTGAAATGATTATGTCTTGTATCCGGTCTTTCATGCCGGATACAAAGGAACCTTAGTGTATCCGGCCTTGAAGGCCGGATAAAGGGGGACCTTAGTGTATCCGGCCTGAGTTGCCGGATACATTAAGTTTTCTATAAATACCAAACCAGCAGCCTGATTTCGGGGTTGGCCTCATTTTCTTCTGTTTTCCACCCCTCCTCCCTCAGACCCCCCTGCTCCGAAACCTCTCCCTTTTTGCCCCCTTTGGCTCCCCAAAGCCCTCCAAGCCTTACCCCAAGGCTCTCCTACCCCCTCCTCTCTTCTTCTTCTCCATCTTCACCCCACCAAGAAGGAGGGTACCTGCTGCTGTGGCTGTCAAAAGAAGGAGCCTCTGGTTACTGTCCAGCTTCAAGGAAGCATCCCCACTTTGCTCAGGAGACCAAGGATCACCAGGTGAGGTTCCTAATGGCCTTGTATTGCATATATATTAAACTAGGATTTTTCTGAAATGATTGCTACGTTCATCTTCATCCATTGCTTAAGTCCATTGCCATGATGCTCTTAACCATGCATTTACCATCTCTTCATGGCATGAATGCCACCATGAGTAAGGAGGCCACGTGGGTTTCTCAAAGAAGCATGAAGGGTCTCCTTTTACCTCGTTTTTAGCATGTTATAGCCCCGGTGTTGGGTCTCATTTGTTAATAATTGTTCGGAGGAGCATGTTCCCCCTTGCAGGAAGATCTAATGTACCCCTTTTATTGAACCCCCTTCTCTTTCCCTTCTAACACATGAACTTATGCACACAATCGTATTCCATACGTAAGCATCTGTAAAAATGCATGCGCCGTCCATGGCTTAGGAGCATGCATGCTAGATTTGTGTTGATGTATGTGTGTAGATCTTGTGAGATTATTGACATATGGAGGAGGAGGAGCCAAGACAGGGACACTTAGGCCCCTGTCACAGTGCCGGAACACTCCTGGGAACCTCTAGAAACCATCCCAAATGGCAGAATCACCAAAAAGGGCCATTTCAGGGTGATCCGGCAACTCAGGCCGGATCACCTATGGCCCAGGTGTATCCGGCCACTGAGGCCGGATCACCTATAACCTCTGTGTATCCGGCCACTCAAGCCGGATCACCTACAGACCACGTGTATCCGGCCTGAGTCACCGGATACACACAGAAATATGGTTTTTTGTGTTTCTTGATGCTTTGCTGTATTTTGTGATAATCCAAACCAAACCAATTGAACCGATAGGGTTTCCGGGCCACCCGGAAACCCAACTTGGGACCTGGACCACCGGTCCAACTTGGCACACCCGTGGGCCTTCCAACGGGGCCCACTAAGCCCAATGAACCCGAAAGCATGTAATTAAACAAACTAAGCAAAAGTGAACCAATTGAATCGGGCGGGCCAAACCCAATGCGGCCCACCCGAACCTTGCCATATGTGAATTAATGCATAAACTGTTTGGTTTGGCCGAGACCAAGGGCTAGGGCCTGTCGGGCCCGCCAAAGCCAGCTAACCGAACCGAGTTAGGGCGCAAGCCCTAAACTCCAAGGAACTGGGCTTTCAAGCCCAAAACCTGGATCATGGGCCCCAAGCCCAGTGACCAGCCCACTCTGGCAAACTAAAAAGATAACATAAAACTACTTGGCCACCATGTGGGCCGGCCTAAGGGGCCCGCAAACCCATCCGGCCCACCTTTGCATGTAAAATACTTAACCTCCGAACCTGAACCCCAATGTAAAACCAACTCATTATCCAAAGCCCACAGGGCCTCCTAGGGCTAGACAGAGGCCCACCAAGGGCACATGGGCTTACTCAAGCCCACCCAGGATACCGCAGGCCTTCCAACGGGGCCCACCCAAACAGACCCAGATCACTTAAGTTAAGCAAAGATAAAATCAACTAAAGGGACCCATACCACTCAGGTGGTCCCGCCAAGACTTAACCAAATGGCATGCTGGACTAGGAATCGGGTGAAGACCAAATAGAATGCTGACTCAAACCAGGGAACCCACGGGACCCGTCATCCGACGGGGTGGACTGGGGTGTCTACGGACTTCCCCAGACCGCAACCGAGAACCAAACTCCGAATCTCAAGCCGCAAGCCCTAAATAGATAAGATTAGGCACCCAGGTGTCCGCCTGCACCCCATCAGGCAGTGGCGACTCCGAATCACCCCGTGCCGCATTTCCCACGCGCGCACAGAAACATGCTTGAAAAAGCCCAAAATTATCCACTGAATTTCCAAATTTTGCATTCTTTATCTTTGGTGCTCAGCATGCTTTATTCATACCCAAATCAAATCCTAGGAATTCAATAACTAAAATATGGCATAAGAAAGGATTGAATTGAGGAAAACATGCTTGGAAACCCCAAAAATGCCCATTGTTTACTGAATTTATGCACTTCATTTTCATGCTCAACACATGGCACTAAAAACCTCCCAAAACAAGGAGCGAAAATATAACAAGTAGGCATGCACACCAAGATAAAACCATAAACATGATCCTAGGCATAATCCAACAATATATACATGCCTTTATCCATGTAAAATTTCAAAGCATCCCACTCAGATTTAAACTTCAACACTATGCACAAATAAAATAAGCAATATAGCAAGCATTCAAAAATAAATAAAAAGCATGAACAAATACACAAAATGGCTTAAATCCACAGGTCCCCAGCGGAGTCGCCAGTTGTGAGACATGGGAAAAATCACCGGGATGATTTCCCCTCCGTCAACACACGGGCTCAACGTAAAAAAAGGGAGAGTCGCCACCATTCAGATTGTAAGGATGTGAATGGACAGCAAAAGATTAAAAATAAGCAAAAAGAGCTAAAAGGCAAATTCTAGAGTAAAAATAAATCTACTTGAAAATCAAATCCAAAGATGGGTAAGGGGACTAGATTATGAACGGGGGAAGGTGTTAGACACCCCCATTCACCCACACAAGGTGGTTGCCAAGTGTTGTTCATGCTAAAAATAAGAAAGCTTGCTAAAAATCATTAAAAACCTTGAAAAAGGACAAATGTATGATATCTTCACATGAAAATCCAAATGAATTCCAGATCTTCTTTTATGTCAATATCACTTCTGGAATATCACCAAAAGATGGAAATCAAAGCAAAAGTTGCACAAAACCAAGTTGAGTTAAATCCGGAAAATTCGGTAAAAGCAAGAACCATTTGTCTTGAAATCATTCAAATCCAATTTAAATTGAATCAAACCAAATTCATTTGAAAGATTATGATAGATAAAAGACTCATGCAAATTTTTAATCCGTTCCGATTAAAATCCTAGGAGTTATGTTCCTTTAAAATCTGCTGCTGGAGATGATTAAAAGTGATAAGTGGGCAACTTTGGAAAATCATTTAGAAAAAGCGGCTCTATATAAATTTATGAAATTTGGTGTAAGTGAAGTCTGTATGGCCATCTTTCAAATGAAACTAGCCTCATACAAAAATTCATTCGAATGTGCCTTGGGTGGTCTCCCGAACAGGCCCCGAAGATCACAGATTTACCGAAAAAAGTGCTGTTGAACAGCTCTGAGTAAATCTGTTGCTCACGATACAAGTGGAGTCAAAAAATTATGAAACCAACTGGATTTAAAACTAGACTTCCATAAGAAAACTCAGAAACAAGAATCACTTGAATCAGACTTAAAACGAACACATGGCGCTCAGTCGAAGTGACAGGTTCCGTATTCAGATCAGAACTGACCTATCAACTTCGACAGAGAGGTGTCAAAAATCCGCTTGATAGCAATTAATGAAATTTTACAAGCATAAACTAGACAGCCTCACCTTTCCCATGGCTCTGGAATCACTTCAAAATTCATCCGGACGATGAAGTTACGAGTGTCCGAAGTTGGGGTACAGTTGCTGTCAAGTTAAGCCTTTTTTGAGTAAAATCAATTTAAAACAGTGACCAAGTGTGTGTATTCCGTGCAAGATAAATCAAAATCCTTTGAAAATAATTCCAAAACATTCCAGAATTGCTTGGAGCTATTTATTTCAGATTTATCACAATAAGTTCAATAAATCCAAATATGAGCCTATCCTGCCAAAATCACGTGCTATGTATGTGTAGGTGTAAGAATCATTCCAACAACATAGCAAAGATAGCATGCATTTATATCAATCTAAATAGGGTTCTAGAAACAACCTAGGGTTCCGTTCCATTATCGTTTCCCTTAGTTCTCTCTCCCCGTTAAACACAGTTCTTCAAGATAATCTTGAGGTACTTTGAATATGGAACGATTTTCATAGAATCACAAGGCTTATTCAAATAGGTTCTAACTCTAAGGTCAATCCTCAGTCTCGTTTCACCTAGATCCCGCCTTCACATTTTACGGCTAGGGGGAGTCTTGAGATACTTTGAGTAGAGGAAGGGTTTTCATACACACATCATAGGCTTTAATCTACAGAAAGGTAGAAGAAGAGAACTAGACCTAGAATGTAAAAAACATAAAAGTAAAGAGAGGTTTGAGGCTTACCTGGGCTTTTGGGAGCAAGACTGCAGCGGTTTCTCTCTTCACTTGGAGCTCTTTGATCTCAAGAGTTAATGACAAGAATTAATGGTCATTTGCTTAAGGAGGAGCCTCTTATTATAGGCAAAGGCTAGGGTTAGGGTTGGTGAGGTGGTAGACACAACATAAGGTCTATAGCCCACCAACCTTAACCCTAAGGCTATTTCCGAGACTTCCACTCATTTAAGGAAGGATATGATTGTAAAATGTGAAAACTCTCGGAAAACCCTAATTTTGAGCAAAAATCTTGTATCCGACATGTCAGGTCGGATACACAAGTGCCTTAATGTATCTGGCATATGATGTCGGATGCACTAAAGCCTGCTTGTATCCGACAACTTATGTCGGATACGAAGAAAAGTACTTGTATCCGACCTGAGCTGTCGGATACAAGAAAAAACTTGTTTTTTTCAAATTCTGTGCTGGCTTCAAAGGAGATAATGATTTTTGCTAATTATTGATCATTTTTACTGTGCAATTTGGGGTGTCTACACATCCTTATCAAAATCCACAATAAAGCCCACAGGAGGACAATCATCATAATACTCCCTCATAACAATAACACCCGCATCCTCATCCTCTTCCTCCTCCTCCTCTGCTACGACTGGTGGAGGATAATAACCATACGGATATGGGATAGCTGAGACTGGCACTGGCACTAGGACATACCCATATCCATATGCAGCTGGATATGGAGTTGGTGCAACTGGATAGGAGGGAAAATCAAATAACCCATAGCTGTCAGATGTCTGAAACTGCCCAGGATATGGATATGCATATCCTCCATACTGCCCACTCTGATCCCCATAACTACGTGAAGATGTGCTGCTAGATCCCTCCATGTCCATACTCATAAACGATCAAGACATCTCATCCTCGTCCTGGGCACCAATCCTCTCCTTCCCCTTACCCCGCCTCTAAAAAGTACGTGGCTCTGGATCTGACTGATCACCCTGACTGTATCGCCCTCCATGGTGGGTGTCCTGGGTGGCGTGTGTGTACGCTGCCTCCCCAGTGAAAGGACTAACCCCTGGCCCATGTGATTGTCCTCCACCTCCCTAATGATCATCTCCATCATCATCGTCGTCATCATCATCAGACCTTCCGCCATCCCCACTATCTCCATCCTCGAAGTCCGACTCTCTACCCTCAACTGACTGAACTGGGACTGAGGGCGTCGCTGTTGCTGTAGAAACTGAAGGGGGCACTACGCTGGTATCTCTATCAAAAGAGTCAACAGAAGGAAATCCCCTCTCTTCCTCCATAACAGCATCAACATCAATCCCCATATTTGCTGCGGCGCGAGCAACGACTGAACTTGGCCCACCATTAGGCTCGTCTAACTCCGCAGTCCTCACCCATTCTGAGAATGGGTTGTCTTCATCAATCCGGGTGCTGCATATGATGTCCAAAGGGTTGTCAACATATGCACTACTACGCTGTGTCTTGATCTCCAGCTGTTTCGCTCGTAATCTCATGTTGTAGTGACAAAACACGAGCTTTTGCAGCTTTTGATAGGCCAGCCGGTTCCTTTGCTTTGTATGAATCAACGCAAAGGTGCTCCAGTTACGCTCGCAAGCAGATGAGGATGCAGTCTGAGCGAGAATCCGACACGCAAGCTTCGACAAAGTAGGAGCAGAAACTTCGTACATGGCCCACCACTCGCCTGAAATGTGTAATGATTTTCAATAAGCATAAAATAAATTTAGAAATCCTAAATGATTTACCAAAATGTAGTAAATTACATACATGGCATCATCGTACTCCGCGAGGCAATGGCAGTCATCATTCCAAATGATTCCATTGCATCTCTAAACTTGAGCAACTGCAAGAGCATGTTCAGAATTTAGTAAAATTTGAGGAAAAGATTCCAAATTACAATTGATAGAGCACTTATTTATTATTTATATAGAATTTACCTCATTGCCGAAATCTACTTGCCCGGTAGAATTGGGATCAAGTGGGAATAAACCATGTGCACAGCTGTCCACATATCTGAGCGCATCCCAAGGTTGTCCTTGTAGTGATATTTTGGGTTAAAGTAATGTGCTGTTATTGTGTTTGAAAATAAAATGAGAATTAATAAACTATTTACCATTACCAAAGAAGTATAAGTATAAAAAAAATCAACAAAGCTTAATTAATATTATAAATTAATTACCTGCCAAAAGTATGGGATGATCCATTGATTTAATCCAACGATCATCAATGATCTTGTGAACCCACTAGTAGGCCTCCTCTGCGGCAATTTGAACTTGTTCTTTCATCACCTTCATGCTCTCATAGATGGAACCGAGGGTCGGGTATAAATCTGTATCAACGATCCGTAGCACCTTGTAAATGGGCTCCAATATATTGACAACTTCCTTCACACCATCCCAAAAGCTGCCACGAAGAACGATATCCTCTACTTCCCTCCCCTTCTCAGTGCGGCTCTGAGAGCAAGCACCCCAATCCTCACTAGTAAATAAGGTTCTCAATCCTTGCTTGTGTCGGAGCATGCTATCCAAGGCAATATAATTTGTACCAAATCTAGTAATCCCTGGCCTGATTATATCTCCATGACATACTACTCTCATCTTCGCTAACACATAATTATGATTATAAATAAATGTAGTCAACGCCCGTGCATCTCGTAATGTCTTCTTCACCCTCTTCCTCTTCCCAATGGCTTCTAACATCAGGTCTATACAATGTGCAGCACAAGGGGTCCAGTATATGTGGTACTTCGCCTGTATCATTTGACCAGCCTTCTTAAAGGCACTCCCATTGTCTGTAACAATCTGTACAACGAGATGTATCCCAACCTCTCTGATCACCTCCTCTAGTAAACCAAAGATGTAATCTGAATCCTTGATTTTATCTGAGGCATCTACAGACTTCAAAAAGACGGCCTTGCCTCTACAATAGATCATAAAGTTGATGATTGACAGCTTCGTAGGGCCTGTCCAACTATCACACATAATTGTAACCCCAAATCTCTCCCAGTATGGACGCAAAGATTTAATAAATGTTAGGATCTCTTTCTCTTCATCATCCAAATAAACCCCCATGATCTCCTTCGGTGTAGGAGGTAGGACTCCAACCCCAGACTCCTGAATAACGTCAACCATACTCTTAAAATGCGGAGAGGCAGCTGCATGTGCAGGAATATGGTTGAATATGAAGAACCGAGATATGAACTTACCCATCTTCTTTCTAACTGACCCTCCACTCCAAGAATCTTTCAGCCTCTTCTGCTTTGCATCTGATGATCTATGTGTATCAGGGTCCACAGGATAATCAGGCATTCTCGTAGAATGAGAACGCCTCAAAGAAGCCGAACCACCAGCCCCAGAATGACCGCCTCTCTCAAATCCACGTCTCTGCATCTCTCTCTGCTCAAACTCTGACTCCAGGGATGCACGATGTGCTGCTCTATACTGGGCCCTCTCAGCCTCTGTGTCGATCCCGCTAGGGCAGACAAAATCATCATCATCCTCAGCTACCCGTGGAGGCTCTGCTAGTCTCCGTCTGACCTCCTCCTCTATAATATGCTTCGTTTTTCTGCTTTTCACACCAACCTGTAGGTGCTCAAGCATCTGCTTTCTAACTGCAGGTGGCACTTTATTACAATCCACAACGTCCTTGGCACCACCTGCCAGATTCATCTTCAGTCTGGATACACCTCCCCCCTTGAATACGTGACCACAGTAATTACATACTGTCTTATTTCTGTCTCCCTGATAGCGGGTACCATGCTACCATCCAATATCTACTCTACGTCCGCCCGTCTCGGCACCATCACCACCACCAGATCCTGATGCCATCACCCGCTACCTAATCACCTGAAAACAGTAGGTTACCTGTTGAAGTGTCAATTCCAATTTACAAACAATTAAACAAAGTATCACTTTAGCATACCCATCTAGAAAATAATCAACTAAATAAATAAACAACGCCCATCTATAAATTGGGTGTCCACGCTTCACATAAATATAATCCATATTTTTACTAATTTTTTCATATTTTCTTAAATTTTTTTAATTTTTTAATGATTTTCGGATTAAATAAAACAATTATTTATTCATTTTTTACAAAAAAAAAAATTTGCATGCCCATCTATAAATTGGGTGTCCACGCTTCACATAAATATAATTCATATTTTTACTAATTTTTTTCATATTTTCTTAAATTTTTTAATTTTTTAATATTTTCGGATTAAATAAACAATTATTTATTCATTTTTTACAAAAAAAAAGTTTGCACGCCCATCTATAAATTGGGTGTTCATGCTTCACATAAATATAATCCATATTTTTACTAATTTTTTTCATATTTTCTTAAATTTTTTTAATTTTTAATGATTTTCAAATTAAATAAACAATTAATTATTCATTTTTTACAAAAAAAATAAAAGTTTGCACGCCCATCTATAAATTGAGTGTCCACGCTTCACATAAATATAATCCATATTTTTACTAATTTTTTTCATATCTTTTTTAATTTTTAAATGATTTTCGGATTAAATAAATAAATAATTATTCTTTTTTTACAAAAAATAAAAGTGTGCACCCCCATCTATAAATTGGGTATCCATGCTTCATATAATATTTCATATTTTCATCCATATTTTAACTAATTTTTTTCATTTTTTAATAATTTTTTCAAATTTTTTAATGATTTTCGTATTAAATAAATAAATAATTATTATTGTGTAGACACCCTAAATTTCAGTACAAAATGAGAAAATAATGAAAACATTAATTGGGAGTAAAACAGGCTAAAAATGCATGAAAATCAATAAGTTGAGCCTGGACCGTATGGTATCTACGGGCTAAGCGCGCCCGAATTTTATATACGGGCATGCAGCGCCTGTAATACATATACGGACACCTTTGGACCGTAAATCATTTACGGGCACATTAGACTCGTGCGAGTTTTATTCTTCTCTCGATTTCTGAGCCTTATCTTTAGTCCAATATCCCTTTAAATGAGCGAATTATATATTTTATTCGTGCGAAATATCTTTGTGGATAAAGGATGAGCAAGATCTTGTGTTTAACTCAAACTGAAACTCTATCTTGCCAAACCTTGGACCAACCATACCCCTGAGTTTGCCTATAAATAGAGGGCCTTTCCTCAAGAAAAAGGCCACGAAAGTTTGAAGTCTAAAGAAGCTCCAAAAGAAAAGAGGGACCCCTGCTGCCCTGCTTGCTCAATCCAGGTAAGTCCCTTTTCCCTTTTATTTTCTGTCTTCAATTCTAGAAGTAATAGGATTTTCTCCTTTTTTTATAGAATAAGGCCATCTTTTGTACTTGTATTCCTAAACTTGTCTCTAAGTACCTCAAGAGTCTCTCTAGCCGTAAAATGTGAAGAGAGAGCTAGGGGAAAAGAAAACAAGTAGATCCCTAGAATAAAACCCCCCATATCTGTTTTTCTCCTTTTTTTAGAATAAAGCCTTTGATTGTGTTTGTATAACCAAACCTATCTCCAAGTACCTCAAGAATCTTCTCTAGCCGTAAAACGTGAAGAGAGAGCTAAGGGAAAAGAGAATAGGTGGATCCGTAGGGTAGACCCCCCCATGTGCTCAAATCTGTGAGATGTGGTTGCTTTAAATATCTTGATCATGTTTTAATAGTTTTTATGTTGAATTTGAATCAATCATATGAATCCATGATGTTTATAGCATGAGATCCCTACTTTTTTTCTAAAATTTGGACTTTTTACATCTTTGCACCTATAGCACTGTTTTCGTGATTTTTGTGAGTTTAGGCTAAGATCCTAGATTTATCATGATCAATATGATAGATCTGGATCCAGAAGCCTGAAAATAAATTCTAGGGTTTCATGATGTGGTTTTTGAGTCCTTTTTCATTATTGAGAGAAAACCCTACGGTCTAAGTTCTCCCCTTTTGATGTTCTTCATCAACGTGGGTATTTTTGGTTTTGATTTCTTGATTTAAAGTGAAATTTGGGCTATATCAATGTCCTGGACTGTTCAAGTTCAATTTTGAAATATTTCATAAAAATCATTTTTTTCTAGATTTCTAGAATTTAACTTGAAGCCAGATTTTTGGATTTTTCACTTTAAATTGATTTTATTTGATTTTATCTCAATTTTATTTTAATCATGAAACCCTAGAAATGGTATGATCATATTTGAAAGTTCTGGATCAATCAGAATATTCGTATGAAAAAACCATACAATTTTGTCTTTTTGTGATTTTTTGTGAATATTATAGCAAGCCTTTTTTTCCTTTATTTTAACATGAACAATACCTGGCAACCACCTTGTGTGGATGAATAGGGGTGCCTAACACCTTCCCCTGTTCATAACCTAATCCCCTTACCCATCTCTGATTGTTTTGTTTATGAGGGTTATTTTTACCCTAAAATTGCCTTTTGTGCTTATTTAATATTTTGGTGTCCATTCACAACTAAATTGCATGTTGGCGCCTCTTTGTTTTATTTAATCCCGTGTGATGATTGAAGAATTCAATAGAAATTTGATTTTTTCCCATGTCTCACATATTGTTATTGTAATACTATAAAACATTTTCATTATATTATTAATATGTTATTTTTAAATAAATTATTAATGATTTTCGTATTAAATAAATAATTAAATATTATTTTTAAATGATTTTTCGTGTCAAATAAATTAAAAAATAATAATTTTTGGAGAAAAAAAAAAGTAACAACACCCATCGATAGATCGGGTGTTGTTACATAACATATAAAAAAATCAGTACAATCTAAGTTAATTACAAGCATAAATAAGGGAAAAAACATGATTACCTCAATTTTACACTCTTAAAAGCTTCAAATCACACAAAAACTGGTGGAGATTGCAATCCCAAGCTTCAATCCTTCTCTGTCTTTGATTTGGAAGAGAATGGAACAACCAATTTCAAGAAATTCAAAAAAAAAATGAGATTTGGGGGTTTTTCGAAACCCCCTTTGGTCTGTTCATCGAGATTTCGCTAGAATTGGCGAAATCTCGACGGCACCTCACCTAAAATAGGTGAGGTGCAAGGCGCGTGCGCTCATTAGTAACCCCAGCATTTCGCTGGCACCTCAGCGAAATGCTGGGGGGCCAAAATTTTTTTGACCTCTCCTGCATTTCGCCGGCACCCCAGCGAAACGCAAGGGAGAGGGTTTCGGAGTGGTATTTCGTGCCGCTGAGGCAGCGAAATACGAAATTTCGGCGGCACCTCGCGAGGTGCTGCCGAAACGGCAAACCTTGGTTAGTTTCATAATTTTTTGATTCCATTTGTGTCGTGAGTAACAGATTTACTCAGAACTGCTCAATAGCACATTTCTGGGTTAATCTGTGATCTTCGGGGCTTGTTCAAAAGGTCACCCAAGACAGATCCAAATGAATTTTTGTATGAGACTAGTTTCATTTGAAAGATGGCTCTACATACTTAATTCATGCCAAATTTCACGGATTTATATGGAGCCAATTTTTCTAAATGAATTTCCAAAATTGCCCACTTGTCACTTTTAACTATCTCCAGCAGCAGAGTTCAAAGGAGAATAACTCCTAGGATTTTAACCGGATTTGATTGAAAATTTGCATGAGTCTTCTATTTATCATAATCTTTCAAATGGATTGGGTTTGATTTAATTTAAATTAGCTTTAAATGATTTCAAGACAAATGGCTCTAGCTTTTACTGAATTTTCCGGATTTATCTCAACTTGGTTTTATTCAAGCTTTGCTTTGATTTCCATTTATTGGTAATATCCCAGAAGTGATACTGACATAGAAGAGGATCTGGAATTCATTGGATTTATCATGTGAAAGTATTATACATTTGTTTAATCCTTTTTCAAGGTTTTTGATTATTTTCGCAAGCTTTCTCATTTTTTAGCATGAATAACACTTGGCAACCACCTTGTGTGGGTGAATGGGGGTGTCTAACACCTTCCCCCATTCATAATCTAATCCCCTTACCCATCTCTGGATTTTATTTTCAAGCAGAGTTATTTTTACTCTAGTATTTGCTTTTTTTGCCTATTTGATGAATTTCAGTGTCCATTCACACCTTTAAAATTGGATGGTGGCGACTCTCCCATTTTTTGTTGAGCCCGTGTGATGACGGAGGGAATCATCTCGGTGATTTTTCCATGTCTCATATAAGCTCAGCCCAATTTTTTATTTCCATTTTTGCATAAAATTAATGCTCCAAGTTTTATGCATTTTTAAGATTATTTTGTCATGTTATTAATTCATTTTGTAACTTACTTTATGTGTTTTAATGTGGGTTGTTTAAAGATTGTAAAATCTCTAAATATACATGAATGTGAAAATTGTTAAACTTTTTTAATAATAAGAACAATAATATAACACCCTACGCTAGCTTCTTGGGGTCAATAAGAAGGTTCTTTCCTTTCTTCTTTTTTTTTAAATTCTTGAAGATAAGGGAGACACACTACCTAGGGTGTATAAAAATTAAAATAAAAAGTTATCTAAAAATTTAAAAAACAAAGTAAATTTTTAAATAATTGGGCCTACTTAGGATCAGAACTGGGCTAAATTGGGCTTGGACACATTTAAGGGCTCTTATCTATTAACCTATATAAAAAAGCCCTTACCACCTGTTCGTCGACCTGCTTTTTCGTCGACCTGCTTGCTTCACCATTCACCACTCGATTTTATAATAAATTACATTTCATCTATTATAACCTTGCCACCTGCTTGCTTGTCGACCTCCTTGCATGGCGACAAACTTTTTTACTGCTTGATTTCCAACCTGTTTGCTTCCACAATTTACGAAAATAGCCTTCCATTAAAATGAGTTCTCAAACCTTCTCGATTGCCATTCGACCGCCTCTAATCCGCTTCTATGTTCAAGCTTTGCTCGCCTGCTTCGAATTTAGCTGTCTTTTTTAGATGAAATTCGAATTTAGCTGTCTTTTTTTTGGTGGAGATCGAATTTAGTTGTCTGGCTGTTATCTCTTTCACCGGCTCATTAAATTGTTTAACGGCACATCGACACATCAACACCTGCGTGGTTATCATCTGTTTGTTCTCGCTTCCACCGCCACATCAAAGAATCACACATCAACAAGGATGATAAGCAAGCCCTCTACCCTCAATCACACCCCACAAGCCTCAATTCTCTTCACCTTCCTCTGTACCTCGCCAATGGCTTCTTCTTCATTGCCATAGTGTGCCTCGCCGCATCATTCATTTACCTTCTGAGGTTTTTTGGCATCGATTTTGTGCAGTCCTTCATAACCCGTTCGTCACACGATGCTTGGAATGTCGAGGACGATGATGAGCAATTTATCATAGATGAAGGTGAGGGCGTCGAACCTTGTCCTGTTGCAACTCTAGCATGACGTGCACAAAACCAGCTTTAATTTTTTTTTCTTCACGGTTTTTGGGGTCAAGTTTCCTCCATCAGATGAGGAACTGATCTCTTATTACCTGAAGCGGAAGATTGAAGGTTTGGAGGAGGACGTTGAAGTGATACCCAAGATTGAGCTATGTAACTACGAGCCCAAGGACTTACCAGGTGAGTTCTAGAGAGAGATGGAGACTATTGTTTAATGATTTATTTATGTTCTTCTTTCTGGTTGTTCTCTGTTCATATGTGCTTTTTCCTCTTACTGGTCTTTCGTTTTCTAAAAGTGTTCTGTTTATATGCCTCTGGAAATGATTCAGATTTGTTTTCTGTAATTGATCTTTGTTTCAATTTTTTCTGCGAAGATTACCATTTGTTTGTATTTCTAACTGATTTCCAGCTTTTGTGATGCGGGGTGTCGGCCATATTTCGGAGTAGTCACATGCGTATCTATATTTAGAGCATTGGATTCAAGCTGTGTAATGAAGTGAAGCTTTATCTTTAGGGTTGAAAAAACCTAAAACTTTCATTTGGGATTCATGAATATTGTTGCTGCTGTTAGGGTCGGTCTCAAATTCTTGTGAGCCAAATATTCGATTGCCTTTCTTATTTGATGAATCGGAAGTTTAGAACCATGTTCTCAGCTTTAGGCTGTTTGGTGTGATAGCTACATGCCTCTTAGTTTATCCAAGAGATTTTTGCCTCTCTTTTGTTTGACAGAATGTTTGAATACAGCTAAATTTTGGATATGGCGTGTATGTCTGTGTTTTCAACCTTCGTTATTTATTGCCAAGCAGTCTCATGAGTTCAGTTGCAAGTTCATGATTCCTGAAGTCTTTTTAAAGTGCCTAAATCCATTACTTCCTTTTTTTTTTTTTTTTAAAGTAAAACAAGATCATGGCAGGGCCCTCTTCTACTGGTTCTTTGAATCTCAATCACAGCCATCCAAGAAGCCTCTACCTCTTTGGCTCAATGGGGGTATGTAGATTTTCATTTCCTCTTTGTAATTGATGCACATCGCTAAGGGTACATACATCTTCCTGGTCAAATAGTTTAAGTTTTTGCACAACTCGAAGCTCGTGACTTCTGTATATCAGGTGAGTTATGTAGGTTAGATAGCTTGGTCTTCATTATTTTCTTATAAATATCTATTTTAAACATACATACATGCCTGTAAACTCAAGCTTTAGTTTGGGAACTTATTTTGAAATAGATATTGCTCTTCATTTATTTATTTATCTGTTTTTTTAGCCATATAAGATTTGCTGCAATCTATCACATAATCTGAAGCTTGATTTACAAATCAACAAAATAGCTAGAATCAGAGTTGAGAAATTAGAGGCTACACATCATGTTTTAGGATGGTCATATACAAAAATTTATCACAATCGAAAGAGATATTTAGAAGATTCGAAGTTCTTGTGAAACAATGAAACCAAGAAATTTTTTAATTTTTTTCCTATTTTTTCTTGTTGTATTTATTGGAGGTTAAGGGCAGCTGGGATGGTTACTGGGGTTTAAGAAGCTATGAGGGTCTTTGGCAGTGACAATGGAATCTGACTTGTTTCGAGAATTGTCAAATTCATTCTTGCTAGATCCCATTGAAGATATCAAGGTGCTAATTGTCAGTTTAATCAAATGCTTAACAATTTGATTTCACTCTACTCTACTAGATGGTGGAGAAGTACTTAATGTATTAAAAATTAGATTTGAAAATTAAATGTTTCTTTGTCCAATTATTCTGGTTTTTGTAAAAAAGATTTAATGAGATGGATACTGACATTTCTATTCGTTAGCTATTTGTAAAATTTTATGGCTTAAGGATCATGGATTCCCCATCTCTTGCAGAAAAATTTTTTTTTTTAATTGTACTTAGTCTAATAGCATTGCACTCCAAAATGATAAGTTCTAGGTTTTGGAATAGGCTGTTGTTTACCTATTACAGGTTTTTTTTTTTTGGTCTTACTCTGTTCTGCAGCTATTTGGTTTCAGGTTTTTGTTTATCACACATTATTCATGCGTCCTTACTTTTGTACCTCTCTTAAACCTTTGTTTTTTAATATAATTTGCCATTGTTCATTAAAATTTTTTTGATAAGTTCCACTGTTACTGCTTTGACAAAATATCGCACAATTAATTTGAAGTATATGATATGTCTTTTCAACAAAACCATTACATTCAACATATCTTTCTTGTTCTAATATATGCTGATTTTTTTTTCTTTTAACTTTCGTAATCAGATGTCTTCATTTCTTTGAATATATGATGGACATGTAACAATGGTAATGCGGATGGCAGAGTCCATGATAGGTAGCAGATTCTCGAAATTAAGAAAACCGACATCCCCACATGAACTACAATCACAAATGAGAAAATCAAAAAATCATAAAAACACAACGAATCTAGCACCATGATCCTTATCTTTTACATGATAATAAATTGAATGAAACAAGACTTAAATTTGCTTAGTAGTTGCGTAGTGGTTATTCTGTAGTGACAAAGCTCATTTGCACGTGCATCGCACGTGCAGGGTCCCCCTAGTATCTTATAATGAGCTCAACCCAATAGAGCTGCCATCCCACCAACCAGCCTTTTGTTTTTTCCTTTTTTCTTATATATAAGTTTGCTTTTAAAATCTTAACTTTTGAATTAAATGTCTTTAAAACCTTTCTTATGCTTAATTATATATAATTAAAAAGTGTACTTGTTAGATTTAAAATTTTCATGTTTGAATTGGTCTTCTTTTAACGCAATCCAGATTACTATTTGAGAATGCATTTCCAAGTCATTAAGGTAAAAGTGAATATGTACTCATTGTGGGTTAATCAGATAAATATGCCAACAAATTACTTTTTCAATGTGGTTATTAAACTAGTTTGAATTAATATCTAATTCTTGTATGTTATGCAGAGAGAGTTGGACCAACATATGCTGGAAGTTTAACAAAAATAAATCCAAGAAAGACAAGGAAAGGTCTATATTAAATTTTTTTCCCTAACTTCATTGGTGGATTTGTTTTCTAATTAACCAAGAGTACCTATTCACTTTTCTTCTTTATTTATCTATTTTATATTGATTTTAAATCTTTTTATTTTTATTTTTCAGATGAGAAAGATAGGAAAGGTCTGTTCTTGCAATATGAAAGCATGTCAAAGAAATATGACTAATTCAACATCTTCGGAAGCAGTGGATTACAAAAGCATGTGTATGATGGATGTTGTGACTAATTGTCCACAGGATTCGCCATAAGAACGTGGTGAAACTCTTGGGTTGCTGTCTCAAGATCACTGTTCCTACACTAGTATATGACTTCGCATCTAATGGAATTCTTTCTCATAATCTTTCTGGTGGTCCTTCAGGAAGAAATGATCTGATACTCTCGTTTGAAGCTAGATTAAAGCTTGCAGTTGAGATAGCTAGTGCAATAACTTATCTCCATACTGCATTCTCAAGGCCCATCATTCTTAGGGACGTGAATATCAGTAATGTTCTCTTAGATCAAAACTCTGTTACAAAACTTCAAGATTTCTCACTCGATATACTGATTCCTGTTGGTGAACCACACCTAGAAGATGCAGTACGTGCGACTAGTGGGCATTTTGCCCCTGAATACAAGTTTGGTATTTTCTTACATGAGCTCTTAGGTGGACGAAAGCGAGTTAATTTGGAAGAAGAAATTGAAAATAAATGTTACAATGAGATATTAGATCCTGTTTTAAGAGGTGTAGGGGTGGATAAGCTTAAGCAACAGCAGCTGTTCATGGTTTTAAAGCTTGCTGTGAGATGTGAAGAGGAAGTAGAGTGAAGGCCAACAATGATAGATGTTGAAAAAGAGCTTCGTTGGATATGGAAGTTGGCTTGATACAATTAAAGCTCACTAGGATCAGGATGGCAAGGTTAGTGAAGTAGAGTATTTGTAGAATAAAATTTAGAAAAAGTTCCTTATTATGCTGTCTTAGAAATGACACTTATCTATAATAGTTTAAGTCATCTATTCTATTAGAATAACAAATTTTAAAAGAAGACAATTATATGCCACGAAAGTGGTGGCCCAATGGTCATGTAGGTTATTCTCATGTGATTTGAAGGTGGAGGTCTTAGGATCAAAGTTTCTAGCATGCACGACTTAGTCTTAATGACTAAAACCAATTCTGCCTGAACGATTGTTGCACTTTTCGTGGTGCTGCAATGACTGTCCATTCATCCCAACTAAGGTAGGGATGTATGCTAACTGTGGCCCAATTTGAACATTTTATAGTGCGGAAGCCACTGTCGACGCACTCAAGGTGGTTGGCCATAGTCCCCTTCCTTCCTTTTTCCCCAACCAAAAAAAAAAAGAAAATTATATGTTTATAGGTAGTTTTTTTATTATAAATTAGATTGGACATGTCAATTTTGTGCTCATGGTTGTCAATTGCTAGATTGTTGGTACACAAAAAAGAAAGATTCTTGTCTTTGCATGTGGATCCAATATCGCAAATGGACGAAATCAATTACGGAGAGACTTACAAGGATTGATGGAGACCTCATTAATATGGAGTTGTTGAGAATTGTCTTTCTTCCTCCAAGGATTTTTTATCACAGTCCATATTGACGTCTACAGCATGCGTTGTAGATAGCCCCTCACAGTTGGTGCGTTCCCCCCAAATGAATGTGAGTCCGTGATGCTGATAGAACACTAAAAATATTGTCTTTAATATTCATCTAAATTGTTAAAATTAATTAATATACAAATAGTTTGAACCAACTTACCCCAAGAGAGTATTCTTAGTATACTTGACACTAGTCAAGAAGAGTATCTCAGTAACATTTTGATGCGGCAACTGGAACCTAAAACTACAAAAACAACAAAAAAAAACTCCATATAGGGGGATAGCCATCAAAGGGTAAAATTGAAAGAGAATTAAGAATGTTTTGAGTATTAAAATGTTAGGCAGGTAGTTATTGATATACGTGGCATTAACAAATAAGTGTAAGAGTTATTTGATAAACAGTAAAGAGTGTTTTTGGTATCAAATGTCAACCGCAAAACAGGGTGTTCACTTTATAATCGTAATAGATTACACAATTTACAAGTCCATTTTTCCAAATTTCATCCACAGGAATTGCATTACACCAACCTTCTTATTTCGTTGTATTCAATGAATATCACACCAATTTTTGTATCCGCCTTATCTCTTTTGCAGCATCCATCATTGTTGGTCTTAGCTCCTCTTCTCTTTCTATACATTTTATAGCAAGCTCAAAAGCCATTAGCAATTGTCTTATCTTGAGCTCATCCATCCCTACACTTCTGAGAAGAGGATCCACCATCTCAAGGGAGCAATTATTTCCCAAGCTATCTTTCACAAGATCAATTAAATAGGCATGACCATCAAATAGATGTTGTCCAGTAAAAAGCACAGACAAAAAAGTACCAAAGCTATAAACATCAGCCTTCTCTGTGAGACTTCCTGAAATACACTCAGGGGCCAGCCATCCCGCTGTCCCAATTGGCTGATCTTGTACGCGGGTTTCATTTTTAGGAATCGATACAGAAAGTGTGAAATCTTGAAGTTTTGCAATACAGTGTTGATCCAATAAAACATTGTAAACCTTTAAGCTCCTATAGATGATGGGCCTCTCAAATGCTGTGTGGAGATATGTCAGTGCATTAGCTATCTCTACTGCAATCTTTAATCTAGTTTCAAATGAGAGTTGCAGATGAATTCGTATAGAAGGATTACAGTAAAGATGATCACTAAGTCTGCCATTACTCATGAATTCATAAACTAGTATAGGAATACCAGTCTCTAGGCAACAACCCAAAAGTTTCACTACGTTCTTGTGCTTGATCATCTGAGAAGCATTCACAGCATCATTTATCCATCGGCTACTCTCAACCCATTTTGTGGATTTGAATTTTTTAACAGTAATATTTCGGCTATCAAGATTACCCTTGTATAGTTCGTATAAGCTGTCACAAAAGATTATTTGATTGGGATCATAGTTGTTGGTTGCCTCTATTAGCTCTTTGCTTGAGAAGATACGAATGGGGTTCTTATATTTACCATCAGTAGAAGATATTAGTGCTTCAAATAGTAATCTTCCATTCTTCAAACATAGGTAGTCATTATCTTGGTCATCTGAAAATAAACATAACAACAGAAAAAATGAAAGAATAAGAAAAACTCATCTTCTTGGTTTTCTAACAAATCCTATCAATAAAATTGGAAAGAAAAAGGAGAGATGCAAAATATAATTATAAAAAAATTGCAGCATATTCATGTTAAATAATGCTCGTAGCAAAATTATCATCTTAGAAAGACGGCAATAAAAAATAGAAAAAGAAAAGGTAATGCGTCTTGCCTTGTTGCGCCATTTGATTTTTCAAAGTCTCCATTAGATGTCCCTCCAACTATAAGCACAACATAGAAGAATTAGATATTACTGATTTTTTCAAGGATATCAACTATATATGATGATATATGAGCACAACAAAGTTACTTATAAAAAAAAGAAAAAAGAAAAGGGTAATATCCATTATAGAATTGATAAATATTACTTGTTAATTTTTTGGTTTAAACGGTTATTGTAACTCTATATGTTATTTTGTTATGTGCCAATGAGTGACTTGAATTGTTTAAACTACCCCTTATTCAATAACATATGCTTCGTAAATATTTCAAAAACATTTTCATGAGCATAATAATTTCCAATTGACCTAAATCTACTTGCTAAAGGGAGCTTGAGACCTTATTTTGGAGATCTTTAAAAGATCTCCTCTATATCTTTAAGCCCTTCTACTACTTTCTTTCCCTTCTTTAACTAATTCCATAACCATGCTCTATTGCAATTGCGTTTTGAAGATTTATTTAGAAGAGGAACACAGCACTGTAGTATTCTCATGTTTTATTCCATTTTAATTCTTTATTATTTTGACTTTCATATTTGATCATACAATATCAGCACTTTATCATTTTTATAAATTATAGACTTTTCAATAGTATTTTCTATTTTTTTTTAACAAAAAAACAAATTCCATACTAAAGTACATTTATGCACAATAATTAAATGAATAAACCTAGAACTGTATTTAATTGTTAAATATGTAATATAAATTCAAGAATCTAAAAAAAATAATCAAAAACAATACTTTAGATTGTTAAATATTTTATGCATCCTGGGGCCTAGATGATAATCTAAAATTTTCAAAATATATTTCTTTCACGAATTTCAACTCTATTAGTCACTATCTTATGCTTGAATATGATATACATATTTCATACCACTAATTTAGTTATTAAATTATAATTAAGTGGCACTTGCTCTAATTATGCAATATGATTGCAATATTTTGTAAAATTCTTTTCCAATATTTTATAACAGTCTTTTTCCTTATTAAAAAAACACAATCATCCCAAAATTTTCTAGTGTCCACTTTGAAAGTGAAATCTATTTACATACCTATTTGATAAATCAATACTAAATATTTAAAATTCACATTAAAGACCCTAGAAGTTGCTACCCTTTAACAATTTCATTTGATGCTAAAAGATGAGTAATTAAAAATGAAACTAAAGATCAGATATTGTAATTAGCAGCATATGAAAAGATAAAAAAAAAAAGATTGGGCTATTCACAAGCTACTACTTTAAACATAAATAACTTTAAAGGAAAAGAGAAAACCAATGTGTTAATTGTAGGGATGGCAATATTATGGACTAGGCAAAATTGAGTTAGGCATAGTATAGGGAACTCTTATTCCCTCAAAAGCAAAAGAGCCTTGTGCATGCCTAAACATAGGCCGGTGTCCATTCAAGCCCAAGATTTAAGCTCAAGCATGGTCCCAAAATACTTTTAAAAGCTAAGCACAACCCAATTAGGCATAATTCTTTAAAAAAAATTTATTTTTTATTCATAGGTAAAAAGTTTTAAATTTTTTTATATTTGTATGTACTTAACAATCTTGCTACATATTTCAACAACCACTCAAAAGCACAAAAGAAAAATCATAAGAATGATTTAAAACAAGTTAAGCTTACAGGTCCAATGGGCTGTCGTGGTTGCCTAAGATAAGATTAAGGAATTGAAGGAAAAAAAATGAAAAAAAAAAAGGTGAAACTTACTTTATTTTTTTTATCAAGACACTCAAATGGACCACTTTAAGCAGCTGTTGTACGAAATTTTGAAGGATCTGAACCCACCACTTCTCTCTAGGGCAAGATTGATCTGAAAGAGCAAAAGGAAAATTAAAAGGCGAAACAGAGTAGAGTCTCTTTGACATGAACAACGCAATGTTTACCTCTCTTTCTTCTTTCCAACTCAATGGATAGATCTAGTTAGATTAGATTAGATTACATCCAGAGCAACAATAGAGAAATATAGGAAGCAATTAGGGACAAGGAGAGAGAACTCAAGGGAGGAAGAAAAAACTGGGTTTCGATACAATGAGTTCTACCAAGGATCAATCTCTTTATAATCCCTATTCGAAACTCCCGGAAGATTTCAAGACAAACCCTTCTCTGCATCCACGAAATTTCCTCTTTCCTTGTTTCTTTGGTTTGGCCCGGTCGAAAGATCAAAACATTATGAGACCTTTTTTCTTTCTTTATTGGCCGAAAGGGAAAGTTATTGTTGGATGAACACAAAAGGCTGAAAGGAAAGTGAAGAGGAAGGTGGGGAATTGGGTTTTTTACGTTTTTCGTCGCCTCGTTCTTGCCAATTAGATATTAGTGATATTTTTTTAAATAATAGAAAATAAGTGCCATTTTATCAAATGCGCATTCAAGAGACTTCTTAACCAGGATTGCTAATCGAGGTCGGCACGGACACGACACAACCGAGTACGCTTAAAACGTACCCGTACTCCGCACGACACAACACGGTTCCTGCCCTAGTAGCGGGTCATGCAGTTCCGCCATACCGGGCCATTGGCCCGACAAGGCATAGCCTGCCAAGCACAACGGGCCAAAGGACCAAAGTGTCTACCATTGGGGCCCACAGCACGAAAAACTACTAGTTGTTTTTCATTAAAAAAATGCCTTTTTTTTGGATCTCTTTACCATTTTACCCCTCCCCCAACAGCTATATTATAAACATATTATGAGACTATACTTGTAATTGATTGTAAATGACCATTTCTACCCTTTCAATAGTCAAATAACAGTCATATTTGATGGTAGAGGTGGTAAAAAACAACTTTTAGTTTTTTAAATATACATAACCCTTCCCACTCAAAGCCACACCAATCTTTTCAAGTTCTCATCTCTTCTTAAAATTTTGTTTAAAGATTTTGCTAATGGCCGATAGAGTGCTCATATGGGAGCATTCTTGAGCCCGACCTTTGGTAAATCTCTGAACAAAGCTCTAACAGGGTTATCATTTTTCTTTTCTTCTAAGAGTCTTGTATAAAGATTTTGCCAATGACCAACAGAGTGCTTACATGCTCTCACAGCCAACTGTTGGCAAATATTTAAACATGACTCTTACAATGTTATTATTTTTTCTTTCTTTCTTCATTTTCTTTTTGTCCTAGTAATCAGGTTCTATTTCAAAATCACCTTTCACATCTAAATAGAATTTGAACTCTATTTAGACATGGAGGGCCATTTTGAAATAGCTCTTCACGTCTAAACAATATAAGGTTTTGTAGAGCATATGGATGCAGGATGCTAATCAAGCAAGACCGACATAGGCACAATTTTTCAATATTTCTTGGACAGGAGAGGATTGTTTGTGTGTATCAACTATTGAGCCACATGTCAGTAGCTGATACACATAAACAATCATCTCCGGTCCAAGCAGTTGTTAATACAAAATTTCGTGTCCAAAACAAAAGATAAGAAAAAATGTAACAAATAACAATTTGTATTAAAATGAAGAAATGGGTTACAATCTTTGTGATTCTCCTATGATTTGATCTCCTGAATGGGCCTTTGATCCAAGGGCTACACGAGCTTGATCTTGAACAAACTTCAATATTCAATTCGAGGGCTGAAAGAGCTTGATCTCAAACCCAACTTCGATCTTCGATTCGGGGGCTGCAGGGCTTGATCTCGAACCAAATGTAGTTGTAGAATGATCTTCTCTTTTTGTGGTTTTAATTTGTCTTCTCTTTTCTTGAAGTATGGGTAAGAGAAAGAGAAAACAATATGGATTTGATGTAGACTTGAATGAATTTCTTCAAGCCTTTGATTTTCTGCAGAGTTTCTCCAAGCTTTAGGTAGAACTTCTATAGCTTGAATTCTCCTTTTGATTTTTGTAGAGTTTTCCCAAGCTTTAGGCAAGTTTTCTAGAGCTTGAAAAGTTCCCTTTTCTTCTCATTGAGGTCCTCTATTTATAGGCAAGGGTATGAGCACTTGCCTTAATATGAGTAGGGTTGCAACTCGGTCCGGGTAAACCCGAAACCAACCCGAACCAAACCGATTTCGGTTCGGTTCGGTTCGGTTTTTTGAAGGTTCGGTTCGGTTTTGGTCTATAAAAAACTAATCCGAATTAAATCGGTTCGGTTTTGGGTTAGGTGTTCGGTTAAACCGAACCGAACCGAAACCGAACCGAATTATACTATTTATCAAGACCGAACCGAACCGAACCAAATTATTATATATAATATTAAAATTTATAATTTATAATATTAAAATTTTAAAAAATTACAAACCCACATCCCTTAAGTACCTCGTTCACATTTCACACCATCCATTCAAACCCTAAACCCCATTACTGTCGACTGCTGAATGTCGAGTCCGCCGAACGCCAACCACGATCGCCGATTCCCATCCACCGTTCAGGTAATCCCCCCTCCTTTCCCTCCCTCTCTCGTCTCTTTCCCTCCATCCCTCCTCGTCTCTCCCTCCTCTCACTCTCGTCTCACTCCCTCCCTCTCTCTCTCCCTCTCTCTCGTTTCTGATTTTTGTTTTCTCGCCGGAATCGGTAAGAAAGAACGTGTCATATTGAAAGGGAACATCTCGTAGGAAGCGCAGATGTCCTTGTCCTCCACCCACGTCTTTGATTCGGTTTTGCTGGTGGAAAGAAAGAGAAGGGAAACTCCAGTGCTTTTCTTGCGAGCTTAGGGAGGATGGTTGGTCTTTCTTTTGGTTTGTTCACTTGTGCTCCCCTCTTGATGGTGGATTTATTCTTTTGTTCTGCCGACCTAATTTGTTTCTTGTGATTCTCTGTTATTTAGTTTTTATTTTTCTAAGATTTTGTCTTGTTTACTATCTTTGGGTTTTGAGGTTGATTGGTATATGGTTTGGTTGCTTTTGGTTTTTTGTCTGAATGCAGGTCGGAATAGGAAGGGAAGAGTAACCTGGATTGTTGTTATTTGTGACGATTGTTATTGAGTAGAAATAAACAGAGGAAGGCAAAAGGCTGTTACAGTTATTTGTCGGTGAACCTACCGCTGATTTTCTATGCCACACAATCTTGTGTTCATTTTCTGATTGGAAGAAGAAACTTCATTGCATTTTTACAAGTCGGCAACTTGCTTGATTTGATTAAATATCTCAGAAATATTGCTAAAAATGGCCTAAAACTTTTGTCACCGTCGCCATTACTCTCTTTTTTTTGGTGAAATGTCGCCATTACTCTTTCGCCATTACTTTTTTTTTTTTTTTGGGTGAAATGTCGCCATTAATCTCTTTTAATTAAATTTGAAGTTTACTCATTAAAAGCTCTAATTGTGTAACCGAGATTCATGAAAGTTTAAATCTCGGTTCGGTTCGGTCTGGTTTCGGTTATTTTATTTAGTTTCGGTTCGGTTTTCGGTTTTACGGTTTCGGTTTAGAATTCGGTTCGGTTCGGTTTTGGGTTGAGTATATGTAATTTCGGTTTGGTCTTGGGTTGACATCAACCCGGACCAAACCGAACCGAGTTGCACCCCTAAATATGAGGATATTATTTGATTGAGAATTTCCTTTTGAGTGTGCGTCTCATGTAGTAGCAATTTGAATTTAATTGAGCATACCATACTGAGAAATCTCTTTGATTTGATTTTGGCATTTATTTGAATATTAAATTATTTCTTAATATTCTATGCCATTTGTGGGGTTGTAACTTTCCCTTTTTGGATTATCACAACTTTGTTACCAAAAGACATTTATTTTGTTTTAGTAACAAATATCATCCATGTCTTGTTTTGTGGGGCCCATTTGAAGTTAATGGGTTGAATTTGTAGGATGCTTGTCTTGACTCGTATTTCATAATTTACGGGTCGAACCATCATTTTGTTTAACCCTTGGTTAAGCCCTGGCCTTGGATTTGATCTCATTTGCCAAAGTCAATTATTTGACTTAGTCAACTTTTTGACTTGATAACACAAATTTTTCAGTGTCTACAGCAGTAATTGAAGCAAATAACACTTTTGAAACTCCTCTAAGTTTACTAATATGTAAGTATTGTTACATTTTGAAGGACTGTTTACGTGCCATCCATATTCTGCAAAAACTTCTTGGCTTTTCTCTTGCAACCTTGCATGCATGATACGTCAAAGGCCTTTTTTTCTGAATTTTTTTTATTTATTATGTGTGGCTTGCAAGCCACAACCCACCCTTAATCGTGCTGTAGGCCATGCCGTGCTAGGTATATTGTAAAATGAGCTAGGCATGGCATAGCTTGCCACCTTGATGGGTTGTGCCCGGCCCGCTAGGCATGAGCTAAATGTGCCCATGCAGTGCTGGCATGATTAGCAACCCTATCTTAACCTCAATAACAAACAAATTATTTACAGTCTTATGAGAGCATTTTCGGAAGAAATCCTTTTGGAGCAGTAAAATGCGTTCATTGTCAATATTTTAACAAATTATCACTGCTTTCCAATAACCAAGAATTAGGTGTTCTTGGGTTCTTTTCAAAGAGTATCATCATAACCAATTTCCCCTATACCTTTTTTCACCACTTGCCAAACGTGTGGCAAAATTCTCTTATATAACCTTGTGATGTCTCCTAGGCCATGAAACATTGTTGTAGCCTGACCCATTTCTCCTATCACAACATACTCTTGTGTATGTGTTGGCACGTAGCAAACTAATGACCAAAAAATTGAGTCATTTGTCTCATAATGCATGGTACTGGAGTTATGGTAAGATTGCATTTATGTTATTATTTAAGTGAAATCTTGAGAATATTATAAGATTCTTGCCGAACTTTTTTAGTTGGTTACAAATTAAAATCTTATAAAAGACTTATATCTAATAAAAATTATCTAGCCAAACACTATTATCATATCAAGTAACTCCATATGTATCAACTCACATTTGTGTATTCCGTAAAAAACTACCACCTGAAGATAACATTAACGCAATTGCCTCCCCTTGTCGCAAACAAAGAACCTCATAGCATAAGAAAACGAAATAGGTGGGAGCATATAGGGTAATGAACATCATCCCATGGATTCAAATATTAATGAAAATACTTTGAAACCCAACAACGTTTTCAGTAAATTTGGATGCCAACTTGTTTATTCATTTAATTATTACACAAAGGAATATAAAAAAAAAATACTTTATTCAGTCATAGGTTGACATTAAGTGATAAATTAACTAATACCAAACGCAGCCTAAATTTAAACTATGGATAAAGGCTGGTAAAGCTTTTCGGGCTTCATTTCTCTACAACATACTTACTAAACGGGCAAGAGTTTATACTTTACACCGACCGAATACCCCATAAAATCCGACCCGTTTCCACTTGGCTTTTCAACATCCGACCACAGCGCGTAAGCGAGTATGGGAGTCGTGAAAAGAAAAGGGTTCTGCTTGGGGAGCATGTTCGCCGAAGTTTCTCAGTGCCGGGACAATGGGTGACTTCTGAGGGCCAAACCGCGTCAAGGTCTTCTTATTCTCCATGGAAAGAAAGAATTTAGAGAGAGTGTGTGTAGCGTCAAGGTCTTCTTATTCTCCATTGAAGCTCTGATTTTATATCTTTCCAAGGATTTAACTGTATCGCTCTATTGATTTAGAAAGACAGAGACAAAAGGTAAACGATGATGTTCATGTTCAAGAACTTGAATCTGTTTCACGGTTTCGCCGTATATTTATTTATTTATTTTGATTTCTTCAGATTATTCTGGCCTTGAAGAGAAGCCCTTGTAAATTCTCTACAAGGAAAAGTTGCCAAAGAAGGGGGAAAAGGAAAACTGCATTTTTTTTTATTTGAGATTATTCTGCCCCACAAGGTCAGCCCAATTTTTAATTTCCATTTTTGCATAAAATTAAGGATCCTGGTTTCATGCATTTTAATTTGAGATTAATGTGGGTTGTTTAAAATTGTAAATCCTAAATGTACATGAATATGAAAATTTTTAGATTTCTTTCAATAATAAAATTTAATCATAAGACAATAATATGATACCTTATGCTAGCTTGTTGGGGTCAATAACAAGGATCTTTTTTCTTTCTTTTTTTTTTTTCTCTTTTTTAAGTTCTTTTAGGTTAAAGGAAAAATGTTATCTAAAATTTATCAAAAATAAATAAATAAATAAAAGTAAAATTTTCAAGAATTGGGCCTCTTTAGGATCAGAACTGGGCTAAATTGGGCTTGGACACATTTAAGGGCTCTTATATCCGACTAGCCCTTTGTTCTTCCTTTCTCTTTTAATTCTTATATATAAGCTTGCACTTGAAAATGACATCTTTTGAATTCAATTTTTTTAAAAGCTTTCTTATGCTTAATTATAATTACAAAGTGTACTCCTTAGATTCAATTTTCATGTTTGCATTGATCTTCTTTTATCATCAATCCAAGTTACTATTTGAGAATGCCTTTCAAAGTCATTAATACAGATAATATAATTACTCAAAAATATTTATGAATTTTAAAATTTTATTATGGATTAATAAGATAAATATGCAAAAAAAAAAGTTAGTTTTTTAATGTGGTTATTAAACTAGTTTGAATTAATATCTAATTCTTGTATGTTATGCAGAGAGAGTTGGACTAACATGTGCTGGAGGTTCAACAAAACTAAATCAAACAAAAAGACAAGAAAAGGTCTATATTAATTTTTTTTTTCCCAAATTTAATGGGGATTTGTTGTCTAACCAAGATTACCTATTCACTTTTCTTCTTTATTTATCTATTTTTATATTGATTTTTTATATTTTTCAGATGAGAAAGATAAGGAAGGCTTGTTCTTGAAAAATGAAAGTATGCCAGAGAAAGATAAGGAGGGCTTATTCTTGAAAAACGAAAGTATGTCATTTGAAGAGCTTATAGTTTCCATTGGTAACAAATATAACCATCCAATTCGGTTCTTCTCCGCCGAAGAGCTAATGAAGGCAACCAAATACTATGATCAACGCCAAATGATCCACGAAGATGCATACTACCAATTGTATAAAGGATATCTTGAAAATCAAAAAGTTACAGTCAAGAAATACAAACACAATTTAACATATTTAGAAGAAGCAGACTTAAAAAACATGTGTGTAATGGAGGTTGTGACTATTTGTCAAATGGTACACCATGAGAATGTGGTGAAACTCCTGGGCTGCTGTGTGGAGACCAATATCCCTACACTAGTTTATGAATTTGCATCCAGTGGGATTCTTTCTAATCATCTCCCTGGTAGCCCTTCTTCAAGAAATGTTCTACAGCTCTCATCTGAAGCTAGATTAAAGATTGCAGCTGAGATAGCTAGTGCCATATCAGATCTCCATACCTCATTCTCAAGGCCCATTGTTATTAGGGACTTGAAGATCAGTAATGTTCTCTTGGATCAAAACTTCGTTGCAAAGCTTCAAGATTTTTCACTTGCTATGCAGATTCCTGTTGGTGAAACACATGTAGAAGATGCAGTACGTGGGACAACAGGTTGGGGTGCTCCTGAATACGTGAGTACTGGATTTTTCTCAGAGAAAATCGATGTTTATAGCTTTGGTATCTTTCTTTCTATGCTTTTTACTGGAAGAAAGGGATTTAATCATATAAATGGCTTTTTAGTTGATTCTGTGAAAAGGGCGGTTGAATCTAATAGCTCTAGTGAGATACTGGATCCTGTTTTAAGAATTGTAGGGATGAATGAGCTTCAGCAACAGCAGTTGAAGATGGGTTTAGAGCTTGCTGTAAGATGTGTAGAAGTGGAAGAAAACCAAAGGCCAACAATGATGTATGTCACAAAGGAGCTAAGAAGGATTCAAGAGTTGGTTTGATACAGTTGAGCTCAGGAGAATAGGTTGGTCGGTGTAATACAATATTTTTAGTATTTTTAGATGAATTTGAATGTGCTACCATAGAATGATAAAAATGAAAAAAAAAATTTTAAATTATAAATTAAATAATATTAAAAATGAAAAAAAAAAAAGAAGAAGAAAATTTTATACTCAAGAGAGTTTTTTGTTGTTTAATACATGGATTGGATATGTTGATTTTCTTTTATACTAAATGCTTTGTTTGAGTGTAAAATTTCTTTTCATTGTATGAAGGATGACTGGAAAAGACATTTCATTTGGATTAACTAATTTAGATTTTACCTTTTTTTTTCTTAAGGCTAGTAGTATTAGGTTTGACAGCTCTTGATAAATTTATATTAGTTGAAAATTGATCATTTATGGTAAATAAGGTTAAATTATTTACATATTAGTGTAAGATCATTAATTCTTTAAATAAAATTCTTATTTTTATCGTTAAACATATTTTAGAGGTCAGTATATATAGCAATTATCTTTATAGTTATTCTATAGTACCAAAAAACATGAATTTTTTTTTACCAGGCATTAAAAATTTGGATGCACTATTTACTTTGGGTTGCAGAGTCCATTGAAGATGAAAAGTTGGGGGAGTCAAGCTGGGACGATATCAAGTCTCATCATGTTTTGCCCAATCTCATTCCCCAAAAGAGTTAAAGAGAAGTTGGGTTTGGTGTTTTTTTTCTTTTTCTTATTTTTTAAGAAGGTTTTCTTCTTGTTTGCTTGTGCTCTAATTTAAAAGAACTTTGCTCAAATGACAAGTCTAGCCTTGTGCTCTAATTTAAAAGAACTTTGCTCAAATGACAAGTCTAGCCTTGTCATATAAAATGTCTTTAAAAGAAGTGTGACATCCAGATCTCACATCGGAAATGAATGAAGCCTGATAAGGTATAAGAGTTACTTAATCTAATTAGGTTGGATCGTTACAAGAAATATATCTTCAAAGTTTTCAAGTACTACAAGCATAACACTGCACTTTGCAAAATGAGTTTTATAAAACCAAAAGGTGAGTTTTGATATGGACTTGCCCTGCCAGCCAGTCAACCAACCACCCCACACCCACCACACCATCACCCCACCCCAGGGGTTTTTGTTTAAATATTTTTATGAATTTTAGTAATAGGAAGTAGAAAATTAAGGAGAATAGGCTGGCAAGTTCAATTTTCTGGGTCACTGGCCTGACCGATTGGATCGATTTAATTGTTGGGATCACTGAGTTTACTCAATCCAATCCAGCGAGCTTCAGCCACTAATCCAAACACACAGAATGTATCAACCCAAATGTAATTTCAAATACCCTTCAAGGATTAGAATTCAACAATGAACAAGATGATTTCAAACATGTCATTACATGAGCAAAAATAGCTTTTTGATCATCAAATGAACAAGTAGGTTGCAAGAAAGAATTCTTCTCTTAAACTAAACTACTGCTACTTATACACACAACCAAAATAATGTTAGCAAGTCTAGTAGTTTTGAAAAATCTTGTTACCCTTTAACCTCTTCTCTAGCCAGATTCTACCGGTGGCCGTGTTGTCGAATCACCCTCTTCGATACCCTTCCAACCTGCAGCTTGCTCAGATAACTCCTTTGCAGTGTCATAAGATGCATGGAGCCCAAAAAGGAAATAGTAGAGCAACAAAATCACACTCCAGACTCCAAACCTAATGAATGAGGCTGCATCGATCGACCCAAGAAGAAAGATGTTAATGGCAATTGATGCTGATGGCAGCCATGGAACCAATGGGACTCCCCAAACTTTTGGGGCCTTGGCCTGTGGAACAAATAGCTTCAGCCCCAGGGTGGCCAAGAACCACAATGGTGCAGTTATGGTGTAACCAACCCATCCATTCTCACTTAGCCCCCAGAACATGGCAGTTGCAATTGAGGAAGAAATTATGATCACCAGGCACACAATAAGCTTGTTTCGGTTTGTCGGGGTTGTCACACCAGCCGCATAGTATCGCCGTACCAGAAGCCCAACTGCAACAAGCATGAAGATAAAGAGAGTTGATATGGAGAGGAGATTGGCGAGGATGTCAAGGTTTGTGAAGAAGGCTATGATTGCAGTGGCTGTAAGCATGACTACGGTGGCATTAACTGGTGTCCCAAACCTCTCATTAACATGGGCTAGCCATGGGGGAACCATATGAGTTCTAGCAATATGGGTCAGGTACCGTGCTTGGCCGACAGCGCTAACTAGCAAAACGGTCGTCATCCCTTTCAGTGCAGCGGCTGCCACAATGTACTTGGCCCATCCCATGCCTGCATACTGGAATGCAATTGAGAATGGAGCATTGATGTCAACAGTATTGTATGGTTGCATAAGGCACAGAGTAATTGCTAGTAGGCAATAAGCAATTGTGACCACGGCCATGGAAGCGACCAGCCCAATCGGAATGTCCCGTCCAGGGTCTCTAGTCTCTTCGGCCATGGTTGAGACAGCATCAAATCCAACATAAGCAAAGAATAGGACTGCAGCAGACTTGAAGATGCCATGAACTCCGAATGGAGCAATTGGTGTGAAGTTCTTGGGGTTGGCCTTGGTGAGACCTGCAATGATGATGAAGAGAATGATAATGATATGGAAGATGGAGGCAATATAGTTGAACCGCGACGATCCTTTGGTACTGACGATGGCAAGGATAGAAATTATAGCAATGACGACAACAGCTATAGGATCAAGATGATTGTAGTCCTCAGCGAGGCTATGCGCGATGATACGGAAGTCATTTGGATCATGGTTGCAAAGGGTTGCGAAATATGAAGTCCATGAGCGAGCCACAGCAGCCCCACTGATCACATACTCCAGGAGGATGTTACCGGCAGCAATGAAGGCCATGAAGTCACCAAGCTCCACCCTCAGGTATGCAAATGACCCACCTGAAACAAGGGAACATCTGAAGACCAGCATTTGCAATTCCACATGGATAGAAAAAGTTTGCAGAAAATTTAGGCCTCACCAATGAACAAGTTACACTGTTACAGTGTTAAGGATTCAGGCAAGGCTTTAATTCTCTGGACTCATAACAGTCCCATGTCACTTTCAAAGGTTTCTATATAAGAAATGGCTGGAATTGATTAATCTTTCTAACAGTAAATTTCCAATTCATGGTATGGTTCCATAGCAGAGGATATGAACTAGAAGTTGGGGAGAGATTATACTCATAACATCCTTACTCCATCCCATCCTTGGTTGTAAAAATGTAGTAGGGATTTGTACTGGAGGATTTCAACTCAATCAATTAACTTGCAGGTTCCTATGGAAGGGGCAATTGAAATCTTCTAGTAGTAATCCCTTCTAACTTTAAATAATAAATATAATTTTGTCTTTCTCAAAATTCAAATAATTCACAGAAGTTTTTGAAACCTTCAGTTTTATACAAATCCTAATGGATCCCAAACTAATTTATATATGAACAAGAATCTGAGATGTTGCTATGAGGATGCCCCCACTATAATAACATGGATGAACTGTCTTCATGCTCATTATTTATAGACAATACAAACCAATAAAGGAATATGACCTTTTGCCTGTAGCCTGGTGACCTCTATTGCTAAAGACAGAGTTTTTTGATAATTTAATAATTAAATAGAGTTTGCTAGTTGCATATATTGATTAAACTGTTGTTTATCAAAGATATTGAAGATTATATTTAGCTTATAAAAAAATTTTCTTGACTAGGCATAATGTATATCCCTTGGGAGCTAAACAAGGGGAACATGTAGATGTTACAAGCTAGCCAACATGTCCGTTTATTTGGTTGTAAGGACGAAAAAATTTATGCCTTCAACAGGTTAAAAAAAAATTTTATTTAAATTCATAAACAATTGTAAAAGAAAATCATCAAATCACATAGAAAGGGGCAAAGTAAGGGACCAACTTTACTTCCTAAATCATAACTAAATATAGAAGATTCCTGAAAGCATTCTTAAAACACTAAAATATTAAAAATAAATCTGAAGATTAAAAATATAGAGAAAAATAAATATAGATTTTTATTTTCTTTGTTTTCAATAAGATCTCATACACTCTGACGACATTTGTTGAGTTAAGGGTGTCAAAGGAAATTATATAGTCTCTCTCTTATTTTCTTTTAAATCTCTACCTATTGTAAGAGAAAGATTGTGATCACCAAAGAGGAAATTTCCTAAATTTTTTCCCTAAATTCCTTTTTCCACTTTCCAACTTAGGGATGGCAACTGGGAAGATTTGGGGTGAGTTTTGGCAAATCCGAACCCGCCCATATAAGGGGTCAGCTTATACCAAAGCCAAACCTGTTCCTATCGGGTCGGTAATGAAGTAGGTCGATTTGACCCAACTATACTATAAATTGCAAAAAAATTAATGTTTTTAACTATATTATATAAGTTAATAATATATTTATTTATAAAATATGTATTTTTTTTATGTGATATATATTAAAAATAATACTTAATGAATTAAGTCCGGTTCAGGACTAGTTTCGGTAAGCCGTAGCCCACCAAAAGAGATAGTACCTTCCGTACTAATTTTTTTCCTTTTCTCCCAAAATCCAAGGTTCTATTCACAGAATAAAAAGCCCTAATTTGAGAACAAGATTAGTAAGAAACTAAATTGGGAATAATCTACCTATCTTTGTATCATACATTCCCCACTTAAATAGTTCTTAACTCGGCCTGAGTTACCGAGTTACATAATTAATTAAAACTTACCAAGCTAATCCGGGTTTTAAACAATGATCAACCCTAGTTTCCAAATCCTTATAAGTTATCAAAGGAAACAACCTAAAAACCCTAAAACGAAAATCAAAACCCTTTATACTAAATTACTAATTAATAAATTAAAATATCCTTTATCTTCTTTTTTAATTCTTTTCACTTTTTATGAATTTTTCTTTCTTGTTCTTTTCCTGTATTGAATTAAAATATAGTTATATCAACACATGAATATATATAATATAATTATTGAACTATCACCTGCAACAGGGATTTCCACGGCGAATTCTGTGTAACAGAAGACGGAAAGCATGGCCGAGACACCGGAAACGACGTAAGAGAAAACCACAGCAGGTCCTGAAACTCCTTCCACCTGAAGTCCGGTGAGTACAAAGATGCCGGCACCGACGACGGCGCCGATGCCGAACCACATGAGATCCCACCATGTGAGGTTCTTCTTCATCTCATGTTGACTCTGAGCCTTCACTTCTACCAACTCAGTGTGGTCCAGTGACCGAGTCAGCAACCGATCCTTCAATCTCGACCCAGTTTGACTCAGTGCTCTTGCATAGTTCCCCCAGCTCTTGAACGATTCCTCCGGCAAGAAATCGTCCTTGGTGCAATGGCATCCCCTCCTTTTCACCCCTTCTTCACTGCCAATACCCATTACGAATATCTACACAGATATAGAGAGAGAGAGGGTGAGAGAGAGAGATCTATGTCAAAAGAGGAGGAAAGAAGATGGGGTTTTCTTTCTTCTGAAATATTTGAAAACTAGGTTAAAGAAGAGTTAAAAGACTCCCTTTGATGAAGAGAACCATTGAAACTAAAAGAAAGGACTCCATAGCTTTAAGTGATGAAAGCTTCACGAGTAAAAGAAAGCGAAAGCAGAAGGAATCATGCATGAACTGAAAAGGGTTGAGAGATAACCTGTTTTGAGTCTCACTGGTGATCGGAGACCTCCGGAGATCGCCGGAGGTTACGAGGCCGAGGCGGATACGAGGTTGGCGTTGAAGGCGAGCGGCGGGTTATAAGTAAAGTTGTTGTTAGAGAACTTATTGGAGTTAGAGTAGGAGGATTCTGTTTAAGATGAAGAGAATTTCAAACGTCTACAGATTCTCCTTTGACTGGTTATTCTGGTAATTATGATTCTCATTCTTTTCCAAGATCCTCATTGACTGTTTGGATGATTCTAGAAAGATAAGTAATGCGTCGGGTTAGGTTATATTCGAGTCGGTTCGCTTGTTTAATGCGGTGCTTCGGAGCGGGTAAGGTAGCTATGCTTGAATGTAGGGATGGCATTGGCAACAGTTCCGAATCAACAAGTTTGCAATAAAAACAGAAACCGAACCAAAACCGTTATGGTTTATACTAACTTAAAAACATGAACCGATTACTTTTTAGTTTTCTTAAAACTGAGACTGGATCGAACTGAAACCTAAACCAAAACGCAACGGTTTTTCTATATACCGAACCAAAACCATTTAATAAAGATCCAAACCGACCCTAATAGGTTCGGTTTGGTTTAATAGTTTTAACCAAACCATTACCATCCCGGCTCGAATGACTCAAATAGGGTTGTATTGATTCGGGTCGTTTTGCCTGTTATAAGTAAAAAATTCCAAACTCTATCCACGCTGGCCATTATTTAGATGATTTTGGATTGAAAGTTTAACTACATAAGAGGGTTTACAACTTTTTCATTTCTTAATCCAATTCGAGAATCATTTTTTTCTTTTGATTAACAAAAACTAGCAGGGCCCACGTGCACTACTTTACGCACGTAAGAAAAGGGAGGGAGCGGTTTTAAAACGGATTGTTAGGTTTTGAGAGATTTGGGCACTTTTGACCATTGTAACCTTTTATTGATAAGTATTGGCAATGGATATGTAAGGGCTATTGTGGAAAGATGAACATTTTGCTTGGCACACTTCCCAATTGAGCGCCTCGCTTTATATAAGTAGAGATTGCATATGAGGAGTAATTTTGGAGCCTTGGTTTAGTGCATTCTTTTGCGGTCAAAACATTGTTGAAGGTACTTTAAGGACAAATTTAGCAATCTGCCTTGAGTTTAGATGCTCCAATCTAAGCAATATATCCACCTCTTCATGGATGGATTTCTTGCAGAGAATTTATGAAGTCTTCTTTTATCAAGCCTAGCATTTCTTCTCTTGGTAAAGGTATCACGTCCTAAATCCTCACCTCGCGACTTACAATGTATGAGTAAGACCGAGCGTAACCTTGCTTGTAAACGAATCCCAAAATACATTTATTCCTCAATGAATGCTTGACAATTTCTTTCAATATTTCACCAACCAGAGATACAGCGAAATTAAACCAAATAAAACAATCCAAAATCAATATTAAACCAACACGAACTATGGTTTAATCAATACATCCGGTTACAATCTAGAACCCAAATGGTTCATAAAATAACATGTCACTCGAAGATTCTTGCCAAACAATAACGAACTCAAACAAATGTTTCATCATTCAAATCATCATCTTATCACTTCTTTCCTTTACCTCTGGATTTCTGGTTTCCTACAAAAATGTAAGGGTGAGTCTCCACGAAACTCAGTGAGGCTAATACACCTCATATGATAATAATGCACATTATTCCTTATTTAAATAATATATTTACAGCCAATAAGTATATAATATGATTATCAATAAGCATGCAAAGTTTTTCCAAGTTTGGTTCATAACATATTTATGAATATATAATACTATTGTTAATTTCACATAAAAGGGTTCATGCAATCCAAGATAAAACAATAATCTTAGAACTAATATATCATGATCATGTAAAGTGAATAAACCTTAACCTATTGAGTTAGAGATACTAACATGTGATTTTATAAATATGTACCTTGCAGAAATAATTGACAGAATAATAATAATCGAATGTAAATAAATCAATAACCAACCAATGTCATCACAACATCCCAGTAAACAACTAGGTCACACTGGGTACTGAATTAGTATAGTGCCTCCTAACAATACAAATCATCTCAATATCCTCTTCCAGTGGACGTTTCTCACTGGGTACTGAACTAGCATGGACTAGCAATAATCTCAATCCTAATAGAACATCCCTGACAGACTACTTAACTAGCTAGTATATGGCTTTCAACTAGAAGTACCACCATATAAGTGTCTGCCAGTCTTCATATTGGGTATTGAACCATAAACCCCTACCACTAATAGTACTATCTCATAATGCCAGTAGTTAATCTCACACAGCATACTGAACTAGCAGGGCTAGCAATACAATCTCATCAAAATCCTTGCGATTAATCACACATACTAGGTACTAGACTAGCATAAGCTAAAAGTACAATTCAATCATCCCAGACATCCTATGAATGCTGGGTACTAAACTGGCAATTCATATCAACAGTACTATCATCACATTATTATGATTCATACAAAATAATCAACCACACATATCATGTCTTGATATCCATATAATAATTTGTAAACAGTTAACCAATTTCAATAAACTCAATTATACAAACATAACAGAAATTATGCACTCATTGGAATGCTTTAAACTGTAAAATAACCTTTCCAGAAATTACTCAGACGTTTACTCAACCCCTGCGTTCACCCTTGGTCTAGTGACAACTCAAAAACCATCCAAAAATATGGGCTTCTGACCCCCCACGCCTAAGCCCTCAAGTCTAGCGGTGTATATAAAAAAAATTTATTCAAAGGAGGGTGCTTGACCCGCACGCTCAACCTCCCAATTAAATTGATTTATGGGCTGGTCGCTCAACACCCACGCTCAAGCAGTGTGTCGAGCGGCCGAGCCCAGATTCCGTTCTGCAAAATTTTCAATCTCTATTTTTTCTCTGTTTCAATCCATATTTAATCAAAACTATATTAATACAAGATGTGATCATTCTAAAGCAAAACCCCATGGTTTCTAACTATTAATAACACATCAAACCCTACAGATCATGTTAAACACAAGTATGGAATTGTTTCATATAACATGCTCAATAATATGCACAATATATTCAATCCATGTTGTTCAAGCCACACAAACAATAAATTGTTCAAATTTCATCAAAAATAGATCTTGAATAACATATACATGAATCAATAAAAATAAGGAAACCACGCACAAGGCCATAAGAAACATATTAAACCCACTTACATGTAAAAAAGCTTGAATAAAATCAATGGTACTTCAAGATCTCTGCAACCAAAAGCCTCAAAACCACTCTTTCTCCTCCCAGCCATTCTCCCTTTCTCTACCAAGGTTTTGATCGAACAAACATGAGAAAGAAATAATAGATATTAAGGTTCCAACCCTAATACCCTCTTAAGGCTTGGAAATGACCAATCTAGCCTTATTTATTTAGATTTGATCTTAACCATTGATTTAATTTTAATCTTAGCCATCCACATACACATGATAAGGTGGATGCTCAAGCACCATGAACCCTACACCCTACCAAGCAAAACTAAGGAATAGCATGACCCAAAGGGTCCTAGTTAAAGTTTAATTCATTTAACGACTTGGCTTGACCCAGGTCCTTACAAAAGGAAGTCTTTTAATTTATAAAAAATTTAAGGAAGACAAAATTAACCAACATAATCTAAGTCTTTACATAAGTTTATTTGATCACTATTTATGTAGTACATAATAGTTTCTGCTACCTATTGACAACCAATGTGTTTGAAATTGTAATTGAAAAATCTAGCAATCCAACATTTATGATTGGTCATATTGGTGCAAAACAAATACAAAATATACAATTTGTGAATGTCCTCCACTATAGGTTATATATGCTATGTTATGGTCAATCTTTAATGATGTATTTGGCACCCTAACAAATTGGTTTTCTGTTTAATGAGCTTTCTAAATTTTTTTTCTCTAGGTTATAAATCAAGATCCTATTGAATGATTTTATGCATGCAATTCCACAATAAATAAATAAAATTATGTTTCTGGTTGAATGATTTTTTTTTGTTTGCATTTTTCATTTAAAATATACTATATATGCAATCTTGCATGGAATGAATAGTAATAGTTAAAAGGATTAGAAAAGTCTATGTACTAGAAAACTCAAATATTAAACATTTACATGCACATGAGTTGGAATGGAGCAATTCTAGAAACCAAGTAAAAATTACATGGTTTTTGGTGCTTTCTATTTTGATTTTATTTTTGTAAAACCCCGACCCAGATTATATTTTAATTATTAAGCTTAATTATCTAAAGTGAGATTATTAGACTAATTAAGCACTTGTGATATGAAAATGAGGTGGATGTGGATTCTACCTGAGGATTGGGGAAAACAAATTGATTTATGTTGAAGGTTCTATTAAAAGGAAGCTCTAGGTTATATTTAGATTTTAATTGACTAAGGTACTCTCCAATTAGTTCTAGTGAATTAGAAATCAAATTCTGAAAAATTAGAAGTTAAGTATACCCAGAATACACCCAAGTAGTACCGAAGGTACCACCCAAGTACTATCTAAAGTACCCAAAGTGTTACCCAAAGTACCCTAAAATTATACCTAAGGTACCCCTTTGTATGACCTAAGGTACCCCTTTGATTTACCTAAGGTACCCCTTGTTTTACCTAAAGTACCCCCTTGATTACCTAAGGTACCCCCATGTGTTTGCCTGAGGTACCCCTTGATTTACCTAAAGTACCCCCATGTGTTTGCCTGAGGTACCCCTTTGATTTACCTAAGGTACCTGATTAAGTGGTTAAATTGCATATTTAAGCCACTTATTGAGGTGAAAAATACAGAAAAATCCTTTAATAATTGCTTAATCATTCATAGATTTCTGTTTATTGCCTAAGCATCGAATTAAGTTTTTATCGAGCTTTTTCTAGGCTTAATTATGCATGGAAAGTATGCTTAATAAAATTAACTTGAGAGTGCCTACTTTTTCTGGTCTAATTGTGGGTAAAGAAACATCTTGGCCTCAATGTGAAATTAAGCATGAGTTAGATGAGCATGGAATAGATGGAAAAAAAATCAGATGGCCTAAGTTTCATGTGACATTCTGCATTGCCATCACAAGCAAGTATTTTAAATTTTACATTTACACACTTACCCTTCACTAACACTAATATGTTTTATTTGTGCAGGGTTAAATTGGGCACTAAGATGAAACCAACGTGGAATGAGATTGCTGATGTGGCTAACGGTTTGTGAAACCGTTGGAGCTCAACGAATGGGAGAGAATTGAGAGAATGGACGATTGGAAGAGATTGAGTAGGGCAAGAGTAATTCAAGGGAGTATATATATATATCTTTTTAGCTGAAGAAAAGGGGGGACGGTGGTATTCTGGTTCTGGAGGTTTTCATTTCTTTCCTTCTTTTTCTTTTAGTTTAGTTGGTTTTTGGAGATGCTGAATTGAGTTCTGATCCAGGGAGTTATTGGAGACGAACCAGGGAGTTACATTTTTCTGGAGATTTTTTTTATTGTGTTGATTCTCCTCCTAGGATCGTTTTTTTTTTTTAGAGAATTCTGTTCCTCTGCAATATTCCGAATTAGTTGATTTAGTTTTGTTTTCTTTCCTAAATGCACGGTTGGTTGATTGAGTAATATTGAATGGTTCTTCTTTGGATTTGTTTCGATATTCCTTGTTTATGCTGTTAAACACCATCTGTAGGAAATCTTTTTTTCTCCTGTATTGCTGATTTTAATGGAGTTGATGAAGGACGAATGGGAGGTTTTATCTATGTGTGAGTGATCGTCAATCTGAGCTCAGGTGTTGCTCTAAATTGGGTTGCATTCTTTACCTTCAGTGAATTTCATGCTGGTTTACATGTTTAATCCTTCAATGTTTCAAATCAGTGCTTATTAGTAAGATGGGATTTCTTCAATTTAATTGATGATCCATTGTAGACATCAGGCACAGTGGATGCTAGAATTATAATTGGGTTCTCCTTATTAGACGCACAAGCCAATTCTGATTTGATTCCCGAAAGGTACCTTTTATGGTTTAGGTTCAGAATTGCAGTGATATATCACCCGAATACCAATCTCATGACTGAGTTGGTATTTGAGAAAGAGAGGTTCTAAGTTGGAAGAGGAATGCAATCCATGTCTGAGCAAAACCTGTAGCTTGGATGTTTAATCAATTTGTTCTTAAAAATTGTTTCAATTTTAGCTTAAAATTACTCTTGAATTAAACCCCTGTTCTCTTAAGTTTTTAGTGATTTCTTTCTTAATAACTCAGATTTGCTTAGATAATTAGAATTGGGAGTATTGAAGGTATCTTTAGGATTCTTGGATAACACACCTTAGAGAAAAAAAATAGTTTAGCACCTTCAATTCTTTTCTTTCACACAAGTAATTTGATCTGACTTTTCTTCTCTGTTTACCTAACTTGTGTAGTATAGTTAATATTTTGTTAATTAGATTGTTAAGGTTTGGATTTATTCATTTCTCTCTGTTAATTTAGTCTTTCAGCACTTATCATTTCTGGTTTACTTCTAATAACTGTTGTCCCTGTGGAAATCGACCTTGGGGCTCACCCAAGTAATACAACTTGACACTCCTGCACTTGGGAGCAGCACATTTGCGAACACATCAGTACCCCTTGTTTTACCTAAAGTACCCCATTGATTTACCTAAGGTACTCCCATGTGTTTGCCTAAGGTACCCCACTTGTATTACCTAAGGTACCTCTTGTTTTGTCTAAGGTACCCCTTGGTTTTACCTAAGGTACACCCCTTATATAGCTAAGATACCCCCCTCTTGTATAACTAAAGTACCCCCTTATATAAGTAAGGTACCCCCCCCCCTCTTGTATAACAAAGGTACCCCCTCCTATAACTAAAGTACCCCCTCTTGTATAACTGAGGTACCCCCAAGCATCCCTAAAGTATACCCCTTGAAATAGCTAAAGAAAACCTCTTGAAACACCAAGGTACCCCCTCAAATAATACTAAGGCACCCCACCCCCCCCCCCCCCCCCCCCCCCCCCCCCCCCCCCCCCCCCCCACACCACTTAACACTAAGGTACCCCCCCTTAGGATGCCTTAGTTACACCCTACGGTTTTAAGGGCAAATTTGAAAGACCAAAAGTTGGGCATATAAAAGGATGCCTTAGCTCAAATTTTAAGAGTTTGAACCCACTTTCTTTTGTATTGGACGTATAGAACAAGAAAGGGAGATTGTTAGCTTACTTGAAAAATTCAAGAAGAAGGAAAAGAAGGAGAAGAAGAGGAGAGCTTGAAGAGAAGTTGTGCTTCTCTATTAAACAAGTAAGTAGCAAACCCTTCAAAACCAAATGTATTACAAAATTCGTACTCTTTCTAGGGTTCGATTTATTTGAAGAAATGATCTTGCATGTTGGTTTTTGCTTCTAAAATTCATAGGGTTTTGGTTGTATGATAATCTTGTTTAGTTTTCTATTGATTTGCCATGGATTTCCAACTTATATTGATCATATTTCATATTAGGGTTTTGAATGAAGTTTCATGTGTTGGATTGTGTTAATGAGGATTTGGGGTGGATTCCTGTTTTGGAAGGTGTTTTCAAGTGTTTTGGGATGATGTATGATCATCACATTTGGTGTTGGAAAGGTTAGGAATGATTTGTATG